>CANSGD010001437.1:0-1200000 GCA_947645195.1 Patellifolia procumbens | reverse complement strand
ATCCTATAATAGGATGATGGACTGGAAGAAGATCTTTCTCATTAAACTTCAATCTTGACAAACAATCAGCGCTAATAATGTCAGTTGAGCTGCCAGTGTCGATAAGGATCCTTCGCACTCTTAGATTGGCAATCTTCATCTCTACGACCAAGGGGTCATCATGAGGAGTCCTTATCTGCCCACGGTCTCCTTCGCTCACCGTCACCATGGGAAACGGGTCCACCTTGAATTTTCCCGTCAGCAACACTTGGCCAAGCTCTCTGACATAATTTTTGTGCCCTCTCAAAGTTGGTCCTCCGGCTGCAAACCCGCTGGATATCACCAAAACCACGTCTTCATCTGTACTGGCGCTTTCTTTCTTTTTCTGCCGAAAATCCTTCTTCTGGAAACGACCTTCACGGGAGACGTATTGATTCATTTTTCCTTGCTTTGCCAGGTTCTCCAAAGCTCTCTTCAGGTGCTTGCATTCATTGGTCTCGTGCCCACAATCTTTGTGGAAGTCGCAATACTTACTCCTATCCCTGTTCTTGTAAGGTGTTTTCATCTCGGCCGGAGCCTTGAGTTCATGCTGATCCTTGATTTCCATAAGGATTGAATACTGGTCCTTATTGAACTCAATGGGTTCAGCTGAGACAGTCCTTTCTTTTCTCTTCTCTCTTCTCGACGGGGCTGTGCTTGAAGACACTACCCAAGTCTCAGCCTTCTTAGGATTGTTCTTAGTTTTTTGAACAAGTTCCTCGGGCTTCTTGGACTCTGAGTGCTTGGCTTCAGCACACACCTCCATCGCATGTATAAAAGCCTCGGCTTCCCTCAAAGCTTCGGCCAGTGTACTCACTTTCTTCTTGACAAAATCAAACTTGAAGCTTCCTGGGTGCAGTCCTCGAATAAATGCATCGAAGGCTACACCGGCATTTAAGTCATGGATTTGAAGAGCTTCAAGATTGAACCTCTTCACAAAACTTCTCAGGGATTCCTTTGGGGCTTGGATGATCTTCCCCAAATGAATACTAGTCTTCTGTTCCTGCCTATTGGCGACAAAGTGACTGGTGAAAGAATAACTTAACTCGGTGAAGTTGTTGATAGAATTAGCCGGTAGGTTATTAAACCACTTCTGAGCGACTCCTTTCAGAGTGGCTGGGAAGTTCTTACACCATGTAGCGTCGTCCACTGCTTGGACGTACATTTGATGTTTGCAAGCAGAAACATGGTCATCTGGATCAGTAGTGCCATCGAATGGATCAATGGTTGGTAGCTTAACCTTAGCACATGGAGGGGCTTGCATTATTCTGGCTGAGAAAGGCGTCGGCCAATCTATGCGCAGCTCCCTAAAACGTGCATCAACCGGGGCTGTATTTATCCGACATTCCCTTAAGACTGGATTTGATGAACTGACCTCCTGGGACCCTCGCCTATACACATTCTGCTGTGACGTCCTTCGGTAAACATTAGGCTGAACCACTGTTCAAGCCTGACGAGGCTCATAAATAGACGGAGTCCTCCCATGCTCCAGGGTGTGACTCCGAATCCTCAGACTAGGGTCCTGCAAGTATGGCGTTGATCCGGTAGCCGACCTCTGTTGAGCCGCTACCCTTTTAGCATGCAAGTATTCCCGAGCGTCCGTCTCCATTCTTCGGCCATCCACTGGTCTGTTCACCGGGTTGGTGACCACCAGATTCCAGTCTAAACGCCGTGGTTGCTCACTACGAACAGGATGCCTTCCCCTGGACGTTCTTCTAGCTTCTTCTGGCCGTCTTGCCCCGCTTGGTCCAGCTACATTCTCCTGAGAAGCTCCTCTCCTAGGAGCAGGCCTAGAATCCGGCTGGGATCCTACTCGAAAGAATAACATGTTGTTCTTGATCTGATCTTGGACAACTTGGGCCATCCTGGCTTGAAACTCATTTAGGGCATTTTCCAAATGAGCAGCCGTGACCGGGAGAGCAGGGTTGGCCTCCAAGACTGCCCCAATGGGGTCATTCTGTCGCTGTCCGTCCCGTCCCCTAGGCAGACGTTCATCATCGACGGTATCATTAACTTGAACATAGGGACTCATCCTTTGTCCTCGGTTGGACGAATTGCAATCTGTCATCTCCGCGCCTCCCCACAGTCGGCGCCAAATGTTTTAAGTAAACTTCTGAAAGTAACTTTATCAGTCCTGATGATGGACAGGTGTAGGGTTGATATTGGGAGGCTTGTGCAGAAATGTTGCTTCGTTCTCGAACCTGAAAAAGGGGAAAACCAAACCGGAGGTTTGGGTTTGATTCCCGCTTCGATGCTTAAGTCAGTATTCAATAGATAAAATCTGGGTAGGAATTTTGACAGAGTAAGTTTAAGAGAGAGTAGTTGTCCTCTTTTTACCAGATTATGAGGAACTATTTATAGTATCTATGTATAGAAAAGAGCACCCTAGAATGAAGGAATGTGATTGGTTAGGCAATGGGAGAGCGACACTTGTCATCGGTCTGATTGTCCTGAGCCTTTTATCCAATCACCTTCTTCCTCTTCAGGGAATTTGGGCTGATTATTCCCTCTTTTAGGGAATAGTTGGGCCTCTTGTTTGCAGAATTGATGACATCATTAGCTCCCCCTAACATGCTGCCAAGTGTCGATGAGGGGGTGAGCCACGTGTCACCAATTCATTGGGCCACGTGGCAATCCCTAAATGGGCCACGTGTCCTCTTTTAATATGTTACAACAGTTATGATATTAATCTAATTCACCAACTAAAAAATAATTATTTTCACATTACAAATTATTTATTTTAAATAATTATAAATGAAATTAAATACTTCCTCCGTAACGAATTTTGCCATATATGGATGTAACAAAAAGATTGCACCATTTTATAAACTTTCCTTACTTAGTTAAATTTTTATTTTAAAATTACGATAATACCCTTAATAAACCAACTTAAAAAATACTTACAATAAGTTAACCAAAAATTAGATCTTTAATGATTCCCACCAATTTTAATGATTTCCACCCACCCAAATCAGATTAAACACATTAAACTCCCCCACCTACCAACATTTAAGATCTACACCCACCCAAATTCAAAAAAAAAACCCCTTTGTTTGTATCCAAAAACCCTAATCTGGGTTCATTTCCTCACAACCTCAAGAGCACCCTCATCAGCCGTTTCTCTCAATTTCTTCCTCTCTTCTTCTCACAAACCCTAATCATCTTCTTCCTCTTTCTCCTTTCGTGCTTCTTCTTTCTCCTTTCTTTCTTCTTCTTTCTCCTTTCTTTTTTCTTCTTCCTCTCTTTTTAGATCTGTCGTTCTTTTCAAAAATGGATACCAACGAAGTAGATCTAACACCTTTGAGGGAGTACTATGCTAATGAAACGAACATAGAGAGGAAGAAATTGATGAGTACTTGCATCAGTCTTTTCGAGCGCAAGTGCTTACCCACTTTTCGAAGATGTATAGGGATGGTGAAGCTCTTAGGTGGTTTGGGGAGAAGGGAAACCAAGCTCTTGGTGTTGTTGTTGATAGCTTATTCCAAAAGAAGAAGGATTGTGGGTGGGCTTTGGTCAGTGGGTTACCGGCGGTGGGTGGTGATTCTGGTGAAGACTGGAACAAGTGGGGAGGCTCCAGATCTGCCATTTCTATGGAAGAAGCTATGAAGAAGAAAGCTCCAATCAAGCCTCTCACTCCCAAGTTCTCGAAGACAACCTATTGATAGGTTTTAGTCGTGTCACCTAATCAAAAATAAACCTACGGACCTCTAACTAGGTAGTCAGTGGAAGCAGGGTCGAATCCACAGGGAGACAGAGTTTCTAAATCAATATTCAACCAATTCAACTACTCCAGATGAAATCAGGAAGGAATTAATTAAACTAAAGAATAGACTACAGAAGACGGAATAAATTGAGGATTAAACTATGGAATAAAAACCTAGGGTATTAGGTCGGTCCACCATGCTTATACCAATCAAACAAGGTCAACTACTATCAAAACCTAAGTCAAGAGTCGGGTGATTAGAGCCTATGTTGAGCTATGGTTAAGACTCAACGCTCATAGTTCAACATACAACGCATGTTCACTAACGTAATCAGAACTACTGACGTGTCCTAGGCCTCTAGTCGTAAGACGGATCTGTGCAAACAACTATTAACCACAAGCAACCAACGAAACTGCGCAATAACGTTAATTACTCAATAAAGAACAAACCACATCACAATCACCCTAATCAAGCCCTAGAAATTGATAGAAATCTAAATCGCAATCATGGTATAAACATGGCTTTCCTATCTAACACCCTAGAAAGAGACTACTCAGACATGATCGAATTAACAACGACAAAGTTGTAATGAAACCCTAACAATTGCATCATGAACGATTAAATAAATAAACTAAGCAATCAAGAATAATAAAAGAGATTAGGGTAAGAAAGAATACCAATTGACGGAAAGCAGGAACTTTATTGAAATTGAAATAGGTTTGATCACCTTTAAATTAATCTAAAGTGTTTCAATTAAACTAAGAACAGTGAAGAATAAAACTAGTCTAAACCTAATGAAAGATGAATAGAAGATGTAAAATAATCATCTCCCTAAATAATGAGGAAAACGGTATTTATAATACCCCTCAAGTCTAAATAAAAATAGGAAGAAAAAGTCGAAAATCGCGACAAATGGTGCCAGACCCGATCGGGCCCGAGCACAGTACCCGATCGGGTCAACTGCAAATTCAGCCCAACTTTGTTTCTTGGTCAGCGAATCAACAGCAGCCATTAGATGCGATGTGTAGGCCCACCCGATCGGGCCTTGGGCAGCCACCCGATCGGGCCTGGCGCAAGTCTTCTCGCCCGATCGAGTCCGTGACTTTCATACCCGATCATAAATACTTCGCCCGATCGGGCCATTTCTACCCGATCAGTGCACGAAAACCTCCTTTGACTCCTTGGCTCTCTAATCTTCACGTTTAGGGGTCTTGGGACCTCCTAAACTATCCATAAAGCTCGTGAGCCATCCTACGTGCCTCGTAACATCTCGTAAAGCCGTGGTTGCTTCCAAAAGGCTCGGGAATAAGGAGAAAACTCCATAAAACCTGCAATTCAATACTAAAACACGAAACCACTACTACATACGATAGTTAGCACAAAATAGCTCCCAAGAGCTCCAATGACGCACAAATTAGCTTGTAAATAAGGGAGAAAACTCTATATAAATACGTGATATCACCTATTTAAGGAGAATAAGGGGAGTTGGTGTTCAAATAAGGGAACCCACTGAAGAAAAGCCAATTGTTGAGGATGATAGTAGTGATGAAGAACCTGTGAAGAAGAAAAAGGAGAAAATAGAGAAGGAAGGATCTCCTATCTATGAGTGTCTTCTGTGGAGGTGTAACAACAGTGGTGGAGTTTTTACTGCTTCAACAACATCAACATCATCATCATCAACTGAATCTTCTGTGGGAGGGTTTGATTGCGATTGTCATGGGGATGATTTCAAGGAAGATGTGATAGAGATTTCGCTGATTCAGAGGCCTCTATGGATGGTTAACAAAGTTTGAGTGAATCCAGGTACTCAATTTTTACTTCTTCCCTGTTTTTAGCGTTTTTTTTAAAATATTGGGGCATGTGGGTTGGGGTCTGATTTGTGGTGGAGGTATGGCTGAATTGTGGTGGAGGTTTGGTGGATTATGGTTGTGGCTGGAAGTACATGCTGTTGGTGTTGTTGTTGTGTTGATGTTGTTGTTAATATTGTTGTTGTTGTTGTAGTGTTGTTGTTGTCTTTTTATTGTTGCTGTTGTTATTGTTGTAGTGCTGTGTTGATGTTGTTGTTAATATTGATGTTGTTGTTAGTGTTTATGTTCTTGTTCTAATGTGTTTGCTATTATTGTTCTTGTTGTTTTTGTTGTTGTTTTTATTGTTTTTGTTTGGTAGGGGTGTTTAAGGGGGGTCTGTATTGGTATGGGGTTGTGTTTGGTGTTTGTTTTTGTTAGGGTTGTGTTTTAGGGGTCTTTTTGGCTGTGGTTGTTCATGTTACTATTGTTGTTGTTGTTCAGTTTGGTAGGCTATGGTCTGTTAAGTTTTTGGTAGGGTTGTGTTAAGCTTGGAAGGGGAATTTTAAGGGGTATGTATTTGGTTGGGGTTGTTGCTGTTGCTGTTACTGTTGTTGTTGTTGTTCTGTTATCTGGACTCTGTTTTGGTAGGGTGTCCAGCTTAAACATGCTATTATGTGTACACATGCTAATAAACATAACTAGAGTAGTAACATGCTAATGAACATAATTTGAGTTCAAAAAAAGCTTGCAAACTTGGTGTCAATATTAAGCTTACATTGTCCAAAAAAGAGACCAACCAAGTAACTACATGTACAAAAACTTAACTTTGATTGCCCAAAAAGGTGTATTAAATGATTGCCAACCCTAATTACTTGCCAAAAAACCTTCTTACCACTTAAACTTGACTAAACAACTCACATTAAAGGCATCACAATGGGTATGTATACAAAAGTGTGACACCTTTTTTTTTCCCTTTGTTCACCTTGCATATTGTTTTGGATGGTTAAAAGGGGCAGTCAATCACAACCAATCTCTTTGATCTACATCTACTTCCATTTCTTGTTCATGATTGTCACTTCCATTCCAAGTTTGTATGCATATCTCATCTAAATAGGCAACTGATACACTTATCAAATCTTCATCAACCTTAACAAGTTCTTGTAGTAACCCCAACCTTTCTAGTCTTGCCTTACCAACATGTGGATTCTTGTAATTGTTGCCTCTCTTAACCTTCAAAGCTTCTACCATGACATGTTGTAATTGAATCCATGTGTACCTAATTAAATTAGGATCATAAGCTGCATATGCCTCCTTGACTTTGCTTATTGAGTCATCCAAGTTTTCTGGAAATGATTGATATTGCAAACTTTGGACAGCCCTAAATATTGCCAAGTCTAGAACATTGAAATCTGGTGACTGTGGGGGTTGGTTTATGAGTTGGATGTTAAAACCATGTCTTGTTGCAGCTTGTCTGAATAATGGATCTTCATTAGTCAAATGTGGTCTTGCATTGTCTTGTTGAATTGTGATCTCTTTAGACATTCCTACTGGCCATTTTTGCATAATGGATGGAAAGACATTTTGCAACAACATATCTCTAATGACCTCCTTGGTGACATTTTGAATTGCCTTAGTTTCAATTGTTCCAGCTTCTCTGTTTTTGCTTCTCTTTTTTGCTCTTTGTTTGAACACAAATGGGTATATGCCATACTTTCCATCATGCACCATCACCCCATCTTCATTGTATAATGGTGTCCCTTGTGCTGCCATGAACATTGCTTTGATTTTGTATCTTTTTGATATGCATACTCTGTAAGGATCAATGTCAGATGGTAGTAGATAAACCCTCCTTTTATCTGGATTCAAATAAAACCATTTTTCATCAATATGAATTGTGTTGCTCATACTTCTAAATTTTGGTTTTGACCCTAGTGTTGCATAATCAATATGAGAAAGAACCCACTTTATTCTTTCAATTTTGTGCTTGTCTGTAACTGCGGGATGATTGTTACTTGTGTGGACTCTTAGTTTTCCTGCCTTGAGAAGCCTGAATATCTTCATATGTGAGCATTTTAGGTAACCTGCATAGGCTCTATAAGTGCATCTTAGATGTAGGGGACAAGATTGCAACCATTCTTCATTAACTTGTTGTGGTTTCCTGCCAACCCTTCCCTTTTCCTTAGAGATGACTTTAATTTTTTTTGCCCTCTTTTCTTTGTGATTCCACTGTTTGAAACAATCTGGAATTGTTGTTCTACGAACTCCATACTCCCTTCCTAATTTTGTGAATGCACCATGTGGTAATTTACCATTTTTTATCATGGCAATCAACTTAAAACTTATGTTCATTTTTGCTTCAATACTTAAATCACAAGAACCCTTAGTTACCTGTGTGTTTTGTGTGTTTGCAGTAGGTGTAGCCAAGCCTTCTTCTGCCAACAGTTGGTCAATAGCAAAGAAGCCTTCATCCATTTTGTGTAGGGGTGAAGAAGAATGTTGAAGAATGAAGTTGATGAAGATGGAAGATGAAGCTGCTGGAAGAAGCCACTGTGCAATTTTGGACTCCTGTGCAGTGTGTGCAGTGTAGGATTTAGGATGAAACTCTAACTAACCATTGTGGGTGTTGTAAGAAATGGTGCCTTTTTTGTTTGCAAAATACACTGATACTTTTAGGATGAAGTATTTATAGGTTTATGTTGGCAGGAAGAATGAAAAACTTGGTGGGAAATTTGAATGCTTTTGGTGGCAAAATTAAATGCTGATGTGTTTTGGCAGTAAGAAGGAAAAACAGGGGCCCGTTTCTCTCTCCTCTAAAATAGGACCCAAAATGAATTTTCATTTCCCTCCAAAAATTAAGTGGTCCCAACATACAAATTCATATTTTATTACTTTAGTGCTTTTCTCTTTCCTACTTTATCTATCCTAATACAACTAAGCTATGCTTAAGAAAAAATGCATAGGAGTCCGTGCCGACCCCAAATAGTGCAATTAATTCGTTACGGAGGAAGTACTACATATATAATTAAATAAATAAAAAATAATCGACAAAATAAAACTTGAAAAATGGCCGAGCCTTGTGTAGCACAAGGCTGACCACGTGGAGAGCCTTTTGTAGCACAAGGCTCGGCCATTTTTCAATTTTTTTTTGCTTAGACCTCCATAAGGAATATCGTCGGAAATGATGGTGCCGGAATCGAAGTCGCCGGAGATCGCCGACTGTGGGGGCGCCGGTGGTGGAAGATGACGCCGGCAGTGGGGCCGCCGCCGGTGGTGGGACTGCGATGGTCGCCGGCAAGAATGGTGAAGGGGTGGTTGTGAAGAATGGGAGCGGTGTGGAGTATATGGAAGAGGTAGACAACATTATATAAAAAGAAAAAGTATTTGATAGTTAAAACGTAATAAATACAGCTTGTTAGTAAGAAAATACAAGGCGGTGTTTGGCACGACCCTTTTTTTTCCCCCAATTATTGCTATTGTACATCAATTTTCTACTGTCTGGCGATTCATAATTTGCAATTGCAGTAACTCATCCAAATATCCAATGAACATCACACAGACACCAGGCAGTAGAAGAAGAAAGACATGGTAATTTGAGGAATCATCCCCAGTTGGGAAGCGATATTAGCAATGACAAACAGGAGGAGCTCAACTATCCAAACCATTTACGACCTCTGCAAGAAGACCTTTTCGCCCTCATTAACACCACCTCCACCTGCTCCACTCGTCCACAAACTCTGTTCTCTTCTGGGTAGCTTTTCATTTCCCTTTTTTCTTTACTATATTGCAGTTTTTTAGGTTTCTTTTCTTCCCCTTTTTCGATTTCTGGCTGTTTAATACCATCAAGATTCGATTTTTGCAAATGGGTTATGGCTAATTATGTTGCTGAATTAAGTATTGGGTTTTTTAGGTGTTTCTATTGTTCAAGAGCAGAGTGTTCAATGGATATGTGTGTTTCTGTATGTTTTTTTTTTTTGAAGGTTGTGTGTTTCTGTATGTGGGTAATGCTAATAATTGGGAATTAGTAGCTTAATGTGCTGGATACTGAATCTGATGCGGTTTTTGGTTGTCATGCATGGAATTTTGTATGGTTAGGAAATGTGTTGGGGAATTTTGCTCAATGGGATTTAATGTTTTTGCAAATGGCCTGCTGATTTTGTGCATATATTTGGATCTCCACGCATGCTGAGTTACTTATTTAGGTGCATAAGGAGCCGTTAAGGCGGGATGAGAATCGATCCCAAGACCTCATGAAACTGGGAAAAATGCTCTAACCAAGTGAGCTATCCCTCTCTCTCATCTCATTGCATGTTGGGTTGTGCTTATAGTTTTCGGATGGGATGAGAACAGTTTGGAATTTTCGATAACAGTTCAATATGTTTTTTTCTTTCTTCTTGCACACTGAGAACTTAGGAACCCCCTTTGATTCGATGGATATCCCAAAAAAACACAAGGAGTAGAACGGGCTTGAAGTTTATGAATGGTGGTGGATGGATGTAGAGGAAAACATAGACACCCAATGAGAGTAAGAAGGCTCTTTGTGGAAGAGAAGCTGAAGAGGGGAGAGATGGGCGAGTTTCTTGGAAGGAAGAATGTTAAGAAAATAGGTAGCCATTTGTAGTGCGTGATGCCAAAAAGAGGAGGGGAGAGAAGCATGAACGAGTAAAGTACGCACCATATTATTAATAGTGCGAATTTTCCGTTCGGCTTTACCATTTTGAGAAGAAGTATAGGGGCATGAAAACCGAAATGAAAGACCATGGGTCTTACAAAAATCCCAAAACGGAGAGTTATCAAATTCCCGACCATTGTCACATTGCAAATTCTTAATGTCCCGTTCAAATTGAGTATGGATGTAATTATGAAATTGTAAGAATGTGGAATAAACTTGAGATTTCTTAGAGAGCGGAAAAGTCCAAACAAAGTCCGTAAAATCATCTACAACAACAAGATAATATCTATGGCCCATAGAGCTCAAAACAAGAGAGGTCCAAATATCACAATGAACAATGTCAAATGGCATAAGAGTACTAGAAGTAGAAGCAACAAAAGGCAACTTAACATGTTTTCCAAGAGAACAAGAGTAACAAACAGAAGAATCACAATGTTTATTGCAATCAATCACTTTATTTCGCCTAAGAGTATCTAAGATAGGAGCACTAGGATGACCCAGCCGATCATGCCATAGGGACGGTGCTAGAGCAGCAAAGCTAGACGCAGAATGGACTCGAGGTTGGAAGGAAGAAGTGATAGGATAGAGGGCCCCCGTACTCTCACATCTCATGATTGGTCTCCCCGTCTGAAAATCCTTCACAGAAAACCCAAACGGATCAAATTCAACAGTCACCGAATTATCAGTTGTAAATTTACGAACAGAGACCAAGTTTTTAATCAATTTAGGAGCATGCAGAACATTTCTGAGGGTCAAAGATGGGTGAGTAGTGTTTAAGGTCGAGTCTCTATAACCCTGAATCGGAATACTATGGCCATTTCCAACAATAATTCCATTATTTTTGCTCAAATTAAAATAAGACGAGAAGTTACCTTGAGAGGAGGTCATGTGAGATGTAGCACCCGTGTCCATATACCAATTTGGGTCCGGTGGAGTAATACCCAATGTGTGCATTGCTGCCTCGATATCCGTTGGTGAGTACTGCGGATTTTCTGCCACAAAAGCGCTTGGACGAGGGCGACACTGCTGCCCTGCTGCTGATAAGGGGGGCGTGGCTGCTGGAAGGAGGAATTGGGCCTAGCCCAGCCTGATGTGGGAAATGGACATGGTGGCATGGGCCATCCCCAAGGCCAACCACCCCACTGCTGCATGGGCGAGGCTGCCACCCTTGCTGCTGCTGCTGATGACCGCCGATGTTCCGGCCACCACCACCGGACGGCTGCTGCCGGCCGCCTTTGCCGCCACCGCCACCACCACCCTTGCCACCGCCGGAATTTCGCCCTTTGTTAGAGTGGCGATTTTTCCCTTTGTGGCCACCATTCGAGCCACGATTATGAGGTGGTGAAGCGGAGCGTGATGTTTCTGCCACCATGGCAGAGTTAGACGACCCAACACCCGCCTTTTTAGCCAAGCCCGCTTCCTCAAGAACAAGCATGGAGCGTGCTTGGTAAAAAGGAGGGAGGGGGTCACTTTGACGGAGAAGTGTCCCAACACCATTATATGATTCTGTGAGTCCCGCAACCATTTGCAACGCAAGACGATTATTAGAAACGGGTGCACCAACGTTTTTGAGTTGGTCGGCCAACATTTTTAAACATTGACAATAAGAGGACGCATTCGGGAAATCTTCCATGAAAGTGTTGGAAAATTCTTGTTCAAGGGTGACCGCCCTCGAAGTTTTGTTGTCTTGAAAAATACCACGGAGACGATCCCACGCTTCCATAGCCGTGGAGTCGGGTTCAAGTATTGTGTTGAGAAGGTCATCGGAAATCGTGCCATAAATCCATTTTAATACCGTTGCATCAACGGTGGACCACTCATCTTTTTCGTCATCCGTAGTAGGTCCTTTGACCTTAGTCGAAGGAATGATGTGATGAATCACACGGTTTGAACGTGCGTGAATCTTGAATAACTCCGCCCACGTGGAGTATTGCACGTTTTCCATATCAAGGGTGATAGGGATACATTGTTTGATATTAGAATTAGAAAGAGAAGAGTAAGAGGGAGAAAAAGAAGAAGAAGAGGAGGAGGAGGAGCCGCCGGCCATTGTAGGCGTGTGGGCAGGCACGGTGGACGGCAGAAATGCTAGGGCAGTGGAAGTGTTTAGAAACAGTAACCCTAGGCTAAAACTGATACCATGAAGAATATTATGATTATATTCCTTGACTAATCCAATGTACAAGCTATGTTTAAATACTAGCTATACAATACAAGTCAATCATAATCCCTAATTACAAGGAACTAAATATATGCACTTTCCTATTTGTAACAAACTAACTAATTAGTAATTAAATTATTTGCATAATTAAATACATAATCTATCACTTCAGTTAAAGGGCAAGGAAGGGAAGATAGTGGAGGCTAGGATGGACTTAAGTGGAATGGTAAGGAAGGGAAGATAAAGGGGGCAAGGATGGATTTAAATGATAATTGAAAGATTGTACTTGTGCTTTGATTTGCTCATGTGTGTTTAGAGATCAAAAGTTGTTTGAAAGAGGTAAATTTCCCTTGCAAATTTCTTTCTAATCTTCCCATATTCGAACTAGAAAATGGAATGGGTCATTTGGACAGAATGGATTAGAAATTCAGTCTATACATTACGGGTGTTTGATTCCGAAGTGCTTTGCAATAGTGCATTAACTTTGTTACGTGATGATGATGTACCAAAAAAGAGGTGTTGCACCATTGTTTACTTAGCGACACAGAAATTTGACCTCTATTCTTCCTTTCTCTTAACCATTATGAACCAACTTTGGCTAAAATTGCAACTTCTTAAATAAAGATCAACTTGAGTTCAAAAGAGATAAACAAAGAGAAGGCTTCTAGGAGTTCATCACTTGCCTTCGTGTTACATTTGACTGCACTTACTTGATGGACCAGAGTTCCTTCCTTACTTTTATATTTGATTTTTAGTCTTCGCCTCACCAGTATTCAACTGAAATAACTAGCACTTTTCTTTTCTTTCTGCTTGTTTAATCTCTTCGAACAAAGAAATGAAAAGTTTTGAATTACTGTAAGTCTGGAATATTATGTGATAGGCCGGAATGTTAGAATTTGGTATCTGTAGTCCCCTTAGTTTGGGAATCAGGTAGCTTGCATGTGCCATGAGGACTGGGGCCCAATATGTATCTTTCGTCTCAGCTTTGATGGATTGATCTTATGCCTAATGTTGGTTGGAATATTCTTTTCGGCAGCATCCAATAAGATGGTGTTTCTCTAAAACAAACAAAAAGAGGGTGCTTTTGTACCATGAGCTTTTCTTTCCCCTTATCTGCTATAATGTTGTGTTGTCATTAATGGCCAAGGAACTGTTATGCTGAATAAATGAAATGGTTGCTAGTTTAATGCCAATTTGAGTCTGGTTTTCCATCTCTTAGAAATTATAGTACATTTTTGCTTTCTGATTTAAATACTTCTTTGCTAATTATTACCAATTATGTGCTGCTAGTCTGCTACAATTTTTTAGGGAAATCAAAGCTGTTCTATGCACTCTTCATAGTGTTTGCTGCCTTTTCTTTTCCCGCGCCGGGGAGGGGGGAGGGGGGGGGGGGAGAGGGGGGGGGGGGGTATCCAAGTTGATGGCTGTCTATAAACTGGCTATCCCACCATCCACAATATTTCACTACAAAACCAACTAGCCTGTTCTATTGATTTCTGAGAATGTACTACCGATGTTTTAATTGTAAGAGTGCTTATTGCTATAGACTGCGACGTTTGTCATAAAAAGGATTGACTTTACATAGAACTTTCAACTATAATTAATGACATGGAAACGACAGTTTCGCTTCTAAAAAGTTTATTTTTACTTGCAAAAATCCTTTCAAGTACTTTGCTAAATTTCACCCTTGGTGGATTGCATCATCAATTTCAGAACATTGGTTAGTACGCTAGAAGCTAACGGAAAAAATTGGTCTCAACCTTAGTTAGTTAAAACACGTTTAAAACGCGTTTAAAACTCCGTCTCCGTCTTTTTGAAAAAAACGCCAAAAAAACGTTTTTTTGAGCTCCCGCCGTTTTAAACACAAAAATAATCCACCTCCCGTATTAAACGCGTTTAAAACGCGCCGAATGCGTTTTTTTGAAAAAAACTCCTTTAAAGAAAAAAAGAAACCATGTGTCTCAAATTCTCATGTATCTGATACTATACGCGACCTTCTAGAGTTTTAGCGTAATTATTGTTTTGAGTCTTTTATAGCATATATTCTTCGAAAATATTGAGACCTACTTATGATAAATAGGTATATGCGTTGATACCTTTTAAATTAGAGCCTATGTTACTCCGACACCTTCATTTACCTAAAAAATCGGGTGTCGTGTCGTGTCGTGTCCGACACGACACCTCACTTGGATACTTCATTTTAAACTAAAAACTTGACTTTTTTCTACAAAATAGCCGAGTCGGACACTTGGACACCCGTATCCGAGTAGACACTCAATACATGTCTGAGTAACATAGATTAGAGCATAACGTGAGTAAAACGCAAGAAAATAGTGTCCGGATTTTAGCCGAACTTTTAAGGTGGAGCCGTTTTAAACGCGTATACATCCGTATTCCGTATTATAAAAAGTCAACGTTTTTTTTGTCGAATATTTGACCGTATTTTTCAAATTTTTGCCATTCTAAACTCGGCGAATTGAACTCCGTTTAATTCCCGTCCCGTTTTTAACTAACTAAGGTCTCAACTGAGTGATAAATATGGTGGAAATTTAATATACAACGAATACTTTATAATGTGTTAATCTGTTTGATAGACTTATGAGACAAATGAGTGGTTTAACTGCATTCACCTTCTCTAATTCTTTGAAAGTATAGAGGGCTATTGAAAAATGTTTGTAAACCTATTATCTTGCTCTCTGTATCTCTTTGCAGCTTGTGGACAGTATGACCTTTCTCTCACACTAATATCTAGCTTTAGCATGGTGATCTGTTTGACGATCTTTTCCTTTGCAGATACTGTGACTCCTGCTGATGTTGGTCTGAGAGAGGAGAATGTGGATGATGACCGAGGATATGGTCTTTCTTTGCTGAACCCATTCAACCGAGCACCTAGATGGGCCCAACCTATAACATATTTGGATATCCACGAGTGTGACAGTTTTACAGTAATGTCATATTACCTTCTTTCTATCACTCAAATATGCCATTAACTTTCTCATGCCCCTTTGACGAGGAACACCATTAGATTTCCATTCAAGTAACAATTCACAGCTCTAAGCATCAATCTCTACTTTTTCTTAGGGCATGCTTGGATTGAGGGTAATGTCAAAAGGGGTAAATGGGGAAAAAAATGGAGGTGAATGAAGGTTGTGGTAGATGGGATGTAGATAATAAGGACACAAAGAAGGTAGGGGAAATATTAACCTCATTGGGGGGGGGGGACATACATTTTCCTGGGGGAGGTGGGTAGCTACTAACCCAAAATGAGGGTAATAATTCTCCCCTCTTTACACAACCAATACATCTTCTCATCTAAAAGTACCTACATTCACCTTCATATCTTCAAAATTTCTTCTATTATCCCCTTAATACATTACCACCAATGCAAGCATGCCCGTAGACATATCTTCATTCTTCTGGTTCTAATGCATAAATCTTCATATATAATTGCACTTGTCTAGCTGACTGATTCTTTTTTTTGTGATTCAATACATTACATGTAGCCACTACCCTAAACAGATAAGAAAATAGCGTGCACAGTCTATAATTTCTCTTGTGGTCAGGAGGTCGTATAAGATAAACTTGCAAGTCTTGTACTCTTGTTCCACATTTCTTTTCTTTTTTTTTTAATTGCCCTGCAGACAGGATTTTTGTGAATTATGCTATGAGAACAAAATTAAGAATAATAACTGTCTCATTCAGCTTTTCAAGTCAAGTATGACATCTAAAACTTGTGTCTATTAATGATTTAAGTTGAAAACTGAAGAGAATATGAAGTGCCAGGATAACCGAGGGTTTTAACTTGTAAGTTTAAGGTAAAATAGGTATTGAGACACTCTTTACATAGCTTTCCTTGTTTGTAGGGGTGTGTGGAGTTTTGGGATAGGGAGAATTGTAGCCAAGAAAGGAAATGGGAAACAGTAATCAAGTTTTTCTAGAACTCATTTTCTTGTGAACATTTCGATTGTGCAATTACAGCCCTGGCTCCTTAAAAACTCCCTCCGAGGACCCAAAAAGAAACAGAAAAAGGAACAAAAGTTTCAGTGGGTTTATTGTTGAAAACATCCTTCTTATTAGTTGAAGGTACTGTTCTCTGTAAGTAAAAAAGTGCGACATTTCCCATTCAACTTATACCTAGAAGGCTAGAACTACTCTTGCTGGCTATAGCTCCTTGCACGCGTTCATGAGAACCTGATGTTTTCATTTCAAAGTACTGAACAAAACAAGAAAATCTCTATTGGAGGAGAGAAATTAGAAATTTGCAGAATTCTAAACTCTCTTTTGGTCTTTCTCAAACTAGCGTGGTTCCAGCTACCCAACCCAATCCTGCCCAAAAGAAGGAAACATCACGATCTCTTGCTAATGTTGGTGTCTCTCGGAGACTTGATCCATTGGAGTTTTAGCTTAACTGTTATTTTTCTCTTTGGAAATATAAGTCTTTCCCAATCTATATTGTTGAGGCCAATTTTCCCCATCTAATAGTAAAGTTGTCTATATCTTATAGTCATAAAAGAAAAACTTGTTGCTTCAGAAGTTATCTTTCTATCATTTCATGGCTGGATAACCAAGATAGCATACGGATTAACATAGTTTTGGAAGCAGTAATATCCTTGGCTTACCCTTGCAGCCATGTCTATAGGAATTCGGTTTTCTGTAGCATTTACCACTACTAGAATAGTGTTAGAAGTTATAAGGGATTCTTGATTTTCCGAAGTGCTTCCCCAGTTATGGAAGGATTCAGGCTCGAGTGATTTACCAGTTACCATTCATCATAAATTAGTTTGTGTTGTCACCATGTCGCAGTGTTTTAACTTTTTTGTTCAGGAGATACATTACATCGTCTTTCTTCATGAGTGTGTTAGTACTGTCATTCCAACCCTTATCCTCCATTAAAAGCTTCGCTCTTGAAATTTTTATGCAGATATGCATATTTTGCTTCCCAACGTCTGCAGTCATCCCTCTGCACGATCATCCTGATATGACAGTCTTCAGCAAACTTCTTTATGGATCCTTGCATGTGAAGGCCTATGACTGGGTTGAACCTCCACAAATTGTGAAGAGCAATGGGCCTGAGTACTCTCAAGGTATTGTCATTAATTGGTTTAATCATTGCACGTATTTGGAGGATCTTTTGATTTTAAGAATCCTATTCTGTACATTGTGCATGGGGTTTGTCAGGCTGAATTAAAGCTCCACAAGTCCACATAAGTTCTTATTACTTGGCACCCCTTATGATATCAGTTGTCGATACCTGTTAAGAAGACTTGGTCGTTGAACGTCCACCTCAGATCAAAATAATTTTTTTTCATCTACTGGCTCTATATTAAAGTGCTGCTTAGTACCTCTGATAATTATTTCCGGTAATTTATTACCAAGTTTAGTGAGTGGACAAGTCTACTAATGTGCTTTTTTATTTAACAATAGGTAGATCATTTGTGTTTTAGTAGTCTGTCCTGTAAATGCTGGCTTGCATTCAACATCTTACTGACTAGAAGCATTTGTTGCATCACTGGTGGGGACTTACTTTGTCTATAGCATAGATGCAAAGAAAGATCTGCCAATTCTTTGCTTCTGTTGATGATGTTTGAGAACCCCTTGATGTTAAAAGACCAAAGTGTTGGGAGTAGATGTTAAATTTGTTGAGTATTGGAAGACTGTCTCGTAATCTTAAGGGTTGGTATAGTAAGAGTGTAACAGTGAAATTTTCCTTCTATTATTTCCTTCTTTTAACTAATACGGTACCTGAAAGTTAACTTCAACATCTTTATACCACTTCTATTTATGGTCCTTGCCTTTTCAGCTAGGTTAGCGAAATTGGTGGCTGACAAAGTTGTAACAGCACCTTGTGGGACCAGAATTTTATATCCCACAAGTGGGGGAAATATACATTGCTTCACAGCAGTTACTCCTTGTGCTGTGCTTGATATTCTCACACCTCCTTATTTGGAGGATGCAGGCAGGAAATGTACCTATTATCATGACTATCCATATTCAAGCTTTTGTAAGTTTCTCAGTTTCCTCTGTCTTTTTATCAGAATCTGTGTTGGCAAATTATAGAAAAGCTCAAATCCGTTGCTTAGCTGTTTTGCCAATTGCAATCCCGACCTTTCTACCTTTGTCATTTCAGCTACAGAAAGAACTATAAATGATGGAAAAGAGGAGGATTACGCATGGCTTGCCGAGATAGAAGCACCGAATGTCTATATGCGTCCTGGAAACTATGCTGGCCCTTCTCTTCAGGTTTAATAGTGAGCTAATGAGCCACTTTCCTCGATCCTGTAGAATCTGGTTTCGAAGTTGAATAGCTGCTCGTGGAATGATCTTTGCTGCTGTGAGAGAGTTTGGTGTACTTAATGGATGAACTCTTCCACTCAGGGCATCGTGATCACAACTTTGAGACTGGGAAAGTACAAAAGAAATGTAGAATGATGTTGTTTTCAATTGCTCATAGTTAGTTCTCGAGACGAAGTTTGCAATTGTATAATTTTTGGCATTCGAGGTTAGCTGTTAAGAGATCTCTAGGCCATGGTCTTTGTAAAGGATATTTAACAAGTGATGAAATTTTCTGTTTTATTCTTGCTCCAGGATGTGCATTGTTATTCAGATAGACTAGGGATAATGATAAGATGAGTCCAGTTCAAGTTTGGTGAAGCTCGGCTTGCTCAACTTTTGAGCACACAAACTAATCCTTTGCTTGTTTAGTCACGTTTGTAATTCGAGGGGTCATGTGTTGCAAAGAATCCATGGCAGGGATTCTTGGAGATCAATGAAAATAGATAAATAGAAGGAGCTTTTGTACCACACTGGATTGGCAAAGACACCACACCGGATCTGGCCGCGGCTGTAGGATGACGGACAACGGTTGGAGGGGATCTTTTTTGTGTGGCAAATTTCCAACTTCCATGTATAAGAAGGTTTCAGTTTTTGTACTCCATTAAACTCGCAACAACTATTAAGAGCCACAATTGCTATGTAGAACACAAACCACTCTGAAACTGTAAAGATAAGCACTAAACAAATTTTAGAATGCTATCAATGGCATATGCTAACCGTAAAATCATACAATGAACGTATTATCATCCTAACTACCTTTTGCAATATATAAGGCACAAATATAACATGGTAGTCTACTTAATTGTCCTATTAAAATTACTCTACATGCTAATGACACACTAAAATCAAAATGGATAACTAGCTTGCTTAACAAAAGTTCAAGAACCAACAAAGTTACAGAATCAAATACAATCATGGATGACAAACTAAGCCTAGTATAGTAAATTTAGTAACAGTTCATCCTTCACTCCACTCTTCACTCTAATCTTGTGTGTGTGTCTCTACTTGAACTTGGTGCTTGGTTATTATTGGTGCTGTTATCAACAAACACGAATTTGCTCGCAAAGAAGCTAAAATAGAAGAAGTTGAAGACTCCAATACAAGCGATTATGCCGTAGAAATAATCAAGCTTGTTGTTGTTGAGATCATGTCCACCCAACCATGCAGTTCCATCACTCGGCCTTCTAGTAACGCGATATATAATGTTAACAAGGGCGGTAGCCAAGTAACTTGCCATAGACAAGCTAATGAAGAAGATAGAGCCAGCCATGGATCTCATACTTTCAGGCATTTGTGTTGTAAAGAACTCCATGATTGTAACAGCTGCAAAAGCTTCGGTTAACCCAGAAAGGATAAGTTGTGGCACAAGATATCTTACATGAAAAGGAGACACAAAGGAAGCATTTTTTATGGCTTCCTTTCTTCTCCTAGACTCAACCACTGCACCAACAACCATGCATAGAATCGACATGATTATCCCAATCTTAATCCTTGCTTTTACAGATAATCTTACATCATCTTTCTTCATTAATCTTCTTGCTATTGGTAGAATAACTCGTTCATATGATAATATCCAACATGAGAGAGCAGCCATAGCAGCAAACCCTATCCAAGCTGGTGGAATCACGAACTTGGTCGATCCTACCCTTCGATTCATCTGAATTGCTTGAAGGATTCCGAAAGTATTTTGTTGATCCATTGACACAAAACATAGGATTCCAGTTAACCAAACTGGCAAAATTCCTATTAGGCATTTTAGTTGTTCCACTTGTTGTATACTACAAAGTGTCCAATTGTTCTTAGCAACACCTTCTTCATCAACTTCACCAATTTGAGCATTTATCAAAGCAGCCTTATCTAAGAACTTTAATCGATTCGACCTAGCTAACTTTGGCACCACAGTTTCGGATTCATCTTCATCATCCTCAACAATAATAATAGCAGGGTCATAAAACCTTTGACTACTCAATCCTTGATCATCTAGTAAAGACATATGTCTTTTTCTATAGGCTGCAACAATTACCTTAACCATGTCAATAAAGATGCTTCCTTGAGGTTTCTTGTAAATGTAGGTTGGACAACCAAGTAAGAAAATGATGCTTGAGAGTGCAAAACATGCTGTTGGGATCGCGAATCCAATAGTCCAACTAATGTTGGTTTGAATGTAAACAACTGTGGTGAGTGCTACTAAGAGCGAAATGGTGAAGGAGAAGTACCACCAGTTGTAGAACCGCGATAACAAGGACCGCCCTTTTTCAGTTCTTGGGTCGAATTGATCAGCACCAAAGGCAATGTTGCACGGCCGTATGCACCCTGCTCCTATTGCTAGCAGTAAGAGAGCTATGAATAAAACTGCTAGCTGCAAAGATGTGGGTGGCATGCAGTTTGAATCTGGGCTACAACTTGAAGGCCTTAGTGAACGAACACCAGCACCTAAGGTCATTGTTCCCATTCCCTGGTATTTTACATGTATGTTAGCCTACCTTCACATCAATGATCTATTTATGTATTACTCTCTGCAAATTAAAAGGTATGTTTTCTATTTGAAATTTAGTGTTGATTTGTGTTCATAACATGAGAATTCGACGTATCATGTACTTTCGAAAGGTTTAATACTCCATCATCCTATTCTTTTTTGTACGTAAGGACTAAGGAGCCACTAAATATGTTGATTAGGTAATAACTTATGACCCATAAAATATAAAATGATCTCCAATGGTCATTTTATTACATTTCATGTCACTTCGAGAATTCATCATGAAATTAACTGTATCAAGAAATATTAAGAATTCATATTGAAATGTGAAAAAGCACAAAAATAAGGTGTAGTGAGGTTGTTGTTATGTATTCATTAATTTATAAGGATAGAATATTTTAACCAAAGATTTTCAAAGGTATTTTCAACGTCGGAACAAAAAAATAAGTTTTGAAAATCATTTCATTACTAGTTCACTTTTATTTACATTAACTTCTCAAATGGTAAAAATCATCTAATTACTTACCTTAAATAGGTCATTTCTTGTTTACAAAAGTCTTCTAATTCAATAAGTTGAAGACAATAATTTTATAAACCAACTATTTATTTCTTTGCATGGAGTGACACTCAAAGTCTCAAACTCATTTTTGTCCAAACGAAAGTTAGTGGCTGATAAGTGATAAGCAATAGAGTACTAAAAAAATTAAGATTTCAAAAGGTGCTTAATTAGTGGATCAAGGGTTGAAAAGTTCAAACTACCCCTTTGTTTTGGCTGAAAATAAATAAATAAATTTATTTTTTGGTAAAAAAATTTAATTGAAAAATTCAAAAGAAGCAATTAAGCGAGGAAAGGGGCACCATAATCTTACCAGCATAGAAACTATGGTACCAAGAAGCAAAGTGCAGAACCTACCCATGTAGGCATCAGATAGCAATGCACCTGGCAATGTCAAAAAATTGCATGATCCTGACCATATGTTTACTACATTCACCAGTAGTAACCCATCCATATTATATTTTGTGCGTAAATACACTGTTATATTTGCTATTAAACTCATTGATGCCAACTTCTCAAATGTTTCATTGGCTGTTAAAAAAGAAAAGAATAATCATTAGTACAAAATCGTCTTAAACATGCACTATCAACAAATATTATATAAACTCGGGACCTTCATGTACTAAAACATATGAATTGTCACAAGTCGGATATCTGATGTGAGTCAGACGTAAAACATCCTTATAGATGATAAAAGAAATACCGAAATGAACTTAGTTAAAGTACATCCTTACAATGCATGAAGAGGTTTAATAAAAAAGATCGAAGTAATAGATAGTAGTATTACCTAAAATGTATTTAACAGCTGTCCATCCTCCTTTCTTCCTCCTATTATGACGATTAATTGAAGAAGTTTGATTACCTCTCTCCTCATCTCTATTCACCATTTTTATGGAGATTTTCAATGATTAAAGATGGATAGAGGAAGAGAAGAATCAGAGAAGGGTTAAGGCTGGAGAAAGGAGAAATAAATAAAAATAGTTTGGTTAATTTGCCTTTGTGAGATTAACCAAATTATTCCTTTTATATTTATATTTTTTATTTTAATTAAAGAAAAGTTTAATGGGATCCAAGAAAACCGCAATAACTGTAAAACAAGCTATGAGACAACAAAGAAAAAGATATAAAATGAGAGAGACAGAGAAACAGCTAAGTGTAATTTCTTGTAAAATCCAACTTTATATATACTATATGATAAATGATAAATTACCTCATATAAGTGTGAATTCTGTGAAATATTCCAGAACACAGTTAAGATACTATTTATAGTTAAGTTGTTAAACACATATAGTGAGATATCGTAGGATAATATTCCAACTAGAAATTAGACCTGGTAAACGTGTCGTGTCGTGTCATATTCATGTCACTGTCACCCGCTTACATAAACGGGTTATACATCCTCAACCCTAACCCGACCCGTTTAATAAACGTGCCGTGTCGTGTCAACCCGTTTACTTAAACGTGTCAAAGAGCTTTGACCCAAAACCGTTTATTCAGTGTCGAGTTCGGGTCGTGTTGGCGTGTCATATTGTTTTTACATACAATGATTGAAAAATGAGTAATTTGTGTTATGTCGTGTTAACCCACTTAGTTAAACGGGTTGAACCCCTCCAACCCTAACCCGACCCGTTTATTAAGCGTGTTCAACCCGTGTACTTAAACGAGTTAACACCTTCGACCCAAACCCGCTAATAACGGGTCGATTTCGTGTCGAGTTGGCGTGTCGTGTCAGTTTTTAACACCTCTACTATAAATGCATGGGGTGCTAATACTTAACAACATTCATATATAGATGTTATTGCAACAAAAAAGAAATGCACACATATACTTATACTAAAATGGAATCTCTTCGTAATTTTTTTTGAAAAAATATTTTTCCAAGGCAATTTTAATTATTGCCAACGTATTTACACTTATATGTAAATTATAAAGTTTTTCTTCATACTACCTCCGTTTCAAGTGTATTGCAACATAGGGAGTTGACACATTTAATAAAAGTCTAGTATAGACCCGGTCTACACTAAATTTATCGTAGACCACTACAAAGTCCAAGTTCCAGCTAAGATAATCATACGCGGGCCACGCGGCGTGAGCAACTGGAAATGAAAAGCATGCTTTTGAGATTCTTTTGCCTTAGCGGCACGGCTTCGCACGTGATGCTACACCACTTTTCCCTTTTCTTTCTGAATTTCGAACAAACAAACCAATAATATTCCATTTGGTTCCCAAACTTATCCCATTTTAGATTTTAATAATTAATAATATTGCTAGTTGCCAAACTATATACTCAAATTTAAGTCTCTAGTCTAATGAATAGAGCCATACAGGATTCATTAATCCCAAATTGAGTAAGAAACAAAATCATTATTTAATGTTCATTTGTTACAAGATAACTACAACAAAGAAAATAAATAAAATATTACAATTTTTATTATACACCCGAATCTACGGTGAACATGGTACACCCAATACTATTATTTGCTCAAATAGCCTTGGTTGTACCATGGCCATGATTAGGGGTGTTAATGAGGTTAGCCTGTTCTCGAGCTGCTTGAGTTCGTCTCGAAATTTTCACAAGCGGAGCACAACCATATTCGGCTCGAGAAGATCGTGAACAGGCTCGAAATATTTTAAAATTTTTATTTTTTAACATAGTAACCTCAAATATTAGTAGAATATTTTTAATAAGTCTAGAAATAATAAATAAACTTAGTTATAATATATTATATCTTATAAATATACTTTATTTTGATATTATTTTTGAATTCAAGTCGAGTTTTGTGTAACTTAGACTTGATAATCTAAGCTCGAAAAAGCTCGAGATTCGGCTCGCTGGACACGTTTTTTAGTTTATTCATATGCTCTCCGTATGTTATTAGCATTGTAATATACATGTAAGTTACATTAACCCAATCTTGATAAGTGTATATGATGTGGAGGATGATATAGAAGTTTTTTATAGCACATGGGAGGTATGACTCCCAACACGTTTTAGTAGTTATCTGAATATCGGTGTTTTTAACATTATTTAACTTTACTTAATCCTTATTTGACAAACATCCCCCTTTTATCCTCTATTATCCCTGTACTAAATATATGACCCGCTTACGACTATTATTCCTTCCGAGTTCCTCAAAGATATATGAGGTATTTTGTTTCGCCTATTCTTCTTGGTTATATGATGAGTGGTAGAATTTAGAAAAAGGAGTATAAGTATAGATTTTTAACATTAATTGGTATCTTTTTATATGCACAAATAACATTTACAAAACAAAAAAAAACTTTGATATTAAGATTGCATAAGATGTAGGTATTTATGTTGTAAAGTTAAAGTTCAATATCTAAAAGTTAAAGTTTTGTTATTAAAAGTTAAATGTAACTCATCAAAAGTTAATGTTTCTTTAGCAAAAGTTAAGATTTTTTTAAAAGTTAAGGTTTAGCAATCAAAAGTTAAGGTTTTGTAATCAAAAGTTAAGATTTTTTTAAAAGTTAAGGTTTAGCAATCAAAAGTTAAGGTTTTGTAATCAAAAGTTAAGATTTTGTAATCAAAAGTTATATATTTGTTTTCAAAAATTACGAGTTCAAGAATAAAATTCCAATGTTCCATCTCTTTTTCCTAATCTTCTTAAAGTTAAGGATTAGAAATTAAAAGTTAAAGTTTATTAATCAAAAGTTAAGAAATTAAGATGACAAAAGTTTCTATCTTATAACTAAAAGTTAAAATTAAGTAACTCAAAGTTAATCCATAGTAATTAAAAGTTAACATTTGGTAACTAAAAGTTAAGGTTTAGTAACTAAAAGTTAAGGTTTAGTAACTAAAAATAAAGCCACAAAAAATTGAAATTAAGATTTACTGACTAAAAATTAAACGCTCGTAACTGAAAGTTAAGGTTTTGCAATCAAAATTAATTCATATTATCATTAATGAAATAATGACAAATTACGTCAATTATTAGAAGTAACAAACTCCACTTTCCCCACACAATTCTATTACTATATGACTATTGACTATTGACTATTGACTATTTGACTAGCTATTAGCTTTCCTCCCCTCTCACTTCTGTCTCTGCCTCTCCCCAACTTCTTCTCCACTTCACCCACCGTTATTATCACCTTCACTCCACAACCATGGTAGAATAAAGACAACACCGAACCACCCCTCAAACGCTGCAGCAGCACACCATCCGCTGTCATCCTCCCCTCTCATAAACACACCACCACTCCTCCATCCACCTCCAACGGCAACCACCACCGCAACAACCACCGATCACTAAGAAGTAACAGAAGGAAAAGCAAGATGAAGATGATGAGCAAGGAGAAAAGAAGGGTCAATAATATGAAAAGAAAGAGTGATTGGGGAAGAAAGAGAGAGACCCCATGGTGACAGGAGAGATAAGTCGAGGTTAATGATGGAAGTGACCAAGTGAAGCATGTTGGCAGATGGAATAGAAGCTCTTGTATGTTGCCGCAGAGGGTGAGGTTTGTGCGCGTCGCTTGAGAGTGCGCTATTTGAGGGAGGCGATGGAAGATGAGTGTGAGTGCGAGTGCAGGTATTAGTGATTTTTGGGTCTACAATATTGTTAGTGTGGACCGGGCCCATACAAGAGTTTTTGACACATTTATTAGGAAGAGCAAAAAAGTGGGCCATTTTCCCCACTTGCATCATGTGGTAATAAGTAATGAAGAGAGAGAAAGGTTGCATATGTGATCTTTTTGGTGATTAAAATAGAAAGATTGCAATTAATATGAAATTGCCAAATAAGGTAAAGGTTGCAATATACTTGGAACTGAGGTATTATTTGTCTTGAAAGTATCAAAAACTGCCTTGATAAAATCTTTGCCATTTTAATAGGTACTTCTTCTTTGTTTGCCCTTTTTATTCTTTGAGGGATGTTTTTCACCCATATTTGATAGTTGATGATAAATCAGTATTAATGAGTTTCCTTGATTGCATTAGTTGAAATTACAGCTTATATACATGTCTATAGGAAGAGATAAGAGGCCTACAACCCAACCTACACAAAGTAATTACAAGCACTAAATACATAATTCTATAATTAATCCAATATCCCCCTCAAGTTGGAGCATGCGGATCACGAATGCCCAACTTGTGAAGAAGATATACAAAATATTTCTTGCCTAAAGCTTCCATGAAGATATTAGCAAGTTGTTCAACATTAGACACATGATCGACACGAAACAATAAGACACACTTGGATCGCATTACAACACATAATGTCATTCCACCACAATATGCTTAATGCACTCGTGGAAGACAGGATTTTGTGCAATATAAAGAGCGGACTTACTGTCACAAAATTTATGCATGGCCTTGTGATGATGTGCACCAAGACTATTAGCAATATTTAGCCATTTAAGTTGTGAGGTGATGTCAGCCATATAACGACACTCGGCCTCGGCAGACGAGCAGGTTACATACAATATATTGTTTCTTAGTCTTCCAAGAAATATAAGAAGCGCCAAAAAACAACCAATTCCAGTAAGAGAATGTTATGTGAGAGGAAAACTGCCTAATCAGAATCATACCAATTCTAGACAAAAAGAGATCACAATCGACCCTAAGTAGAATACCATGGTCAGGACACCCCTTACTCCCTTAGGTATTGAACAACACATATAACAGCATCCTAATGTCCCTGACAAGGCTGCTACATGAACTAGGCCAAAATGTGGACCACATAAGCAAGATCTAGATGAGTGAAAGACAAGTAAATAAGATGCCCAATCAGTCGCCGATAGGACTCAGGATCGTCCGAGCGTAGCTCACCCGTAGCTAAGACAAGAGAAGAAATCTGCTCCAGAGGAAAAGCAGCATGCTTGGAACCAAGAAGACCAGCCTCAGTAATAATAAAGGGTATACTTCTGTCAACAAAGAAAACTACCATCAGAGCTTTGAGAGACTTTAATACCAAGGAAATATTACAAGATGCCCAAATCTTTCATGTGAAAGCAAGACTACAAATATGTCTTAAAAGTCCAAATAGCGGTTGGATCATTAGCTGAGATGATCAAGTCGTCGACATACACAAGAACTAATAGTTACACAAGATCGTGACAGAAGGTGAAGAGAGAATAGTCCGAGTAGGACTGAGTGAGCCCATAGGATAACAAAAGAGATCTAGGAAGCTTGGAAAACCAGCACCACGGCGACGCTTAGCGCATGCCATATAAGGATTTCTTCAAACGACAAACCATGCCCGATTTAGCAGGAGTGAACCCAGGAGTCGGCTCCATATATACTTCCTCATAAATCTCCATGAAAGAGGGCATTGTGACGAATAGTGAGTCTTTAGACTTGGAATTATAGCACAGAAGAATGGGACACCCCTCCAAAGTGTAGTGATGTTGCCTCCTCCTATTTGTGATCATAAGACCAATTGAAATAAAGCATGTGAATTTTTTTTTCGTGTGAAGCATCCTAGAGACAAGGTTTCTTTAAGTGATTATAGAGCTAGTCATATTTTTGAAAAATTATTGTGATATATGTGGATCTTATAGAGATACTTCCTCTTGTGAAGCTCGTTACTTTTTAACTTTTTTGGTTGATTACTCCCGTGCTATGTGAATTTATTTATTGGTCGATAAAGCCGAGGCTTTTAGTATATATATTCATGTCCTTTTGTTTTCATGGTTGAACGCCAATTTTCTCAAACTATCATGGTAGTTCAAAATGACAGCGACGCCGAGTTCAATTATTTACATGATTTATTTTTACCTTCTCTGGCATTATTTTCCAACCTCTTGTGTGAAACCTCCTTAATAAAATGGGAGGGTAGAGCGTAAACATAAACATATTCTTAATGTGGGGAGGGCTCATCGTTTCCAAGATCAATTATCAATTTATTTTTTGGGGGAAAACGTTCTTGTCGTTGCTAATCTCATAAATCATCCCCCCCCCCTCCCATGGTAGATAACAAATCCCCTTACCAAATTATATATGACTCGATTCCTTCTTATGATGCTATTTACACTTTTTGTTGTCTATGTTTTACTCACAAGTACAACACTCATGGTGATAAGTTCATAAGTAGAAGCTAGATATATGTATTTTTGTGGGGTATTCTTTTGAAAAGAAGGGTTGACATCTATTTGATCTTGATAAAAAGGAAAACCTTATTTCGTGGGATGTGAATTTTTGTGAGGATGTGTTGCCTTTTATGACCCCTGAAGCAGTCAACATTGACCCTAACAATATTGTACCTATGGATGGGATTTCAATTCATGATGACTTTGTTGATTTGACCATAATTGATAAGACTTGAGCTAGCCCATTTCCCTCTTAGCCCATTATTCCACCTCAATCCACTCATTATAATCCTCCTCTTATTCCCGCTGACTCGGATCTCACTCCCTTAGATCCACTTTCATTTAGCCCAAATGCATTAACCTCTTCACCACAAATACATCACCAACATCCCTCACCCCCACAAATTTTACACTACCCATTTCTTCTCATACTACCCAGACGCATGATAGGCTTGACTCTTATCTACTGGCCACTCAAATGGACGCCAGTCTGCTTTTCATATTCTAAGCAAGGGTATCCGAGAAAAATCCCTTCGTTTTTAAGAGATTTTGTCACTCATACTATTGCTGCTAAAAGTCTATCCCCGTCTACTACGTTTTCACAGTCTTCCTTAGGTACTACTTACTCTATAAATTACTTTGTAAATTGTGCAAATTTTTCAGTGAAATATAGAAAGTTTCTTGCTGCTATTGTTTTTAGCACTAATTCTAGGTCCTTCAAGGATGCTATGAAATATTGATATCATGTTATTTTATATACTTTCCCCCCTATTTTTGAGCTAAATTGTGCGTCAAACTATGCTCTTAGGAGCTATTATATGCTAACTCCTCTATCTAGTTGTGCTTTGCATGTTTTATGTTGAATTGCAGGATTTTGGGAGTTTTCTCCCTATTTTCTACTATATTTATCATCAACATATGCTAGGCGGAATTATGAGGCATATATGCTGAGTTGCGGAGCTCTAAGGCCACACTCCATAGGCTTAGAAGCGTCCTTGGTTGGAAGTTTTGGCTCAAAGAGCCAACAGAAGAGAAATTGCATTGCGCCCAACGCCACCGGGCTGTAACGCCCGATCGGGCGAAATTACTTTTGCTGGAAGATCGTCAAAACACCCGATCGGGCGCCCTAGCCCGATATCATCGGGCAGATTTCTACCATGCCCAGTTGCCCCTTGATGTGCTTGCTGCCTGGAAACTGAGAAGACGTAAGACCCGCCGATCGGGCGGATTTGCCCGTTCCTATCGAGCGGTTGTATTTTTGTTGTCAGGCCAGATTTTGAAGACAGGTGATCCGCCCGACTTCATCGGGCTGTCTTTCCCGATCAGGCGAAAGCTATTTTGGGTTAATGATGCGCGTTTTGTCGCCTGATTTTTGATCCTTTTTCTATTCTTATTAGACTTAGTATAAATACAATACTTAGTTTCTTTTGAGAGACGTCTTATTTTCATTGTTATTTCATTAAGCCCTTGTATTAGAACTCTAGTTTTTTCTCACCATTGTTGAAGTCTGGATCATTGCTTTTCAATATAGTTCATAATTCAGACTCAATTTCGATAATCTTTTTATTTTCGTTTCGTTCTTATTTATTCATACTTAGATTGTTTCTGGTTGATTATTGGTTTTATTGTCAATTATGAATCTTTACTTTGAATTGGTTTGTCTTTCGTAGCCATGAGTGAGTAGTTTCCTTTTCTAGGGTTTTAGGGAGGAAAATCATGTTTATGCCATGATTGTTAATTGAATTTTTATAGTTTCTAGGTTTTGATTAGAGCGATTGTAATGTGATTTGTTCGTGAATCCATAATTTATGTTAGTGGCCAATTTCATGAGTTATGTCAAGCTATAATCGTTCATACAAATCATTCTTATTTTTAGAGGCTTAGAACACATTAGTGATTCTGATTATGTCTGTGACCATACTGCATATGTTGAATCATGAGCGTTGAGACCTGACCATAAGCTTATCACCTGCTCTAATCGTTCAATTCTAAACCTAGGTGATGTTAGTTGTTTGAACCTCTTGAATGGTATAAGCATGGTGGACCGAACTATCGCCCTATACTTTTGATTCATAGATAAATCTTCATTTTCTTATTAAATTAATTAGTAGTTCAGTCTTTCCTATCTGATTTCATCTGAAGTAGTTATTTGATTGAATATTAACATAGAAACTCTGTCTCCCTGTGGATTTGACCCTACTTCCCTTGACTATTGTTGTTAGAGGACTTTAGGAATTATCTTTGATTAGGTGATACGACTTTAGCCTATCAAATTTTGGCGTCGTTGCCGGGGAGACGACTAGTTTTCTAATTTTTATTTGATTATTTAGCGTACTTCTTTTTGCCTCATTGAACCTCCCGTTCCAATTGAGGCCGTTCTCACAGTTATCTTATTGTTTCTCTTTTATGTCCGTGTACCAAAAGAAAACTCATACATTCCCCAGAGATCTCGATACGGAAGCAATACTTCGGGATCTTAGAAGAGAGTTCGAACAAGAGAAACCTGATTCAGAGATTTCTTCACCACCAATGGCTAAGTCGCTGAAGTCTTATAGGTGCCTAATCCTGAAGGCATACCCACTGGTCTACCAATTCCCACCATTGCTGCAAATCATTTCGAGATCAAGCCTGCACTCATCAATATGGTGCAGCAAAATCAATTTGGTGGGCATCCTTCTGAAGATCCGGCCAATCATCTGCAGAGATTCCAAAAACTCTACAAGATTGTTAAACATCAAGGAGTCACACCTTAGCAGCTGAAAGTCATGTTGTTCGAGCTTTCACTCCGAGACAAAGCTCAAAGGTGGTTCAGTGACATCGCTGAGACAGACTGGTCGAGGATTTCTGTTGCGTTCCTTTAAGAGTATTACCCTCCCACAAAGACAACAAATATCAAAAATAAGTTGACCACGTTTTCCCAAGAGCCAGATGAGACATTGAGGGAAGTGTGGACTAGATTCAGAGACCTACAGAGGGAGTGCCCACATCATAATATGGACAAGTGGTTTCCGCCGCAGACTTTTTACAATGGTCTACAGCCCCAGACGAAGAGTATTGTTGATTCGTATGCAGAAGGAGTCTTTTTAGACAAGGCGGTTGATGAAGGCTATGACTTCCTAGCCAATCTCACAGCAAATGATCATTCATCATCTAGGAGTCTAACTAAGAAGGTAATTGATGTTGACGTTATTTCATTACTTGCTTCTCAGATGGCGCAGCTGAATCAGTAGTTGCAAACATTAAAGCCTTCTAGTTCGACACCTCCGCCTATGAGTATAAATGCCATGTCAGTAGTTGCACCCATCACCTCATCTTGCTGCGAAGTGTGTGGTATTCAGGGTCATTTTGGCCATGACTGTCAGTTCGGTCAGAATCAGATGGAGCAAGCGAATGCTTTTCAGCAAAGACAACAAATAACCCCTACTCCAACACATACAATCCTGGTTGGAGAGACAACCCACTTCTCTCATATTGCAGCAACAATATGCAAAATCCTCACCCTCCACAAAACAACTACCAACAACCACAAAATTCCTAATAGCCTTCACAAAATCACCAAAAACCCAACTACTACCAAAACCAAGGGAATTCTCACAATCCCCCTGGTTTCCAAAAACTTGCCCAACAGAATTTCCAGGCAGCACCACAAAATGTAGCCCCACAAGAGCCTAGCATATCTGGACTGATGAAACTGATGTTGTCTATGCAAAAGACTAATGAGGAGGCACAAAGAGCTCAGGAGAAACATATGCTGGCTATGCAGAAAGCCAATGAGGAGGTACAAAGAGCTCAAGAGAATCACATAAAACTTCTCGAGACTCATATTGCTCAATTAACAGGGAATAATGCTCAGAGGTAGCAGGAACAATTGCCTGGGCAACCTATACAGAGGGAGCAAGCAAATGTCGTTACTCTCCATAGTGGCACTGCTTATGTTGCTCCTCCTATGCCCATTGATGATGATGATGCTCCTAGCAAGGAGAAGCTGGTAGTAGAGAAGGATTTGGAGAAGAGTTCGACGTCTAATGTCGAATTATCTGAGACGCCTTTTACACCAAGGCTACCTTTTCCTCATAGAATGCAAAAGTCCAAAGTAGATCAACAACTTAGTAAGTTCTTGGCTATGGTCAAGAACCTTGAGGTAACGGTCCCTTTCACTGAATTAATTTCACACGTGCCTTTTTATGCCAAGTTTTTGAAGGAAATGATCACTAAAAAGAAAGATTTGATGGGGTAAATAGAGTCGCACTTACTAAAGAGTGTAGTGTTGTTTTGCAAAATAAATCTCCACCTAAATTGAAAGATCCTAGTAGCTTTTCCATCCTATGTCATGTAGGTGCATTGTTTATAGATAAAGCATTATATGATTAAGGTGCATCTGTGTCTGTCATGTCATTGTCTGTCTGTAAGAAACTGAACATCGGGGCATTTAAGTGCACTCAAATTACTTTGCAGATGGCTGATCGTTCTATAAAATACCCTCTAGGTGTTTTAGAAGTTGTCCCTGTTAGGGTGGGAAAGTTTTACATCCCTGTGGATTTTGTTGTGTTGGATACGGAGGAGGATGCCCGAATTCCTATTATATTGGGTCGACCATTTTTGTGTACTGTTGGTGCTGTAATTGATGTCAATATTGGGTCTTTGACTTTGAGTGTTGGTGATGATATTGTGACATTTAAACTAACCAATGCTGTGAAGTCTCCTATGCTTGAGGAATCTTGTTGCAGGATTGATGTTGTAGACGGAGTTGCTTTATCTGCATTCCCGCAGATATCTGGTGCTGACCCTATCGAGATAGCACTTACTATGGGAGATCCATCAGGCAACGATACTGAAGTCGACGCCTATATTGTTGATTTGGAGGGCCCTATTGCTGAAAAGGGACAAGAGTTTGTGGTAATGGAAAATGTTTATTCTACCTCTACACCTCATGTAATAAAGGTCAAACTTAAACCACTCCCTTCCCACTTGAAATATGCTTTTCGGGATGATAAGGAACAATGTCATTTGATTATTAGTACTAAACTCACAGATAGCCAATTGGAACAATTGCTTACAGTGCTTCGTATGCACAAAAAGGCTGTAGGGTATAGTATTGACGATCTCAAGGGAATTAGTCCTGACTTTTGTATGCATCGTATAAATCTTGAGGGAAATCACCGCCCTTGCATTCAACCTCAAAGGTGTTTAAATCCTAACATGCAAGAGGTAGTGAAGAAAGAGATCATGAAATTGTTAGATGCAGACATTATTTATCCTATTGCTGATTCTAAGTGGGTTAGTCATGTGCAAGTAGTTCCTAAGAAAGGAGGGACAACTGTTGTGAAGAATGATAAGGTTGATTTAATCCCTACCCGGACAGTCACATGGTGGAGAATGTGCATTGATTATCGTAGACTTAATAATGCCACCCTGAAGGACCATTTTTCCCTTCCCTTTGTTGATTAGATGTTGGAAAGGTTAGCTAAACATAGCTTTTTCTGTTATCTGGATGGATATTCTGGCTTTTTCCAAATTCCTATCCACCCAAATGATCAGGAAAAGACTACTTTTACATGTCCTTATGGTACTTTTGCATATCGTAGAATGCCATTTGGATTGTGTAATGTTCTTGCTACCTTTCAGCGTTGTATGATAGCCATATTATCTGATTTCATTGAAAATATCATGGAAGTTTTATGGATGATTTTAGTGTTTATGGGTCTGATTTTGATGTTTGCCTACATAATTTATCCAAGGTATTGAAAAGATGTGCTGAAGTGAACCTTGTTTTAAATTAGGAAAAATGTTATTTTATGGTCAATGCAGGTGTTGTGCTGGGTCATCTGATTTATGAGCGTGGCATAAGTGATCGAGAAACTTCCCCCTCCAATGAATGTCAAAGGAGTGACAAGTTCCCTAGGTCATGCAGGGTTTTATCGCAGGTTTATAAAAGATTTTTCAAAAATTGCGAAACCCCTTACTCAATTGTTGCTTAAGGATGCCACATTTGTATTCACTGATGCTTGTCTAGAGTCTTTTGACAGGATTAAGACGACATTGATCACTGCCCCTATTATACAGCCAACCAATTGGGATTTGCCTTTCGAGATAATGTGTGATGCTAGTGATTACGCTGTTGGGGCAGTGCTTGGTCAGAGGAAAGATAAACTGCTCCATGCTATATACTGCGCCAACAAAACCTTGGATCTGGCCCAGGTTAATTATGCTACGACAGAGAAGGAATTGTTGGCCATAGTTTATGCTGTGGACAAGTTTCGAACCTATCTGATAGGTTCAGGTGATTGTACATACTGACCATGCAGCATTGAAGTATTTGTTGGCCAAGAAGGAGGCCAAACCCAGATTGATTCGATGGATATTGCTATTGCAGGAGTTTGATCTTGAGATTAAAGATAAGAAAGGTGCAGAGAATGTAGTTGCTGACCACCTCTCCAGGTTGAGGTTTGAGTCTGATTTCGATTCTCCTATTGATGACTCTTTTCCTGACGATCATTTATTTGTTGTTTCTTCCTAATCCCCCTGGTATGCTGATCTTGCCAATTACTGTGTTGGTGGTTCTCATCCTCCCAATCTAGCCTATCAGCAAAGAAAAAAGTTTTATCATGATGCTAAAAGGTACTTTTGGGAGGATCCCCTTCTCTATAAGCAATGCTCTGACGGAATTAATCGTCGTTGTATTCCTGATTAGGAGATGGAGGGGGTTTTGAAACATTTTCATAGTTGCCCTCTAGTGGTCATTTAGGTTCCCAAACTACTGGTCATAGAGTTTTACATAGTGGTTTTTATTGGCCTATAATTTTTAGGGACGCCCGTACCTTTTGTTTGTCTTGTGATGCTTGTCAAAGGTCGGGTAACATATCTAAGAGGCAAGAAATGCTACAAAGTGAAATTCTAGAAGTTGAACCATTTGATGTCTGGGGAATTGATTTTAGGGGTCCTTTTCCTACTTCTTGTGGAAATAAGTACATTTTAGTGGCTGTCGACTCTGTAACAAAATGGGTGGAAGATATTGCATCACCAACCAATGATTCAAAGGTTGTGATGACATTGTTTAAAAGATCATATTCCCCTGTTTTGGTGTCCCTAGAGTTGTTATTAGCGATAAAGGTTCTCATTTTCACAAGAGCACCTTCAAAGCCCTTCTTAAAAAAACATGGGGTCACACACAAAGTTGGTCTAGCCTATCATCCCCAAACTAGTGGTCAGGTAGAGGTTTCTAATAGGCAAATAGAAAGGATTTTAGAGAAAGTTGTAACAAAAGCTAGAAAGGATTGCTGTTTAAAGCTTGATGATACTCTTTGGGGGCTCCGCACTGCTTTTAAGACTCTATTGGGCACCACCTCTTGTCGATTGGTATATGGCAAAGCTTGCCATTTGCCAGTTGAAATGGAGTATTTATCTACATGGGCGGTCAAAGAGATTAACGTTGATTTGACAGTTGCAGGTGAGGCGCGACTTCTTCAACTGAATGAGTAGGATGAGCTTCGTTTAAAAGCTTACGAGAATCATATGCTCTACAAAGAGCAAACGAAAAAGTTGCACGAAAAATGATCCGGAAACGAGAGTTTCAGATTGGTGATAAAGTGCTCCTGTTCAATTCAAGGTTCAGATTATTTCCTGGCAAGTTGAAGTCTAGATGGTCTGGACCTTTTGAGGTAACTGAAGTGAAGTCACATGGAGCTATAGAGGCCGTTAGTCAAAAAGGTGAGAAATCCAAGGTTAATGGGCAGCGTCTAAAGTTGTACCATGAGGGTGCATTCATTGGTTGTGTGGAGGAAATTCGTTTTGGATCTCTTTCATCAGATGATGTTTGACTGAGCAGGTAATATGGTCGTGCGGGGCCTTTATAAACCAGAGCTTTGCTGGAGGCAACCCATAACTTTTTCCTAGATTCTTATCGATAGTTTTTGTAGCTTAGCGAGAGAGTGAGAGGGTACTAATAGCAGTTTTGAGTGCAGTTTATGCAGGAACTTGGCCATTGGGTAGCTGTCCTTGAGCGAAAAAAGTGAAAACAGGCTGAAAAGCATTTCGCCTAACGTCATCGGGCGATGCCTCCCGATCGGGCTGCTGTTACGTCTTTTTTTAATGTTAACACATCAGCAAAGCCAAGAACGCCCAATGGCATCGGGCTTAATTCGCCCGATCGGGCGACTGCACTTCAAAGAAGGAAATTCCGCCCGGTGGCACCGGGCAACTCAGCACGATCAGGCCCGCAACTAAGGAGCTTTGAGCATAAAAAATTATCGCCCGATGACGTCGGGCCATGCCGTCCAATCGGGCCGATTCAATTTTGACGGACTATACCACGGGTTCCCTTTTCTTTCTTTTACTCACAACCTCGCATTCACTCAACCTTCACTCACAAAAATATCCCTCTCTCTAAACCCTCATCTCCCACCATTAATAAAACTCCCTTCCTCCTCCTTCAACCTCCATTGAAACTTCCTTCCTCCACCTTCAAACTCCATTAAAGATTCCACCAAGCTTTTTCTTCCACCTCCCTTCCTACTTTTCCCATTTTTCACCACCAATTTTCATCTTTTCCCGCCCTCCACAGAAATTCTCCATTTTTCTTCCATTTTTGTGAGTAAAAGGTTTCTTTTGGGCTCTATGGCAAGTTTAGGACGACTTTTACGTGGTCAAGGTTCCAAATCTAGGAGACGGCAACGATCTCCTTAACCACCACCACCACCACCACCACCACCACCACCACCACTAATTGCACCAGATGATCAGTTTCCTCAAGTCATCTTTCGAGATGAGGAGCAAAAGGCCAAATTCCATTTCCTTCGGGGGCGTGAGGTAGTTTCCACTCATTTCCTTGATCTCCCTTTGCTTACTAGTCTTGGTTTGTATGATGATTTTAAGGAATTAATGCGTGTTATTGGCATGGAATCTTTGTTTACTGTTCGGGTTCGGACGTACCCTTTGCTTGTTTACGAGTTTTATAGTAGTTTATAGGTACTCAAACCTAGGTCTGGCCCTGTCACCCTTATTAGATTTAGACTTTGCAATAGGGAACAAGAATATAAACTGCCTGAATTTGTCCAAGTCCTTAGATTGTCCAACAGGGGGCTAATTCGACGACCCGTTGATTGACAACCTCGTCTGATCTATTATGGTTTGACTGGGGACGAAGGGCCATTCACCTTTCATCACTGTCTAGCCAAGTTGGTTCACCATACTATTTTGCCATTTGGGTTCGATATATGGCATGGACCTTATTTGCTAGGGTAGAGGGGTAATTAATTAGAAAAAAATGACTTCACCTTGTTGGGGATGTATATGTTTAAGGGCACAGATTTACAATATGAGTACAACATTCCTCATCAGGTTGCCATACAGTTGGAGCGTGTCTCCAACAACCTTTCCACCCGTCGTGATGACGACACCTATGCCTCCCGTCGTATTGTTAACGGGGGTCAGTCACCCTTTTTGCTAGGCGGATCCCTGGGTCTGATGAAACCCAATACGGTCATGCCTCGACCCCAGAGCTATTGGATGCCACATACCTTGAGACCATTCACCTCCTCAAAAGAAAAGCCAACGAAAAATACTGTGTCCTCATCAATGAGACCCTCGAGTCTATAGAGCTCCCTAACCCAAGAGCACGTATTCGCCCTGGCCTTCAGAACTATCACCTCCCCATAGTAGGGGAAGACATCTCGCAGCCCCGCATTGAGATTCCACAGAACACCTATATGTGGAGGCAACACACTTTTGATGACCCTGACGCCTCTACTTCCTCACACCGTCCTCCCCCCTGCCCAATGATTTTGACTATGCAGGTATGATGGGGATGTTGTCGAGCTTGCAGGTTGGCATAACAGCCAACACTGCCACCTTACATGAGCTGCATCAGGGGATGACATCCAACACCTCGGCCATTGCACGGCTTGGCCAGCGTGTTGAAACTATTACTGATATGGTTCCACGGTTTAACCGTCTGGAACGCATACACATTTGGCTATGTACCCTGCGTATAACGCCTATTGTGCGCGTCATCACATTGCTAAGAATGCAGAACACCCATTATGGTACACGTGGAACCCTAACTATAGTGTCTTGGCTGATGAGGAGGATGGTAGAGATGAGGATGTAGGTGATGGAGATGGCGATGTTGGCGATAGACCTCGAGCCTCTATCTCTTTAGGGGACTTTGGTGCTGGCTATAGTGGTTTTTCTGGGGGTTTTCCAGGTACTTATTCTGGTGGTGGTTCAGGTGGCGATTCTTTCGGTGATACCACCGACACTCAAATGGGCGACTGATGCCCTTGTCATAGTCTTTTCCTTCGCTGCAATGAGGATATTACCGAGTTCAGCTTGGGGGAGGATTATCATCTCTGTATGTACTTTCTCTCCCTTTTATTGCTTTCTAGTATAGTTTACTGCTTTTCTAGACTAGTTATACCGCTTTAAGAAAAAAAATGCTGAAAAAAACACAAAAAAAATATGATTGATCGTGGTTGGTTTAACTGCCTCCCTGTGCCCCTTCTCGTGCCTTGATTGAAAATGATTCGACTTAGTTTTCTGGATAGCTGGGCATTTGTGATTTTGAGGCTATAATTTGATGTCTAATTGCTATGATTTCGAGCAAGTTTTGATTATTATACGCTACATTGTGTTGCATGCCTGAACTGGTTAGACTGTAAGGCCTTTTCTAGCCTATTGGATTCATATTACTATCCAGTCTGTTTTTGGTGTGTTAGTTCCTCTTTAGTGGATTGATCTTGACTTTGACTTCGTACTTTTCTGATGTCTGGTGACTTGTTACATTTGCTGTGATAGAGGCGTTCTTTTGTCTGATTCTTGAGCCTTAGAGTGAAAGTTTTGTCATACTTTTATCCTCCTTAGCCCCGCTGAGCCTAATGAGCTGTTTCGTGTTACTAGACCCTTATTACATGCCAATAGCCTTGATATATATATTATTCCCAAGCCTAGCTTGGGGAGCATTTGTATGGGTTAAGTTCGAGATTAGTCTTTATGGTTTGCGTAGTTTGGGGAATAAAGTAGTGATTTTAAGTGTGAGAAAGAGAAAAAAAAAGGCAAGTTTTGAGTTACGTGAATGGTTGGTTCGAAAAGGAAAAAAAAAAGATACAAGAGAAATCAAAGTTTCAAAGTCTTCAAAGTTCCTTCATTCACGTTGTCTATACAAAAAATGTGCTACATTGCTTTAAAATTGGGTTTGTTGTGAGTTTTCATTGTCTCGTAAGAGTTGGGATGCATTTTGTGGTTACTTGGTGTTGTTGGGAGTTGTTTCGGCCACCTTCGGCCTTGTTATGAGATACTTTTGCTCCCTCATGCTCGGTTTTTCCACCACATTTCTTAGAATTATTCTCTACCCTTGCCTAAGCCCCATTACAACCCTAAAAAGTCCTCTTGAGCTTGTGTTTACAATGTTATTGGATTGATTTTGAGTTAGTTTGTCAAAGTCAATTAGTATGTCTGCTAATTGAGTTGACTTGATTAGGATGAGCGGCATTTAACCTTCTTAAACACATGATAGTGTGAGTGGGAAGAGATATTTATTGTCGGGTTGGTGAGTGTTCGGGCATATTCTTTGCTTGCCACAAAATTGAGAGGAGTGACATCTTGGTGAGCACATTTTCAGGACATGTATGCCATGTAGATGTTGCATTTGATGTTTTGCTTGGATGATTGGTAGTTGGATGGATCTAAACAGTTGATTTTGAATTTTGCCTGCTTGAACGATCCTTAGTCTTGAAAATATTTTGAGCTTTGAAGGTTTTATTCTCTTAGGGTGAGGAAATTTATTCAACTGGTCATGATTTATTTGCTTGAGGACAAGCAAATGTTTAGTTTGGGGGAATTTGATATCATGTTATTTTGTATAGTTTTCCCCCCTATTTTTGAGCTAAATTATGCGTCAAACTATGCTCGTAGGAGCTATTTTATTCTAACTCCTCTATCTAGTTGTGCTTTGCATGTTTTATGTTGAATTACAGGTTTTTGGGAGTTTTCTCCCTATTTTCTGCTATATTGAGCATTAACATATGATAGGCGGAGTTATGAGGCATATATGCTAAGTTGCGGAGCTCTAAGGCCACACTCCATAGGCTAGCTTATAGGCGTCCTTCGTTCGAAGTTTTGGCTCAAAGAGCCAAAAGAAGAGAAATTGCATTGCGCTCGACGCCACCGGACTGTATCGCCCTATCGTGCGTAATTAATGCTGTTGGAAGATCGTCAAAACGCCCGATCGGGCGCCCTAGCCCGATATCATCGCGCCCTAGTCAAATTCAAATCTCAAATAAGATAAATCCTACATGCAATACACTTTTAAAGATGAACATCATACGCGGTCCACCTATATGCAAATTATAAAGTGCAAGGATTTTCCTAGGGAAAATAGGCAGTTTAGACCAATCCATATCTCTACTAGTTAAATCATCATCAATGGCATACAAAAAAAGGGTTTATGCCAGGCTGCTCTGCATAGCGGAGAGAGTGTTTTACAATCCATAATCCAATATATGCTATCAACCACTTAAGAGTACATAGGACTCAATAAGGAATCACATCCTTCTAACACCCTCGCTTTAGTCAGATTCAAATCTCAAATCAGATTAGTCCTAGATGCAATACATGATATATCGATTTCTTATAGAGTTTTTCCCTTTCTTTACAAGCTAAATTGTGCGATATTGATGCTCTTAGGAGCTATTTATGCTAACTATTTCGATATAGTTGTGGTTTGTGTGTTCTATATCATTTTGCAGGTTTTAGGGAAAAACTCCCTATTTACTTGATATTCTGAGCACCACGCTGTAGCGGAAGGTGATGAGGCATCTTGGAGGTCTCGAGATGGTATTTGGACCCCATTATGAAGAAGTAAGTGTGCAAAGACTTGGCGTCTGAAGCCAAGTAGAAGCAAGGAAGACAGCAGCCTCGCCCGATCGGGTCGGGCAACGACAACCCGATCGGGTGCGAGTAAAACAGCCAAAGTTCAGATTTTCCGCCCGATCGGGTGGACTTGCCCAATCCCGTCGGGCGGACCTACACCAAGCCATTTTGCTGCATTTGCCAAGAAGTTGAAGGAAGCCTTCACCCGATGACATCGGGCGGTCTTGCCCGATCGGGTGCTAGTGTTGCGGCCCCGATCGGGTGACCTTTGCCCGATCTCATCGGGCGCTCATTAATTTATTGCTGCTGGAGGCATGTTCCCAGACCCGATCGGGTGGACCGCCCGATCGGGTGGACGACACGGGGGATGCGATTTTCGTTATTTCCCCACTCTATCTTATTGTTTTCGGAGAAACTATAAATACTTTTTAGGTTGTTTTTATTTGTATCTTTCATATTATTGAACATTTAGAGTGCTCCTAGCCTAGTTTATCATTGCTTTCCATGGTAGAAGAGATTCAAGTGTTAGTGCAATTCAATCAAAGTTTTCGCTTTCCGTCAATTTGGTAATCGTCTTGCTTATTGCTTTATTCTTATCTCTCAATTACTTTAGTTCAATTGCTTATTTTTCAATTAGTTCATGATGCAATTCTTAGGGTTTTCAATTAGATTTGTTGTTGTCAATTCGATCATGTCTGAGTAGTTCTCTTTCTAGGGTGTTAGACAGGGAAGCCATGTTTATACCAAGATTGTTATTTAGACTCCTATTGATTTCTAGGGCTTGATTAGAGTGATTGTGGTGTGGTTTGTTCTTAATTAGTGATTAATGTTAGTGGCCAATTTCATTGATTGCTTGTGGTTAATAGTTGTTTGCACAGATCCGTCTTACGACTAGAGGCCTAGGACACATCAGTAGTTCTGATTACGTTAGTGAACATGCGGCGTATGTTGAACTATGAGCGTTGAGTCTTAGCCATAGCTCAACACATGCTCTAATCCCTCGACTCTTGACCTAGGTTTTGATAGTTGTTGACCTTGTTTGATTGGTATAAGCATGGTGGACCGACCTAATACCCTAGGCTTTTATTCCATAGTTAAATCCTCTGTTTAATTCGTCTTTCTTAGTTTAATCTTTAGTTTAATTAATTCTCCCTCTTTTCTTCTGAAGTAGCTAGTTAATTGGATATTAATTTAGAAACTCTGTCTCCCTGCGGATTCGACCATGCTTCCACTGACTAACTTAGTTAGAGGACCGTAGGTTTATCTTTGAATAGGTGATACGACTAAATCCTATCAATACACTTGTAAAAAGTAATAACATACGCGATCCATCCGTTTACAAATTAAAAAGTGCGAGTATTTTCCTAAGGAAATTAGGTGTAATACCAATAGGCACTCTAGACCAATCATATCTCTACTAATTAAATCATCATCATCAATGGCCTACAAAAAAAAGGTCTATACTAGATTGTTAGGCTGTTATGCATAGCCGAGAGAGTGTTTTACAGTCCATAATCCAATATAGCCTGTCAAACACTTAAGAGTACGTAGAAGGAGACGATAAGGAATCCCATCCTCCGAACACCCTCGCTTTAGTCAAATTTAAATCTCAAATCAGATGAGTCCTAAATGCAATACACTTGTAAAAAGTAATAATACGCGATCCACATCCACTCGTCTACAAATTAAAAAGTGCGAGTATTTTCCGAAGGAAATTAGGCGTAATACCGATAGGCACTCTAGACTAATCATATCTTACTAGTTAAATCATCATCATCAATGGCCTGCAAAAAGGTTGCTAAGCTGCTCTGCATAATCGAGAGTGTGTTTTACAGTCCATAATTTGATAATTTCACATTTTACCTGTCAAATTATACACTCATAGATCTCATGAAAACAACTAGGAAAGTCTCCCCCAATTCTCTCAAATGGGAAATTGCCCATCATCTTCTACATCTCCCTGTTTCACTCTCACCAACGCATAAACTTTCTTACACCTCCCGATTCTCCAGCCTTACCCCCCCGTAATCACAGCTCTGCCTGTCACCCTCTTCTTCATTCCCTTCCCCTCTCTCTCTCTCTCTCCTTACTCTTCTCTTTTTTTTCCATTCATGCTTCTCTTTTTATTACATCCCATTTTTGGGTTTCTTATTTTTCATTCCCCTTTTTCTGGGTTTTCCCTTTTTTTGGCCATCTTGCTTATGGTATGTCCCATTTTTACCCCTTTTTGAAAAAATTTGCCATTTTTGCTTTCTGGGTTTTCTCTGTCATCACCAATTGCATCTGGGTTTTTGAGTTTTTATTCATTCCTTTTTTAATCAATCAACAATGAAGCATTTAGTTTTCGGGCTCTGTTTTTGTAAACTAAATAAAATTAAATTTTGGGTTAAGATTGCAATGCCACCCATTGCTCTTAATCAAATACCAAATCATCCATCATCAAACATTTTTTCCTTTTTTAAAAAATCATGACAAATTGGTTAAAAGTCTGTACTTTTATGGTTTTTCTTTGCAAAAGAAAAATCTTTGATGATAAATCTGTAATATGGTTTCTGGTTTCAGTAATGATCATAATTGTTCTTTATAATATACTTGATGATTACATACATTATAACACTTTTTCTAGAAGTGGGCACATTGTATTTGAGAAAGTGATGCTAATTTTGCCAAGTTTGTGATATGAAGGAGGCCTAAGACAAAAAGGAACTTACTTTGTTGATGGGCCTATGGTTGACTGGAATGAGTGGATTTTGCTAATCAGATTGAAAGATGGGAAGGGTTAAACTCAAAATTAAGAGATTGGAAAGTAGTAGCAGTCGTCAAGTAACCTATTCTAAGAGGAGAACTGGTATTATAAAAAAAGCTAAGGAGCTGGCTATCTTATGTGACATAGACATTGTTCTTCTCATGTTCTCCCCTACCGGGAAGCCGACTGTATTCCTTGGAGATCGTAGGTATATTTCGTTGTTAGCATCTTGTTTTAGATTGTTGATTTGCTTGGTGTTTTTCAGTTGTCTATATTGCATTCAGGAAGTCTTGTGTGACAAATCGTGTGGCGCACACAATGAGGGTTACCAACTATTTTAGGGGTTACCAAGTGTTTTGCGTTATTGACTAATTAGAGGGTTACTAACTCTTTTAGAGAGGTTACTAACTGTTTTAGGGAATAATGACTTTTTGGATGTGGTTTAGTGACTATTTTGGAGGAGGGGGTTACTGACTATAAAGGGAAGGGGTTACCGACTGTTTTGGATGAATTTGGAGAGTAAAAGAGTGATATATGGGTTACTAAATAGTCTCACTACACCATTAGCCGCATATAAGGAATTGCCTATTGCATTAGTGTTTATATATTGGAGTTGAAACCTTATTAGTTAGTAGGATAATGTTGTCATTTCTTTAATTTGAGTTGAGGAAGATGAATATGTATGTCTAGTGATATGCTTTGGGAGAACAATTTCCGAAACGCTTGTTGAGTTACTTGAATTGAGACAACTGTTTGTAGGTTGTTGAAGAACTTCTTTTCTTGGGAAAACTTGTACTTAGGTAGTCTTTCATGCACTGTATACAATCTTAGTGATAGAATTAGCGGCTTTCACCTCTATGTATGCGTTAGGAGGATTGTTTTAAGTGTCTTTCACCACTTTGTGCGTGCATTGAAGGGAATGATCTTAAGTTGGCACTGAGTTGCTTTGCTTATGATCATCTAAAATTGAAGTGTGTACTTTATTGAAACTGTATAAAGTTTATAGTTATTGAGCTGGCTGATAACTCTGTAGACCAAGAAGCTCATTTAGCTGAGCCTATTGAAATATAAGACATTTAAATGTTCCATTGATAAGCTTCTGAATTTCTTAAGCGTTGTGCATGTATACGGTTTCAGCAACCTTGAACAGGTCATCACCAAGTTTGCTCAACTAACTCCTCAAGAAAGGGCGAAAAGGTTTGGATTAGCTTATGCAAAATTAGTGTCATTTTCAGGCTCTAATATTAACACTTGTTTCTGAATGTTTACATTTTTGTTGCAACAGGAAATTGGAGAGCCTTGAAGTAAGAATTCCCTCCATATACAAAGTTAAAGTTTAAGATGCTCTGAATTTTAGCTTACCGTTTTTCTTTCTGTTTCTTCCCCCTCTTCTGTACATAGGCATTAAAGAAAACTTTCAAGAAGTGTGACCATGACGTAAATATAGAAGAATTTGTCGCTTCAAGGTATGCAATTAGCAATTTGTTGTATATGCATGTAAACAACAAACCTTGAAAGGATCTGATATTTGTCTCTTTTCTCTTGCAGTAGTCAAACAGCTGAGGTACGCGTAGTTCCTATCTCACTTGATGAATGTTTTTCATGAACCTAGTTCTTTTTTTGTGCTTAATTTGCTCCATGACGTTGGAACAGGAACTCACTAACCAAATGGGGCTATTGCAAGCACAAATTACAGAAGCACACAAGCGATTGAGGTGAGCATTGCTTTTTTAGGCATATTGCAGAATCCACAAGCATACTCTCAGTTCATAACTCCCTCCATGATACTTGTATATGACAGTTGTTGGAGTAATCCTGATAAGATTGACAATGTGGAGCATCTACGACAGATGGAGAACTCCTTGGGTGAATCACTTAACCAAATTCGTTTACACAAGGTATCAATTAGTTGTACATGCAAATCTTTTATCTATCTATTTGTACATTATCTGAAAATTTCACTATTTATTTCTGTACTTTGTTTTGTAATATTATTGATGGAGGTTGGAGTCATACGAGATGGGTGAGAGTTTCCTAATGCCAGAATACTTGGATCTTGTGCTAGAAAATTATTTCCATATTCCCTCTTACACTAATTCTTACGAGTGACGATCTTCACTAGGAAATAGGAAAAATCCCATACTGGGAGTCTAGAGAATGTTATAATGAAAAGGACCTAACAACGCTTTAAGATTGTTAATCTTGTTGATACTTGATAGGCCATAAGATTCATAAACAATCCTATAAGCTAACTGCCTTTCATTTTTTAGTAGTAAACTAAGCCCTGCAATTTTCACCTAGCAGGAAAATATGAGGAAACACCAACTTATGTCACTAGACTGTGGTAGCCAGGTGAGGATCTAAATATCATTTAGATCAAATTCTCTATGTTCCAGGCTGATATGCCCTCTGTACTGTTTGGTATATTTTACAATGAGTGTTCATGTTCCAGTTCCAAAATGGAATGCATATGCCTTTAATGATGGGTACTCTGCAAGAATGTCAGCCACTATCATGGCTTTCAAATGATGAAGGTCAACAGTTGATGTTGCCTGACGATTCAAGCTTTTTGTCTCACAGGTAAGAACCCCATGCTATAACATTAATATCATGTTTGATTACTGGGAATTCCCGTGCTGATCCTGTACCATAGGCCCTGATTTTTCCGATTGCTTTATTTGATATACAAGGTTTTCATGAATATAGTCTCTTGCTTAATCTAATAGACCAATATTTTTCATATGCCTTTTTGTTGTGTAATATGGAAACTTATGCCTGCTCAACTTCGTGAATGACTTTCAGAGATATGAAGTGCACTGCCGATGCTTCACTTCCTGGATATTCTGGATACTACGGTGAAGTCAAAACAGAAATGAATAATGCCAGACAATGTGAGAATGTGACACAAGAATGTGGTAGCTTAAGTGAGCTGACTGCAAATGCATGCATGGGTGTTCAAATTGGTGAGCAATACCCATATTCCCCTTACGGAAACATAACTCTGCCCGAGGAGAAGAAAGTGATTCCAGAAAATAACGGGGTTGATTTTCAAGGCAATAATCCGATAGATTACCAAATTGCTAGTCATTTTGATTTACCCAGATCTATCTATGATACAAGGCCTCAAACATGGGTTCCTACTGCTTTGTCATGTCCCATTCCTATGTTCAACGAAAATTCATACCCACAGGTTAGCTCTCATAACCATCTGATATTGTTTTTTTTTCTCAATTCCATCTCTGATATCTTGATCTTTGCCATTCTTATCTAGGTTTCTTGTTAAAAGAGTTTCATTAATGCTTTTAGTGGTGTACGCTATTGCGGTCTTAAGAAATTTCTTGGAGCTCAAATTCTGTCATATGGCAATCCGGTTTGTCTTCATAAAGTTCCCTTGTATAAATTAATCCTTTCTCCTGAAAAGTCGCTGTATCTATTTTCGGAAGTGAAAGAAATGTCGCTTTGCCTAGCCACAGGCCCACAACAATTTTCCATTCTATCTTGCCATTCTGTGATAGTCAATGTTATCTTGATATTCACTTAAGGCTGCAGGGAATAGCTTGCCATCAAATGACTTACTCTGAATATTATGGTCACATCTGTTTGACTTTAAATCGTTATCTTTGGCTTAAAATTACTCCATAGATATCGCTAGTCTTCATTCTCTAATTGCCTAATATTCACATGACATTGTGCCCATTGGTATGCAATTATTTTCAGCTATGGTAATGAATACAGTAGACAGAAATGAGTTTTCGAGAGAAGTAAAGGACTAGACAATCTAAGGTTTTATTGAAACTCAGGCTTTGTTTGGTTCCTTGCAATTAAATTTAGTGGTAAATGCTCTTTTTCCTTGGTGTTTGTAGATTGGTTATTCTTTTTTTGGTTCCTTACAAGAAGGATTGAGCGAGAGAGGAAAAAATAATGGAGGGGAGAAGATGGATGGTGGGAGAGAAAGAGGAAGGTAAGGATCAGGGTTTAGGGTTTAGGGAGAGAAAGAGGAAGGTAAGGAGCAGGGTTTAGGGTTTAGGGAGAGAAAGAGGAAGGTAAGGATCAGGGAAGAAAATATCACATACCTTCTTTGGAAAAAGGAAATATTTTGTTTTCCATCCCTAGGGGAAATATTATTCACTCTTCATCAATTAAACAAAGGAAAATGAAAAAACCGCTTTCTCTTGCAAATATTGTCCTTCCACAAAACACTCGAAAGGAAACTTTTTGAATGGGGAGGAGATGATGAATGAGAGACGAGGAAATGAGGCGTGCGTGCATGTAAAAAGAATTTTTTCCATCGTTTACAAACCAAACAAAGGAAAATTAGAAAAAAATTTCCTTCCAACCATACACGCTTAAATTTTAATCATAATGTGTTTGGTACTGGCAAGTTGCGAGGAATCAATATTAGGGGAAGGGCATATTAGGCATCACAATATAAGTCTATTAGTAGTAACTTGGGGAATAAGCTAGATAGTTTGTTAGGGAGGACTTTCTATAAATAAGAGAACAATAGGGAAGAGGGGATATGTTGAATGTATTGAGTGAAAACTTTTGGGAGAGTTTGAGCCTCTGGAATGCTCGTGATTAGGAGAGATCAAGCTTTTCGGAAGCTTCACTTTATCTTTGTTAGTTTACATTTCATATTATCAATCTCATTAGCTTCCATAGTCATGTTATTCATCTTTTATTCATCATTTTCATCCAATCATCATGTTATTCATCTTAATCTCCATTCTTATCATTTTATTCACTATTTCATTCACTGTCAAATCTGCCTTACCATGCTAATTCCTAGTATTACTTTGGTTAGAAACTAGCGAACACATGGGAGAGGAGCGACGGACAAGAAAGAGGTAGGAAGGGAGTAGAGAAATGTGCACCACAGGAACTCAGGAAGGATGTAGCCAATGTTGCTCTTCAAAAAGACAATGCCAGAATTTAGTTAAATAAATTTCCTGATTGTTCTTGAAAGTATATTTGCAGCCAGTGTTGAATATGACATTTTTTTCTCATCGTCCCATATCTCACTATTCTGCTTGTCAACCTTTGAGTATGAACTATGAAGGGAAAAGAAGAACAAATCCTAGATATGTGTGTTTCATGAGCTGCTATCAATTATCATGCAGCTAAAATTGATTTTTTGTATTATCATCTTTAGAGAGATAAGGTAAGATAAGATACAGGATAGAAAGAATGAGAATTGAAACTAAGTACAATAGTACTACATATACGAGCTTATATAAGCTAGAATCTAACTATTACAAGAAATCGAGGAATTGTGACTAACTGTTGACTATAGGCAAGTTGGTTAAACACCTTTCTTTGCGGCTGAGAAGAGAATCCCGTGCTACTGAGGTGCCGAGTTTCTGGTGAGGCTGAGTGAACTGACTCTGCGAGTCATGATGCTCAACACCCCCAAGCTAGGTTGGGATATGAACATGCCTAGCTTGACAACTGAAGCTGAGCAGAAGGCACAAAAATCTGATTGTAAAGTAGTAGGCAAAGTTGAAGCCCTTGCAAGACCTCTTCGCTATTGAGATACAGTCAGTGTCGATATGTTTAGTTCTCTCATGATACACTAGGTTATTACCAATACATATGGCAGACTGATTGTCACAATGGACAGTGACAACCTTGAGATCAGTAATAACAAGTTCTTGACAACTGACTTGAAATGCTGGATGCCACTTAGTGAACTTTTTATGTGGCCAGAGCAAATTATTGAATTTCCCCAAATCTTTTATTCTGAAAGTGTGGTGAAGATTAGCTTTGAGATCCTCAAAAAGGTGATTTCATGCCTAGTAAGGATGATTTCATCAGCATGCACAACAGTCAAAGTAATAAGGGATCTCTCTTCAACCTTGAGATCTGTAATAACAAGTTCTTAACAACTGACTTGAAATGCTGGATGCCACTTAGTGAACTTTTTATGTGGCCAGAGCAAATTATTGAATTTCCCCAAATCTTTTATTCTGAAAGTGTGGTGAAGATTAGCTTTGAGATCCTCAAAAAGGTGATTTCATGCCTAGTAAGGATGATTTCATCAGCATGCACAACAGTCAAAGTAATAAGGGATCTCTCTTCCTTAATAAATTAAGAATAGACTCTTAATTTGCACAACACTAACAGGCTGAAAGTTTTGCAAACCACTGCGTTTTGCTAGCTTAAGACCATATTGCGAAGTTGAGTCCTAGAATGAGAAGACCCTGAAATTTTTGTAAACTTCTTTATATAGATCTCAATATAAGAAGGCATTTTTGACACCTAGTGGAAACAAATCCCAATCTTTTCTAGCTGACCACACTTCTCACAATTGCCACTCTTACCATGACAAAGTCTCCTGATAGTCAACACCAACCTTTTTGTAATGTAAGCTACAAATCTGGCCTTTATTCTCCCAATGGTGCCATCTGTTTTGAGTTCATTCTGAAAAATCTATTTTCACCCTATTGGTTTCTTACAAGAAGGCAATAGAACAAGATCCTCAAGTGTCATTAGCTGGCAGAGCTTCAAGTTTCTTCTCCGTGGGATTGACCCATCTGGGATCTAAGGAAGCTTCATGATAGATAATAGGTTCATGCAAGGTAGAGGCTTGAGCAATAAGAGTTTGGTGAAGTGGGAGAAAGATATAATAACACACAAGATTACACCAGTGATCTACTGCATTAGAAGTATGTGGTGCATTATCAACAAAATTACTGAGGTAAAAGAAAGCTTATGTGGTATGGAGATCCACATCATCAGATAATGGTGTAGGCGTTCCATGCTCAAGAAAGGGAGGGGGAGGAACTGTATCTGGACTGGTAGAAGAAGAAGAGGACGGACAGAAAGAGATGGACTGAGCATGAAGGCTATGTTGGAAAGGGTTTGTGGTGAGATTTGAGAAGCAAAAGGTTTAAAATAACATCCTGCTGACTGTCCTTTTGTGTGTGGCCAAATGACATTGGAGCTGCTTTGGGCAATAGGGTCGCTTAGGAAAACACTAGACTCGGCTCTAGTGTCAAATAGACAATTTATTATAGAGATTTAACTGTAGAGGCATGACAAAGGCGACTAAGGGTTTTGCTGTGGTCAAGATTGGTGCCTGGTTGTACATTATTTCTTAAGGAGAAATATGATGTAGAAGTGACAAGAACACAGTCTCTCCAGTATTGATTAGGTAAATTGGTATTGGAAAAATTAAGGTTTCTGCTGTTTAAGATTCCTAATTTTTTTCTCTCAGCCACCCCCATCTTGTTGAGGGGTATCACTGCAACTTCTGTGATATTCCATTCTTTTCTTGTGATAAGAATCCAAATGACTACCTTTACACAGCCCCTTAGCATTATTGGCTCTCATGTACTTGCCTACAAATCAGGTTTCAACGAAGGCAACAAAGTCTTGCAATTTAGTTGCACAATCTGACTTAAGATGTGATAAAGGTATTGCTCGACTGAACCATCAATATTAGTCAAAAGTATCTTACAGCTAGTTTGAGTTTATAGGCTCCAAATATCACCATGGATCAATTCAGAAGGCCCAGTTGTATTTGTAGAACTAGAAATTCGCTTTAGGATAAATTTGACATATACAATCACCAGAAGCATGAGGAAGATCAAGTGAGGGAACTACTACATGCTTTAGTTTACTGAAAGAAAGTTTTCTAGTCTAATATGTCAGTGTTTAGGCTTTAGCGTCTGCACTAACAGCTGATGAAAGGTAGTAGCTATGGATAAACTTTCTGAACCTTGTAGAAGCTTCTCATCTACATATAAAAAGCCAGATTTGAGGTTTCCTAAACTGTTTCCTTTCTCAATGAAAGATCATGTATAGTGCGAGTATTGAAGGAAAAATTTATCTTCACAGAGTTTATGCCCGGAAACCAGATTGAAGTAAAAATTTGGAACAAATAGAACATAGTGCATCATGATATGTTCTTTAGCATTTTTGTAGAGTGAGTCACCTGAATTCTTCAGCTATTAGGAACTGTAATGGTATTGGCAATATTGTAAAGAGGTTTTTAAGTATGGAAAAATACGAGATTATGACATACATGGTTTGCTGCTCCACTGTCAATCATCAAACAATTATGAAATGAGAAAACAGACATATTTTACTGCAGAGTGAGCACTTCCACAAGTATTTCCAGCAGTTATAATGTCTCTCTCTTTTTCTGATTTCTTCTGTTTACATGACAAATTGGGAAGCTTATTGATCTTCGGTGAGAGTATATCAGTAAGAGTGTCAGGTTCAAACAAAAGGAGTAAATCTTTCTGATATATTTCGAATGGAATTTGAAGCTTCCGCCCATAGTTTCTCTTGACATCTGACAGTCTTAGTTCTACGGAGTTGATTCAGAGATATCTGTCTGTCTGCCAAAAGTGAGATAGAGCCAGAACCTTGAGATGATCCTGTAAATGCCTATAATCGCGGAACCTTTTCCTATCAACTCCAAAGTTATGATTTCATTGTATTGAGGACTATTGTCACTCAATTACTCGTGCGAACCAAAATTCTATAAGGCTGAGAAACAGTTGGAAGATACCACTTCTGATCCATTGTTATCTATTCTTGTTCCATCAATAACTGAAATAGTCTTTGATATTGTTATATCTTCAATATGCAACCATAAGTTGGTATAAGACTTCTTTTTTTTTTTATCAAATTCATTCCATAACACCTTAAAACAGCTACATTGTCACTTGCCAGATAAATCATGTTGTATAGGAAAAAGATGAGCATTGGAGGTCTGTCCATACCTCCTTCCAGGTCAGACCCTATTTCTCTGGCACTCTTAATAAAGAAAATGCTCTTAGCAGTAAGAGGACCTAAATCACTTAATATCTAGCCAATAGTCAAGCTGTTGCACCAGCCTTATAAGTTGGATTACCAATTGCTAGCCCAGGTGAGATATGATCAACATAACTTTTTTTTATTGATAGGTTTATGGTCGTAGAACGCTGTCAAGAGCTATAATTTTTATCTCCAAAACTTTCAGAGACAGAATTGTGACTTGAATTGTGTGATGGACAAATGTAGAATACTGCTAGGATCTTGAGTCAACTCTAAGGTGTGAGCCATTACATGGTTGAATATCCGAGTAGTATAGAGGGTTTTGGTGAAGAATCGCCAAATGAGAGACGGCAATCAGCGGAAACTTGTGATCGAACAAGAGAGATAAAGATAGATCATAAATCCTTGTTAAGAATATAACCCGTAAAAGAATTTGGCAAACTTTGAACCTAGTGAGAAGATTAAATTCAATGAAAAAATTCAAAGAATTAAACAACAACCGAATCAATCAAGTATATTGAAGGAAGGAAAATAAATTTAAGGAGCAGAAATCCATATCTCCTTTTCCATGGCCTATTGTCTTTGGTTTGATTAAAGGGGAATGAAAATGGATCTTGCTTCCCTCCCCTCCCCTTGCCTCCAACTTGCTTCATCTAAATACGCCATTAATCTAGAGAAGGTTAGCTTACCATATCGACAAATGATAGGTTGGCTGGTTGCTTGTGCAAGAACTCAGTGATCTTTCTGTCACAATCTTTCGTCTCTAACATATCATTACCGTACCTGCTCTTGTATGTCCATCTCTTTTGGGATATCTTGATCTACATTTCCATAATTACACATTTTTAGTGAGAGGATACTCTATGGCAAAGATTAAAGAACGAACAAGATCAGGATGCACACACACTGCGAAGCACGGAAACCTTTAGCACATGGTCTCCCTGTTCCGAAACGTTTGTTCCTGAAACTGCATCGTTACGGTGCGAATGAAGCGGAGATTTGGTTGGAAGCTAAGGTTTCCATGTTTCGATACTTTATTATTCCAAAATCCTTGTTATTGTTGTGCTACATAGCAACTCGTGTATGTGTGTGTATACATATGGGAATTGTGTACGATAAGAAAATGAGAAAATCAAACAAATGGCGCGGATTCGAATATATATAAAGACACGTAGCAAATTGTGACTAGCTTTCTTATTTGTCATTCTATTTGTTTCCTATATAGATATATACGTGTTAAATTATATTGCTTTGGAGGTCTGTATGTACTTTTTATATGGTCTACAGATGATCTTTATGCTAAAGATTGTTTTTCTTTGATGTAGCCTAACTTATGATCAAGGTGTTTGCACCTGTACGAACGACCAAGAATGACCAAATGCATGGCATCACAGGCGTAACTGCGTAAGCCCGCCATGAATGTCAATTGCGAAGAGCCCAGAAGCTCGATTAATCAAATAATACGTTTGTTCTGGATAAAGTATTTGAGGATGTCCAATGTGGTGAGTCGTCTGGCTACAATAACATTTTCTGTATTGTATAATATGTATAGAAAGTATAGGTTAATACATGTAGCACATTCTTATAAAAATATCTCAACTGTGAATAGGGTTTTTTCCCCCTTTTCATGCCATCTTTTAGTTTTTCTTCCCATTTTTGGGGCAATTTTGCTGAGGTTTTCAGTGACCTATTCTGTAAAATAGAATCCTGCACTCTATATAGTTCAGTGTAACCTAAATATGTACTTGGAATCACAAATTGAATTTAATCTTACTATCTTTCCAGCTGATATATGGGTTTTTGTTCTTTTTGATGCAATTATGCGTACATTCTTTGTTTTTAATACTAATTCTGTTTCGGCAAGTTTGATAAATGGAAGATTGTGCTTGGAGAATCGCGTTAAAAATGTCTGGTTCAAGCTTTTTAAGGTGTGCGAGGCTCATCGGCTCGGGATTTGGTGAATACTTGGCTAGTCTATTTAATTTTCTGGAACATGGTGTTCCTTCCTCATAAGTAAAGTTACATGCTAGTAACATGACTTTTTTATGTGAAAAGGAACACAATTTTTTTCCAGAACACCTAAAAAATTGCAGAACATATTGGTGTGAGAGCAGTAAAGATATTTCATGAAAACTAAGACTGGGAAAAGTAGAGGTGCCAAGTTTAGTTGCTCTGTACATTGAAAACCCTTGAATAATCATCGGAGAAGCTCATTATCACATAGTCCACAAAAGATATGATTGGTTACAAAAGAACTATAACGCGGTTACTTCCTTGTTCTAGTTTCTGAGATGGATTTAGTTTCCACCAAATGTCTGAATAATGGTGTTGTGCCATGGGTCTGATAGATGCTGCAGAAGGTTGTCAAAAGGCCCCTTTCCAGTCACATTGTGTTGCACAATGAACCCTAAGAATGCCAACATCGCCAATCGCCCTGCCATAAGTAACGAACACAAAACTTAGCTCTCAGATGAGATACTCCATAAGATCAGTTTGATAATAAGGCCTCATTTGGTTAGCGGTTTCCCAATTAGTTCTACCAAACAACTCGTACAGTTAGCTACCTTTAAATTATTAGATTTAGCCATAAACTTTTCAGTTTCAGTTTTATCTCAGATTATGTTATCAAAGATAGGGTAAGTTCAAAAGGATAGCATACCATTAGCAAGCTCCTTCTCCTTAGCCTCGGCAGTAGGTGCAAAGTTAAGGGGGTTGAAGATGCCACCAGGGTAACCAACTTCATTAGGAGGCAAGCTATATTGCTTGAAGATAGGGTCTTGGTTAACACTTCCTGGGTTCTTGATGTCTTGCCATCTCCTTATCTCCACATAGTGGAACAATATGAACTCAATCACAAACAAGGTTGATGATGAGGCAAAGTACTCTTCCTTCCCTGCATCATACCATTTTGGAACATTGATAATTCCGATACTGGTGAACACCTCCGGTAGCAACATTCCGGCTACTCCAAGCATAGCCCATCGACCATTCACCAGCTCGGCTTGCACGAACCACTTCAAGTTCTCTGGGTCCTCAGCTAAAGCCAAGGGATCAAATCCATTGTCCCCGGGAAGACTGCATCATATGGTACATTAAAATGTTAACTTCTCTTAGTTGAGTTGAATAATAGAAGGATTTGGGGGGACCTTGAATCTTATGATACATATAAAGTGTCAACTTCTACATTTTTCTCAACGCCTACCCAACTAATTTGCCCGTTTATAGGGTATCTTTACCTAGGATGAAAAGGCCAAGAAAAATATTTAGTTTAAGGGTTTTATTTTTCTATAATATTTTTTTATTTTGTTTGTAGAGAACGATAAAGCTTTGTGATATAGACGTGAGTGATGAGTCGATCTAAATCTTGAGTAGAATCCATCATAAAACTTTATCAACTAATCTAGATGACATTAACTTATATTGCTATCATTAGGTATCCTTTTACTTGTTTCGAGAAATAAGACACCTATATGTTTCTTATCTCTTACTTCTATATTTGGTTTTTCTAGTGATCAATTGTGTTTTGTTCATTTAGCAATTAGAAGTGATCAAACTATTGAAATGAAGAATTTATGCTTAATTACCTCCCATTAAGATAAGAAGGGGAAGCCAAACCAGGCAACCACTCTCCCTTCTTAGCTTCAACCTTCAAAGAGCTAGTTGATGAAGTTGAAGGCAACCTAACACCACATTCCTTGTTAAGCTTTCCTGGGGCACCAGTCAAAAATCTCGATTTCGACGCGCATGGACGGAGTCCTGCGATCGAAGCCTGTGTTGTCACTGCTGCCATTTGTTATTTTTCAATCAAAGAACTAATTGAAGGGAAATAAGAAGGAAGAGTGTAAGTTAAACAAAGTTTGTGATGGCTTTGTGTTATGTTACTCTCTCCCTTGTATTTTCATTTCAATGCAAGCCTTGTGGCTCTTGTTTATTTAGGACTCGTTTGGAAATTTGGTGAGTTGGATTTTTTTTTTGTGGGGAATCAACGGCTATGATAGGGTTTTGTGAGTTAAAGATTAGCCAATGGGAAGTGTTTTTTGCTATCCTTATCTGATGCCATATCCATATATCTATTCCTTTGTTTCTGTTGGCTATATAAGATCATATGGGTCCAATTTATGTGCCACATTGGAAGATTTTTCCAAGTGGAATCTTAGCTACCCATTTAGCATTTGACAGCTGGTAGGCTGTATTTGTTTCTAATCATACTATAGCTGAGACTGAGATGATATATCCTTGTCCTTACAGTGATGAAAATGGGTAGGATTTGAATCGTTTTATAAACAAGTAAAGTTTTGGGTGTATAGGATATATTGGGCAGTGATATAAACGACATTTAATTTTAAGTTATACTCCCTCCCTCCGTACCAGATTAGTTGCAACAATAGGTTGTGCACATAGTTTTAGTAAGTTAATAGAGTACGGTGTAGGTTATATTAATTTATTGTAAAAGTTGATGTGATAGAAAGTGATGTGATACTTTTAAAAAGTTGATAGAGTAGGGGAGTAGTATTTTAATATTTTTCACATAAATCAATGAATGAGTGGGGTATATTAGTTGGGTCATATATAATAAAATATTGGTGGGTCCATGCCTAAAATAGAAGTGTTGCAACTAATATGGGACAACCATATAGAGTAAGTGTTGCAACTAATATGGGACGGAGGGAATAATACACAATTCAAGTTTGTATCTATATTGATATCAAAAGAAAATGAATCGAGAATAGATTTGGGTCTTACCAAATCTTATTCATTGGTATCCCTGCAATAAGGTGTTGATGTTAGTGCTCAGCAATGTCATTCTGAGCGTGAGTTCTAAATCAGGATTTTCGGAACATAATGTGGGGTTTTTCAAAGTGATGAAGTAAAGGGCGAGTTATCGAACACCCAACCACATCACTCTGAAGAATCTTGATTTTTGAATTGAATAGGTTTTCAACAGGTCCTTGAAATGTGAAGAAGTGATCGTAAATTTCGAATTCTCGCTAAGAGGGTATAATCAAGCATAACATGAGAAACCATTCACAAATACCACATCATATTTCTATTCACAATGTGATCAAATAGGAGATCGCGACAGATCACTTTGAATAACTTATGGAGATGTTAATAGACTTTAACTCTAGTGGTTTTTGGTTAGTTTCATAATCACCCAGCAATGGTTCTAATGGAAAGGGTTGTACCTCACAAACCACAACACAACTAGAACATCATAAGGACACATAGTCGATAGTTTACATCTTGAGCAATCATGTGAGAACCAACACCCGAGTCAGGACACCAAAACAACATCAATGGCTTTCCCCCAACCTATAGTGCGACACGAGCACAAGTAATATTGTCCTTGTTAGGACATTTTGGATTGAATCGGTGAGGACAATAAGCGGGTTGATGATCATGGGTATCAACAAAGCCCACAACAATCGAATGTGGGGGTCGAGTTCAAAATAATTGAATTGTATCCTGCTAAACAATGGTCATTATTAGTAGGGAAATTCCCAATGGTGGCCCTTAGGTTTCAAGAATTCTCAATGATGTAAATTTTAAAAAAACTTTCCCGCTAGTAACCCTGCTTTACAAATTATTGTCGAACATAACCTTAACGAAGAATATTTTATTAATAATAAGGCATAATTACTTAATAGTTAAGGTAGTTACTCGCACGTAAAACGAGGTATTTTGAGTTGTTTTTTGTCCTTAAGGGATGATTTTAGTCCGTAGCTTTAGCCCTTAAGAGTTGATTTTTAGGTCGAAATTGGCAAAAAACGACCCAAAATGTCTCGTTTTATTTGTGAGTGGCCGTCTTAACTGTTAACTAGCAGAATATGCTTTATTATTAACGGAATATTCTTCATCAAGGTTATATTTGGGAATAATTTGTAAAGTATGGCTACCAACGGGATTTTTTTTTGAAATTTCCGCCACTCGGAATTTCTCAAACCTAAGGACCACCATTGTGAATTTTCCTTTTTAGTAATAGTAGTGGTGTTAGGCTTACGAAAGCAAGATGAGCTAGCTAAAAAACTTTATACCAGATTGAAAATTATTACGTGCACCATCGGTCAAGGTAGAAGGTTATTGAGCCCATAATTTTTGAGCCCCTTCTTAACCCCATGGCCACCTCCTTCATGGGCACTACAGCGAATATCGTTTCCTTTACCATTATTCCTTCCTTCACTTGTTGTGCATTAGAGTAGTTTTTCTAAACTGCCACTAGAAGGTGAAACATTACACCTTTATCTCTCATAAATTCTTTTCTTTATTCTCGAATGAGGGTCTTGGGATACATGGCGACAACATTTACCATACACCAGGGTGTACGGTGCATCCTCTCACATTCTCCTTCATCATGAGCTTTGCACATGAGCACATGAGTGAAGAATGTGAGAGAGTGCACCATGCACCTAGGTATATGATATAAATTTTACCTCAAGTTGTCATACTCACAATTCAAACTAAACGTAATATATTTCTCCAAATCAGTCTAGTGGTATTCAATAACAACCAAAAAATCAACAAGAACCATAGTTTTCTATAATCAATTCTTAACATGAGATAAATGACCTCTAAATTCGATAGAACATGACATATTAATAGTATAATTTAAATATGCACATAAGTCAATACGTCAAAGGATAGGATTGCGTAGAGCCTAGAATGAACACTTTTATCTTTGCATTCGGATCGGTCGAATTGCGAAGTTCATCTTCCCACGAAATACACGCCTTCTCACGCAAACCCAATTTATCGGGGCAATAACTCTTTGCTCGGAAATGATTTTTATATTGATTCCTTCACAAAAGTCCACTTAAACTTTCATTTCCTATTGATCTGTGTATTCGGATCCGTCAAATTAAAGTTCATTTTCTCAAGAAATGCACGTCTTCTCATGAAAACCCACTTAAATCAGTTTTCGGTTTTATTAAAACGAAATTTGATTAGTTACAAAAGATTAAGTTGTTAGAAAAGCAGATTTTATAAAAGATAAAGATTAAGTCAAAGATAAAAGAAAAGATATGATCCCTTATCTCTAAGGAACAAAAGTGGGTTAAAAAGATTATCATATTTTTTGAAACAATCTTTGACCAGAAAATGAATCTATATAGCGCCTTTCCATTTCACGCCTATTCATAATACTTCCTCCGTTTTTTTAGCTGCAACAATTGAATTTTTTATATCTCACAAAAATTCCCAATTGTTGCAGCTAAAAAAACGGAGGAAGTATATTTTGTGAAATTTTAAAAGAGCAAAAAGCGTATCCCATAGCACAAAGTTCTAGTGAGTTGAAAGTAAATATTCCTCAATCTCCTTATCTAGAAGCACTTGTACGAGGACTAAAATCTTTCAGTAATTCTGTTTATATAGAGAGTGTCAAGTTGGGTTCAGGTGTGTGCCTAATGTGATTAGCAAAACCTAGGGCCTGTTCTACCGGCTTATTTTCAGTTCAGTTCAATTCAATTTTTTTAGTTCAGTTCAGTTCAGTTTAGCTCTGGACAATACTTTAACTCTCAAATATCATTATTTAGTTCAGTTCAGTTTAATTCAATTCAGTTCAATTAAGCTATTTTATGCCAAATAGAAAAGACCCTTAGAGTTAAGTGTTGAGGAGCATTACGAGGGTTATTATTGGGAGAATCTTTTTATGTCAAAGAGTGAATTTTAAGATTCAAATTAATAAATGAATAGGTAAGGTGGACGTAGATGTCAGAGTAGAGATTGAACTTTGGTAAAATATTGTGTCTCATTCTTTTATTTCCACTGCTACTTATTTCCATACGAGTTTATTTGAGCAAAAACTTAAAAAATGAATATGTCAGTGTTACCATAGTAAAAGGCGCGGTGCGATAATTTTTGTTTCTGCAAAAATTGAATAAATTTAGTCACTCAATTCAACCTCCTCTTGAATGTCACCTTGTTTTCCAACAAGTTCTACATAAAAGTATAACAACTTTTGAAAGTCGAGATAAAATGTAAAATTATGGAAAGAAAAAAAAGAAAGAACCGCTAATTTATTTAGAGTGTTATTTATTTCTTTTCAAAAACCAAAACTCTAAGTGGTTGTTTGGTTCTTATAGGAATTCAATTCCCGTGGTAAGTTACAATACATGGGAAGCTAATTCCTTCATGTAATTCTTAGGAATTTGTTAAAATCGTAAGCTAATACATCAAGGAATCTGAAACTCACAGGAATTTTTGAATGACCAAGGGGGAGTGGGTCAATAAATTTCCACGTCTTTTGGGAATTACAAATTCCCAAGAATTTTGAGTTCCCTTTTTTTGTTACTTCCTACTAACCAAACAACTAACCACTTCAGAAATTTATGGGAATTTCCATTGCCTATGTTTCTTCCAACATACCAAACAAACACTAAAAATAGTTGATCAAAGAGGAAATTATGCTATACTTTAGGAACTTAAAAAAATGTTGAGTTTTGGAGTCCTACCTCTTCTCCTTATTAGAGATGTCTCGACTCGTGTTTAGTCAGACCGTTTATATTTTCAAGTTTCTTCATCTCTATTCTATAAGGGACACCAGAAAAATTTAAAAAAAAGTAATAAATTCTAAGTGCATCACTAATTCAATAATTAATCGTTTCACAAATTAAAAAACAATTGTTATCACACACCGTATACATTGGATGCTAGTTATGATTTAAAGACCACCTTCTTGCATAATTATGGAGGAATCCTTTTCGTTAGCTTTACTCTTTAGATTTTTTTTCTCAAACAAATTAGAAAATAATCATATCAATTCTTACTCGGTTATTAACACTCATACACCATCATTCAATAGCAAGTTTAATAAACAAGTATTAAACCATCTGGATCAATATCCGGACAAATTTATGTTATTTTACTGTGCCAAAATTAATCCTTTAATTAAAAAAACTGTAACAATCACTTATGTTTCCCTATCCACAATCTTGACTATTTATATCTTAAATTATGTTGCATGTATAACAATCATAGAAGTTGATATGTGAAAATGTTATTTTATAAATTAGCCAAAACCTGCCATTATCATAAGGTATACAAGCCGTGTGAAAACAAATTAATGTACTTTCTCCGTTTCCCAATAAGTGACACACTTCATGTTTTCACGTTTAATACACTTTTTTAAACATTAATATCTACAATTATCAATAACTAAAAATTATAAAAAGTTGTTATTAAAAAATTTCACATTGAGATGGATCTAACAAAATTCCACATGACTACGTTTTTTCTAAAATGGAAATCACCAAAACTAATTAAAGTCTAAATTGTAAATAGTAAATACTATGCAAATATGTCACTTATCTAGAAATGGATGAAGAAATTTTTAAAGCACAGGACAAATATATCTTTTATAGAATCAAAGAAACTCATTTCATTATAGAGAGAGTTGAGAGAAACAGTTACAGGAAGAAGAAAAACAGAATGAAAAATGAGCTACACTTATTACAGAGATAGGAACTTAGGAAGAGCTATTTATAGTAACTACACTAACAACTTTGTAACTAACTTTTTCTTATTTATATCTAATACACCCCCTTCAAGCTGGCTCAGAGAAGTGAGACCAAGCTTGCAACTAAGAAGTTGATGCTGATGAGAAGGAAGAGGTTTAGTGAGAACATCAGCCAATTGATCAACACTAGCAACATGAGAAGTGGTGAGAAACCCTGCTGCAACCTGTTCTCTAACATAATGCATATCTCTTTTAAGGTGCTTGGTTTTATCATGAAATATGGGATTTAAAGCCAAGTGTTAAGCAGATTTGTTGTCACAATAAAGTGTGAGAGGAAGAGAAGGCTGAATCTGTAAATCTGCAAGTAAACCATGAATCCATACAAGTTCACTAGCTGTTGTAGACATACTCCTGTACTCAGCTTCAGTAGATGATTTACTGACAGTTCTTTGCTTCTTTGTCTTCCAAGAAATAAGATTAGAACCAAGGAAAACTGCATAGGCACTAAGAGATCTACTGCTGAATTGACAAGCACTCCAGTCTGCATCACTATAAGCTTGAAGTTGTAGAGAAGAAGTAGCTAAATAAAAAAGACCTTGATCAACTGTACCTTAAAGATACCTAACCACATGCATATAAGCTCTCAAATGTGGACTTCTTGGAGCATGCATAAATTGGCTAAGGTGCTGAACAGCATAAGATATGTCAGGCCTAGTGATACCTAAATAAAGCAATCTCCCAATAAGTCTTCTGTATATATCAGGTTCATCAATAAGATCTCCATCTTCAGTTGATAACTTAAGACCAGTACATAAAGGAGCAGGTGCAGCAATACAATCTTCCATAGAACAATCAACTAAAATATCTTGGATATATTTCTTTTGAGAAAGAAAAATGCCATGATCATTTCTTATCACCTTGATTCCCAGAAAATAGTTGAGTTGCCCTAGATCTTTGATAGTGAACTCAGCATCCAATGCCTGTTTTACTACCTCTATTTGAGATAAAGAGGTGCCAGTAATCAACATATCATCTACATACACTAGAATCACAAGAAATTCACCATTATGCTGTCTAGTGAACATAGAGTAGTCTTGCAGGGATTGAACAAAACCAAGAGTTTGAAGAAATCTGCTGAGCTCCTTGTTCCATTGCCTAGAAGCTTGCTTCAAACCATACAATAATTTTTTTAATCTGCATACCTCTCCTGGTTTAGCTTTAGTGTAACCAGCAGGAGGTTTCATGTAGACTTCCTCATCTAAAAAACCATGTAAAAAGGCATTGTTGACATCAAGTTGGCAAAGAGGCCAATGCTTGATGGCTGCAACAACAATCACAATTCTGACAGTAGCTAATTTTGCTACAGGAGAAAAGGTTTGGTTAAAATCTTGACCTTCAACCTGTTGGTAACCAATAGCTACCAATCTTGCCTTGTGTCTGTCTATAGTACCATCAGGATGCAATTTAGTTTTGTAAACCCACTTTGAGCCTATAGCTAGTTTACCCTCAGGTAGTGTAGTCAAAAACCATGTATTGTTCTTCTCCAATGCTAAAATTTCTTGTTGCATAGCAGAGATCCAATTAGGATCAGATTTAGCTTGATGATAGTACTTGGGTTCAACAACTTTGCATGAATTAACAGCAAATGAAACTGATTGTGAAGTAGAATCAGGAATCTGAGTTTTGTGAGGAATATAGGTATTAACAAAATGCTGAAGTTTAGTAGAAGGTTTTACTGTTCTGATAGAGGTTCTGATAGTTGAAAGAGGGATAGGATCAATGATAGGATCAATAATAGGAGTAGTGGTAACAGGATCAATAGAAGGGATAGGAAAAGAATGGTTAGAAGAGGAAGTAGAGTCAGAATGAATAAGAGGAAAATCTGTATTTGACATGGAGGGAGGTGTAGAAGTTGATGATATGTATGAAAGTTCAACAGTATTGGGGGTAATACCAATACTAAAATGAACTAAATTCACAGGAGATTTATGAGGAGTAATAGATTTAGTTGTTAATTGAAAAGGAAATACATTTTCAAAGAAAACAACATCTCTTGAAACAAAAGATTTATGAGTATCTAAGTCATAAAGCTTAGAAGCTTTTTGGCCATAGGGATAGCCAATGAAAATACACCTTTTGGCCCTTGAATCAAATTTATCCTTCTTTACAGCAGAATTATAGGCAAAGCAAAGGCATCCAAATATCCTCAATTCTTCATAAGAAGGTTTTCTACCAAGTAAAACTTCATAAGGAGTTTTCCACCCTAACACCTTGATTAGAAGTTTATTAATTATATGTGTAGCAGAAAGAATACAGTCTCCCCAAAACTTCTTAGGTAGTTTAGCATGAAACCTAAGAGCCCTAGATACTTCCAATAGGTGTCTGTGTTTTCTCTCAATTCTGCCATTTTGTTGAGCAACATAGGGAATACTTTTCTGATGTAGGATTCCTCTACTAGCAAGCATGGATAAACATTGCTCTTTAATCAGTTCTGTGCCATTATCAGATCTAATCATCTTCACTTTCTTATGAAATTGAGTCTCAACCATTACTAGAAAATCAGCCACGATTTTCTTAACTTGCATCTTATTATGTAAAAGGAAGGTCCAAGTTACCCTACTATGATCATCCAAGATTGTCAAGAAGTATGAAGCTCCAGTTAAAGAAACAACTCTATAAGGGCCCCATAAATCCAAATGCACAAGATCAAAACACTCAATAGCTCTACTAGTACTGACTGTAAATGGCAATCTATAACATTTAGCATGAATACACACACTGCAATTATATTCAGTCATAGCAGTACAATCACAATCATGAATGTGTTTCATTTTTGATAATGAAACATGCCCTAATCTTGCATGAATAAGATCTAAAGAAATCTTATTGTTGCCTTTACTCTTAATACTAGTTGCAGTTTTATTAGGCAAAGCAACTGAGGAACAATCTGTATTATCAACTGAATTACATATTGTACTTACAGAGACCTCAACAATTCTTCCATTCTGCTTGTAGTTCAAACCTTTATCAGTGTTGAGATAGTATAAACCATGCTGCTTGTAACCAACTCCAATCAAGCATGACTAGAAGGGTCCTGAAATTGACACCCATCTCTAGTAAAACAAACCCTAGCACCAGTTTGCTCAATCAACTTACCAATAGACACTAAGTTATGCTGAAAATCTTTGACCAACATAACTCTTTTCAAAGTTAAGCTATTATTTATGAAAACATCACCAATAAGTTCCACTAATCTGTAAGTGCCATCAGGTAATCCTACTTTGATAGACTTAACTAACTTTTCTTTGTTCATAAGAAGTGTTTCATCAAAAACCATGTGATCACAGGCTCCTGAGTCAATGATCCAACAATGTCTATCATGTTTCTTAAAAACAGAACAAGTGATGGAATTGGAATTACCTGAAAAACTAGCAAAAGCTCCAGAATCATCTGCAGATTTACTCTTCATTGACTTCATCATCTCTTGACAAAGAGCTGAAAGTAACTCTGGATCTATGTGAGAACCACCACCACTGCTATCAAGAGGAGTATCACCAGTAGGTGTTTGATCATAATTTGACAGAACATTAGCAGCCAATTTGGTATTACTATTTCTAGACTTAATAGCATTATACCAGTCTGGATAACCTATTAGCTTGAAACATTGATCAGCTGTATGACCTTTGCCTTTACAGTGAGTACATTTCTTGTCCATCTTTTCCTTCTTCCAATCTTGTCTCCCATTACTTGAACTATTTTTCTGAAATCCAGTTGGTAAAGATCCCTTGTAGAAACGTTGAGCAGCCATAGCACTACTCTCAGTGAATTGTTCAGCAGCTCCAGTGATTTCTTTTTGCTTTTCTATTTGTTGAACAATAGAAAAAGCTTTGTTGATAGTAGGAAGAGGATCCATAGAAAGAAGATTTGAAGTAGCAGTCTCAAAACCACTATTTAATCCAAGTAGAAACTGGATTAGTTTATCCTCAGCTTCAAGATCACTAAGCTTTTTAAGAAAAGAACAAGAACACTTCTCTAAAGCTCCACAAACACATACAGACACATACAGGATGCATTCTTAAACCTTGCAACTCATCCCATAGTTTCTTGATTTTGCCATAGTAAGCAATTACAGTCATGTTTTCCTGTTTTAAATTGTCTATCTCTTTTTTCAATTGAAAAATGAGAGGTCCATTAGATTGTCCAAAACGCTCATGTAATTCAGTCCATAACTCAACAGAAGTATCAACAAAACCAAACTCATCAACCAAATCACTAGTCATTGAACTCAAACCAGCTGATCACCATGTAATCAGCTCGTTTCCATTGAGGAAAACTCGAATTAGTAATGTCAGGCATAGGTAACTTGCCAGAGATGAACACTTCTTTATTCTTAGCTACTAAAGCTCTACGTACATTCCTACTCCATCTCATGAAATTTACACCATTAAAAGGAACAGCAACAAGCGCAGAGGTCGGATTATCAGAATTAGAGATGAAGAGAGGATCAGCAGTACCTTCATTTGGAGTATTAACTCGAATTGGTGTAACTGAATTAGATTCAGATGTTGTCATTTCAAGAATTTTGAGAAAACCTAACTTGAATGAAGAAAATTCAAGAAGAACTCAAATTCGAAAGATAGATCAATTGCAAGAAAATTCAATGATGAATTTTCGCAATTACAGACGAAAATTACGAACAAATGAGATTGCAAGATGTAACGCCCTGAAATTTTAATAGATTTGAATAGCACATGCCAGTACCAGGATCGAACCAAAATATTACATCATGTTTATTTGAAATGTTTACAGGACATTACTGTCGTATTCCTAAAATAGAAATACTAGGCAAAAGTAAAACATACTAATGACATAACATTACTGGTAACTTAAAACATATATACTTCCTCCGTTTTTATTTAAATGTGACACTTTTAGATTCACGGACTCCTAGGCAATTTTTGGAAGGAAAGAGATAGAGAGAAAAAAAAATAAGGGGACCCATGTAAGAAGAGAGAGATAGAGAGAGTTTATTGACCAAAAAAGAAAGTGTCACATTTAATTTAAAACTTCCTAAAATAGAAAGTGTCACATTTAAAAAAACGGAGGAAGTATATATATTTCCTATCATTTTATAACCTCACTCTTGGCCCTCCCCGTCTCTTGTACCTGAAAACAAAACATTTAATAAAAGTCAACCCAAAAGGGTCCAGTACATTCCCAATATCACGTAACAACAGTTTATTAAACATTTTGCAAATAATATCGTAATATTTCAATTTATTAGGTTTATTTATGACTTCCGGTTAGGCAAGAGAAATATCTCGGGCTTAAAGCCCACCTCAGGTTTAACCTGGTTATAATCATAATCTTTTCTCTCTTTCTTATTTTATTTCTGGGCTTTTAGCCCCTCCTGACAAATCCGTGTGCACACCTCCTCATTGACGTACGTCACTCCGAATAATATACAAGTATCTTTTCTCTGCCATATACCTTTCATCTTATAATAACAACTTCGTATAACATTATTATTATTACGTATGGTAGAAAAAAATCATAACATAGTTATACCATAAGCTTTAATATTAGCTCATTATTAACAAATAGCAATGTACCTTTACCATCAAAATCATTATACCAAATTAGTATGAAAACTCATTTTTCAACACTAAAACATTGTCTAAGAATATTAGTATAACTAAAACATTTTAACAAAACAACACTAAGAAGGGATATTCAAGAATGTACCTAAACAGGTTTATTGAGTACTAGCTTTTTATTCAGAAGACTTAAATTTCTCTCTCGTTCTCACTTTTATGTTTCTTTACTGGTGATGGTTTGTGTCAAAGTGTTTATCCCTATTTATAGGTATACATTTGTTGCATGGTGGTTTAGGATAATTATGAATGTTACCACCTATTTGCCTACTCTAATTCATAGCCTATCAACATGTTATTTCATGAACCTTTGGCAATCAAAATATGTAACTCTAACTCAATGCTGGTGCTTTTGTTTGGTTAACACATAAGTAGGAGTAAGTAATTTTCATGTTGTGGACTTTAATTAGTTACACACGTATAAGAGTGTAGCAATTTGCAGTTGTATAACAGTAACACGTATAAAGTAATTCTTTTTATTTGGTCTCTGGGAAAAATCGTATTTACAAATATCTATTAAATAAGTAGTAATGGTCTAGCCCTAAATAGAATGATTAATAAGGATACCAAAAACTATAAAACAAAGGTTATACGATTTACCATTTTTAAGATATGAGTACTTTAGTGAAAAGTGGAACTTGTTAAAAATTCTACTAGATACTTTTATGAACCCATGAGATAGTAATTGATATTTTTATTAATCCTTACATAATATACTACACTATGGTATTTTCACTTGTTACAAAAAGATAATACATATTTATAGATTTTGTCCCACATAAATGTACAAAGCCAAGGAAACACATAATATCACCTAAAGTGGTCATATAAGTACCAAAATCACATATATAGGAATATAAGACATACATTTCATGATTCTGTAATTATTATTATTATTATTTTATTATTAGTTTTATTTTCAAGGTATATATATTTTCCCGGTTATTACACAAGAAATAACAAGTGAAATTTCGCAATCACAAATTTGTAGAATCAACCAATCTCATGAGAGAGATCAGCTCTGATACCATATAGAATCAAAGATACTCATTTCATTATAGAGAGAGTTGAGAGAAACAGTTACAGGAAGAAGAAGAAAAACAGAATGAAAAATGAGCTACACTTATTACAGAGATAGGAAGAGCTATTTATAGTAACTACACTAACAATTATTTATATCTAATATCTTTTAGACAACGTTTATTAACTCATTTTCATTTCAGTCTAATTTAATTTTAGATAACATTCTTATTCTCACATTTCAGATAGAATTCACTATACATCCGGATATATAATACACCCTCTCACATTCTCTTCTATCATGTGTTCACCAAATTTTCCTTTATCACGAGCTCTGCACATGAACACGTAAGCGGAGAATTTGTGAAGCCTGAGAATTCAAATTATACACATTTCACTATTTTTTTAAAAATAGTGCAAAAGATAAACAAGTAAACAAGAAACATAAACTTTTAATCTATGGATGTAGCTCGCCTACGGCCCACCTTTGTACGTGCAACTAATCTTTGATCATTCGGTGTGGTTGTCGAACCATCAACACGCCACCTGATCTTCATGCATCATGCAGGCAGCAGGCGTGCACATTGACAGGTAGTACAAACTATAAAGCACCATTATTACATTCATCCATAAAACCAACAAAATAACAAAGCAAATCAGTTTCAATTATAACCTAAAGTAACAATATCCCTTCATAAAATTGGTAACATAACACTTACGACACACCCAAAATACTACAATACACAGTTTTAACTGCATAAGCAGTGATTACACTTGATTTTGCTTTAACACCAATTCAACAAACACTAATTACTAATCACTAAACTCAAATTTCAAACCAAAGCCTAAAATATTATCCCGTTTCGAAGGGAATGAAAAAAAAGATGGCGGGTGGGCTTTCAAGGCCACCTCAGCCCAAATTCTGTCCCATAAAAATACTAGGACAGAAAGAAAATAACCCAACTGAATTTCAAAGGAAAAAAGAAATGGGCCTAGTGTGATAAAAGAAAGCCCAAATCAATTTTCCTTTTCTTAAAGGGCTACTCTAAAATAAAACCCTTAATCTGATGGACCCCACTCAAAATAAACCCAAAAAACTACACTTAATTATATCTAATAAAAGTATATAATAGTATTTTATTAATGGAACTGGCCACCGTGATAGGTCTGGCCAAAGGCCCAATTAGAAGGAGCCACGTTGAGAGCAGTGACGGTGCGGCCGTCACTGGCGGTGACTTTAAAAGAGAGACTTTGACCATTGAGATATGAGTTGCTTTGCCAATTTTGACCCCAGTTTCTAGACATGGATTGCCAATTAGTTCTGGAGCCTTTGATAGAAACAGCATGAACATCACCTGCACCTCCTACGTTTGTGATTAATACCAAGTTGAAGTATGAATGACCATTGATTGTGTATCTCATTCCTCCCTTCTTTCTGCATGGTACCCTGCATCCATACACATTAAATTAATTTCCAATGGTCCAATATCAATGTTTAGTCTTTTGAATAGTCAAGTGTTACAGTATAGAATTTAACATGGGGTAACTGTTCTTGACTTCAAGGTATTTTTACCTTTCCAAGGTGATTTCTTTTTTTATTGGAACCAAAAGATGAGCTATGATATAGAGTTAAGTGCTACATATAGAATAATGTTTAATAAAGTTAAATAAATAAGTTCTAATAAGGTTGAATAAGCAAAATAAATAAAAAGACAATACCTTTATAAACTTAAATGGTAATTAATCTGAACTAAACTGAAATATTTTAGGAAAAAACTGTGAGAAGAAATTAACACAACTGAATACAATTGTAGAGAATTTCCATTAACTTAGTCTAAAAAACAAGGTTTTAGTTATGTAATTTACATTATTTTCGTCCACTAATATTTTCTTTGTTTTCTTAGTAGTATCACCGTAGATATTGAAACGTTTGCTAATATAAAACTTTGGACATCAATACTTTGCATAAATGTTGATATATGAAAACTAGATGTCTAGATTCAAAAACAAATTTAACAAAACCCTATGTAACTATATTTTGTTATTGTAAAAATAATACACGAAGGTCAAAATAAAGAATACAAGGAACATCAAAAATCAATATGGTCCAACTAAGAAAAGGACGTGGTGTAAATACAAACATGAAAGTCATATAGGAGTAACATGTAGCTAAGAGAAGACCTAGAGCTCTAGCAACCTAGCACTAGTAATATTTTTACTGATACTAGAACATGACAACTTTTTGAAATGGTACTAGAAACATTTACTATATGAAGCTAACATTACAAAATATAGACATGAAAATAAAAGAAACATAAAGGCAAGTAACCAACTCTACTTTATACAAAAGCAACCTCTCAATACAGTTAAGAAAACCAAAGACTTGGACCACCTACAGTTAATCTTAAAGCAACACAAGTACTAAAGCATGCATATTAAAAAAATAACTAATTAAATGAACTTAGCTAAATTATCACGAACTTTGTAATATATGCCAAAATCACGAATTAATATGTGTAATACTGTATATGTTCAATGCTATGGGTGTTAGTTAGCTTTTGCAATTATATAATATCGAAAAGAACATTAGAATAAACAAACCTCCTAAAGGAAACAGGGACAATTCCAGCCTTATATTGAGCAATTTGCTGGAAAACAGGCTGAGCAAGGTCAAAGTGCTTCAAAGGAGCGTTGCACCACCCTCCTGCGTTGTTTGGCAACGCATTGTTTGGTGGACAGAAATTGGTGGCTGTTACTACAATTGACCCCGGTAAACACCATTTTGCGTCGCTAACACACTTCATTTCAAAACACGCACCGCAACTCAGCCCGCCGTCGAACAAAGCCGTGCTCAATGCCGCTGTGTTTGTGCCGTAGCCTTGGCTGTATAAGTTCCCGTACCCACATGCTCCTCCTGCATACATCATAATTCAACATGCATGTCATGTCCCATTACAATTTTTTTATCATTGAACAAGAAAAAGTATGCTTGTCTTAAATTGGTAAAAATGTAACACTTACTAATTAGCTAACACGAGTTCTTCGGCTTGTTTTCAGTTCAATTCAGCATAATATGTTTACTCTTTACATTTCATTCCTTTCAGTTCAGATCTGTTATGTTCAGGCTATTTCTTCCCATTTAGTTATGTTCAGATTATTTTCGTTCAGTTAGTTATTTTCAGTTTTAATTTAGCTATTTTCAGTCGAAGAAATAGGCTTAACATTATACTATCTTTTTGTACAAAATAAAGCTGAACCTGATTATCTTAACTACAAATTGCAAAAGGAATGTAAATAATAACTGAATTTTCAAATTTTGGACTTAAACAGTGGCGGATCTAGAAAATATATCTATCATGCACAAAACATATTAAATGAGGTAGTCAAAATACTAAATTAAAAAAGAATTTATGAATATAAGGAAATTTTGTTACCCATAGTGCCAGAGGCGTCACCGCCGCCGTAAAAGGTAGCATGAGCATCCGTCCAACCTTCACCACCATGTTGAGCGACGGAGGAGAAGGAGAGGAGAGAGAAAATGGTGAGGAAAAGAAGGATGGCGTGAGACATGTTTGGATTCCTTTAGTGAAAGTGTACTAAAGGAGTGAAAAAGAAGAGGTAGGGAATTGCAAAAAGAGTGAGGTGGGGGGGAGTAAAGAAGGGGTTTAGAAGTGAGGTGAGGGGAAAATGGGAGCGGGGTATGAAGAGTTAAATAGAGTGAAAAAGTAAAGGGGGGAAAAAGCAGGTGTGGGGTTTGGTGGTTTGGACTAAAGAGGCGCAAAGTTGGAAGTTAGCCAGGGCACACACACACATGTTCGATGAGGTCAGAATTATGAGGTTTTATTTTATGGTTACTAGTAATGTTCTTTGTTTTTTGGAATTATTGATTGTAATTTTACTTAATGATCTGTTTTGAACTTCTTTTTTGAAGAGAAAAGGAAGTCAAATATGTTAAGGCGAGTAGTTTTGAGCTTGTAATCTCTTAAAATTATTATTGATGTTAGATTGGATTTGATCTTGTTAACCTTAGTGTATTAGTTGAAAGTTAAGTAGGAATCAGGGTCGTTCCTGATATTTTAGAGGCCCAGGTTGAAGTAATTATTAAAGGCTAAGAATTTAGAAAAAAAACTTCTACTCCACTTTTTCTTACGATAAATAGTCCATATTATCAGGTGATACAAATATCCAATTTTATATTACAAATAATTTAGAGTAATATGAGCTATTAATGATAGTCTTTGAAAAATTTATATAATAAAATAAAAATCCCTTCTTTTGTACCTTTTAAGTGTTTCATCTATCAAGTTATTATAATATTATGATTGTCGTGCTTCATCTAATAACTGTTATACCTTGATCCTTAATCAACCTGTTACTAAGTTTTGACTTCTTAAGTACCATATAATTTGACTAAAAATGTAAACTTATATATAGTACTCCTTCCGTTATTTTAATAGGGACGTTTGCTTTTTCGCGTGGACCAATTAAAAAGTGCAAAGTAAGAGAGAAGGATGAAAAAAGTAAGGAAAAAGTGACAAAGTAGAAAAGAAGAGAAAAAGTATGAGAGAAATGTAATAAAATAATACTTTAATTAGGTAGACCAACCTATCATTTATAGTAAAAGGGAGAAGTGTCCTAATTAAATAAAAACACATGTAAATGACAAAATGTCCCTATTAAAATAACATAGGGAGTATATCACAACCCAAATAAGGCAATGACACTTTATTTTAATATAAACAAACTAATAAAATATCCCGACACTATAACGTAAAAGGGAACATGAAAATTGTTTGGATGCTATTTTTCTTTTGGAGGAACTTTTAGCTTGATAATTGATGAACGAAGGAGGGAAAATAAAGGGGGGTAACTTGAATAAAAAACAGGAAAACAAAAATATGTAAGAAAAACATAAAGGCTAAATAAGAAGCAAAAAATTAAAACAAATAATAAAGCAAAAAACCAAGAACAAAAATGTAAACAAATTGGGGATGTAACTATCACGGGAATTCGAACCTTGGCTTCGTGCGTGGAACTGACAGGAACTTACCAGCGGGCTACAAAGTTTTTGTGTGATATTTAGCGCATCTTGAAATTTTAATAATTTTTGGTTGATTATTTTGGGCTTGTTCCAGCTGGGCCTAGGGCGTACGCCCCACCTGCCCTGCCCCAGGAACGGGCCTGGTAGGAATTATTTTTGATAGTATACAAACTGACTTGTAAGGAGAGTAGTAACTCCCTTCTCTCCCAAACTTTTCATTTGGGGAGTGTAGACCTTAGAGTTTTGGTAATGACAAAGCATTTTTTTTTACATTTCAAGCATAACAGACCAATTAGTTGAAGCTATATGAGAACGATCATTCAAGATACAGGCTTCAACAAACCAAGGAAGATTCAAAATTTGTAGACTCGAAGCATTGGAGAATAACGTAAAGTTTATTGTACAAGAGTAAATATTAACTTATTAGTTTGATTCTTGGTATGTTTATTGTGTGGAACCTAAAGTGTTATTTAGTGAGTCTAAACAAGTTTATAAGTCTAGTAATATCATAAGGTTGCATACATATTCATACTAGAACTTTAGAAACTTGTGCATAAAAGTAAGGTGTCCGTCTCAAGGAAGGAATTCTGATTATGTCAATACATTAGGTTTAGGACAATAGAGTAATCTTGTTAGGACACCTTATCGTCTTATCTTTGGCCTTCATGTGCAATTAGTAAAGGATTATGTATCATTTTTTTGTGTTTTGGCAGGGATGTACAACCTTATCTCTCACAAGCATACTTAACTTCATTGCAACAAGTAGAGAGCGGAAGAAACCTAATTTGACTTCAATTTCAGGTTTTTGAGCAAGCCACGGGTGTACTAGGAATTTCAGGAAGCCATTGAAGAACATGTTTGAGAGGAAATTGAAATGGAAATGGAAATGAAAATGGGAATAATGGGAATGGGAATGGATGAAGTTGATGTTTGACGGTTGATGATTTTTGGTACGTGATTGTGTCTCTGCTTTTCTTTCTCTTACTGTTATGTTTCTTTTTTATTTGTTGGTGAGGTGGTTTTCGGTGCGTGATTGTCGGTTGAATTTACACCATTTTTTCCCAATAGTTTTCATATAGTTGATTTTTTTAATTTGATTCTGAACTTATCCTAGAGTTGATCGAAGAAAATATCAACTATGACGGCCACTGCTGCATCAATACCTTTACACCATATGTGTATTAAGATAAAGTCATTTTTTTCCAGTGATCTTCATATGATTGCAATCTCTTTTTTATTTTAATTGATTTCAAGTCTAAAATTACTTCAATTATGGATTCGATTTCACTGTAGGAATGGCTATTTTGCTTTTCAGTAAAAATCTTTTTGAAATCAAATTTAGTAATGTTAACAATAACGACATCATATTATTGACGCTGCCAATGATTGCATGCTTCCTCCTAAATTACGTAGCCATCGTAACAATTTCAGGTCTCTCTCTTTCTATCCTTTTTTTTTGCGAACCTCAGTATCGCTTTTTATTTTCCTTCAATTTCCTATCTACTCCCAAGTTCGACATATATGATGCCCATGATCTAACTTAAGGGGCAATATTATGAATTTTTATTGTATTTAAGGAATCAATTTGTATGTAGTAACGTAATGTGTAATTAGCTTATCTTAGGGACATAGCATGAAACTCCCCTACGAATAGAGTAAAGACGACATGAACACTTGATCGGGCAAGGATCTAGTATTGTTACCCTTCTTGTGTGTTACTAGGCCTTGCAAGCTCCAATACAAGGGTTGGACAAACACTGATGCTCTGATATTTTTATGCTACCTTTCTTTTTTGTATAATGGATTAGACCAAATCACACGAAGTTTTCTTGTCAAATTATTTGCTTATTTGTGGTTGACGTGCTTTGCCAACTTCGAAATTTTCAGTTCACTCAATAGATAATGAACTCGAGGACTCTACCCAAATAAAAGTTGTTGTTCGAACAACCCTTGGTCTTTGTTCACTCAACGGAAGAATGATTTATCATTTAACATCTTGCATTTTTATAGGCAACCAAATTAAATTGTGGTGGCCCATACTATACTACATCAAAAGTGAATGATTGAGTGATCATCCTCAACCTTGGTGATATATCATTTTTTGCTGCATGTAGGCCATTGTGAGACGTCATCTTCTTTTTTGTTTTGTTACTAGAGCATATGACCTAGGCTTTGAGAGAGATCAACAGGATAAAGTTTAAGACACGATCTTGAGTTTAATTCGAGGCGCATAGGTAGTTGATTTTCTTTGCTAATGAGTTAGATTGTAGACAGTTGTAAAATGATTTTTTGTTGACGTCTACAATGCCTTGTTTCATTAGTTATTTTGGGGGGGTTATGTAGCTGATTAATGTTATTGTCGCTAATGCTTTACATATTTATCTTTTATCTGGAAGTTCATTGTTATTTATGTTCCTCGTGGTTGATTGTTTTTCCAAATCTAAAGGTTCTACATGCGCGGTTCACCGTACGTTAATGATCTTTCTGAAAGATTGTTTGATGAGTGCCCAAAACATATAGTTTTGATGATTAATTCAAGACCAAAGGAGGAACTTAACTAATAATACATTGGGCGCGCGCGGGCCAACAACTTGTGTATACAAAATACACAACTTATTGAATTTTTGATTGAAGTATACATAGTTTATAGTAATGTTACACATTGTTACATATAGCAATAGATTCTTTCAAAGTTAGCAGTGGTGTAGATAATCCTGTGTGTTTTTTTAATGGTATGTGAAGTGAAGAGTATTTATTAATATCCAAATGATCTATCAGTTAATAATTTAACTATAAGTTTTTTTTTGTAACCAATACTACCTTATACAACTAAAACATTTTTGATTGGACCATTTGACTAAAGCCCTACTAAAATATTACTTGGCAGAAGTATCATAACTTAACTGCAGTAGCCAAATATGACATAGTAGAAAAACTATTAATATCTAGTTTTAGATACTTAAATGTTAAATAGGCAGGTGAAAGAACTGTGATAGGGCCATACCAAGCTACAAAAATGTCCCACGGACTTATGTTTATAACATATAGATATCTAAAGTATGGATCAATATCCCCTCCGCCCCAATTTCCTCCACCTTTGGAAAACTCAAATCCAAGAAAGAGATCATTCAAAGATACGTTTTTCTACCTTGGCACATTTGGAAAGAAAGAAACAGTTGTATCTTCCAAAACGAACCTTTTGAACCCAAAAGAACCCTATTTAGGGCTACTTTTGCTGAAAAAGAATGGAGCCATAAAATCACCCTAGACAAGGTGCCTACAGAGATTTCTCCTTCCAGGGGATCCCCCCTCCCCACCTAAATTCTCCCATCCCCCCCCGCCCCCCTTCTTGTTTCTTGGTCTCCTCCTCCTCCTGGCATTCTCAAAATCAACTTCGACGGTTCAGTCAGAAACAGGACAACGGCAGCAGGCTTCATCATCAGAGATCATCAAGCCAATGTTATAGCAACAAAATCCTACAATCTAGGCAATACAAGCATCACAGTAGCAGAAGCGACGTCAGTCCACAAAGCTTTGATCCACATCAACTCCATCCGTCAAACCAGCATCATCATAGAAGGCGACAATCTTTTGGTCATCAATGCAGTCAAAAAGATTTGGTCTCATCCATGGCAGATTGAAAACATAATCCAAGACATTCACATCATTCATCAGAACTTCGACAAATGGGAAATCAACCACATTTACCGAGAGACAACTAGGGCAGCAGACTGAATTGCGAACGTTGCGCATCTTATATGTGATAGTCTCACCATAGATATTGTGGAACATTCTACTATTCTCCCTATCCTTAGTTCAGATGCATTAGGAGAACTCCTCGTACAGAGGGGCTCCTAATGCTCTTCTCCCCTTTTTCCGTACCTTACCAAAAAAATTTTACTATTCTTTATTTTAGAGTATTCAACTTTTCATTTGAAAGCATGTTTGACATGAGATTTGGAGAGTTAGAAACGAAGCAAAAAGTCATTTCCGTTATATGTTATTTCGTATGTGAATTGAGAAGTGAGCCATTGGTACTTTTGTAGGATAATTACATTCACCAAAGTAACAACTATAACCCTCTTCAATCCAAAAGGGTGACATATTATGATCTACTTCCTCCGTTTTTTATTAGTTGACCTGTTTCTTTTATCACGTTTGCCAACGCGTGATTTCAATCACTTTTATCTTGGAAAATTGATGAGTAAAAATTATAAAAATATGATATTTTGAAAATATATATTGAGACGAATCTAACAAGACCCCACATGACTATATTTTCTCTTATGTATAAATCATAAAAAATAGTCAAAGTAGATTATGTGAATAGGTCAAAAGTCAAAACGTGTCAACTAAAAAAACAGAGGAAGTATATCTCTACATTTACAAGTGTTGTTTTCCTTCCACAGCCAACCAAACCTTATATAAAAAACAATTATTGCAACTAATCATTTTCTCTATTTGATTTATTCCTTGTCTTTTAATTTCAGAAGTTGAACGAAATCAAGAGTATTGATACCTGGTGTTGAAAGTACTATGGGCTGTTTGGATGTGCGTAGCTCAATCTCATATAAGTCCAATTCTCAAGAATCAAGATAGAACATGGAAGAGATAACCAAGTTGAACACAGCCACCTATGTTTATGAACAACGGCCCCCAAACAAGGACTAGTTGCCACAACTAGCTTACTCTACCTTTCATTTCTTCTCTCTCTTTTACCCCTAACATAAAGAAATGACAAGATTCTATCACTATGACCTAGTTTCTGTTGCCATACATATTTATGGGAATAGATTCTGGAAATCGGTTTCGGGCTACGTAAGTCAGAGCTTTAAAACTTCTCTTTCCCCAAATATACAATATTTAATTTTTCTATTCGGTTTTAGGCCTGTTCTTATCAATTGCATTTTACTGAACTGAACTTATTTTTACTGAATTGAATTTATTGGTACTGAACTGAATTGAACTTATTACTACTGAATTGAACTTATTTTTACTGATTCATGTTGTTTATCCTTATTTGTACTACTGATTTTTATTGAACTGAACTTATTAGTACTAAACTGAACTTATTTTTACTGAACTGAGCTTATTAGTATTGAAAGGAACTTATTACGGAATTAAACTTATTTTTACTGAAACTTATTAAAATAAGTTGACGAGAACATTAGTTGCAATATTTCGATTTTTACATTATTTTACATATTATACTTGACTATTTCGGTTGAATAAGGTGCATTGTGTTCACATAGTCTTAGTTTAAGCGAATCTATTGGACTTAATTAGACTTAATAAGATCCAATTAGACCTCATTAATCTGAAATTTATTTTTTCTAGGTGAATAGAACACACTCTTATACCTAAAGTATTTTAGGATGAGTGAGAAAGTGGTAGATGAAGAGGGATGATGTACTTTTTTTACTCACGAGTGATGATGCTAATGACATCTTACATTAATCTTTTGTAAGATTTTTGTCTTTTTTGGCTTTTTGTTTTTTAACCACTATTGATAATATACTATCTAATATATTACTCTTTTTTATGTATTTAAATTATCTCACTATCTAAACTTTTTTGACATTATAATTACACCTTCTAAAAAAATAAAATAACTAAAATTAAACAATTAATTTTAAAAGTATGAAAAATATGTATACACATCACTGGAGAAATTACAATGTAGTTTCTCCCGAATTGTTACACATTAATCTTTCGCACGAGGCACGCATCGCGTGCATATATGACTAGTTATTATTAAAGATAGCAATCAATGTGTTGTATTAATAAGCGTGAGAGTCACACTGTTCGAATCAAAAGAGAACATAAATAACACTTTTCTTAGTAAATCTAGAAAAAATTGACATGAGAGCATCATTACTTGTAAACTTACAAAAATAGTTCATCCCTGTCTCTCCTCACTTTCTCTATCTATAAAGTTCATACTACATACTTTTTTTTCCACTTTGCCCCTTGATCATAAACTTAATGTAAAAGTATTGGGGCAGAATGTCTGACCAAATCTTACTGTCAGACGGAGTCCCGCCACCGATGCCACTCCTTCCTCCTTCCTCTCCGCCGACACCATCGACCCCACCATGTCCACGCTTCCTGTTCTCTCTGCTTACCTTTTATCGTTGGCGAATCAATCTTCTTTTTCTCTCCACCGCAACTTGGTTGAATGCCTTAGCCATGAAAATAGGTCTTTGGTAGGAGATTAGGTCAATCTAACTAGATCGAAAGAATGGTTATAGTACCGTTGGATGAACCATTCCCCTCAATTGATCCCATTGTCGACCCCTCGTTTTGATTGCTTGATTTACGAATGAATCATTTGGTGGATACCCTTTCCCAAGACCCTTCTAATTTCGTTTCTTTTGCTTATTTTCACTCATAAATCTTACTTCAAAAAATAAACTCGGCCTAGCTTATCATAAGTCATACTTTTCGGGTGCTCTCCTTTGTCCTTGTGGGATCGACCCTTACTTGCCCTTTCTACCTATCTAGAGAGACCGGATTCGATTTTTATTTTTTGTAGGCTCGTCGACGGCCTATCACTTAACAATACCTTTATTTCTGGAAAAAAACTATACCTTTATTCTCACATATTACTATTCTTTTCAGCTCAGTTCCATTAGTTCTGTTTTTTCAGTTCAATTCAGCTATTTTATGCTGAGAGAACATACACTAAGGATGCTCTGGATGTTAACATTCATTCATTTTTCCACGATCACATAAATATTAAGAGTCCGGATTAACATTGAGAAGTTACTTGCAAACTAGAGATTATTTTGAGATGTTGATTAAAAGTTGAAATTCTATGTTAATTTCTCCTTAATTATGAATTTCGTGATGCAATATAAACATATTATTTCATCCTACTCCACCCATTTTAAAATAGGTGATACTCTTTTTAAAATGGGTGTTTCATAATGATAATACACTTCTTCTTTTTTTCCTTATTTCGTAAGTTTCGATGTCTGATTTGACAATATTATCCTTACTAAAATCACCAAATTATATTTACTTGCTCTAATAAAACTTAATTAGTGCTACCTTAATTAATATATTTTCTCAACCTACCACTTCCCCCATGTTTCTCCTGATCTACCACCACCCGATCTGGAACACCACAACCACCACCGAGCAACACCAAATCTCCCTGACCTTATCACCGATGTCCATACCCCGAATAACACCTAGAAAGCACCTCACACCGTCCAAACACCTAAACCAAATAAATCACCTTGCCGCACCACCGAGTCTTGGTTGGTGACTTGGTGAGGATGGGATTCGTGGCTGGAGGTGACCATGGGGGTAGGATTCAGTGTGGTCAGTGTTCTGTAGTGGGATTCGTGGGTCGAGGTGGCGATGGGGGTGGATTTCGATAGGGTTGTGTGGCAGTCGGGGTTGGGTCAAGTGGTGTAGTAAGTGATGTGGGTGGTGTGGGGGGGGGGGGCAGTGGCGGTGGAAGGAGGAGGGAGGGGGGGCTATGGTGGTGGATGAGTGACTAATTATTAACTTAATTACATGCTCCACTTTAGGAATGACAACGGGTGGGATTTGGGTCGGGTGGACCATCTCTCGCATCCGTCACCCGTTTAAACCAACTCTCACCCATCCATCTAAAACCCGATATTAAGATTATCAACCATATTCCATCCATCCACCACTCGCGGGGTGAACCGGGTGATCATCCATTTAAAATATATGACCAAAAAAATTAAATAAAACTTGAAAAAAATGACAATTTATATATTAAGTTCATGTCAAATTAAGATAAAATAAGTTCATGAAGATATGTAAGATGATGAAAATGAAAAAAAACATTATATTAATGTTAAACCAAGATAGATATTTAAGAAAAATATAAGAAATGGGTGACAGAACGGGTGGTAAACGGTTGATGGGTAAAAAAATTTCACCCCTATTCCATTCATCACCCATAATCCGATTATCACCTATTTAACTCGGTTTTTCACCCATCTTTATATTTCGGGTGAATCGGGTGATGGATCACCGATTGAATATTGCCATCCCTACTCCGCTCCCCACATTCAATTACTTAATCAAGTTAAAAAAATTTTGGCTCACAACGAGGAAGTATATTTCTTAAATGTGTTCTTTTCACTGTGGCTAGAAAAATGTAATCATATGTCAGGGTCATCCTCTTTTCATATATGACCTGATATTATATTGTCCTCAGTTCCTCACACATGAATAAAATATAGTAAAAAAATATAAGCTGCAATGCTTAAAGTCATGTTTAGTGGTTGTTTGAAACATATTACCTTGGAATTGGAAAAAAATCCAAATTTTGACCATCCAAGTAAATCAGTTTATATTAGCTTACTTGGTTGCTTGTAAATCAACCATTTGTGCTACATTTTGTTTTATAAAATTTAATGCTACATGTACTCTATATCTAACTAATTTAAGCAATATATAATATCATTTACTTATAATGATCTTGAGTATCGCCCACGCCAACAATACTTATCTTATTTAAGAACCTTGTCTTTCACACAAAACTTCAATTGTCATGTATCAATGTATCATCCATGAATATGATCCACCTCTTGCTAATGTTGGCATGTCAATATCACCCTTGTATCTATTATCGCAGTTTACATGACACTCTTCCATTCGGAAAATAACTCTCCTGATAATTAAAATATACACTTTACATAAACTCGAATCATACATGATATGATATGATATGATATGATCCATCATTGCGGTCCGGTATCTTAATACATCCGTGTGTAAAATGAACAAATGATTTTATAGAGTCCCCATCGATTTTGACGTTGATTGGATGGCTTTATCGAATGTAATTAGGTGTATGTGGCAAGTATTATAGCCTTAAGCTAAAGGAAGTGTGGTATTGACAGCTTAATGATCAGTGAGCATCAGTCATGCATCGTCTGCTGCTTGCTTGAAAGTGGCCTTTTGTTTCTGTAGATTGTGCATGAGAAAATTGAAACGTGACTTCCCTCTTGTTACTCTTGTAACAACTGTTGCTAAGTGCAAAGTGAAATTTCGACTTTTTATTAACCATTGCTTCTATTCTGCCTAGTTGCCCCACATTTGGAATAATCTGCACAAACTCAATTTCGATCTTGTTACTTGGAATTGTAGCTTTATAGTTCAATTCAAACTAGAGTTATAAACATCTGGTTCGCCATTTTCGCAATGTTTGGTTATTACCATTTTCGACCAATGTTTTTGAATAGTTGTGAATTTGGTTTGGACATTATTTTGTTTTGTAAATAAAAACTTGGATGATGTACATCAACGTAGAAACTTTATCTTTCCATCACAAAATTGTGGATTATAGACCTTGTTCAAGATATGTTGTTTATTTATTATTGTATAGGAATGACGTGAGGTTAGATTTAAATTAATTACGATATACTCGATCCGTTCTCTTTTGTTGTTCCTGGAATCTTACACTATTTAGAAGTAGAGAGAATCTTCTAAATTGTTTCCAATTAAAAATATCAATCTTTTATAATTTTTCCCTCCGTTTGTTTTTAATTGTTACAGTTTACTTTGGGGATAACCAAGAAAATTTATAAAATCTATACAATAATTGTTTGGGGAATAGATAAAGTTGTTTGGGGAATAGATAAAGTATGAGAGAGAATATTATAAAAGCAAAAGTATGAGGATAATTGGGTGTTTAATTAGAAAATAAAAGACAAGTGCGCCCCAAAAGTGTGGGAAATTGGGATGTAGAGATGTGAAAGTTTACCAAAAATAGTAAGAGTGAAAGTGTAACAATTAAAAAGAAACGTTCTAAAAAAGAAAGTGTAACAATTAAAAACAAACGGACGGAGTATGTTGTTAGAGATATTCGCAATGTAAATTATTCATTGGAAAACATGAAAAAGCAAATCGGACTAACATTTAGGAACGGAGGGATTATTCCCTATGTTTCTTTTTATTGTTCCTACGCATAGTATGGGAGAATGGGCCAAATTGTCATAAAGGGGGAATATAATAATTCAGATAATTAAAAAAAAGTATTAAGTGTGAGATGAGAGTAAATGAAGCGTATATTAATAGTTTTTGTTTACCATAATTAGAGAAAGCAAAAGCATAGCATCAAGAATAAAAAGAAATGGAGGGACTAGTAATGAGAGAACAAATCCCTAATTTCCTTCACCTTTTCTTGGAAAAAATTACTTGGAGCTTCAATTACAAAAGGCATTCATGTATTGTGCTGTCAACAAAATTGTAGAAGTAAAAAGGAGATTTCAGTTTGTGAGAAGATACTCCCTACTTCCCTAGTTGGTTAGTCCAGTTTTAGATTTTGGAAGATGAGTTGAAATGCGGTAAGAAAGGCGACATATATGATGCTTCTTTTGTTTCCCGCCTCTGTAAAGCAACTTCAGTGACGACTATCGTATAAATTTCATTCTTTTTCTCATCTTCAGACTTTAAAGATCTTTACGTGATCATCTTCATATTGGATTCTTTTGGGTGAAATTAGTTCATTGATATAAAAAAAAGTTATACCATATCTATGGAAGAAATGTAAAGATAACATGTTGAATCATATAGTATATAACTTTGTTTTATAAAAAATACATTGGCGGTGTTTGGCAATCAGAGTTTTGGGGCAAAAAGAGAGATTTGGACCCACTTTAGAGTTTTTGACCAGTCAAAACTCTAATAGAGGTGTTTGATAAAGAGAGTTTAAAGAGAGACTTTTGGGGTGAAAACTCTCAAAATGAAAAAACTCTTATTTGAAGCTTTTTCTTTAGAGGATTAGGTGAGAGTATCTATGAATTACTTTTTTTTCCCATGATTTTAATTTTATTATATTAATTAACATGTCCATAAATGTCATTGTTCACAAATAAAAAGTAATCATCTTTTAACAATCAACTAAGTTTTACCAAACACATTTATGCTAAAAGCTAGTCAAACATGCAGTCAAATCAGTTGAACAAAAAGGTAAAACTCTAAACTCTAACTCTAAACTCTATCCGCTAAACTCTAACTCTAAACTCTATCTGCTAAACTCTAAACTTTATTTGCCAAACAGGGCCAATTGTTTAGTGAGAACGTATTGTGTCATACGCGTCTGACTATAACATTTGGTCAGATCACTTCAGTTTGTTTCAATTTTTTTCAGTTGGATGCATTTTGATTTTAGTTGTTCAGTGGATCCTTCTATTCTTTCAGTTGCATGTGTTTTAAGTTCAGTTAGACCTTCTATTTATTGTTGCAACCAACTGAAAGAATAAAGTAACCAACTGAAAGGATACACCAACCACCTGAAAGAATAGACCAATGAACTAAAACAATAAATCAATGAACTGAAACAGTAATAAACTGAGAAAAGTATTGTAATATTCCTCAGTTAAATGTGAAAAATGTGATTTCAAAGTAGGTTGTCTCTATTTTTCAAGGAAATTCATTGGCTAATATGTTAAGCAAGATAGAATATGCATAATAAGTATAAAAAAGAGAAAAAACTTACAACGACATCTTTGCGGCATTTGATGAGGACATAAAGATAAGGGGCAAGCTGGAATAGAGGAGGAACAAGTCGTTTTCGGCAGTAGTAGCACCGGCAGCGTCGTCGGAGGAGTTATCGGCGAGAGTTGCGGCGGAGATGCTGTCGAGATCGTCGGTGGTGTCGGCGGATATGAAGGAGGAAGGAGCGGCGTCGGTGGCGGGAGTGGTGGTGGTGGAAGGAGGAGGAGGGAGTCTACCCGTCTGACAGTAAGCATTGGTCAGACGGTCTGACCCAATACTTTCACTTATTTAGTACATTTTGCAATGAGGTTGTTAATCATTCTTTGAAAGTATTCACTAAAGAAACAAATGACAAACTAATAACTTTATCAATATATTATTTATTTATTTTGTACATAATTATTTGCTTAAGAGAGTAAAGTAAGTATTGCGATCAAATTCGAAGTGAAGATACTAGACTTAAGAATTAAAGTGAAGATACTCAAAGAAACAAATGGCGTGGAAAATACATGAAAGTTAATCTATAAAACTGTGTACTTAATTAATTCATCGATCATGTCGAAGGAATAAATATTGGAAAGGTAAGGATTCATATAAAAGGGAATAAATGTTGGAACGATGAGGAAATTTGAGCTTAAATTGGAGGTCAAAGAGTTTGTCTAAAAAGTCAAGTCAAAATGTCGTCCTGTAAACTTATGTCTTGATAGTTTCTTTGGAACAGAGGTCAAGTAATTTTGGAAGAACTTGTGGCTAAAATGAGTTAGAAACTTAACATAGGAACTCATACACTTCAAGGAATTTAGTGTACGTTGATCAAAAGAACAAGTCCATGAAACTATATGAGATCTAAAATTTAATCATGGAATGGTTAGATATGGTGTAAAGGAATATGTGTCGCTCGTTAATTTCCTAATTCCATTAGGAAGTTGAGATTAATTAAAAAAATAAAATCTAAAATATAGACGTGGAATTAGAATAAAATCTATCAAGCATATTTGTAAGAATAGGAAAAGATGTTTACTTAATGCTATGTTCTTTTCAACTTATTTAAGCACTCTAGTGCTTATTTCTGAAATGATCAGATCAGATCAAAAAAATTCAGATCAGATCAGAAAAATCAGATCAGATTAGAAAAGTTCAGATCAGATCAGAAAATAATAAGAACAAAAAACAACTATAATGAGTTCATATCAGATCAGAACAGAAAAATTCAAATCAGATCAGATCAGATCAGAAAAATTCAGACCAGATAAGAAAAGTTCAGATCAGATCAGATCAGAAAAAATCAGATCAGATTAGAAAAGTTTATATCAGATCAGAAAATAATAAGAACAAGAAACAACTATAATGAGTTCAGATCAGATCAGAACAAAAAAATCAAATCAAATCAGATCAGATCAGAAAAATTCAGACCAAATAAGAAAAGTTCAGATCAGATCAGACCAGATCAAAAAATTCAGACGAATAGAACATAGCCTAAGTAGGGATTTTTAATTTAACATGTGCTAAATTATAAACACATTGCACATCCTATGTAACTGTTACATGTTAAATGAAATCATATATTAGTGTATCTAAGTTAGTCTTGTTCTTCAAGCAGGAGCATGGCTAGTTTAAGTCCTAAAATGTAGGAAAATGTGACTTAGGGCCTGTTCATTTCAGCTTAATTTCAGTTCAATTCAGTTTAGTTCAGTTCAGCTCAGCTCCAATCAGTTCAGTTCAGTCCAGTGCAGCTCTAATCAATTCAGTTCAGTTCAGTTTAGCTCCAATCAGTTCAGTTCAGTTCAGTTCAGTTCAACTCTATTCTTTTATAACCATTTTGTTAGATATTATTATGTTGGTCTAATTTACTTTACTAATTGCTCTTATTACTATTATTATTATTATTATTTATTTATTTTTATATCATTATTATTAAGTATTATTAAGTATTATTATTATCTGTATATTATTTTTTTTATTATAGCTTTATTCATTATTATTACTATTATCATTAGGCAGGAACATGGTTTAGGTTAAAAGCACAAATAAACCCGCGCTTTCAACCCATAAGCCAATCAAATCACGTCAAAATGGTTTATTATGTAATTTTGCACGGTCCGATCCAATTATTATTTTATTATTAAATATTAATATATAATTAAATATAATTTTTAAAATAGTAATATTAATTTAATTCTTAGATATTATTGTTATTATATAATCATCATCGGGTATTAATATATTAATACAAAGGCTATAAAATAATTGTTATTAATTATCATTATAATCATTAATCATGAATAATTATTCATTATTATTTCTTATCATTATAATTATTATTTAATATTCATATTATTATTGTTTAAATATTGTTTATATATTTATTAAATTCAATTTAATTCAATTCAATTTAATTCAATTCAATTCAATTCAATTTAGTTTAGTTTAGTTTAGTTTAGTTCAGTTTAGTTCAGCTCCAATCAGTTCAGTTCAGTTCAGCTCGAATCAGTTCAGTTCAGTTCAGTTCAGTTCAGTTGTTTTCAGTAAATCTAAACAGGCCCTTAGGCCCCGTTCAGTTCAACTTACTTTTACTGAACTGAACTTATTTTTACTTAAGTGAACTTATTTTTACTGAAATGAACTTATTTCTACTGAACTGAACTTATATCTATTGAACTGAACTTATTTTTACTGATTCATGTTGTTTTTTCTTCTTTGAGCTACTGATTTTTACTGAACTGAACTTATTTTTAGTGAACTGAACTCATTTTTACTGAACTAAACTTATTTTTACTGAATATTATTATTTTAAGTTGAACTGAACAGGGACTTAGTAGAGATCACGTAACAAATGATATCTTAGCCATAAGAAAAGACGTAGTCAACAAGTAAAAACGTGTCTGACTAAGTGAATACTGATTGAGAAAGAGTTAGTGTTTTTATTCCTTCACAAGCTTTGTGTTCCTAAACATTATTCCACTCTATTCCCCTTGGTTTTTTTTTTATCATTTATAATCTTGGCTATCTTTCATCATCAAGAGAAGCCTGAGTAAAGCAATATAAAGCGAACGGAACTTCGAGTGAAGTTCGAGAGGAACAATAGTTTAAGAACCATTGTTTGGAAATTTGAGTTTGTAGAGGAACTCAAAGAGTGCTCCTTATGGAGTAAGAGTAGTCCTTATAGAGCATAGTTTACACTAAGGTGTTTGACTAATATCAGCGACAAGGTACTGATCAGTCAAACTTTGTAATCGAGATTGTTTCTTCCTATTGGTATATAAGAAATTTTTATTATAAATCTCCTTTGTGTTATTTCGTTTGTTCTCTTTTATATTCTACAAAAAGTACAATTATAACCTCAGTACCAGCTCTCATCAGATGGATCAGGAACTCAAGGCATTCCAAGTTCAAGAAGAATGTACTAGCAGCTGGTTTGGCAGCAGTAGAATATGGTGTTTGGTATAGCAGGAATCATTGTTATTGGCAGAGGTGTGTACCTCGGCTTTTTGTTGGTATTAATCAAATGAAGTGTATTGTGAGAAATAGAATTAGCTTAGTGATGTCTAAGAAAGTTAGTAGGAAGGATTATCTTTAGTTTTGTAGCCTATGAGTTGGTAATTGTATCCTTTGGTTGTAATTGGTAATCTCTCCTATGTTAAGGGTCCAACCTAATTGGTTCTTTAACTAGGTTAGATTGGTGTAAATTGTTATTAAGCAATGAATTTTCTTACATAACAAAAAAATAAATTATAACACATGACTATAATTTACCTTCTCGTATAGTGCCCCTTGTGAAAATACCGTGGAATATCTCTGCTATAGATCGGTGGAACATGCAATATTTCCAAAGCACGACCTAGCCATCTATTGTACTCGCAAGGATAATTTCCATCTTAATCTTTTTAGTGAATATTAACATATCAATTTCACGTTAATCAACTAAAGCGAAATAAAAACGGCGAACTGTACTCAAAACAGGTAGATTGATTGAATTTATTGGGTGACAGAAACCTAACTGAAACTAAAATAAGGCTGTAATAACTTCAATTTCGAAAAAATAGAATATTTCCAACTAAAAGAGTCAAAGAAAAAGATTAGTAGGAGAAGAAGAGGAGGGAGAAGGGATTTAACTTTTAAGGGGTGCTTGGTATGAGGGATAGGATAATAAAGATAAGAATGAAGGATAAGGATAAGGAAAGGAATTGTTGAGTGGGATAATGATAAAATAGTGATATTTTATTGTTTGGTATAGATGGGGAATGAGATTAGGATAAAAAATAATTTTACTTAAAAAACCCTACTAATTCTTTATCTCACTCCTTACTCCTTCCCTTTCATTAAGGGTAAATTTTTAATTTTCTATCTTATTCTTATCCCTCCTCCTTATACGAGGTTTGATAAATGTATAACAGTTATACATTTATCAAACATATAATATGGGCAAAATAGTCATTTTTAGGGTAATAATGAGGAGATAAATTGCACCCAAAACAGTCTATGGCCCACATATTTCACTTTTTGTCCGATTTCATTCAACATGTTATATTCATGGAAATATATTGTCTAATACATAGTGATATAGTGTCCAAATAATATAGATTAGAGTATATTCATAGCAATATAGTGTCCAAATTGAAGTAGAACACAATTTTTTTTCCCAATGCAAAAGTACATATTATTTAACATGATATATGCATGAAAATATACTGTCCAGTACATGATACTATAATGTCCAAATGATGTAAAATAAGGTATTTTCACGTTAATGTATTGTCCAAATTAACGTAAAAACTTGCCATGGCCCACCAGTAACACCTTTGCCCCATTTTTCTCTTGTGCCAGCACTTTGTCCCCTTTTTTTCCTGTTTCCCAGTACTTTCTGCAGTACTTTGTCCCCCCTTTTCTCTTTTCCCTAGGCGTTATATGTTTGATAAATGTATAACTGTTATACATTTATCATTCCTCTCATTATACCACCCTCCCTCCAAGTATTATTTCCATGGGATAAGAAATAATTTTATCCCTATTACCTTATCCCTAACCCTCTTCTTATTTCCATCCCTTCAAACAAATAAAGCATTTTCCTCTATCCTTAACCTTATCCCTACTCTCTTATTCCTGCTACCAAACACACCCTAAGCTGCTAGGTAGTAGTATTATCTAGCTTACTTTTGTTATGTTATCCTCTTCACCAGGCTCCCATTCCCAGACAAGTTACACAAAGAAGTCTTAGAACCCCAGCTTTAGAATTAGCATCTTCTAAAAATGACTGCCATTATGTCTTTGAATCTTTCGTCTGATCTTCTCTATAGAATTTATTCCTTTTTGACCGCAAAGTTGTCAACGACCTAAACCGAAAACCGCCTAATCCATTTCATTTCATAGCTGTTTTTATTTCTCTTTGGCCTATTGTGTAGTGTGTACTCACTACTCAGCAAACTAGATATAGGAAAGATTAATAGGTTAAGTTGGATCGGATCCGTATTAAAGTCAATTATAAACAAGTCAAGAATCCCTTTAGTCAAACCTAAAACAAGAATCCCTTTGGTCAAACCTAAAACAAGAATCCCTCTCTTCAACTTAACCTATTGTGTAGTGTGTACTCACTACTCAGCAAACTAGATATAGGAAAGATTAATAGGTTAAGTTGGATCGGGTCCGTATTAAAGTCAATTATAAATGGGTTAAGAATCCCTTTGGTCAAAGCTAAAACAAGAATCCCTCTCTTCAAAGCTAAACCGTTTGATAAATGGGATGGAAAACTCAACTCTAACTCAATCATAACCTGTTCAACCTATTTAATCGTCATTACTGTTAATTTGAATAAATTACTAGTTTACTACCTTTAGAAATACTAAATGAACAATTTCATCTAAAGTAAAGTTGAGAGTTTTGAAAGTTCTGATTAAATTTCACAAAAATATAATATTTTCACAATATAAATAAATGAGTTACATGGGTTAAAGCGGGTTACTTGTAGCTAATAAATGTTAATCCTGCTCCATTTATTCTGAATTAGGTCTGGGTTAGGTAGACAATTTTTCCGGCCCGACCTAGATAAATGGAAACAACAATCATATAAATATGCTTTTGAAAAAAAAAACAAATGGTTCGACTTCCTTCACTTTTTTTGAAAGGAAAATTTCATTAATTGAAGGTCAGCCAACATATACGATAGATATCAAAGAAAAGCAAAATACAATAAAAAAAGATTCAATAAAATTATCTTCAAAGAAGCTGCAATGAACCAGATCGACCATACTAGCGTAAACCTCTTGTATCTTCTGAATTAGAGCTATTAATGGAACTGTCTATCATTTGGACATAGTTTGGAGAGAACATTCTTGATCTAATAGAGTTGATTGCATTCGAGATTTCAATATCTCCATGTTCATAGTCTTGAACTTCAGCCAATGAGAACAAATTCCTATATAGTGAATATGAAAAGTTAGATCTTCACTCATAGCCGAACCAACAAACAACGAACATAAATTTCCAAACAAACTACAAGTACAAAACTCTAATCTTCCATGAGGGAAGAGAAGAAATTCATACTCCAAACTCCCATTATAGGAGAAACAAACTCACATTGGAAGAAAATACTCATACATGGAGAGAAAGGAGGATGATTCAAAACTAAACAAATAAAAATTAAGGAACTAAAGGGCTTACGACTATCAAAGAGAAGATAGTGGCAGCCTCTTACGGTTGGGAAACAAATTGGGGTTCGTTAGGGGTTTTTAGAGAGAGGAGTGTTTTCTTTTACAACATGCCTTTAATATAACCGTTCGATTTCCTTCACTTAGAAAGAGTGGTAGATATAGACTGTAAATGAAACGATTTTTTCCTCTTTGAATATATAAAACAAAATCAATCTCTGGGTAGAAAATATCCTTATTTCCCTCACAGAAAAGGAACTACCTCCTCGTGAAATTGAATAGATTTCACTTCTCCGACCACTTCCAAAAAAGTCTACTCCATAGAATCATAACATTTTTTGATATCAACTTTGATCATACACCTGTAGATCCAATTGGTTTCAGAAACAAGGGCAACATCCTAGACTCCTTCCAACAGCGCATTCTTTGATAAACTAGTCTAGAGTGTAGTCGGTGCAACACCCATTTCACTAGCATAACTAGATTTTCTATCCTTCCTAGCAGAAGAATTTGTTATCCTATATTCATCCTAGAAAAAACCACTTCCATCAATATGGATTGCCCTTATGTGGTTAACGAACTAATCATACTAATGCTAGGACTTATGGTATCGAATTTGGATCTTGACATGTGGGTTGCTTTTTAACCGTAGGCATCTTATTTGTAGGCTCATCATGAGGTATGTATCTAAGCTCGCGCCGTCGTTTGATTCCATTGTCTTCGTTTGGGATATTCTTACGAGTTGTTAAGTATAGGGTTGTGTTACTGGGTTTAAGAAAGGGAAGGACCTGCTACGAGGGTTCTCAATTACTGGTTGAGCCCTCCGAAGCAATGACAACTATGAGGTGGGCTTGGAAGCAACCATCCTTTGAAGAAAGTGTAATAGCTCACTGGTCTCGCTCCATGGCACCGAGAATATATCAGGGCTCAAGTGATTCACCGAAGCGACGAGACCTTGAGAGTTGCTTTTCAAGTGTCAGTATCTGGATTTTCAGCCAATCTGGGAACAAGTGTAATGGCTAAGCATATAGAATAACACTTCAAAAATTGGCTTATTATAAAGAATTAGAGAGGAAGGATATCCCACAAAATAGAAATTCTGCCTCTCCGTTCACCACCTGTATCCCTTACCAGTCATATAAACAACAAGATGAAGAGATTTCGATCAATTAGACTAAAGGAAGTTTGGACAGAAGAATTTTTTACTGGGAGATCAACTGCAACTAAAACTATTCTGGTTCCCATCTTTCCTACCTAGTCTAGTCGAACGTCTTTTGAGCTGAAGGCGAACAATTGGAGTAGATAAGTATACCCTAAATTATTTCCTTGTTTTTTTTCCAATACAACTTAGATACAACATAGTCTAAAATAGTAGTCCTTATTGCCAATAGAATTTTATCGCAAGAAAGTTGTGGAAGAATTGATCCCCATTGTTACTCCACTAGAAAAATGAACAAAAAAACATACTTCCTCCGTTTTTTTTAAATGTGACACTTTCTATTTTAGGAAGTTTTAAATTAAATGTGACACTTTCTTTTTTGGTCAATAAGCTCTCTCTATCTCTCTCCTCTCACATGGGTCCCCTTATTTTTTTCTCTCTATCTCTTTCCTTCCCAAAAATTGCCTATGAGTCCGTGAATCTAAAAGTGTCACATTTAAATAAAAACGGAGGAAGTATCTTACTTAAGACTCTAAGATATATAAAAAGAACAAGATTTTTTTGATGGAGAGAGGCTACACCCGGTAAGAGCATGCATCTAAAAAAAATCTCAATTGGAATGAGAATTTATTGAGATTTCAAAAAAAAAACTTAATGGTGAGATACAAAAATCTCATATGTTGATAACTTGATATGTTTAGAGAATTTTCGCGGAACCAAGAATTAATTGATAGACTCTCAACTAGACTGACTTGGCAATGTCAATGGAAGAAAGCATTTATATATTTTTTGGGAAGGTAAAGACGTAAAGTGGTGGATCCCTGGCCAAATCTCAACTACCACAGTATCTTGATCTGATATTTGCGGGGCCCGACATATGGGGGTAGGGGAAATGGTAAGGGAATCCCTACCCCCAAATGCCCATAGTAGAATTTGATCCAATTACCTTGAGAGGTTAAACCCTTAACCACTAGGCCAAGTCAAACTTGGTAGAAAGCATTTATATTAGTTGAGCCCTAAATAAAAGCTGTGTATGAAATATTTAAAAAATATACTGTATAATATCTTTCATTTTTTAAAGTCGGGTATAAGGTAATACTTAATAATATACTACTACTATATTTGAGCTAAAACGATTACAAAGTTAATTGCCTAGCTTGGGGATTGATGATACTCATATGATGAACTTATTTTGTGATAGAGTTTGTTATCCTTGCACAAATCTCTATCTTTTGTGAACGAACAAAAAATATGCTAAGGTTGATAAGTCAGTTTTGTTCATGGTGCTACAGTCTATAAGTGAAGGATTAAGAACATCAACAATTGTTTCATATAAGGACTATTTTGCAAATATAAAATATTCTAAACAAGTTGCTGTCCGTTGGATGGTCTAGCCAAACTCGGTTACCTAACCAAATTAAACTAGTAGTTCAATTGAAATTAAAGAGGAAAGAACAATAAATGCTTGTGATTTAAATGATAAAAATTGATGTTGCAACCATTCACGATTCTATTTAAAGGAAATATCTAGTTACATGCATTGTTGCTTACCAAAGGAGATAAAGGTGACTTATATATAGCTAGAAATTGTGAGGTGGCATTGTTAGCAACAAGGAGAGTACCTAAACCGTTGTGGATGCTTTAAAGCCCTGTTCTTTTGGACTAAATTAGTTAGAATTAATTTCAGTTCAGTCTAATTCCATTCAATTTAAAAAAATAGAGCCTTAGCCAACACAGTACTTAGCATTGTGTTGATGCAAAAATGCAAGCAGGCCTCTAGCACCCCATCACTCAGGCAACATAATACCTTACGGGTGTATGCCATTAGGGGTTATTGTGATAAGATTCTCTAGCTAAAATATAAGTAATTTAAGTTTTAATAATTACTAACAATTATTAGATGAGAATAAATGAATAACCAGTTAAGATAATCAATACAACTTTTATTGCATCAAAATCAAGGAAGACATACTCACAAACTTGTAGATCAACTGTTCAATGAGTCTATCATACACCACTAAATTTCGCTATTGTCCAATAATTATTAAAAGCCCAAATAAAAAACTAAAAAATAATAATCTATTTCTCCTTCTTTCCTCACGCATCTCAGAAAATCTTCAAAATCATACAAATCAATGGCGTCAATTAATTATCAAATCTTTCACCACAAACTAATGTTCATTTGCACACTTAGTGGCACAAATTCATTTGCCTTAACTCTGGCTCAAAACTCTTAACTAATTTTATGATATAGTAAAAGCTATTAAAAGTCTCGATATAAAATAATATAATGTCATAGTTGCAACATTCAATTAAATGTAATTAGGAAATCTAAAGTGGTGAAATTGTACAATTATCTTTCTGGTTAAGCATTTTCAGTGAAGAAATATAGCAAATTTCAGGCTGAACATACGTGGGCTCAATACATGGAATTACTAGACCTTGTGAATTGTGATATTTGAAAATCTAAAACTATCTAAAAGACTGCAGCTGTGGCGGCACGATCAGTGGTGGAGGCAAACAGAGGAAGGAGGAACCTCACCAGCGTCGGTGATGATGATACAATTGGTGAGGAGAGAGAATTCAACATTATTTTCAAAGTAATCTGGTGAGGTTGTGTTTCAATGGAGGGGGAGGTGAAGCGGTGCATGGTCGGCTGGTGGCCGGATAATGATGATGAGGGAGGAAAGAGAGTAAAGGGTAGGTTAGTTAGAGCACTATTAGCAATGTTGTATTCATAAAAGTTCATAACACTATTCATTTGTTTCTCTCTCCTAAAATGTCATCTTTCAACCTTTCTTTATTAACAATGACCTATTTTAAAGTTCATCATCTCTTCTCTCCTACCTTTCTCTCTCTACTTATCAAATATACTATCAATTTATAAGATTTTTCTATTTTATTTTAATTTACAAAATTATAGCAAAATGGGTGTCATATTGTAGAGAATAAAAAAAATAAACTGCAAATATTTTTATTCTATTTTTCTGGTTATTATTTTTTAAGTTATGATATTTACAAAATTATAAAAACAAGTATTTTCATGTTTGCACTCCACATGATAGATTGCGTAAAAAGGTCATCTTATGACCTGTTTCATGAACTTCGCATGAACAACCTTTATTAGATCATTGTTAATAGGGTTTTTTTATAAGTTCATGTCATGAACTTTATTAAAATGTCATTGCTAATAGTGTTCTTAGGTTAATGGTAACAAAGGAAGGATATGATGGTAATTTGACTATTAATTTCTGATTTTTAAAGATTTGATATTACATAATTAAAAATTTAAGATATTAAAATATTAACATTAGTGGTGGATAGCAGTGTTCGACATTCACGGTAGACTTTTCGCAAACTGTTATATAAAATCAAGGATGAAAGTTGCTTGGATAGCTTTGTGATTGAAGTATAACTCCAGTACAAGTTGTTAAAGCACCATGGATGGACAACGCAACTATACTAGGCTACATTAAGCGAAAGGCACATGGTTAACAGCTACACCCTAAGTCCCTAAGGCCAAAGGAACAGAGGAAATAAAAATTGAGAAGAACAAGTGCAGTGATGTCTCTTGTTTAGTTGTCTGATACTTTTTTTATGCCTGACCATCACTATTTCTAAAATTCATGGTGGTCATTGCATGCTCCCATACTCCAATCCTCAACAACCCTTCGACACTAGATTCAATATGGTGTTATCAAATGTAATTTAAAGTTCTTAGGATAACCGTTATTTGACTTATAGCGTCAAGATTGTGTTTACTAATTCAATGTCTTATGAATTATGATCGAACACAACATATTGAGGTTGACTGTCACTTTGTTCACAAGTATAAGCAAAGGATTGATTAACACATCTTATATCCTTAATTCTTCTTGGTACAAACATCTTATATCCTTAATTCTTCTTGGTACAAACATCTTATATCCTTAATTCTTTTTGGTACAAACATCTTATATCCTTATATCCTTATAACTGTGCAATTGCATTGATGCAAAAGAGAAAGCAAATAAGCTAAAGGCACCCGATCACATACCAAACAAAATATTTACAATAATTTTAAGTTTAAATGACCAGCAACATATATTAAATGAGAATGAGTGATGAACCAGTTTAGGGAATTAACGTACAAAAAGTTATTAAATGATTAGCACTGTATCTTCGTGTGCTTGTCCACCAAGCATTCTTGTTGTATGGGGTCTGCCCAGCAGACCTCCAGCTGGCAGCAGACCACTGGTCCTGCCCCTCCACGTCAGAGCGCCTGGAGCAGAGCAGACCTCTTCAGGCAGACCGCTCCGGACATAACCTCTAGGCTGGAGTTTAATGAAGGCCTTGTTCCACCTTGGCCCACTTTCAAAGAGGCCCATTCACTTTACTAGGTCAGTTGCAAGTCCATGTCTCATATAAATACCCATGCCCATGCATGGGTAAGGTACGTTCAATCAAACACTCACAAAATACTTGCACTTGATACTCGTTTTCTCTCTACTAGAGATCTTGTGCTCAACTTGGACTGACTTAGGCATCGGAGAGGCGATCCTCGGAACCACCCCCGATGTTTCTCCTTGTTTTGCAGGTAACCACCACCACGAAGGACGTTTGAGATCCACGTTCCACCAAGTACCCACCATCACATACACTGTTGCTGTCTTGGACAGAAACAATTTGGCGCTAGAAGGAGGGGAAGAGTAGAAAAGCCCAATCTAAAACTTCGCAATGGTGGTTCCAACCTCAGAAACGCTCGGTTCCGACAGTTCAGGAGGAGAAAGCAACTCTCCACTGAGAGAAACAAACACGAGATCAACTAGAAGGGGTAGTGCTGCTACCACCAGATCAGGCAGGAGGGATACCACTATCACCCCTGCTAAGAAACCAGGCAGACCCCACAGCCAAGCAGCTTAGTGGTCATGCCCACACCGGAGCAACTCCAAGCAGCCTTTCAAGTGCTGCAGTCTGCCCAGCGGTTTATGCAAACTGTTTGAAGCCAACCTGCTCGAAAGAGGAGGAGAACTAGAACACATGGTTCAGTTCGAAGGCACCTGCAGCTGTCATCTGAAGAGGAGACAGCCACAGCAGACCCCCTATGCGGGTACAACATGACAAACATCACACCCACCTCGACGTCAGAGTATGGCCTATCTAGCCGCTCTGGACCTGGGTACATCAAGAGGGGTTGGCAGGAAGCAGAATGGGATACTGAGATGATGCAGGAGGATCATCCCAGCATGTTTGAGGAACTGACACCCACAGGGTATACTGCAGGCTCAAGCAGGAGATCTGTCCACAGAGAAAATCCAGGGTGCGTGGCACAGAATGTCCAGCCCCGGCCCAGAACGAGGCGCACCTCAGGAGCTGAAGAGGCCCTGTCTGTGCCTGGTGGCGGAACGATCAGAAGGCATGTCGGCCTGAGATTGGGAACAATACCAGAGGAGGGCTCTGGCGATAATGGAGCCCCCACAGATTTCAGAGGACTCATAACCCATAGAGTCAACTCCAGACCCATTGTGGTATCACCAGCAGAGGCGAAATCATTGCGGCCAGAGTATCGAAAGCGAAGCTCCCACCCAATCTCAAGTTTGAAGGGGAGGGAGACCCAAAGGAGCATGTGGCAGCCTTTGAGACCCACATGGAGCTAGGAAACTACAATGAGGCCACATGGTGCAGACACTTCCCTGCCACTCTGTCAGGGATAGCTCAGACCTGGTTCAGGACTATCCCCCTGGGCACGATTGCTAATTTTGATGAACTGAAGAAGAGATTCAAAGAGCATTTCGTTAGCGGAAGTAGGAGGAACAAATCCACACATGAGCTGCTGTTGCTGAAGCAGGATGAAAGCTTACGAGATTTCATAGGGAGGTTCAACAAAGAGCTGGTGCACATCCCAGAGCTGGAGCAGAAGCTCGCTCTGCACGCTCTGAGGAACGCCCTACCCCTCACAAGTAAATTCAGAGATGACCTTAAATGGGTCACCATGAAGGAGCTCAGCGAGGCCCTGGCCCTGGAAGAAAAATACATAGCTATCGAGGACTTCAACAAAGCATCGACACACGGAGCAGAAACAGGCAGACCTGCCTGACAGGATACCCGGCGGAATGAGCACCAGTTCATGGGAGGCAGACTGAATTTCGGAGGCCCCAGGCCCCATCAGAGCAGAGGGAGAGAAAAGAAAAAATAAGCAGAGAGAGAAGTGGACCGGCTGAAGGCCCAGGAGAAATATAACAACTATAGCAACCTCAGCACGCCAAGGGCTGAGATCTTTCTGACCAACAGACCACCACCCACCAAGAAGAGAAGCCTAGGCCCCAACATGGCAGAGTTCTACGCTTTCCATGAGGCGCCAGGCCACAGTACAGAAGACTGCATGAGCCTGAAAAATGATCTGGAAAGCCTGATCAGACGAGGCTACTTCAAAGAGTACCTAGCCTGGAATCAGGGGATCAAGGAGAAGGAGCAACAGAGCGAAGGGCAGAAATTGCAGGACAAGCGGGCAGAGATCTAGGAAGGAAAAAAGAAGACGGTATACCTCATATTTGGCAGTTCTAGTTCGATGGGGGGAGAGAGTAGGGGTGTGCAAAACCGGATACCGGATCGGATCCGATCCGGAAATTCGGATATCCGAAAAATGCGGATCACCAAAAATGTTATCCGAATCCGGTCCGAATAATCCGGATATCCGAACTTCCGGATATCCGGATTTTCGGATCGGATAACCGGATAATCCGGATTTAGAATTATGTTGTTTTTCCCTTTGATTTCAGAGCAATAAAAATAGTTCCAGACTTCCTTTTCTGCCTGAATTGCCGTATAAAAAAAGTTTATGCATTCCTCATACTCCAGAGTAGTAGGCATTGGCAATTTAGCAACCACCAAATGTTCATGTTTCATCCTACTTAGACTTCTTGAGTTCCTGTTTAACATATATTCATGATAAAATTCAGGATTAGATCGAATAAATTAAAAAAAAAATCACAACATCGGAAAACCTAGAAAACTTATTGGGAAATCTTGAATTAATAAACAACCAAGAAACCCAATTCTCAAAACCAAAAACCCACAAAAACAAGTGGAAAATTTAAACAATGCGATATGGAAATAATGAAAAAATGGAACAAACAACAAATCCCAATTGAGAAAATCAAAAACCCACAAAAGGAACACATAAATTAAACATGTTCCTTCACCATTAATTGTTAGTTGATGTCTTTGAAGCTAACCTTTTAATGACGAAAATGAAGAGTGGTGGTTGGCTGATTAACTTCGACGCCGATGAAGAGTGAACAGCCTTGGTGGCTTAACTGACGTTGGTGGCGAGCTCGCATGAGTGTCCAGCAAGAGAGAAGAGTTGTGAGAGACAGAGAGAGTCAATATGGGCTTTGACCCATAAATCTCAATAAGCCAGCCTTGTTTCTAAAAATCCGGATTTCCAAAATAACTATCCGAATCCGATCCGATAATCCGAATTTAAAACTGGATATCCGATCCGAAATATCCGAATCTCTAAAATCGGACCGGATATCCGAAAATCTAGAACGGATAGTCGGATTTTCGGATCGGATATTTTTGCACACCCCTAGGAGAGAGGGCTCATCTGAGGCAGCTCACCCACCCCAACCTCTACTCCATCAACCAGGCAGAGCTGAGCCCAGACCTGCCAAACATGACCTTTACGGTAGAAGACTGCAAAGGCATGAGTTTCCCGCACTCTGACCCTCTAGTGGTCACTCTGGAGATTAGCAGAGTAGATGTGCGAAGAATATTGTTAGATGGCGGGAGCGCCGTGAATATCCTTTATAAGGACACCTTCGATAAAATGGAGCTGGATCGTTCAATGCTGAAGCAAGGAGGAACTCCATTCGTTGGATTAACAGGGAACTCCATCATCCCAGAGGGGAAAATACATCTGACAGTGACCACAGAGGGGCAGAACGGAGTGAAGAGAACGGTAGTGCAAGAGTTTCTGGTAGTAGACCTCCCGTCACCGTACAACGCTCTGATGGGAAGGAAGTTCATCGAGGCAGTACAGGGAATCCCGTCAACCTATCATCAGACCATGCTTTTCTTAAGCAGCACTGGAGAGGTGGGCAGACTGAGGGGAGACTAGAGAGCAGCTAGGTCATGCAATCTGACCGCTCTGAAGAAGGATAAAAGACCTCCTCCTCCTGACCACTCTGGGCCCAGGAGGAAGAGGAGAAAGGATAAGAAAGAAGGAAAGAAGAAAGGGGCCGAAGAAGCCACGAAGAAGCCGGGAAGGAAAGGCCGAAGAGGCCAAGGAAAGAAAGGAAGAGTGTGCTGCTGTCAGTGAGGCCGATGCTCGGCCAAAAGCAGAGCAGGAAGCTAATAAGCCTGAACCGGGGGAAGAGACCGAAGAGGTACTCTTGGGACCGGAAGAAGGCAGGGCAGTCAGAATAGGTAAAGGCCTGGATCCTGAAACCAGAGTCAACCTAATCAGTCTGCTGAAGGAGAATGCAGATGTGTTCGCCTTCTCAGTAGCTGAGATGCCTGGAATAGACCCCGCCACCATCAACCACAAGTTAAACACTGCTGCAGGATACAGACCTGTGAAGCAGAAGAGGAAGAACTACTCTGCGGAGAAAAACAAAGCCATCCAGGAAGAAGTTCAGAAGCTGCTTGAGGCAGGGTTCATAGAGCCCTGCAAGTATCCAGAATGGCTGGCCAATGTGGTGATGGTTAAGAAGGCGAACGGGAGATGGAGGATGTGTGTTGACTTCACAGACCTCAATAAGGCCTGCCTCAAGGAATGCTATCCCTTGCCAAGAATCGACCTGCTGGTAGACTCTACCAGTGGTCATGCTCTGCTCAGCTTCATGGACGCGTTCAGCGGATACAATCAGATCTTCATGGATCCTGCAGATAAAGAGAAGACGGCATTCATCACCCCTATCAGGGTATTTTGCTATGTCATGATGCCCTTCGGGCTGAAGAATGCAGGCGCCACCTATCAAACGCTGATGGATCAGGTCTTTGCAGGTCAGAGGGGAAGGAATCTGGAGGTGTACATGGATGACGTCATCACCAAGAGCAAAACTGAGACTGACCATATAGCAGACCTCAAGGAAACCTTCGCCAATCTTCGCAAACACAGCATGAAACTGAATCCTAAAAAATGCGTGTTCGGAGTACGGTCAGGGAAATTTCTGGGCTATCTTGTCAGTGAAAGGGGGATCGATGCGAATCCCGACAAAGTGAAGGCAGCTACGGATCTGCCAGAGCCTAAAAGCAGCAGAGACATCCAGAGGCTAACAGGCAGAATGACAGCCCTGTCCAGATTCATAGCTCAGTCTGCGGAGAAAGCTCTCCCGTTCTTCAAGATATTGAAGGGGAACAAAGAGTTCAAATGGGAAGCAGAGCAGAGGGAAGCATTCCAGAAGCTGAAGTCACACCTCTCTGATCTGCCAACACTGGCCAGACTCAGGACAGGGGAAGCTCTCTTCCTGTACATTGCCGTTACTGATGCAACTGTGAGTGCAGTCCTGCTGAAGGAAGAGAACAAGAAGCAGCAGCCGGTGTACTTTGTGAGCCACACCCTCACGGGTGCAGAAACACGCTACCCATTGATAGAAAAGGCAGCCTACGCAGTAGTGCTGGCCACCAGAAAGCTGAGGCCATATTTCGACGCACATCCCGTCACTGTGCTGACAAATATGCCTCTGGAAAAGGCAATGGAGAAGGTAGACAAATCAGGGAGAATCATGAACTGGGCCCTGGAGCTAACAGGGTTCGACATCAAATTCGCCCCACGAACCGCCATAAAAGCACAAGCTCTGGCTGATTTCCTAGCAGAGTGTGCCTATCAGGAAGCAGTAGGAGAGCCCAGAGCCTGGGAAGTCTTTACAGATGGGTCTGCAACCATCAACGGCTTTGGGGCAGGCGTGGTCATCAGAACCCCGGAAGGGAAAATCATTAAATACGCCTTGAAGTTCATGTTTTCAGCAACCAATAATGAATTAGAGTACGAAGCGTCCATCGCTGGACTGCAGCTCTGCCAGACCCTGGAAGCCAAGCACGTCCACCTCAAAATTGACTCTCAGTTGGTAACCAATTAAGTCAATGGGGAATATGGGGCTAAGGAGCCAATAATGCAGAGCTACTTGGCCAGGATGAGGTCTCTGATTTCAAAATTTGAAAGTTTTAGAATTGAATAAGTGCCTAGAGCACAGAACGCCCAGGCAGATGCTCTGTCCAAATTAGGGAGCAGCAGTCTACAGGAGCTAAAAAGGTCTGTTTTGGTGGAAGTCAGACCCACCAGTGCAATCTGCGAGGGTGCAGAGCGAGTTTTGGAGTTGGAGGATATGCCAGAGTGGATCAGGGAGATTGCTGAGTATAAACAGACTGGTAAACTACAAGAGGGGAAGATGAAAGCAAGAAAGCTCAAGCTGACAGCATGCAGATACTGCCTGATCGGGGACGAGCTGTACAGGAAGTCTTTCTCTCTGCCCCTACTCAAATGCGTAGGGCAGAGAGATGCAGACTACATATTGAGAGAGATCCATGAGGGACTCTGCGGACACCACATCGGACCAAGAGCTCTGGCCCATAAGGCTCTCAGAGCCGGTTGTTATTGGCCCACAATGAAAGCTAACTCTGAGACTCTGGTGAAAAAGTGCGACAGCTGCCAGAAGTTCGCGCCAAACATCAAGCTGCCAGCAAACGACCTCATGCCGATCTACAACCCTATCCCATTCGCCCAGTGGGGCTAGACATTCTGGGACCCTTCACAACGGCCCAATATCAGAAGAGATGGTTAATTATGGGGGTAGGCTACTTCACTAAGTGGGTAGAGGCAGAAGCCCTATCCACCATCACAGAAGCAGCCGTCAGAAAGTTCTTATGGCAGAGCATCATCACCAGATACGGGATTCCTAAGGCTTTCGTCTTCGACCACGGGAGACAGTTTGACAACATGCCCCTATCAGGGTGGTTGAAGCAGTTTGGGATCAAATATGCCCTATCTTCAGTCTGCAACCCTCAGTGCAATGGTCAGGCCGAAGCTGTAACAAGCAGATCGTGATAGGTCTGCAAAAGAAGCTGGAGGAACAGAAAAGCAAGTGGCTAGAGGAGCTGCCTAACACTCTGTGGTCAATCAGAACCACAGTCAAAGAGTCAACTGGGCAGACCCCCTTCCACCTGGTATATGGTTCTGAGGCTGTCATGCCTGTTGAGATCGGGTCCGAGAGTCTGAGGATCAGCCTATTTGAGCCAGGTCTGAACGACGAAGCTCTGAGAACAAATCTAGATCTGCTGGATGAATACAGAAACGAAGCTAGGCTCAGAATGGAAGCCTACAAAGCCAGAGTCAGCAAATACTATAACCGGAAAGTGAGGGCTAGGCCTCTGGAGGTAGCAGCTGTGCAGAAAGACAAAATACACGAAAAGCTGTCGGCTAAGTGGGAGGGACCCTACCAGGTTAGTGAAGAGCTATACCCTTGAACCTACAGACTGAAAAGAATGGATGGAAGCGAACTGAAAAGCAACTGGAACGCCCGAATACTGAAAAAATACTTCGTGTAACCCAGATTGTATCAAAAACTCCCATGAATGAAAGGCCTTTGAGCCACCCTTTATCCTTCGCAAACTATACACTCTCCATTTCGCATTAAACCCCCATCCCCTTATATTCTTTATGAAAAACAAAATGTCAAAATCAGACAGATCCTTAGCAGACTGAGAAAAAATACCCATGTCTGGCAAAAGAAAACAGTGTCTGAGTCAGACTGAAGGCTGAAGAGGCTCTTCAGACACAAAAGTAAACTATATAATGAAGAAAGGGAGCCAGCCGAAAGGTCAACTCTGTCCAGAGCCCATGAGGCCCGCAGAGTGATCGGATGCCGGCTCGACTTAGCGATGTCATAGACCTCTACCTCTAAACCTGCGGGGTCGAAGGCCCAAAAAGCAGCAAGGATAACTCATAGACACCTAAGGTTAATGGGGACGCCAAAGTTCCTAAGAACCAAACGTACCCCGACACGAAAAAGATGGCAGAAGGAGTTAAAGGGCGAACCCCAAAACTCCCAGAATCATCATGACTTAGGGCGTCAAAATACCTCCTTTGCTCTGCTATTGTTTAATTTTTGTCACGCATAAGGCAGAGCAGAAGAGTAAAGGGCCCGTAAACTCGCAGCTTTGAGCAAATCTAACCGGCCACCAAGCCAAGTAAACGAAAACACTCAGATATGTTATATGATAGCACATCAGACTCAGCATCAGAGCAGAATACAAGACGTGCCAGGCAAAAAAGGAGCAGAGCGCAAGCACTTAGCAAAAGTAACAAAACTTGGCATACACAAGATAGGAAAAACAAAAGTCAACAAAAGAATACAACTTGCATGCCTGAAAAATCATCGTATCTTACATGAAGGATCTGGCTATAAGCCAGATCAGAATGCTACAGAATACTACAACAACGGCGGCTACCTAACCAAAAGAAGGGAGCAAATACAGATGAAAAGGAAATGTTTGACTATTTAATTACAAATATTACAAGACAAGTCAATTAGGATATCATCGGAGGGCAAAAACGGAGGACTGCAATCAGTTCAGCACAGGCTCGCAGCTCATCCACCTCAGCAGCTCAGACAGGAGTCACAAGAAGACTGAGGTGAAGCGTGAGATAGCCGCCCGAGTTCCTATTGCTTAGGAACGGAGCTGCCATCTCTCGCAGAGCTCCCATCAGCTTGTTGCTCTGAAGACTCTCCCTCTGGAGGCAGAGAGTAGAGCAGCTCCAAGTCTCTGAGCTCCTGGGTAGAAGGAGGTCGTATATGCACCTCACTGGCGTAGGCCTCCTCGAAAGCATCCCAGTTGAAAGAGGGCTTCAGATGCCAGAGGACCCTACGGACCGCAACTTTGCAATCCTCCCAATATTTGTGCCCGAACGCCTCCTCCATCTGCGCAGCCCGGGCTGTCTCCTCAGCAAGCAGCTGGGCCTCTTTCTGCTTCAGGGCTTCCTCAGCCTCCTTAGCCTGCTGAGCCTCCCTCTCAGAAATAAGCTTGGAGAACTCTCGCCAAATTGTTTCTCTCCAAGACAGCAACAGTGTATGTGGTGGTGGGTACTTGGTGGAACGTGGCTCCCAAACGTCCTTCGTGGTGGTGGTTACCTGCAAAACAAGGAGAAACCTCGGGGGTGGTTCTGAGGATCGCCTCTCCGATGCCTAAGTCAGTCCAAGTTGAGCACAAGATCTCTAGTAGAGAGAAAACGAGTATCAAGTGCAAATATTTTGTGAGTGTTTGATTGAACGTACCTTACCCATGCATGGGCATGGGTATTTATATGAGACATGGAGTTGCAACTGACCTAGTAAAGTGAGTGGGCCTCTTTGGAAGTGGGCCAAGGTGGAACAAGGATTTGTCTGCGTTTGGAGCTCAATTTGAAGTGTTGATACTGTTGCGTTTGTGGCTTTCGTTTTCTCTTTTCTCGGCATCTTCCGCTCTCCATCTAGGTAAACTCTTTTTCCCAGATCTACTTTTGATTTTTTCCTTCTTGGATGGTTTGGATGTGATCCTCTATGTGTTTATGGATTTCTCCCCCTTTTTCCTTCTGTACGCACTTATTTGCCTGTGTTTTTGAGGTTAGGGTTTCTTTCCTTTGGTCTTCAGATGCGATTGTTTATTTCGTTGTTTCATAGATCTGTTTGGTGTTGTTTCATTTCCGTTCTGCCACTCTGGATGATAGGCTCTGCTCTGCTTCTTCAGCGGGGCTCTGCTCTGGTTGGTAGGCTCTGCTCTGCTTCTTCAGCTAAGCTCTGCTTTACTGTTGTTTGTGGGATTTTTAGGGTTTGCTTTGTTTACCCTGTTATCCTCTTTATTTGCTGGGTTGTAGGCCTGTGATGTGCCTTCATTGTTTTGTTTGCGTCATTTGCTAGAAAATATCCTATTTCTTGGCTATCTCCGATCTTCACATACCATACATATCCTTGCCCCCCAGTCTGGTAGCTCAGTCTGTAGGTCTAAGGTGCCAGACTACTTTTGCATTTATCTTTTTGTAAGAGAAGCAAGAAAATATCCTATTTCTTGGCTATCTCTGATCTTCACATACCATACATATCCTTTCCCCCCAGTCTGGTAGCTCAGTCTGTAGGTCTGAGGTGCCAGACTACTTTTGCATGTATCTTTTTGTAAGAAAAGTAAAAAAATATCCTATTTCTTGGCTATCTTTGATCTTCACATACCATACATATTCTTGCCCCCCAGTCTGGTAGCTCAGTCTGTAGGTCTGAGCTGCCAGACTACTTTTGCATGTATCTTTTTGTAAGAAAAGCAAGAAAATATCCTATTTCTTGGCTATCTCTGATCTTCACATACCATACATATCCCTAGCTCCTCCTCCCTCAGTCTCAGAGCCTCCTCAGCCTCCTTGGCTTGCAGAGCCAATTTAGCAGAGCAGCCTTCATGTTCAGCCTGTACAGCAGAGACCTGACCCTTGAGCTGCTCCTGCTCCTTCAACGCAGCCTGCAGCCTGGCCTCGGAGGTCTTCAGCCTAGTCTCCGTCACTGAAGCGCGAGACAACGCCTCACTAAGCTGGGAAGAGATCCTGGAGTGCTCAGCCGCTATAGCCTCTGCCTGCACCCTCCATGCGTTGGTTGGCGGTCCGCAGGGTGTCGCGCTCCACAATCAGAGCATCCCTCTCCTCCTCAGTTTCGCGGCAGGTAGACACAATCAGAGAGTTCTGAGCCTTCAGCTTGGCATATTCTTGACTCTGCTGTGCTACCTGAGTCCTGGAACGGCTTACGCAAGGAGGTGTTGGGTTCTGAAACCAACAGGTTCCCTCCCAACTATAAATTTAAGCCTACTCTGCCCACAGTCAAATGGGACTACAGTGACAATGAGATGCGGCTTACTGCTCTTTATGACAACAAGGGCAAGCCTTACTTGGCGAAGAAATCTGCAGATGCGTTCAAACGGGCGCATGCTGCGTACTGCCTTGAGATTGCTGCGGAGATCAAGCCGCTTCGCGGATCTTGGGTAGTACTTCCCAAGGAGGGTCAGAGCATGGCAGATGTACCAGAGGGGTACACTACTGTTTATCTTGAGCAGTTGGAGTTTGGGCTTAGATTTCCAATCCACTGGTTTTTGGAGTGGGTTCTCCGTGAGTATCATATGGCACTCTGCCAGGTTAATCCCCAGTCTCTGAAGAAAGTTTTGGGGTTCATTTGGGTATGTGAAGCTTTGGACTTCCCCCTAACCATGAACCGTTTCAAGTGTCTGTTCTACTTTAAGAGGCAGGTGGGGAGTACGGCTACTTCACAGGTTCGGTACGAGCCAACCATCTGACGGTCTATCCTGTTGATCTCACTCTGAAGGATTGGCGGGATAGTTTCGTCTTCGTTAGGGTACCGACGGATGAGGGGCACCCTTATCAATTTAAGGCTCCTCTGCGCCCTGTGGCGCCCGACTTTCAGAAGCAGCTGGACCCTTATGTGCTGAACTGGGATGAGAGGGTAGCCTACTACTACTTCAAGTCCAAATCCAAACCTACTGTCGGGAAGCAGTTTCTTCCCAAGTACTGGCTGCCGCATCACTATGTGATGTGTCAGAATGCCTTCCTGAGGATAGGCAAGCTGTCCCCCGACTATACTACTGGTAAGCGTTCTGCCGGCCCTTAGCTCTAATTTTCATTTTCCTTTCTGTTGTGCCCCATGGCATTCATCGTTTGTGCTGTTCTGCAGCTCCGTGCAGAAAGTTTGTTCGTGATGTGATTAAGGGTGGGTCCTGAGCTCGTGAACATGCTCTGCCCCTTTCCATTATTTTCTGTCTGTTGTCTGACTTGCTGTAGTTAATGAATATTCTGATTTTTGCAGAGACTTTGGGGTCTGCCATCCCTTGGGAGCTGGGTCTGAGTCAGTCTTCGGTGTGCCGGAGGTATCGTCCGATTCCAGACCCAGGGACCTATACCATCCCTGACTTCATTAGGGAAATAAACACTACTTCCTTGGACCATCCTTCCCTCCGGACTAAGCGCCCGGAGCTTGTAGATAGATTTACCGGGGTGTTCCGGCCGCAAAGGGGCCCCTCTGCCACTGTCACCGAGATTGAGTCTGGTGACGAGGAGGAGGCGGCGGCTGTCCCTCTGCATATCCGAAGACGACGACTATGATGATGCAGAGGGAGCCAGCACTCTGCAAGGGACCGTTCTGGCTGTTGAACCCCTGCAACAGCTTCCTCCTGTGCAACCAGGTACTATTTAAGATGGTCAATCTGTTCCTTCTGCTTTTGTACACTCAACTGTAGATTTCTCATCTTTTGTGCTTACTTTCAGAACCACCTGTGGTGGAGGATGTGCCCATGGGAGAGACTGACCAAGCGATGACCGAGTTTTACAGGACTGAGGCAGAGACTGCTAAGACTGTCATAACTCAGATTGCTGAGGGCCAGAGTGAGGGCCAGACTGTATCAGGTAGGTGTCTTCTTCAGACCCAGACTGCTCTTTCTTACAGATTTCTTTTTATCTGACTTTCTTGACTTTGTTGTTTCAATTTTGACGTGATAGGTCCCGCTGGGCAGGCCATCCCTACGCCTGCTCAGACCAGCCAGGGGGAGGTGCTGGAGCCTCTCCAACATGAGAGGGTGGGGCAGCAGAGCTCTGCTGCTGTCCCAGTGGTGGAGACTGTCGTGTCTCCCCCTGTTCCGAAGTCTACTCTCCCTGCTCATAAGCCTACTCCGCCTGGAAGGAAGGTTGCCCCTCCTCCTCCCAGAGGTTTCAAGCAGGTCCTTTCTCCTACTCCTGAGCAGTTGGCGCGCTTGGTTAGTGCTTTATTTTATTTTCCTCTGTGTTATAATTTTCAAATCGATTTGTGCCCCATTTTGCTGGCGACCTTGTTACCTAGGCTTTTCTTCAGCAGCATTTGCGGGCCAAGAAGGCGCAGCCTGCTGAGGCTCTTCAGACCTCTGCTCCAACTGCAGGCCAGCTTAAGTCTCCTGCAGAGGTTGCTCAGAAGCCTATAGCTGAGTCTGAGGTTTCTTCGCATTCTCAGAAGAGACCAGTGGAGAGGCAGAATGAGGAAAGAGCTCCCCCTTAGAAGAAGACTCGTCTCCCTGCTGACTCCCCTCGGATCATTGTTGTTGAGGACGACATTGTCACCAAAGGTGTGTAACCCTTACCTGGCCTCAATTCCGGCCTTTTCCCTTCTGTGGAACTGACTGGTCTTTCCTTTGGCTCAGGCTCTCTGCAGAGGGAATCGGTGGATGACCAGCATGAGGCTCAGGGGAAGGAGCAGATGTCCGTGGCCTTCCCTGACCCCAGTGAGTGGTTGAAGCTTCTGGCTAGTCGCTTCTCTGGGGATTACGTCGTCCAGGATGTTCCTTTGGTGAGTTCTTCAACTTTTTTGCCCCGTTTGAACGATTGTGGTATTTTTGTGCCAAGTTAAGCTTGCTCTTGTCGTCCTAAAGAATAGTAGGCTGCATCGGATTGTCACTGGCGTCCCATTTGACTGTGGGCAGAGTTCTGCCATTAAATTTAGAGCTGGGTAGGACCTGTTGGTTTCAGATCTCCATGAACAGCTTGCGTAAGCCGTTCCAGGGCTCAGGTAGCACAGCAGAGTCAAGAATATGCCAAGATGAAGGCTCGGAACTCTCTGATTGTGTCTACCTGCCGCGAAACTGAGGAGGAGAGGGATGCTCTGATTGTGGAGCGCGACACCTTGGGGACCGCCAACCAACGCATGGAGGGTCAGGCGGTGCAGGCAGAGGCTATCGCGGCTGAGCACTCCAGGCTCTCTTCCCAGCTTAGTGAGGCGTTGTCTCGCGCTTCAGTGACGGAGACTAGGCTGAAGACCTCCGAGGCTAGGCTGCAGGCAGCGTTGAAGGAGCAGGAGCAGCTCAAGGGTCAGGTCTCTGCTGTACAGGCTGAACATGAAGGCTGCTCTGCTAAATTGGCTCTGCAAGCCAAGGAGGCTGAGGAGGCTCTGAGACTGAGGAGGAGGAGCTAGGGATATGTATGGTATGTGAAGATCAGAGATAGCCAAGAAATAGGATATTTTCTTGCTTTTCTTACAAAAAGATACATGCAAAAGTAGTCTGGCAGCTCAGACCTACAGACTGAGCTACCAGACTGGGGGGCAAGGATATGTATGGTATGTGAAGATCAAAGATAGCCAAGAAATAGGATATTTTCTTGCTTTTCTTACAAAAAGATACATGCAAAAGTAGTCTGGCACCTCAGACCTACATACTGAGCTACCAGACTGGGGGGCAAGGATATGTATGGTATGTGAAGATCAGAGATAGCCAAGAAATAGGATATTTTCTTGCTTTTCTTACAAAAGGATAAATGCAAAAGTAGTCTGGCACCTCAGACCTACAGACTGAGCTACCAGACTAGGGGGCAAGGATATGTATGGTATGTGAAGATCAGAGATAGCCAAGAAATAGGATATTTCTTGCAAATGACGCAAACAAAACAATGAAGGGACATCACAGGCCTACAACCCAGCAAATAAAGAGGATAACAGGGTAAACAAAGCAAACCCTAAAAATCCCACAAACAACAGTAGAGCAGAGCTCAGCTGAAGAAGCAGAGCATAGCCTACCAACCAGAGCAGAGCCCCGCTGAAGAAGCAGAGCAGAGCCTATCATCCAGAGTGGCAGAACGGAAATGAAACAACACCAAACAGATCTATGAAACAAAGAAATAAACAATCGCATCTGAAGACCAAAGGAAAGAAACCCTAACCTCAAAAACACAGGCAAATAAGTGCGTACAGAAGGAAAAGGGGGAGAAATCCATAAACACAGAGAGGATCACATCCAAACCATCCAAGAAGGAAAAAATCAAAAGTAGATCTGGGAAAAAGAGTTTACCTAGATGGAGAGCGGAAGACGCCGAGAAAAGAGAAAACGAAAGCCACAAACGCAACAGTATCAACACTTTAAATTGAGTTTCAAACGCAGACAAATCCCAGGAAAATCGAGAGAAATCACTTGGTTAGGGCTAGGGCGAAAAGAAATTATTGAAGAACAACAGGAAAGTTTGAAAGCAAAGAGTTCGAAGGAGAAGAAACTGAAAAGTTTCACAAAAGGTCGATTCAGCCTTTAAATAGGCATAATTCGTCCACTCAGCACCAACTTGTCATCATTACATTCCTTGGGAACCCAAAGAGTCACATCAATTCAATTCAATTCAAAATTAATTAATGACTCTTGCTCAACACCCCAACCAAATGGGCAGGAAAAATGGAAGCATTCTGGAGTTTGTGAAGAGCAACTCCCAGATAGTCACGTACCAGTCTGCGGAAAGCAGAACGCCAGACCAAAAACAAACGTACCCAGCATATTGCAGTCTGCAAATACTGGGTCCGGGGGGCAAATTGTATGGGGTCTGCCCAGCAGACCTCCAGCTGGCAGCAGACCACTGGTCCTGCCACTCCACGTCAGAGCGCCTAGAGCAGAGCAGACCTCCTCAGGCAGACCGCTCCGGACATAACCTCTAGGCTGGAGTTTAATGAAGGCCCCGTTCCACCTTGGCCCACTTCCAAAGAGGCCCACTCACTTTACTAGGTTAGTTGCAAGTCCATATCTCATACAAATACCCATGCCCATGCATGGGTAAGGTACGTTTAATCAAACACTCACAGAATACTTGCACTTGATACTCGTTTTCTCTCTACTGGAGATCTTGTGCTCAACTTGGACTGACTTAGGCATCGGAGAGGCGATTCTCGGAACCACCCCCGAGGTTTCTCCTTGTTTTGCAGGTAACCACCACCACGAAGGACGTTTGGGAGCCACGTTCCACCAAGTACCCACCACCACATACACTGTTGCTGTCTTGGACAGAAACACTTGTATTATTAAAAGGAAAATTTGTCAAATGGCACCTACTTGTAATCCAACTTTATGAACTAGCACCTTGATTTTATTTATTTGTCAAATGACACCTGATTTTAATCCAACTTTGTGAACTAGCACCTTGATTTTATTTATTTGTGAAATGACACCTAGTTTTAATTTAACTTTGTGATCTAGCACCATGATTTTATTTAATTGTTGATCGGGCGGTAAAGTTTCGTACCCAATCAGGTGGAAAAGCAATGAATTTTTGTTGGGAAAAATTAAGCCCAACCCGATCGGGCAAGAGTGCACCCGATCGGGCAGGCCCACAAATGTTGCATGTTTAAAGAAGATGTTGTGCTGCGTAAACCAAAGACAAGTTGGGCTCCCTTTGTGCCCCAGGCCCAATCGGGCAAGGGTGCCCGAAGCCCATCGGGTGGGAGGCCCAATGTCTTCACATAGTTGTTGCTGGCTGCGTTACATGAAAGAAGCCAGCTGAGCAGAAATTGTGTTGACCCGATCCATGGCCCGATCGGGCATGTGATCGGGTGGCCCAATTTTACCTCCAAATTGTGCTCGGCTGCGTTTGGCCAAGAAGAGATGAAGTTGATTTTAATTTGTATGGGCCCGATCGGGTGGCCCATTGCCCGTTCGGTACCCGATCGGGCCCTGTGCTCGATGTCGCGGTTTTTTTATATCTTTTATTTTCTGTTTTTAATTAGATTTGGGGGCTATTATAAATAGCTTTTCCTCATTATTTTAGAGACACCTTTTTATTCTGTTTTATTTCCATAGTTCTTAGCTTAGTTTTAGAGAGTTTTATTAGATTAAATACTTTACATTAGGTGATTGAACCTCGGATTTGAATTAAATAAAAGTTATTGCTTTCCGTCAATTGGTATTCTTCTCTACTCTTAATCTCTTTAATTATTTTCGATTTCTTAGTTTAATTGTTATTTTGATTCATGATGTTAGAATTCGGATTTCATATTAATTTTATTATGGTTGATTTAATGATGTCTGAGTAGTTTAATTTCTAGGAATTTGGTGAGGGAAGCCATGTTTATACCTTAATTACTTTGAATTGCTATTAATTTCTAGGGCTTGATTAGATTGGTTATGGTGTGATTTGTTCTTTGATGAGTAATTAATGTTAGTGCGCAGTTTCATTGATTGCTTGAGGTTAATAATTGTTCGCACAAATCCGTCCTACTTTTATTAGTACACATTAGTAATTCTGATTATGTTTGTGAACATGCTGCATATGTTGAATTATGGGCGTTGAGACTTAGCCATAGCTTAACACTGCTCTAATCTATCGATTTTTGACCTAGGTTTTGATAGTTGTTTGATCCCTTGATTGGTATAAGCATGGTGGACCGAACTAATTCCCTAGACCTTTATTTCATAGACTAAAATCCCTCTTTATATTGTTTTCTTTAGTCTAATTAGTAGTTCAGCTTATCCCTATCTGATTTTGTCTGAAGTAGCCGTTTAGCTAAATTTCAACTTAGAACCCCGACTCTCTGTGGATTGGGCCCTACTTCCCTTGACTATCATTGTTAGAGGATTTAGGATTATAATTTATTAGGTGATACGACTTTAGCCTGTCAATTATTCAGAAAAGATTGGTGTTAGGGTTCAACCAGTTAGCATTGTACGTGTTTTTGTTCAAATTGTGCATCGCACAAGTGCTGACCTAGTTAGTCACTAAACCTAATTATGTCTTCTTTCCAACTTCATATTTCTCCATCTCTTTCTCTCCCCTTTTTCAACCTTCATTATGTGCATCCACTTCAACTCCTCTTCTTTCCCTTTCCTCCCACTACCACCCTTCCCTCTTCTTCCTTAACTTGCTCTATTATTCATACCTTCCACCGTCACCTCACAACTTATTCAAACCTAAACTTCATCAACACATGAAGTATACTTAAACATCGCCAAGCAAGTCTGTGACTCACGCCTATCTATTATAATGTCCACGCATCCCTTCAGAGATCCCTCCTCTCCAACCCCAAATCCTGACTTAATCCACCACTCTTAACCACCAAATGATCTTATTCCACCACCATTGACCGCCACACATACCCGACTTACCACGTTTTACAGCAAGTGACTGTCATCCGATCCTAACCATTAAAACTAACCCATATTGCCACCCTTGACAATACTAAGCCTATTTTCTTTTGGATTGAATAATGCTAAACTGAACTGAACTAAACTGAATTTATATCTTATAAAATAAGTGATTGTTATCAATATTAATTGATATAATTAATTCTAGTGATAATAATAATAAGAAAAAATTGCAAGAAACCACCTTTTAAAACCACGTTTTTGCGAGAAACTACCTTTTAATAAAGTTTTTTCAAAAAGAAACCTAAACCAAATATTATTTGTGAAAAGAAACCTCAGGCATTAACCTACCCCTTTTTATAGGTATAGTTTGAAACATAAAAGGAGAGAGAAAATAATTTGAGTGTCCCGATATCAATTTTTAAGTTGGCTCACATGAAAAAAGGGTAGGTCAATGCTTGTAAATGAGTCAACGCCGGAATTTTGACTCGAGGTTTCTTTTCACAAACAAGATTTTACTTTACGTTTCTTGCGAAAAAAATGTATTAAAATGTGGTTTTTCGCAAAATCTTGATTTTAAAAGATGGTTTTGAATCAATTTTCCTAATAATAATAATAACATATCTTATAATACACGTATAAATAACGATTATTATTATCATTATATTATTATTTTTAATTATTATTATAATACTAATGATAATTTCAGAAACTGTAATAACTTGAATATAAATAAATAATATTTTATACCAAATAAAAGAAAATACTTTAGCCCCTTAAAGGAAAGAACCTACAAGAATGCTAACACATTGCAACTATCGACGACATTTGTCATTGAGAATGCCAATTGAAGGTACATTTTGACATGTTAAAGAAAAGGTGGAGGGTGGTTCATAATGTGACAGATATGTCTGAAAAGTTTTACAGATATTTTATCGTTGTAACTTGCACACTTCATATTTTCATATAAGAATGCACAAGTTTGGAATATCAATTGTGCAAATGAAGCAATTGTTGAAAGAAGTGTTGACATTGACATGTTTGATGACAATCGTAAAGTTTCCATGTTTGAAAGCAGAAAAGCATTAGCTAAAATAATTTGAAAAGCTGGTTGGGAAGATGTTAATTAATGATGGCTGTGAAGATTTTAATGATGATCATGTAGAAGACAATGAAGAGGTGGAAATCGTACGGAAGAAGATGATAAGGAAATTAAATATAGAAAAATGATTTTAATTTAGAAGAACGTAATCTACTACAATAACGTCTACTAAGTAAAGCGATAATATTAGAAAGATTGATAATTATATCAAAGATCATAATTAGATATTAATTTAAAAAATTAATTGAATTTCATATATCAATACGATAATAATTACTATAACAAAAATTATTAATTGAGAATAATACCAAAGATGATAACATTAGTGTTATTAGTAATAAATTGAACTTAATGAACTAAAACTAATGGAGCAGAACTAAACTAAAAATAATAGAGTTGCATTGAACTAGACTGAATTGCATATAATCCAGAGTTACTACCTACACCACCAATCTTACTGCCCCACACGAGCCACAGAACAAATAGATATGAGAAATAGTTAAAGGGTCGGCTAATGATAGAGAGGAGGAACCCTAGCCGCAAGCTCAGGTGAGAGAGAGAAGGGGAAACACAACCTACCACCCTTTGCCACCCTAACCGTCGATGTTGCCTTGAGAGATAAAAAGATCACAGGAAGGAAGAGATTCCTTGTGGCTCTAGCCCTGCCTCTGGTGCCTATGTCATTGGTATTGTTATTCGAAAATCGGTCTGGACCTGTAAAATAAATCGGATCAGATTGAAACTGAGCTCGATATCCAAGTCGCCGATATCTATTTTCTGATTTTCGGTCCGGTCAATTTGCCGGGTTTGGACAGATTCAGACCTATTTTTGCCTTTTTACTTATAATTATAGTATATCTTATGTCAAAAAAATTATTTTCTTCCCTAATATATACGGATACCTACTAATGATGAGTTCTGATCAATAATTAATGTTTGTTGGGTAGAAAATATATACGTGCTAATTTCGAAAAAAATTGATAAGAGTTGGAACTTGTTTGAATCGAGTATTACTATGAAATGGCTATATAACCAAGTAATACTTGGTCTAGCGGCAAGGAAAGAACCCTTATAACCTCAAGGTTGGGGGTCCAACCCCCACTAGAGGCACTTTGAGGGTAGGGATTCCCTTACCTTTCCCCCTACGCTCAAGTGCCTAGCCCGCTTATCCGAACTGGGTAGACCCATGCGGGGTTCCAACCTAGTAGAGCATTCACATTACCTTTTCAAAAAAAAATTAAAAAGAATGAAAAGCCTATATAAACTTTTTCTTTTTTTATCTCATATTTGCTTATCTTGACAGGGGTCAAAGGGGCATGGCGAAGGATTATTTGCTATTAATATGTTTACTTATATTCCTTTTTTTAGTGGGTGACTAAATGTCGCCCTAATACTTTAGGTAACGCGCCCTAAATATATATTAAATTTCTATAAAATCCCTTACCTTGTACGTACTCTTCTCACACTCTCTCTTCACTCTCATCCATTCAATTTCCCTCACCTTCTCTCTCCGGAATCTGCCACTCGCAGGAAATAGGGTGTGGGCTGCCGTTTTTCTCGCCGGTAAAGTTGTTTTGTGAACAAAAAATCTTGGCTTATTATGGCACAAGTCCATCCGTGAAGCCAGTCTTGTGTCATGAAAGGCTATCCTCTTGTCCTTGTGTCATGCAACATCGAGCATTTCAGTGACGTTTAATGTATTTAAATTTATAAAAACATATGTACTACTTCCGTTTCTTTTTATAAGGAACATATTCCTTTTTAATCATAGTCATATTAACTGGAACACAGCTTAAAATGGAAAGTTTTTTCCATTTATTTACAACTTTTCCCTCATATTATTTCCTTCACCTCCTATCTAGACCATATTGCTTCTTTCTCTCTCTAAACTCCTTGGTATGTGTGATTTTCTCTCTGTTCCTTATAAAAAGAAACGGATAAAGTATTAATTTTTCATGTTTAATAAAATTTAAATATTAATTGATTGATAATAATAGATATGCTATGGTACTATTTGAATTATTATTTCAATTTAAATATTAATTCTATGTGCATTAACATAATATAATATAACAAGTAATCGATACTAATCATTTATATAAAATATTTTTTTATTAACTAGTATGACAATATTAATATCGATTAATAATACAAATAATATAAATTCGTTAACTAAGCAACATTCAAACTACTTAAACATTAAAAATTAATTATCTTAAACAACATTTAATTTGATTAAATAGTACAATAAACATATGTAAATTACTGATTTTTTTTAAAAAAAAGTTCACTAAGGTTAGCCTTGGGCTACACAAGGCTGACCTTAAGGCAAGCCTTGTCTGGCACAAGTGTAGTGTAGCACAAGACTCACCTTAAGACCAGTCTTAAACTCAGCTTTATATGGCACAAGGCTCACCTTAATGTCAGCGTTACATGACACAAGACTCACTTTTATGGACGTTTTTTCTCCGAACCATAATTTGTAAGTACAACGTATCGTCATTAGAATTCCGGGATGGGTTCCTCCATGTACGACGGTGGTCATCACTTCTGTGGCTCCGATAGCGGTTGTGTTGGTGGTCTTCATCGTCACAAATGGTGGTGGTAGTGGAGGTTGCGGTGGTAGTGGCAGTGTGGTGGTGGTGGTTGCCAAGAGTGGGGGTGGAGGTGGAGGTGGTGGTGGTGGAAAAGATGGTGTGAGAAGTAGTGTGGAAGAGATGAGTGGTGTGGACCATATTTAATAACAAAAGTACTTATAGTTGACAGTTAGAGCATATTGTATACAGGATGTTAGTAAAAAAATACAGTGTGCCATTTACCACAACTTTTTTTTTTTATCATACGTAAAAAAGTATTCTGGAACACGAAATCTGAATTTTGACAGAGATGAAGCACGCACATGGATGACATAAGAATTACCGGAATTTCAAGGTCGCAGCCAAACCTCTTGGACTTCATTAGAATCAGAAATGGAAGAACCTTCAGGGCCCACTTGGCTCTCGTCTCTTGTACACCAATTCGTGATTCATGCATAAATCCCCATCTTCACCTTAGTTTACTCCCTTTTTTCATTCCAAAATAACTACCACATTCTATGTACTCTCTTCAGCCTAGGCACAACGATGTAATTATCAAGGGCGTACTCTGCCAAGTGCCATTGAGTTAATAGCCTATGGCCTAGTGGTATGGGTCCCCGGCACAAAAGGAGTAGAAACGGTTGAGATTGGTTTGTCTAAGTCTGACGTATATTGATTGCAGTGTGCAGAGCAGAGCCACTGAGTCTGATAATATAAGCTAGTCAGAATCTCGGAGAGTAGCTTACTCTCCTTGTTACTAACAATGCGACCTCACAATTTCTAATTATGTTACTATTTCCTAATGTGCGAAACTAAATGTTTCCTAGGAATATTAATTTTTATTCTTTAAATCATGAGCATTTATTGTTCTTTCTTCTTTGATCTCAATTAAGCTAGTAGCTTGTCTTAACTACCTAGCTCAAATAAGCTACAATGTCTAATGGTCAACTACTAGCTTAAAGTATTTTATATTTGCAAGGTAGTCCTTATATACAACTATTGTAGATACTCATATGTCTCCAACTGAAAATCTTAAAAGGTGATATTACTGACTCTCCTTAGGCTCCATTCTTTTCAACCTATTTTCATTTCTTATACGTTTATACAATGGCGGATCCAGAATTTTTCAGATGGTGGTTCACCACCAACGCACAAATTTTCGATCACTTATTAATACATTTTTTTCAAAAGTACCCCGTGATAAATTTTATTCCACAATTAAAAAAAATTCGCGACGAGTTCTCATATAGCACTACAAAATACAGCCAAATGTCCAAATATTACTACAAATTACAAAATACAACCAAATAGCCCCCATTTGATATAATTAGGATGAAACAGAAGGGAAAAAAACTTAAATTTTTTAAAAATATATGTCAAAACTTGTTCAAGCACGTATTCTTGCATCTATTTAAGGGAAAGATTAGCTTAATTCCTCCCCTAATAAAACCAAAATATAGGATATTGGTGATTTCATCATAAGTTGGAAAGGATGACGTTGAAAAAGAAGTTATGAGAACAGTAAAGCAATTGCATGAAGGAAGAAGGAGACAATTATCATAGAGCATATGAGCAAAGGTGAAGGAAGAAGAAGAAGGAAGCTCGTAAGCTATGGTGGATTGGAGGAGATGATGTTACTGCCGGTGGGCTACTGGGCAACCACTAGCGTAGTGTGGCCCAACGAAAGAGACATAGGCAAAGGTGAAGGAAGAAGAAGAAGGAAGCTCGTACTGCAGTGGTGGAATCAGAGGAGCTGACGGACAGTGGTGAAGGTAGTGCAGGGGGAGCGAAGGAGCGTCGAGGGGAACACGAGTTCAACTGGGAACACGAAATAGAACTCCGGTGAACTCCGGTGAGGCTGATTGTGTGAGTGACAGAGAGAAAGGGAGAAGATGTGACACAGAAGCCGTCTACAAGAGCATTGGCTTTGAGGAATTGTTTTTTTTTTTTATCTTGGTGCACCTGCACCAGGGTGGCAAGCATTGGCTCCGCCCCAGTTCATACAAGTTCTAAAAGGTCCAATAAGGTCGAATTAATAAGGTCTAATAAAGTCTAATAAAGTTTAATAAGGTTTCGTTTAATAAGGCCGAATAAGGTCTATTAAGTTCTGGTAAGTTCAGATAAGAACGGACCCTTGGTTATCAGCTTTCTATTAACTTTTTCCGACTCTTTTATATTACAGACTCTAGAAAACTCATTTCAGTTTTCACTACAAAAAAACTGTATAAACATCAAAAATCCGTTGCAAAATGTGTTTTTGCTACGGAAATATTCCGTAGCAAAAGTGGACGTAGCAAACTGAATTTTGCTACGGATTGCTATGGAAACAAAACCATAGCAAAATTTTGCTACGGATTTTCTATCCGTGGAAAAACTTTAATCCGTAGCAAACCATATTTCATAGCAAAATTTTGCCACGATTTTTTCTACCCCATCTTGACTCAGTCCACCCATAAATCCCATTGAAATGCCATTAGTAAAAATCAAAACCGAGACAAGGCTGTGGAAAGTGAAGTAGCTCCCAACTGCGCTATACATGATACACATACTCGTAGTTGGCTTACGTCCTTTATATTTCTTCTTAATATTACGTTGTTGATCGTATTCCGTTGCAAATTTTGCTACGGAATCGAATTTCGTTGCAAAGTTTTCTACAAAATCAAACTCCGTAGCAAATTTTTGGTACGGAATCGTATTCCATAACAATTCCGTTGCAAAATTTTGCTACGGAATCGTTATCCGTTGCAATTTTTTGCTATGGAATCGTTATCCATAGCAAAATTTGCAAGGGATATAATTTTCCGTAGCGAAATTTGCTACGGATTTCAATCTACCACAAAAAATCCGTAGCGAAAACTCTTTTTTTGTAGTGTTTGTATGTTATTCCTAGGCTTCCTTTCAAATTCTTCAATGACCCTCCATTTTTTCTTTGTCCTACTTTTCGTTCTTGTCCATTTCTTTTTATTTGTCCTATTTTTTCATCTTTTCTTATATGGAAAAGTTATATGACTCATCTACCCTTACTTTATTATTTTTTGGTTTCACATGTACCTTACATTTTTCTCTCAGCTACTTTAATTATCGCATTTACTATAAAATAAATGGGTTCTTTAATTGTTGTCCCCACCAATGCATATTACATCATCTTCTTTGGCATTTGGAGTTACAGTAAATGCAACAAACAAGAAGAAACGGAGAGAGTATTATTCTTCAATTCATTAAAACTAAGAATGACAAGTAGCATGTAATGATTGGCTTGCATTGGAAAAAAAGGTGGTCTTTTTAATGTAGTCTCTTCACCCAGGAATTTGAAGGTGGCCGTGGGGGACAATTTAGATAATCCAATACAAATCTATTTCGTAACAAAAAAATGGGGTACACAATTAAAAAAAGTCGACATATTAATACTGCAATTCGGGTAAGTACTAAAATATCCTTCGAGTCTTCATTGTTTGAAATCGATCAAAAATTCACTACCAACTCAATTCACAAACTAATTCACCCTAACAATTCAATTCACAAATCAATTCATCATAATCCAACTCAATTCACAAACTAATTAACCAAATAACTCTCTAATTCACAAACATTAAACATTGACAATTGATGAATTTACAAATTAATCACTCAAAATTTGTAAACTAGAGTTTTAAAAATATGAAAAGCATATTAAAAAATTACCTCGTCGGCCACCGCCGTCAGTGATCGATCGATCGTCGGCCGTAATTGGGTTGGGAGTTGGGACTCAGGAGCTTGTCGGCCAGTGATTTGCTTCATCTTTACTTTCTTTTCTTTTTGGATTCTACTTTTGTCGTTTCTCTTTCTTTCTTTTCCCTTTTATTCTATGTGGACCTCACTTCTGACACTGACCTTAGGCCCTTTTCTCTCCAATGTGGGCCCCACTTCTGACCTTTTAATTCTCTCCCTCCTTTTCTTTCTTTTCTTTTCTTTTCTTTATGCGTGTTTATCAGAGTGGGCCCCACTCCTGACCTTTTCTCTCCCCTCTGACCCGTTTTTCTCTGAGTTTTTTTGGAAGTGGGGGTACTGTGGTCCCCCCTTGTTCCCACGTAGGCCTGCCACTGAACTCCACTCAAAACTTCTTACAATTTTCCCAACAATATTGCATAATAGTTTAGCAATCTTTGTCAAGACCTTATAAGGAGTCCACTCAAAACTAGGGATAAAGTCACCATAACTACAACGAAAACTCCATATAATTCCTTGAAATATTAGTCGGTATACATGTTCAAGAAATTTTAATAATACCATTGTGACTGTCTAGGCTAAGTAATTAATGTTTAGTTGCATTGTAATTAAACTAGACACAATCTTTTACTAAAAAGATTAAGCTGAATACAATTATTAAGCATTAATTATATCTTCTTAAAGGATATTAAAATGGAAATCTATGCTAAAGTCACGCTTTAATCTAGTCAAGCTATCAACCTACTGGCCTCTTATTGGGCTTTAGCGGCCGCTTATGCGAATCTGTGAGAAGATACAACTTTGACCTTACTTTTGAGCCCACGGGGTGTCAAAGTCCTCTTAAGGACAGTCATTGTACTATATGTCATTAATGTTTGAAATTTTACTTGATTCCCCCTTTTAATTTTTTATATACAACCCTAAAATGGTTTTATATGCCATTTTCCAAAAAAAAAAAACAATAACTTGGCCTGGGGTTCATCATCCTTGTTTCTTGATTCTAGTCTTTCAAATTTCCCGAAAGACTTAGGCCCTCTTCAGTTCATCTTAAAATAATAATATTCATAAATAATAAGTTCAGTTCAGTAAAAATAAGTTCAGTTCAGTAAAAATCAGTAGTGCAAAGAAGAAAAAACAACATGAATTAGTAAAGATAAGTTGAGTTCAGTAAAAATAAGTTTAGTTTAGCAAAAATAAGTTCAGTTCAGTAAAAAAGAAGTCCAATTTAGTAAAAATAAGTTTGGTTCAGTAAAAATAAGTTTGATTCAGTAAAAATAGGTTGAACTGAACAGGACCTTAATTGCCTTAGCATTCATATTAGGAGCTTTAAACTATCTTTTCTGTATAATAGAATATATAAACTACAATTTGCAGTTAAATTTTTTTTCTTATATTAGTTTAAACTTGCTTCCTAATTAACAACAATGTTCAATGTTATTCCGCTCTAAAAATAATATTGTTCACCCATTCTCTTAAATTATTGGTTATACTTAGATCATGTCCAGTTCACCTTAATCTTATTCAGCTGAACTTATTTTTACTGAATGAACTTATTTCAACTGAACTGATTTTATTTTTGCCAAACTGAACTTGTTTTTACAGAACTTAACTTATTTTTACTGATTCATGTTGTATTTTCTTCTTTGCAGTACTGATTTTTACTGAACTGAACTTACTTTTGCTGAATTGATTTCTACTTAACTGAAATTATTTTTATTCAATATTATTATAAGGTAAACTGAATTGGGCCTTACGATTTGCACACATACTCCTGTTGTCTCTTTATATTTACTATATTTGCTTTTTTCATGTTTTTTAAGATACAACTTTAATTCGCCTCTTAGGCTAAGGTTGAGGAAGGGCTTGAGTTTATAGGTGAAAAATATAAAAACTATATATGCAGAAAATACACATTGAGATTAATTAATTAAGATCCCATATTTCATTACATATGCATGTGAATAGTGCTTACATTCAACATGTAGCACATAAAAATAGACGGAGGAAGTATTATGTGGGAGATGTACTTTCACCACTTAAAAATGAATAAAAACAATGTGGGTACAAATGTCAACCAAATACTGAGGATAAAAAGGGAAAAAAACATTGAATGAGGACAAATAGGAAAAAAGAATTAGTGAATGAGGGTACTCTAGAAATTAGCTAATTAACATTTTATAAATGGAAACATTAGAAACAAGAACAACGATTTGAACACCTAAAAAGAAATACAATCATTATATTATGTAATGGAGGAAATATATAAACTAAAGTGATCTTAGCTTACAATAACTTATTATTAAACGTTATAAGTTACTTCTAAATAGTGGTTGGATGTGGGGACTAGAATTGTACCATAAACCACCACACCCCCCACCCCCCACCCACAATACCAGCACACGACACCGCAAGATCGCCAAAAACATCCCCAACAAAAACCCTGGAGCAAGGAGAGCACGGCATCGAAGTAGAGAACAAAGGAACACCCAACCGGTAACACAACACACTCCGATAAGTCTTAGGGTTCATCGTCTGACCCAACCCTGAAATAGGAACTGCCCGAAGCCAATCTGAGGTGTGATCCCCCTGCTGTGACTGCCACAAAGCTAACCGTTGAGGAGATAAAGAAAAGGTGGATTCTATCGATGCTGTAAGCTTTGTGAAGTATATATCTGCCAATTTCTTCATAAGTTTAGGGGCAGCGACTACACTAGGATCACGCAAAATGTCAGACTCCACAGTTCTATAAAAAAGACTCAACGCATCCTCAAAGGCACGTCCACAACCAACAATACCTGCAGGACGTAAAAGCTTATCCTGTAAACTAGCAGACTGCAAACGAGACGCGAGATAAGCATAATGCCGAACATTACTCGCGCAATAAACACCAAGTCCTCCAAAGGCAAAAGGTAAGGTAGCAAGACGCCACTGCCAATCGCCAAAACCAGGCCCCGAAGCAGTAACAATACGCTCCAAAGAAGAACGAAGAGCCCCATCGAAGGAACGATAAGCCTCATCAAAGACACAAGGAGGACAAGTACGCAGGGCAAAATAGAGTTTAGAAATGCCCGTACACGCCCTAAGAAGTAGCAACTCACACTGGGGATCATCAAACTTAGCAACCTTATCCATAAGCGTAATTGTCTTGGACACTCGCTGCATCACAAGCTCCCCACAGAACATAGAGTCGGAACTAGCAGGACCACCAAGCAACTTTACACCACTCAAAGGCCGTGCAATATCAGGGGGAAGGACACCAACAAGCCTACTACGAGGGTCTTCGACAGGCCAAAAAACCTCAGTCTTTCCCACATTCAGATGTAGACCGGAACTAGGCCTATCCTCCATAATCAACTCCAAAACCTTCCCCACGACCAAGGTATCACCAATAATGGTGTCATCATCCAATTACCACGCCTGAAGAGACATCAAAAGAGTCTATGATTTTACACACCAAGGGATGTAAAACCAAAGCAAAAAGCAAAGGACCAAGGGGATCACCCTGTTGCACCCCCTGAGATGACCATAAGGTGTGCTCTCCATAATACAATCTGGCGGGATGAGAGTAGCAGATATCAACCCAACGTGAAATGCCTGGACACCGAAGACGAACTTCACGTAACATGATCTCATGATCGACTAAGTTGAAAGCATTTTGAAAATCCACCAACAACATATATAGAAAGACCGACATCATTTCCACGATCCTCAATCAACCTGTTAACAGCATGAAGTACTGCCTCACCACCCGAAGGAACCCCAACACCAAACTGAAGACCATCAAAGTAACCTCTCAAAGAAGGCCCCACCGAAGAAGCTCCAACCTTTGAAACCAAACGCCGCCAAATAGTACCAACGGCTATCGGACGAATACCCCCACCGGGCTTGACAAGAGGAGTGAGAGGAGCACTAGCAATGTACTCACCCAAAATCGCAGGACATTTCCCAGCTAGTAAGAGATTAACCACTTGCGGGATAAAGTCAACTAACTCATCCGAAATAGCCACCGCTGCCCCACTCAAACAATCCATAAGGTGTTGAGCTCGAAAACCGTCCCTACCACAAGATGTGCCACGAGGAAAACTCGAAATCCGATCCAAAACAACAGCAGAAGAAGCAATGAGATGATGGTGGTCAATAGGTATATCCGGCAAGGAAGGAGCCGGCGAAGAAGGGTGTTTGGACTGTAACTCCGCAAGAGTGGCAGCAGATTATGGAGCAATGCCGAATGAAGAAAGAACACGGACCGCAGCTGTATAATAACCATCACAAATCTTCCTCTTACACTGCTTGATATTGCGCTCATCCAAATCAAGGTCCTCCTCATCAGCGTCTGAGAAAGTAGGATTATTATTTATTATCATTTATTATCTAACATTTGTTATCTAACATTTATTTATTATTTTATTTGGCTATCATCGTTGCTTGTTGTACGCATGAGAATTTTATTCGGCTGCATGAATAAGGGATACCGATTTTATTGATTGTCGTTTTGTAAAGTATTCCTACGAACATTAAACTATTGTAGTTGGTAGTTGTTCTTGAATCAATCGGTATGCATCTTTTAAGTTTGCCTCCGTAGAAATTTATAAATAATAATAACAAAAACAAAAAATAATGACTTATACACCAATAATAATAAATAATTATATTAATATAATAGTATAATATAATAATTTGAATAATACTCCCTCCGTTTTTTTTAATATGCACCTAAGGGTTTTAACAAGAACCAAGGAAAAAGTGCAAAAGTAAGAGAGAAGGTTAGTAAAAGTAAGGAAAAAGTGAAAAAGGTAGAGAGAAGGAAAGAAAAAGTAGGAGAGAAGAATAATAATTAGGTGGGCCAACCTTCCATTTATAGCAAAAGGTAGAAAGGTGCCAATTAAAAAAACACCCCAAAATGGAGAAATGTGCATATTAAAAAAAACGGAGGTAGTACTACTACTACTACTACTAATAATAATAATATAATAATAACGATAATAAAAATTTAAAAGATAATAAGAAAAATAGTAATAATTATTATTATTATAGTAAAGATTAGAATGATACTAATAATTATAATGGTAATAGTATAAATAATGATAATAATAACAATAAATAATAATGATAAATAAGGTCGAATAAGGTCTAATAAGGAAAAATAAGTTGAAAAGAACGGACCTTAAAAGCAACAAAAAGAATTCATCCAATTCTAAAGTCCATAATATGACTTGTAGATTTTAACTCACTTGTTCTAGACAAGCCCTTAAATTCTTGGACGAACTCTTTCCTGTCCAAAGCAGGACGTATAGTCCTCATACAAAGTAATCTCAATGCCATCCCCATCTTCATCATGGCCACGACCGAAATTCCAAATGCAACTGCCTACAAACTAGACTCTATCAATCGAAACTTCTTCTGGAAACAAAACAAGCAGGATATAAGAGGTCTCCCTCTCATTTCCTGGGGCTGGGACAAAATTTGCAGACCAAAATCATAGGAGGTCTAGGTCTCTGAAAAATGTAGCATATGAATTAAAATATGCTTGCCAAGTTAGCATGGAAAATCCTTACGAACCCACCAACAAGGGGGCTTCCCTGATGCGCAAGAAATATCTCAAAAACTCTTCCTTCTTTGAATACAAGTCTAAACCGACAGACTTTCCAATTTGAAAAGTCGTACTTAAAATGCGAGAGCTAATCCGCAAAGGAATCAGATGAAAATTGGGTCTGGAAATGACATCTTTTTTGGTTGGATAATTGTTGTGCAAATAAAAGTTTGATAGCAACTTTAAATCTAGACCCTTCTACCATAACGAATATTCATCTTAAAGTAAGCGACACCATCTGACCATATATGACTTGGAACTCTAGCTTCCTTAATGCTCTCCTCCCACCCCAAATTGTCTATATAATCGAAGGTATCCCCCATCCTTCTACCCCTTAGGAAGATGACCTTTGCTGGGGTCTGACTTCGTCTAAGAAATTTACTGTAAAATCTTCCATATGGCTAGTACATAACCCCTGTTTTTTACTATGTCAAAATGGCCTTTTCACTGGATATGGAAAGCTGAAATCCCTCCCAAGGTCAAGATCTTTATAATATGGCAATTTCTCCATAATGGTATTCCTACAAGGAACAACTTGGAAAAGGAATATCCCGATCCACAACTACTACCCTATGTGCCAAACACCAAATGAAGATATAAACCACCTTTTCCCACTCTTCCTACACACTGCTGCTTTCTGGAAAAATAGTACCACATAAGCTTTCTTCCATGCCCCATTAACGCAACGGACCTCCCCTCTCTGATAGACACCTCCAAAGCCCAACCTAGATCAACAATGGAAAAAATCCTTTTACTTCTGTGGAGCATATGGAAAGAACGTAATGCTCTAATTTTTGACAACGAGACATGACAGTCAAATCGCATACTTCATAGAGCAAAATACATGTACCTTGAATGACAATTACGCAATTCTATTGACACTAACTCAAAAATTTTCATCCCCTCCTCAAACCATTCTCCAACCACCATCCATGTCCATCGGACCCCTCCACATCACCCTCTCATCAAGTTAAACTTTGATTGTTCCTCTAACCAAGGTTCAACGGCAGCAGGCATAGTATTCTGGAACTCTTTAGGAGAGATATTGCATGTGAAGGCGTACAAGTTAGGGAAGTTGTGTCCTCTAATAGTTGAAGCCACTTCCCTTCGAAATGGACTCATCGAAGCCAAGAATATGAAGATCTTAGATATAGTCATAGAAGGAGACAATTTGACAATCATCCACATCTTAAAAGGAAAGTACAACACCCCATGGTGCATACAGACTCTCATTGACGATATCAGAAAACTTCTCACTTCATTCAAGTTTTCAACGATAACGCACATTTTCAGAGAAGCAAACAAAGTAGCTGACTACCCGTCATCTAATAACTCAAATATCCCAGGAGTTCGATGTCCGGATGGATAAAAATTATTATTTTTCTCTTTAAGATACCTTAGGTTTTATCCTTGATAGAAGGGTCACCTAATACTTTTCCTGACATCATATAAAAAAATATGACTTGTAGATTGTAGTGTGACCGAGTCCAAGTTATGCATAAAACCAACAGTTTAATGAAGTGAAACATGCAAAAAGCTTGTAAAACTCCTACTTCAACCATCTAAAGTTTTATGTATACCTCGATCCCTCAAATATAAAATCACTTGCGGCTTCCTAAATTAGTAAAGAGTCGCCTATTAAAATAGTTTCTATCTTAATTTTCACAATAAATTATTACTCCCTCCGTCCCATATTAGATTATACACTTCCTATATTCGTCTGTCTCACATTAGATGATACACTTCTATAAATGGTATGACCCTACAATAGAAATATAAAATTTTATTATTAATAGGTCACACATATAATTATTTATTAACCCACCCACCCCCAACCCCTTTACAAGCACGGCCCACATATGCCTCACTATGTACTTAGACAAATACCAACAACCAACTACTCACAATAAAATAAACAAGTTAAATAACACTTCTAAACTTTGTGCCAGTCAAACTGTATCATCTAATATGGGACGGAGGGAGTATAAATTTACTTTTATAATGTTTTGTGATGATCTCAACTACTTCCTTTGTTTTTTTATCTATTGCAGTATCTAGAGTTTCACGTTATATTCCTTATGCACAAGTTAACCATCAACCTTGAGGTTGGGGGTTCAATCCCGACTAAGGGAGATTATGCATCATACACCCGGGTGTACCATGAGCATGGTGCACCCAAGTCCATTTAAGCTAAAAAATAGCTTTGAATGTACCACGCTCATGGTACACCCAAAACTATTTAAGCTAAAAATAGCATTAGATGTACCATGCTCATGGTACGTTAGGTGTATAATAAAAATTATACCACCAGGGGCACTTTGAGAGTAGGATTTCCGTTATTGTTTCCTTCTCTCAAAGTGTCTGGCCATTAGGACCCGAGCAGGGTCCGGGTCACTTCTTACCAAAAAAAACGTTAATCATCAATATCTCCAGTTATAGTTTAATACAAATTAAAATTTGATATCGGAATACAACAAAATCCTACATGACTATATTTTTCTCTAATTTGATTTTACAAAAATTGATCAATAGTTAATGCTTGAATAATTTAAAAGTTCAAATGTTATAATAAAAGAACAAAATAGATGAAAAATATATGTTCCCCTTCATCTTTTCCCAGTATTTAAAGCTTATTTGTCGGAAAATCAAAACTTATTTAAAATTGTATGAGGGTTTGTTCTTTTCAACTTATTTTTGTTTATCTTAATTTACCTGAACTTATCTAGAATTTATGTGAACTTATTAGACCTTATTTGACATTATTAGGGTTTTGTTTTTGATATCCAATCGGATTAGAATATGTTATATCATAATAATAGTAGAAATTAAACTAATATTCTATACTAAGCTAACTTTTATAAATCGTTTTTTTATCATTACCAATCCAAAAAGTATTTGACCTTATTCGACCTTATCTAAACTTATAATCAGCAATAACAAATTGAAAAGAATGAATCCTGAATTCACAAGGAGAGGAAAATAGAGAATCATAGACATAATCATCCTCTAAATAATCTTCATGTCTGCCACCTCTTTATAGGAGAATCTAATACTACTCCTACAAGTAACCACGAGGTGAGCACCAACACCAAGGAACCAATTCCTGGCATGCACATAGCAATTAGCAGCGCAGATTACACGAGTCTCGAATACTTCGACGACAAACAACCCATGCTACCTGGATGGAATGCAACTTTGACCGGCAAAAGTAAATAGAATAACTACTTTTCTTTTTGTTTACTCCGTTTAAAGTGATTTGGAGGGAAAATTGAAAAGCGCGCAGCTTAACTGTTATGCCAAACCTAACTGCCAATCTTTCTTCATTGCCAAATCTTGTGTGCCTTTTTGTCAGGAATTTCTATCTCGAATTTCACATCCATACTTGAGCAATTTCAAACTGAAAATTGTGCTATTCAACAATGTTAATCTTGAGGCAAAAATAAATTAAACAATCAGAGATATGTTCATACAGTTTCCTAGTTTATATCTGAGATCTGAATTCAGAACTTGAGGCACAAATCCGAAAATTTTACTTCATCCGTTTTTTTTAAATGTGACACTTTCCATCTAAGGAAGTTTGGAATTAGTTGTGACACTTTCTTTTTTGGGCAAATCTTTCTCTCTATCTCTCTCCTATCACATGGGTCACCTCCTTTCTTTCTCTCTATCTCTTTGCTCTCCAAAAATTACCTAGGAGTCCGTGAAATCAAAAGTGTCACAACTAATAAAAAACGGAGGAAGTAGATGGAAATAACAGAGGTTTAAAACTCAAATTCGAGACTCGGAATTCAAAATCAAATACTTGAAGCCTTATATATATTAGACAATCGAAATCAAACATGTGAGACCCGAAGGCCGAAGCCTGAAATCTGAGTTAGACAAAATTTAAGACTCATACCTTTGTATTTAAAACTCGTCATATATATGGGTTTCGGCTTTACCAATTCTTTATCTGTTTTGAACCGATTGACAACAGGAATATCTTATACTGACCTAGGGTACAAAAATTGCTTGAAGTCATACACTAGGCTAATACTTTTCCATTTTTAAGTTAGATTTATTCTTTTCTAAACTTTAAAATCTCATTTTTCAAAAAATTTATAGATTTACAATCATGATTTTGTTTTCTTTAGATTATTTTGTATAAGTTTATGTTCTTTCTTTTTTAAGACTTGGAGGTTCATTGAAGACGTAGCAGATCACTTTTAAGAAAGAGAGTGTATCATATACGAGATTATTAATCATACACTTAGGTGTATCATACTCATGATAAGACTTTTTGTTTTGCTCTTTTCTCCTTCAAACGTCTTCAAATGACGAAAAAATAGATTTTCAAATGGGCAATGAGTTAAAAATAGTTTCAGGTATACCATGCTTATGGTACATACGGGTGTATAACAAAAGTTGTAATCATGTATCCACAATCCCACACTCTTACTCAATTTTAAAATAATGTAAGAAAATGTATTGTGTCAAACCAGTTTCAGCATAACATTGGTAAGACTATTTACATATTAATCTCATTACACCTTACATATCAAATTCATTACGTGATATTATAATTTCATCGTTTAATAGTTCAAAAATAATATATCTAAGGCATCAAATTCATAAACTGGTTTGATAAATTCATTATGTGCTAGGAAAAAATCATTATCTGATAGGATAAATTGATTATCTGATTTGGAACTTTAATTACCTGATATCGTTTCCATCAACAGATATGCTAAGTTATCAATCTGGTAGGAAAAAATTATTATCGGATAGAAAACATCCTTATCAAATAAACTTTAATTACCTAAACTATTCGTTTGTTGATTAGACCTAGAAACGTATACCAATCCAAACAACGTTGTTTTCAAACGAGAGAAGATCCAGACGGTCAGAAAAATGAACATTGCAAGTGCCGACGCTTGCCATAACAGAAGAATCAACGTCCAAAAAGTGGAACCACAAATTTCTTTGATGCAATTAAAGGTACAACCTGTCTTGTAAGAGACCGTCTACTTTTAAATTAAAAGGAAACGACCCAAGCCTTATATTTTAAAGAGAAATGATAGTGTCGGGATCGAGTTAAATGAAATGGGTTATTGATAGAATGTGAGCTTAGATTGTTCTAATTTTAAGTTAAAATTAGACCTCCTTTTTTAATAATTTGCATTATTGGTAATGTAGAAGGAGGAGTGGCCAAAGGGAGAAAGTGGTAAATAAGGGTTGGAAAAAAACTTAACCTTGAAGGGAAAAGTCATGCATTTGGAGGGAAAAGCGAGGAGGTTAGAGATGAGTTGCTATGTTGCGACTTCCTCTACATCATTGCCGATTGAGAGGGAAGAGAAGAGGTCGTCATCAGAAGCGAAGAAGGTGGTTTCAGGTGAAAAAGAGTGGTGAGATCGTGGTGGTGGTTTACGTTTCTTGAAGGGTGTGTGGATGAAGTTGGGGTTGGAAGGTCTAACCATAGCTTTGGGTGAGACGATCTAGTCCAATACTTTCTCATAATGCAATTTTATAATTCTTTCGAATTTTTTAGGATGGTAAGTACTAAGTAGTAAAGTGGCCGGACTCCTACACGGAGCCACCCGTCGCAAATAAGCGGGTCGGATACTTTGACAGTAAGGGGGAAAACGATAAGAGGAATCCCTACCCTCAAAAATACCGATAGTGGATATCGAACCCCCTAGGTTCCAACCTTGAGGTTGCTAGCCTCTCTCCTCACGACTAGACCAACTCTTGCTTGGTAATATACAAACACTAGTTGTGCTAATTGATTCACGTAAGAATCCATTACTTACATTATACATGAATTATCATTAATACATGGATTTTTTGTACAATACCACCTGAAGTTTACAAGTTTTTGTAAACTCCCATTTTTATGTTTTTTTTATAGATAAATTACAAACTAAACTTCCCTTGTTTTTGAAAACTCCCACCACTTAACGATTTTCGTCAACCAAAATGTTAAGTGGGCCCCACATAAGCGTTTTTTCCATTAATTGCCCCTAACCTATCTGCCCCTCTTCTTTCTCTTTCCCATTACTCTCTCCCTCACCTCTACCCACCATTGAAGACCCATGTTTGAAACTCTTATTGTCTTTCTCTCCCCTATTTCCTCCTCTCAATAATAGATAGTTATGCAATTGATTACTTAGTACTCCCTCCGTTTTTTTTAATATGCACTTAAGACTTTGCACTAGAACCAAGGAAAAAGTGCAAAAGTAAGAGAAAAGGTTAGTAAAAGTAAGGAAAAAGTGAAAAAGGTAGAGAGAAGGAAAGAAAAAGTAGGAGAGAAGTGTAATAATAGGTGGGTCAACCTTCCATTTATGGCAAAAGGTAATTAGGTACCAATTAAAAAAAACACCCCAAAATGGAGAAATGTGCATAATAAAAAAACGGAGGGAGTATAAACAATCCAGTTGTAAATTTTCATCTACAATTGAGGAATTCAATAAGGTATTTAGCAAATTTCCCCTACAATAATACGTTAGAAACCCCAAAAGTACCCCAAAATTCATAATTGGGATTAAAAAAACCTAGTTTGATGTACAAAAACGCATACAGGCTCACTTAATATTTTGATTAGCATACATCATTAAGCAGTGAGAGTTTTTAATAAAATACGGAGTATAAAAGTTTAGGTGATAATTTATAAAAAAAAAAAAAGAAACGGAGTTTATAAAAGCTTGAAAATTATAGGTGATATTCTAAAAAAAATTGCAAGACATTTCGTAAATTTTAGCTTACTACGAAGTTGAGCAAACCAGCCTTTCAAAAAAAACAAAAAGTTGAGCAAACCTAAATTCATTGTACTCGTACTTAATCTTTTCTTCTATCTCATTGAACATGGTCTGTAAAATTAATTGATTGATGGAAGGATGGGGCCAATCTGATGAAAAACCATATACGGCTTCTCTACCACGCCGCTATATCTAAAGAGCACCGGTAAATTGCTAAATTATGATGTCCCCAATACTAATCTCACCATATTTTGACAGTTGCGTAAAGTCATGTTCTAAATAAAGACGTCCGTTATTTACGACTCACGCTAATTGTATGTTTTTCACTTTTGCTCGCATAATTTGACTTATTGTGCACATTAATACATATGATTAGTTGTACGTAGGTTAAACATCATGTGCATGTTTATCTTAACCATAAAGTTGATGGTTAGTTCTCCCACTTTAGTTGAAAAGGTTAAAGGTCTAATAAGAATGTGAAAGTATTGGGTCAGACCGTTTGATCCAATTTTACTGTCAGACGGAATGCCGCCATCGACGCCGCTCCTTCCTCCTTCCTCAACGCCGACACCACCGACCCCACCATGTTCGTGGAACAATTCAAATTGACAATGCAGCAAGAAGAATCCACCAAATGAGATTATGAGAAAGAAAAATAGAAATCGAAGTACCTTGTGATCGACTCTGACGCAAAAACCGGAGAAGCGACGACAATGAAGGTGAAAATGAAGAGAGAGAAAGATCCGACGGTGGTGGCAGCCATTATTGTAGAGAAGAGAGAGATCCGACGGTGGTGGCAGCTTCACGAGAATGAAGGTAAACGAGTTGTTTTGGGGAAGAGAAAAATAATGAGCTTTTTATAAGAGAGGGCAGCTCCAGGAGATGATGAAGGTATGTTTTAGATACTCTTTTTTTTTCATTTGCTTTTATTCTCTTTTCAGTTAGAGGTATGTTTTAGATAATTGTTAAATGAAAGAATAAGAAAACTAAGTGAAAGAATAATATAAGTAACTGAAAACTTATTTGCTATAATTTAGAACTTATTTTATTTCATATACTTAAGTTTAGTTTTCAGTTAGAATTAAACACGTAAATGAAACAATAAGATAACTAACTGAACTTAAAAGACATCCAATTGAAAGAAAAAAGATCAACTGGAAAAAATTGAAACCAACTGGAAAAAAAATTGAAACCAACTGAAAGTGGTCAGACGCGTCTGACCCAATACCTTCTCAATAAGAATTTCTGCTTTGGTGATGGAATAATTGAGGGACCCTCGGATAATATTAGAGGTGGTACTCTAATTCAACACAAAATTGGCTCGTTATTATCGGATTTGTGTCTAGGGTATTGATCCGTTTAAATACACGGTTAACACGACACGACGTGTTATTAAACGGGTCGGGTTACAATTAGAGGGGTTCAACCCGTTTAAGTAAAAGCGTTGGCACCGCACGACACGATTTCACTCAATTTTCAACTTTATTATGTAAAAAAGACGTGACACGCCAACACGATCTGAACTTGGCATGAAATAAACGGATTTGGATCAAATTTTTTGACACGTTTAAGTAAACAGATCGACACGATATGACATGTTTATTATACGGTTGGGGTAGGGGTTGAGGGGTTCAACCCTTTGTACGTGTTAGCGGATTCACACGAAAATGACATAGTATGAGAATTTGCCAACTCTAAGGCCTATTGTCTTCGGCATAAAACAATTGAATTGAACTGAATTGAATTGAACTGAACTGAATTGAAATGAATAGTAATATGTGAGAGTAAAAGTATTGTCAAGAGCTGAACTGAACTGAACCGAATTGAAAATAAGATGGGGAGAACAGGCCCTAGGTAATATTCCGTTCATAAGATTGAGAATAGAAAAAGTTATATGGAGACATGACATTTTCTAATAGAGTAGAACCCATCATATAGTGGGATAAGTGAGGGTAAAGGAGACAAAAAAGAGTTCATCTAAAAATAAAATAAAGCAAATAAGGAAGAATTTCATAAAACACCCTTTGGTGGAAAGAGAAAAGGTATTTGTGGAACAGATGTAGTACATAACTATAATTTTTAAATAAATATATATATATATATACTTTCTCGTTTTTGCAATAAATGCAACAATTCGTATTTTAATAAGTTTTATAATAAATCCAATACTTTTAATGAGTTTCAAGTTACCTACTCTTGTCTCTCATATTTACATAAACACCTCATATATTATACCCCAATCTCATAATCATTGCAAAAGGGAGGATTATATCGAAAAGCTTTTTACTTTCAGTGTTTGTCTTTTTAATTACTCAAAAGATCATAAACCAAATTTATTCTTTTGTTGATTGACCGCATTGGAAACCGTTTGGCATCAAGAGCATCAATGAAAATTTAGTACCAAATGTTTCGGTATTACAAAAAAATATGAGTAGCTCAGGGGTCGTTCATGTCTATTTTTTATGTTTCTCGGTATTGTTAGACAATTATATTCCTACAAAATGAATATATAAAATGCGGAAACTTAAGAGATTATGAAATACCTCCAACCATTACACAAATTGAAAATATTGAGAAGATGAAGAGATCGTGAATGCTTGCCCAAAACTAACGCTTCGTTAATAGTATGACTCTTAAGAATATACTCAAAATAGTTGATAGATCCTTCTTGCTTTAGTTGATGGTGTAGTGATTTTAGAATGTAGTGGATGCAATGACTTTTTCTGCGAGATGAATAACGTTATATAAGGGTTGTACCATCAACAACAGAACCCCTCTTTTCTGTAGATGTGATAACGTTATGGAGTAAACATAGTGGTGGGAAATAGTTGCGCTTCACTCAAAACCCAAGTAAAGATAAAGATGGGGAAAATTAATGAAATAATCAATTAACTAATTGTTAAAATTCCAACATTCTCCCACTTGGTCCACTTTATCTACGAAGTCCTCATATATAGATCATAGTGATGAATTCTCTTAAAACGAGAACTAATATCCCATGCATCACAATATATTTAGTCTTGGCCACTTACACTACTTAATGAGTAAAACCCTATGCTTACTCTAGGTCAAAAATAATGACATTTAACAAAAACAACATGTACGTACATAAACTCAAAAAGATAAATATCAAACTGAATGAAAAGTTGCAACATAAAATAAAATAATGTTTTAAATGAGAGCCAAGTCCCATGCTCTCTACATGACCCTTGAAAACTTTACTTTGCATGCCTTTTGTCAAGGGGTCAGCAATCATTAATCCAGTACTAATGTGTTTTATGATCACTTTCTTTTCTTAAAATCGTTGTTTTATGGCTCGAAATTTAATGTCGATGTGCTTACTTCGACTTCTACTCTTATTATTCTTAGCCATAAAAATAACGGTTGAATTATCACAAAACATCATTATCGACTAACAGATAGAATCAACGACTCTAAGTCCATATATGAAACTTTTCAACCATACACCATGTGAAAGAAATGAACTCAACTTCCATAGTTGAAGTAGCAGTTAAGGTCTGTTTCGCACTCCCTAAAAAACGGGACCATGGGCCAACATAAATACAAATCCTAAGGTGGATTTTCTTGAGTCAATGTAGCCACCATATTCGAAATCAGAATAACCAACTACTCGGAGACTATCAGTCCGTCAATACATAAGCGAATAGTCCTTAGTACCCTGAAGATATCTCAACACTTTCCTTCGAGTGATTAGGACCTTAATTACTTTGATATCTTCCTAATACTCCAACAGCATATACAATATCAGGCCTAAGTAAAAACCTGGGCATACATAATGCTTCCAACAGTTGAAGCATAAGGAACATTTTTCATTTGTTCCCTCTGAAGATCATTCCTAAGGCACTGGTCCAAACGACACCATGACATAGAGACCATCTCATCTTTCATGGGCTTCATCCACAATTCAGAATCTCTTGAACTTGAGGGTTGCGAAAACGTAATTGGATCATTGTCAGCTTCATCATTAGAATCTTATTCTTGCAAATACACTTCATAATCATCAGAAATAGGTGATCTCCTTATTCTAACAGATCTTTTTTAAGAACTTGATCAATGTGTTGATTATTCGGATGAACCCGATGTTCTTCATGATCTATTAAATTGTTATCAACATTTTATGAAGATTCCGCCGTTGTGTCCCTAAAACTAGTTTATGATTAAGGGGTGTGAATGACAATCAGTCTATCACTTGAAACATCACTTGAATTTAAGGGTGGAACTTCAGTGTGATATGTTTCAGAATAATGTCCTGAATTTGATTATTCCCACTAACTAAGTCATTCTCAAGGAATTTAGCTTTTCTTGATTCCACAATTCTGGTGCTCTGAGATGGACAATAGAACCTATAACCCTTACTTCTCAGGATATCCAGAGAAATACCGACTTATAGTAATCGGATCAAGTTTCTTTTCTTGTGGGTTGTAGAATCTCACTGCCGACGGGCATCCCCAAATGCGCATATGGCGCAATCCCTTAGGGACAGCTTTAGATGGAACTCAGTTTAATATATACAATGTCATCTTGAGAGCTTCAATCCACAAAAATGGTGGATGTTTGGCATTTCTCTGCATACTTCTCACCATGTCAATTAAAGTCCTATTTCTCCTTTCTGCCACACCATTTTGTTCCGGTGATTAGTAAGAAATTGTTGCATTTATGCATGATTTTTTAGAGTTTTCAAGGAAAAATTTTCAAGCAAAGTAAGACTTTATGAGTTGAGCATTCAAGGCAAAGTTTTACTTAGTAGCGTACTATTTGGCTACTTATTTTACTTAGTAGCGTATTATTTGGCTACTTCTTTAGAAAGAATTACTTTATTGGGGCATAATGGTCCCGAGTTTTCAAAGTAAATTTTTTTGGAAAAGAGAGGAGGTTTTGTTTAAGTTTCGGGACGAAACTTTTTTTAAGGGGGTAGAGCCGGTAGACTGTAATCCCCCATATTTTTGAGTTATTTAATTATATAGTTTTAATCATTTTTGAAGTACTAAAACTATTTAAAAACTAGTTTTTCAGTAAAAACGAGTATTTTAGTAATTTCAAGTAGAAGGGTATTTTGGTAAATTTTATCATTAAGGGTATTTTGGTCTTTTTATCAAAATGTAGCCTTTTTCCACTATAAAACGAGGAAGTTAGGGTTTTCTCCATCATTTACTAGCCACCATCTTCACAAGGAGCAATTAGGGTTCCTCTTTTTCTCTCTTCTCTCTCAACCCTAGTTTTTATTCTCCATCATTTACTAGCCACCATCTTCACAAGGAGCAATTAAGGTTCCTCTTTTTCTCTTTTCTCTCTCAAACCCTAGTTTTTATTCTACATCAATTCCTCCCTTGATTCAAGTTCTAATTTACTTTTCTCCATTGACTTTTGTAAGGGGATCATTTAAGGATTCCAGTGAACCAAAGGGTTTTTATTTTCTCCCTTTTCTTTCTCTTTTCTTTCTCTCGTTTTTCTCTCCCTTTCGCCCCTCTTGCGTTTTTCCGACAACCACCGTGGTTGGTGGCCAACGAGTGGTGTTGGTGCTGTTGTCGTTGGGCAATGGTGTCGGCAACCCTTGGTGGCTGCCGGTCGGGCGATCGTCCGGTGGGTTTGTTTGGCTTTTCTGGTTTTCGAACCACCTTTTAAAAAAATTATATATTTATTTATCATTTTATTAATTAATTTACTGTTGTATTGTAATTAATAAATAATTAGTTTTTATGAGTTTTTAAGCACTAGTTTTAATTGGGTTTTGTCTACTAGTAAAGGTTTTCAAGTTTATGATCTAAAAGAGTTTTTAGAGTGTTTTAAAATAAAAATCTGATTTATTATTATTATTTAAAAGCTGATTTTTATTAATTAGTAGCCTTGAATTATTTGTTGTTAAGTACTAATTATTAGTACTTCTTTGTTGGTAGGTTCCAAGCATTATAAAAGCAATTGAGGCTTTTGTTTGGTGATTCCATTGTAGTCGCAAGGTACATACACTTTGACCTTTGACCTTAGACCTTTGACCTTAGTGGTTTTTAAGGATTATTTGTTGAGCATGATAAGTAAGGAGAGGCTTATGCCTTATGATTGTTTGAGGTTTATGTTATGAACATAGAAAAGAGACTAGGAATGGAACTTTTGAGTTATTCCTGTCATTTGAGAATATGTTATTGATATTTATTGCTTTTGAGCATGATTAAAGTTTATTTATGTTATTCTTGAAGCTATGGCTTGCATGAGTATTTATTGAGCAAGGTCTCATGAGTAGTTTATTTTATTCAGTAAGGTCTCGTGAATAATTAAAGTAATTGAGCAAGGTCTCACTAGTAGTTAAAGGTATTGGAAAAGGTCCCACAAATAGTTAACCATTGAGCAAAGACTCAATTGGTTGGATCATTGATCCTTAAGAAAGAAGAAAGGACTCAAGAAGTCATTTAAATAGAAAGTTTGAGAAAGAGCTCGAAAGAATAAGGATTGAGGTTGTTTGTGATACTTGTTTGTTATCACTTATTAAAGACAGATAAGAAATTAATTTATGTTTAGGATAAATTGTGAATAACCACCTGTCATAAACACCAATTTCAAAATAATCACCCCAAATTGTTTTGCATTTAAATAACCACATCTACTTATGTTCACGTTTTGAAATGTCCACCTGTTAACGGAAAATCTTAACACCGTTAGTTTTAGGGCTCAACTTTTTTAACTCCCTCCAAAATTTCACTAATTACCTTACTAATTTATAATTTGACTGGTTAAATCATGATTAACATTTTAAAAATCTTTTTTAATTCAATTTTACAATTTTTTAAACTATATTTTTGATATATGACACGGTAATGGACACTAATTTCGAGACAATATTTAATCGCGTTTTTAATACTCACGACGACGTTTTTTCGAGAAACGGACGCCACCGTACGCCCTTTATGGGCACGAATTTTGAGATTCCCTACGAAACGAGTACCTACAAGCCGGCTTTTCAGGCACGTACTTCAAGACGCTTTTTTCGGACGGAATACAAAGTTTTTTCAAAAAACGGACACCGAATCATGATTAACATTTTAAAAATATTTTTTTATTCAATTATACAAATTTTAAAACTATATATTTTTGATATATGATACGGTAATGGACACAAATTTCGAGACAATATTTAATCGCATTTTTAATACTCAGGACGACGTTTTTTCGAAAAACAGACACCACCGTATGCCCTCTATGCGCACGAATTTTGAGATTTCCTACGAAACGAGTACCTACAAGTCGGATTTTCGGGCACGTACTCGAGACAATTTTTTGGATGGAACACGTTTTTTCGAAAAACGGACACCGCCATACCTACAAGCCGGTGTCCGTTTTTCGAAAAAACTTTGTATTCCGCCCGAAAAAGGCGTCTCGAAGTACGTGCCCGAAAAGCCTGCTTGTAGGTACTCGTTTCGTAGGGAATCTCAAAATTCGTGCCTATAAAGGGCATATGGTGGTGTCCGTTTTTCGAAAAAACGTCGTCTTGAGTATTAATAACGCGATTAAATATTGTCTCGAAATTTGTGTCCATTACCGTGTCATATATCAAAAATATATAGTTTAAAAAATTGTAAAATTGAATAAAAAAAAGATTTTTAAAATATTAATCATGATTTGACCAGTCAAATTATAGATTAGTAAGGTAATAATTAGTGAAATTTTGGAGGGAGTTAGGATAATTTAGTAAGAATTTAGGCATCACACTTAACGGCGTTAGAAAGTTCCATTAACAGGTGGATATTTGAAAAAGTTAAGGAAATGAGAGGTGGTTATTTAAACACAAACAAAAATGGGGTGGTTATTTTAAAATAGGTGTATCGTGTTGGTGGTTATTCACAATTTTTCCTTATGTTTATTTGTATTTGTCCTGTGTGTCTCACATAACAAACTTTGGCAATAAAACTCTTGGGTAGGATCCCCCATGAGTATTGAACATAAGAGGGTAGTTAGTGTGTAACTATACTCCTGCATTGGCATAACATGACGATGCTATTGTTTTTATTTTATCAAGAAACGTTTATGGAATTCCAAATTATCAAGAAGGTTATCGAGTGGACTAGGTGTCACTCATAGTGTCTCTGTCGAGATGTTGAGTGTAGGGGCTCACTCTCACTCTCTCTTTCATTTCAATAACAAGCGTATACTTCTCGAGTTAACTTATTTAAAGTTCATGGAACTTTACTTTATTAGTAAGAGGTGTGGAATCTCTTACATAAGAAATAGTAGCCCGTATATTAAACCAAGTGGAGGACGGTGCCCGTTCATTACCAATATATATTAACGAATGAATTTAGTTAGTTCAGTCTTTGTTGTGCATTTAGAATAATGAGAAGAGAAAGCCGAATCATTTGAGAATTGCATATATTAGTCCATCCGTTCCATATTAGTTGCAACACTTTCCATATATAATTGTTTCATATTAATTGCAACACTTCTATTTTAGGCATGGACCCACCAATATTTTATTATATATCACACAACGAATATACCCCACTCATTCATTGATTTATGTGAAAAACATTAAAATATTACTCCTTTGTTCTATTAACTTCCTAAAAGTATCACATCACTTTCTATCACATCAACTTTTACAATAAATTAATATAACTTACACCTACTCCATCCGTCCCATATTAGTTGCAACATCTCCAAAGTTTCTCTGTTTTACAGAGGGATTGTAGAGGTGTTACAATCTAGGCTTGGTTCAGGTGCATCCGGCGCCGGTGTTAGTGGCGTTTTTTTGGTTTTTGTGGTTGTAGTGGAGTTAGTTGTGGTGGTTAGTATGAGGGAGATAGTGGGCCGTGTGGTTAGGAAGCTAGGTTACGGACGGTTTCTGGGCTCAGGGCGTTGATGTTCGGCTATTATGGGCTCGTTGGGTAGTTCTGGGTTCGTCGGCGACGATTTTGGTGGTGTCTGGGCTACGCGGTGGTGTGTTTGATTGTTCTTCGGTCGTCGGAGTGGATATGGGTTGTTCAGGGCTCATCGGGGGTGGTAAAGGGAGATTTTACCGTTCGCCGGCGACGATTTCGACGTTTATGGGACGACGGCCATGGTGTCGGCCGGTATTGGCTTGTTGGCGTGGTGACAGCGGTGGTGGGAGTGGTGGTATCTGGTGGTGAATTAGAGGTCAATAATATTGGGTCAAATGAACAATGGTGAAGAAGGAAGAAAGGGTAAGTGATAGCTTGGGGGTAGGTGGGGAATGAGAGTAGAGGAGTTTGGGGGTTAGGAGGGGGGTAAAGGGAATGGTTGAATGCATCTAACAAACAACCAATAAGGGGATCAAGCAATTCTTTTTTTTTTGAGGTAGGGAATCAAGCAATTTGATTCCCTTACCCTTTCCTGATTACCCCTAACCAAACGCCCCCTAAGAGTGATGTTGAAACCGTCACTAGGTGCTGCCTCTATAAATTGTGGATCATTACTTTGAAAGTGTGGTCTTGCATTACCTTGTTGAATATAGATATCGTTGGACATTCATTGTGGCAATTTCTCAATGATGGATGGAATAACATTTTTTAACATGTCCCTGATAACATCCTTTGTTATATTTTGTATGGCTTTGGAATCTGAAGTACCTGCTTCGTTGTTGTTGCTTCTCTTCTTTGCCCTTTGTTGTACCACAAATGGAAAAATGTCATAATTGCTATTATGAACCATTACAACATTATCATCAAAAAGTGGTTTTGCCATGAACTTGCTTGTATTTTGTATCTTTTGGAGATACATTCTCTTTATGGATCAACTTCTGATAGTAGAAGATAAAACCTTCTTTTGTCAGGGTTTAAATAAAACCACTTCTCATCTATGTGAATGGTATTGCTCATATCATTGAAAGTTGGTTCCTTATCTTCTGTTGCATATTCAATGTGAGACAAAATCCATTTAAGTCTTTTAATCTTATGCTTCATTGTAACAGCGGGATGATTGTAACAGAAGTTAAAGTGAATATGCTATAAAATTATTTAGACTAAGGGTGTGTCCGGCAAGTAGAGGTAGAGGTAGGGGTTAGTGTTTTGACCTAGTCCACACCCCTAGTTTATAAATTTGAGTGTTTGGTGAAGTAGTGTTCGACAAACACTACTTTATAAAATTATTTAGATTAAGGGTGTGTTCGGCAAGTAGATGTAGTGGTAGGGGTTAGTGTTTTGACCTACTCCACACCCTAGTTTATAAATTTGAGTGTTTGGTGAAATAATGTTTAGAGTAGCTGTTAGAGGTAAAGGTAGAGTTTAAATAGAGTTTGTGAAACGTTAAAAAACATAGCGTTCAAAAATATAAAGCAGCGTTCATAAAAATATTCAATAGAAAACCTCATCTTCCTGATATCTCTCCATTTATCTCTCAACACACTCTGCCAAACTCTTCTTCTCCTTCGACCTATTCTCTTCACTGCTCTGCAGTTTATCTCCCAACAAAAAAAATCGTTGCTTTCTTGATCTCCTAAAATTGAGAACTTCATTGCCCCAACGACACTTTCTTGAGGTATGTTTTTTCTTACTTTTGTCAATAATTTTTTAATGGACTGAAATTGAGAACCCTGTAATTATGTTTTTGGGAGAAATCAAATATAGTTCTTGATACACCATTGATATCTTGATACACTATTGAGGGTCTTATGGCACCATAGAAATATAATTTTTTAAACTACTTGGCTGTTGCTGAAACAAAATTTTTAGGGTCTTATGGCACCATAAAAATATAAATACCTTAGATTAAGCAATTACATTCAGATAGTCTTTTCTTTAGCTTCTTAAATATTAGGCGCATACGTAGCTTTTTTTTTTCTCCTTTTGTTTTTCATTTTGATGTTCATGAACTGAGATGGAGTAGCGGAGATGGGCTTAGTTTAACATCTATTTCGTCTGTATATAAACAGATCGGTTTTGTATTCATGCTAATATGTATATATCTAACAGTGATTATTTTGAATTATATCCCTGCCAACCTGTGATATCAGAATGAATATTTTGTATTCATAAGTGGTGAGCCAATCTGATATTAGAATGGAAAAGACCACATCTCTAGCCGTCATTATTTTGTATTCATTTTGTGTTCATTCTGATATGCATCTCTAGCTTTGATTATTCTGATATACAATTTTGAATTATATATAACTGTGATTATTCTTATATACAATTTTGAATTATTCTGATATACAATTTTGAATTAATCTGATATACAATTTTGGCGTCATTTGTTGCAAGTTTGAATGAGGATACATAGTCAGTCTAGATTTTTATTTGATAGTTGCTAGTCCTAATATAATTCTTTAGTTGATGTGTACTCTATTAGTGATTATTTTTTCTTGTTTGTATATCGTTCTTTGTAGATGCTTATTTACTAGCAATTTTATATTTGTTCCAAGTGTTATTGTTCCTACTAGCATAGTAATTTAATTCTATGTACTTTATGTCTATGTTAGATGACTTCGTCGAATAACAAAGAAGGGACGAAAGAGGTCTTTAGGGGGACCGATGAGGACACAATAATTTTATGTGAAGTGTGTATTGAATTTATGAGAGTAAATAGACGTACACAGTGTTTTAAGTGGAAGGAAATTCAGTCGGATGTTGAAAAAGGAACTGGACGGACATTTATTATTAAAGATTGTTGCAAGCACCAATATGATACCATGAGAAAAGACTGGATTAAATGGAAAAAGTTAAAATCGTCGAAAACAGGTTTAGGGTGGGATCCGATTTCAGGAAAAATTGATGCTTCCGATGAATGATGGCAAAGAAAGATCTAGGTTCTTTTTTACTTCTTTTCTACGGTATCATTAGTTGTTTAAAGACCCCAGTGAGATAATATAAATTTTATACTTTTTGTAGGAAAATCAAGGATATAAAAAATTTCGACAAAAGGGTGTTAGTTTAACTCTTGAAAATAAATGGGAACAGTTATATGGAGATTCATTTGCAACGGGAGAAAATGTTTGCATACCTTCAATAGACCCCATTAAAGACCTGACAGTTGAAAATAAAAATAGCGAAGAAGAAAATATAGAAAATCTCAGGTTTGATGGTTATTTTCAAGATGGACGATTTAGCGCCTTATTAAACGATGAAAATTTTGTGCAAACTTTTGTGGAACAAGCAAGTGGTATCAGTTGTTTACAAATGACAGGTGCAAACACGAACACTCGTACTTCTAAAAAGGTACAAAAGTAACCTGTCACAAAACTTAATGTTGCTCCATTGAAGCGTGGAAGGAGGCAATCTGCGGGATCCGCAATGTTGGCGAAAGAAATTAGTGAAATGACCGAATGTGTTAAACTCATAAGTCAAAGCAGTACATCCAACGTGAGCGTCGATTGATCTATATCTACAATCTCTCCAGCAATATAAGTCCTTCCTCGTATGACAGAGAATCTTGATTTGCAAAAACATAGTGAATTGTGGTTCTTTGCTACTACTGTAAGTGAGGACAAAACTAGGGAAATTCTCTTGAGTATGGAGGACGATGAAACTCGAGTAAAATAGTTGGAATATTTGTATGGCGAGAAATACAAGTAGTGTAGTGCTTTTAGGACTTATTTAGAAAGTAATGATATATAGTTATTTGCTTTTAGGAAATAAATAGTTCTTGGATTATTAGTTTTATGTATTAGTTTTATGAAGACGTGGTTCAATTTTTAATATTAAATAATTTATAATTGTATTTGTGATCGATAAAATTGTAGTTCACTTTGTAAGTATCAGGTTCGCCGTATATATGGATTCTGATGAAGAAAGAAAGCGCAAGATTTTGGTTCTAATAACAGTTGCGAAGTCATTAATAATTACTTATTATTATAATTATATCCATAAAGAACCTTCTATGACTTCAATTTTAATTGGGGACATGTGGATGAAAGAAGTATTATCGGGTCACCCTATTCGATGTATGTGTGAATGCATTTAGGATTGAGCCCCAGTTATTCCTCAAAATATGTAAGGACTTTTCCTTAAAATATGGGTTGAAATCCAGTTGTAACATGTCTATATTCGAGAAAGTTGGCATATTTTTATATGCAATCGCACAAGGTGACTCAGATAGAGCACTTGGTGAGCATTTTCAACGTTCTGGTGATTCAATTAGTAGGGCAATTCATGATGTTCTCAGATTTCTAGCCCGAACATAAAGGGTCTTGCAAATGATATTATAAGACCTTATAATCCACATTTTACAAGTGTGTCTGCGAAAATATCTACTGATAAAAGATATATGCCCTTTTAAGGTATAATCTATTGTTATTCTTGTTTTTTTTAACTTTGATCATGTGTGTAAATCTAACACTTGTTTTACATATATTATTTAACAGCGTTGTATTGGATGTATTGATGGTACACATATAATGGCATGCATACCCGAAGCTCTACAAATCTCTATACTATAAGGGAAGAAGGGGGCAATAAGTATATGGTGCACACGCCACCACCATGGGCATGGTGCGCTCAAATGAACCTTCAGTTCTTTCTAATGAACATGGAAATCAGTTTGTTTTTTAAAAATAATCAAACCTTCAGTTCATATGTAATGAACCTTCAGTTCATTTGTAATGAACCTTCAGTTCATTTGTAATGACCTTCAGCTTATTTCTGATGAACACGGAAAACGCACCTTATTCTCTCTCCCCTGTCAGTTTTTTTAAATAACCAAATTACCTTTTCACCTTCCCAATAAACCTCCTCTCTTTCATTATTTCCCTCTTCACTCAAAACTGACTTTCTCTCTCCTCCTTCAATCTCTCTCCTTCCATTCTCTCTCTCTCTAAAAGCTCCTCACCTTCATCCCATTTTCTCCTCAACTTCATCCCATTTTCTCCTCACCTTTACCTTTTTTTCTCACCTTCAAACACCATTTTCTCATCCTCCAATTCACCTTTTTTTCGGCATGTTACCTCACAAAAAGCCATTTTGGTTGCGTTTTTGCTTCAAAATTTTAATTTTTAACAATTTTTGTTAAATTAAATGTTGATTTATGTTCATTTTCTTCAAAATTAGGAAATGAAGGGATGACGAAGATTCGCCATTAGTAAAGATGATGAAGAAGTCAAGATACATGTAATTGAAAGAGATGAAGGCTCCAAGTAAGGTTTTTGTTCATTTATAAACATTTCTAGTTGAATCTTTTTTTTGGATGAACCGAGTTCAATTTTGGGATGAACCTTTTAGTTTTTAAGATGAACCGAGTTCAAAAACTAAAAGGTTCATCCTAAAATGGACCTCCTAAAAACTAAAATGAACCTTCATATTTTCAAAAACTAAAAATGAACCTTGTAGTTATTTCGATGAATCTTTATTCATGACAACAGTTTTTTCAAGACTAAAATCGATGAACCCTAGGACTATTTTGAAGACTAAACTTTTGTTTGTTTGGTATTTTTTTGGGTAATGTTTGTTTTGGTAACTTTTGGCAATCTTTTTTTATATTTCGGCAATCTTTTTTTTTGGTTGTTAGTTTTTCCGTAATTTTTGGTTATTTTTTAAAAATTAATGAGCTTATGTTAGTTTCAGGATGAACCTTATAGTTTTTCAGGATGAACCTATGTCAGTTTTTTGGAAATAAACTTTCGTTTTTAGGTAATTTTGTATATATTCTTCATTGCTCATTATGTTAATTTTGGTTCATTATTCATTGTGTAAATTTTTGGTTCATTGTCCATTTCGTTAATTTTTGTTTCATTGTTCATTGTTAGTTTTTGGTTCATTGTGTTAATTTTTGGTTTATTTTTTTTTGGTAATTTATGTTGATTTTGGTAATGAGCAATGAAGAATATTTATGTTAATTTATGTTCATTGTGTTAATTTATGTTTATTTTTTATTTGGTAATTTATGTTAATTTTTGGGTCATTGTTCATTTTTTTTTACTAAAATTGCTTTTTTCGATGAACATTCTTGTTTTTAGGATGAACCTTATTTTTTCCCGGATGAACCTCTTTTATTTTTTTGCTTTTCTTAAAAATCATTGTTTTTGTTGGTAATTTTGGTATATTTTAGAAGATATAAAGGTCTTTTTTTGTAAATTTTTGGTATTTTTGAACCTTTGACATTTTTGTTTTGGTAATTTTTTGGAAACCTTTTGCTTTTTACAATTGATGAACCTCTGTTTTTATTTTAGGTAATTCCACGTAATTTTAGGTAATTTTTTTAATTATTGTTTGGGTAATTTTTTTGTTATTTTTTTAAAAAATCAATAAACCTAGGTCATTTTTAGAATGAACCTTTTCATTTTTTTGGATTAACCTTTTAGTTTTTTGGGATGAACCTGTATCTGTTTTAGGATGAACCTATGACAGTTTTTTCGATAAACCTTCTAATTGGTCTATTCTTAGTTACCCTTTGTCATTACTTTTTTATTTTTACTATTTTTTTTAACTTTTAAACTAAGTGTTTTTATGTAATTCACTAATTTATGTTTATTTTCTTGAAAAATAGGAAACAAAAAAAGATGAAGAAGAAGCGTCCTTTGTGTTGATGAAGAAGACGCGCATTGGTGATGATGAAGAAGTCGAAGAGAAGAGAAGCGCCATTCTTGAAAAATAAGAAACTAAGTGTTTTTATGTAATTCATTAATTTATTGTTATTCATTAATTTTTTATTTCATTTTTTATGTAATTCTTATTTTTTCATTAATTTTTCTATGTAATTCTCAATCCCTTCTTTTGAAAACTGATATGATCATTATAGCTCATTGTTTTATTACCATATATTAATTTTAGGATAAATTGTGAATAACCACCTGTCAGATACACCAATTTCAAAATAACCACCCCAAATTGTTTTGCATTTAAATAACCACCTCTATTTATGTTCACGTTTTGAAATACCCACCTCTTAACGGAACATCTTAACACCGTTAGTTTTAGGGCTCAACTTTTTAAACTCCCTCCAAAATTTCACTAATTACCTTACTAATCTATAATTTGACTGGTCAAATCATGATTAACATTTTAAAAATCTTTTTTTATTCAATTTTACAATTTTTTAAACTATATATTTTTTATATATGACACGGTAATGGACACAAATTTCGAGATAATATTTAATCGCGCTTTTAATACTCAAGACAACGTTTTTTTGAAAAACGGACACCACCGTACGCCCTTAATGGGCACGAATTTTGAGATTCCCTACGAAACGAGTACCTACAAGCCGGCTTTTCGGGCACGTACTTCGAGACACTTTTTTCGGATGGAACACGTTTTTTCGAAAAACGGACACCGCCGTACCTACAAGCCGGTGTCCGTTTTTCGAAAAAACTTTGTATTCCGTCCGAAAAAGGCGTCTCGAAATACGTGCCCGAAAAGTCGGCTTGTAGGTACTCGTTTCGTAGGAAATCTCAAAATTCGTGCCCATTAAGGGCGTACGGTGGTGTCCGTTTTTCGAAAAAACGTTGTCTTGAGTATTAAAAGCGCGATTAAATATTGTCTCGAAATTTGTGTCCATTATCGTGTCATATATCAAAAATATATAGTTTAAAAAATTGTAAAATTGAATAAAAAAAAGATTTTTATAATGTTAATCATGATTTGACCAGTCAAATTATAGATTAGTAAGGTAATTAGTGAAATTTTGGAGGGAGTTAGGATAATTTAGTAAGAATTTGGGCATCACACTTAACGGCGTTAGAAAATTCCGTTAACAGCTGGGTATTTGAAAAAGTTAAGGAAATGAGAGGTGGTTATTTAAACACAAACAAAAATGGGGTGGTTACTTTGAAATAGGTGTATCGTGCAGGTGGTTATTCACAATTTTTCCTTCATTTTATATCATAACTTGTTCATTTACCTAAAACAAGATGTTCATTAAATTTGCTTAAAACAGATAGAATATTTTGGGCAAATAATTTCAAAATGTAATTAAACATACGTTCATTTATTGCCATAACACAGTTTATTTTGGGCCAACCAGTTGTTCATTCAAAAGTTACCTCATATTCCTTGTTTATATTGTATAATGAACATTTGATGTAAATAAAGGGACAACTTGAAAAGCTATAATGAACATAAGTATTATGTTTAAAAAGACATTTTTAAATGAAATGCTTTTAAAATGTAAATAACCATATGTTTTTTTTTCATTACACAGTTCATTGTGGCCAACCAGATGTTCATTTAAAAATTATCTCATTTCCCTTGTTAATTATATTGTACAATGAACATTGTTTGTGGATAAATGAACATCTACCATACCCATAATAAACATGGGGATTATGTTTAAAAAAGACATGTTTAAATGAAATGTAATTAATACTTTTTTTAGATTGATTACAATGAACATTGGTTATCAAAAATTTAACATCGGGATTATGTACAAAAAATTGTTCAAACATTGCATATCACTTATTCGAAAATAAGTTGATTTTACAAAAAACAGATTACTTTAATTTTTAATTGAAATTTTATTTGATTTTACAATGAACATTTGATATGAATTACTGAACATCTTAAACATTTAAAATGAACATTTTTAAGGAGAAAATAAATGGTTGAGAAAAAAAGCGGGAAAATGTTGGGCAAATGAATTCAAAATATTGAAGAGAGAGAAAAAAATCCAGGGCCATTTGTCGTGTTCATTGTATATAAAACGATGTTCAATGATGAGGATTACAAAGGAAAAAAAAAGGCTTCAGTTCAACGGTGTTCATTGCGAATGAACTAAAGGTTCATTTGAGCGCACCATGCCCATGGTGGTGGCGTGTGTATAATGGAATTTGCGAGAAGGGGGTGGACACCAAAAATAAGGAAAAATAAAATAAATAAAATAAATCAAGGAAGTTATTAAGTTTTATTTCTAAATTTAGCAATCAGATTTTTTACAAAAAATGTTTAAAACTTCAAACTATAATATATAAAAAACTACAAAGTAAAAAAAATTAAAAATATCGATGATTATATTTTGTTGAGATCTATAAATAGACACCTATTTTGCTATATTTTTATATACTTCCTCCGTTTCTTTTTAACTACAACGATTTGACATAAATAGAGAGAAAAATGTCCAATCGTTGCAGTTAAAAAGAGACGGAGGAAGTACTTTATTTTTTTTATTTCCAAATATATAAGTAATTGATCCTGAAACATGATGAATTATTTTATGATGAGTGAGAAAGCGGTAGAGGGATATGGCTGATGTATTTTTTTACTCATGAATAATCGCTAATGACATCTTTCATTAACCTTTTGCAAGATTTATGTATTTAAATTGTTTCAATATTTAAACTCTTTTGGGATTACAACTATGGACAATTCTTCAATACTACAATAAAATTGTAGCCACTATAATTATTTGAATCTAAACCTTTCATTAGTAGTAGGCTAATTATGACCATTAATCTAAATGATTTAATAAAAAAAGGTCAATTTTTTAGAAGTTAATTATATGTAATATAATCTAACAAAAATTAAGGGTTGAGATTGAAACTATGTGAAAATTGTAGCTATTGAATAACCTTCATACAATTACACCCACTAAAAAATAACTAAAACTTAACAATTATTTTTAAAAATATGGAATTATATATACATTTCAGTGGAAAAGTTACAATGTATGTTATCAACTCCTTTTACATATTAATCATTCGTACAAGATGCGCATCGCCTACATACATGACCAGTGTTTTATAGAAGAAGGAAAGTAATTCCCACATTATATATTTTGGCTGCATGCAATTGACATGTGTGTTACATTTATATCAGCGGTTAAAGAAATATAATTAATTTATAGTTGAAGTAATTGTTATTCTAGATATGTATTTAGGTTTTATGATTAAAGCTGAGACTTTTACTTTATAGGTACTTAAATTATTTTGGCTAGGGTCCCCCTAATACTCCATAACTATACAGTATACTTACAATATATTGCCCAGGAGCTTGTGGCATCCCCTATTGTTGCAATCATTATTAAATGCAAAGGTATCAGAATTGTGAGTGTAATTTAAAATTTTTGATATTTGAGTGACCGATCAGCTTGATTTACTCTAGCTTAATGAAAGGTATAAAGATTGTTATATAAAATTATAAAAATATTGTTTAATTGGCAAATGCTAGGTTACATCTATATATATATATATTAAAAAGCGTAAGCAAGCGTTGCTATCCGCCACGTGTCATCATCTCTCTTTGAATAGCATTTTATCCAAAAACATTCTCATATATTACAAAAATGTCAATGATTCGAACCCCCAACCTCATGTATGGAATGAATAACTCCAACCACTATGCCACCATATTATTATTGATGCTTCTATCAACAATAATGATGATATATAAATGAAAACGAAGAGTTAAATTGTCTAAATAAGATGACTTATATTTTTTAAATGATATTTTACAAGTTAAACTACATCAGTTATCGCTAACTAATAACGCGAGCATCACTGGTTTCCAACGGCCCAAATGTGGTTGCTCCAAAATAATCAACTATGGTTTACAATTTTTCACTGGAAAATTAGGAGTACATAAAAGGAAGTTGAGTACGAAGAGAAGGTTAAGGATCGGAATTCTGGCTTGAATTCTCAAGAATGAGAATAAAATTAGCTCAGTAATTTCAACTTCGATCATCTGGGGAAATAATCATCACTTCCATAACCTTTATCCATTGTTATCAAAACAAGCAAATAACTTCATTAACAAAGCTTTACATTGAAATGTAGGAACTTCAGAATGCATCAACCATTGAAGAAAACGGAAAATGCCAGAATATTGATTCCATGATATTATAGGCAACGTACAGCGCTGTACACACTATGGCATACTAGTGTACCAGAGACTCTAATTTATTGCCATATCTTCTCTTCAAACAAGAAATTTCTCATCAGGTACAAAAAGTTTCTAAACAAATATTCAAACAATCAACGAGAAGAGAACACTTGTTTATACTCACTACATCTAAACATAACAAGCAAAACATCAGTTTTACAAAACCTTTTAAAAAATCACATACAGAGCAAAATAAAATAAAAAAGTGCATCAAAGAGATTCCCATTAAGACAAATCATCATGAATTACTCCTATGAGTATCTGATGTCCCTGTCTAGTTTTATCATCATTTGCACTCACTCATACATGGATAGATATTCAACTTCCCAACAATTCAGAAAGAGTTATTATAAGAAAATCTCATCAATAAAATACGATAACCCAAAATGCCTCAGATTAAAGTTAGTTTCATTGTATTTAACTACTCAAAGTATATTTAGCACCATCACAGACAACATGGGCTGCTCAAATTTCCAAATCGAACACAAGAAAATTAATTTCACACCCAAATACAAAGCCTCAAATATCCGTAACATAAAGATTACAATTTGACATAAAGTATGAGTACAAAATGTCAAATCATGGCAATTTTTGCGATGCAGAAATAGTATTTAAAACAGCAAAGCCCAGAAAAAAATTCATTAAAGTTTTAGAATTTCATCATAAACTACAACTAAAATTAGACCTGATAGTATAAGGAATGTATGTCTCATGGCCTATCCCAAAAGATAATAGCAACAACGCCGCTACTCAAGGCGATTGAATATGAGACCGTCCATTGATGGAGACTCCGGAAGGATTCTACAACATCAACAGACTCTCTTTGTGACGTTTTTACTCATTGGGATATACCAATATGGCAATACAGAGTATTGATTTGCCCCAATATATATTTTGTAAATGGGATTTTCGGATATATCCCCGTCACATGTATCATATGTTTTTGCAAAACAAAAATACAAAACACTCCACATAGCATACAACAGCAATGAAAATACAAGATAATACCCAAATTCTGAAATATGCAAAATAGATGAAGGTAATCAAATAAGAACAAAAAGGTTAAGGATCAGAATTTTGGCTTGAATTCTCATGAATGAGAATGTAATAGCTCAGTAATTTCAGCTTCGATCATCTGGGGAAATAATCATCATCTCCATAACCTTAATAAATTATAGTTTTAGTTATCACAACTACCATCAAAAGCAATGGTCATATTGCCTAATTACCTCTTTACATTATATCTCAAACAAATGGTCATTAAAAATACATCAAAAGATCAAGATAAATTACATGTGATGAACTTGTAGCACATTTTTTTAAACTTAATTTCAATTTAATTCAGTATTCATATGATTTTAAAAGATGCGGTTTAAATTAGACCAACTCAAACTCAATCACTTTATTCAAAAAGTCCATTACTTTATATCACCAACAAAAAAACATCAAGCATATAACTTTAAACCATTATTATCGCTAATTTTAACAAACAAAATGATACAAAAATTTGAAATCTTGAAATTGCTTATGCAATTAGTTAAATAAAAGCCTCAGAATTGCAGAATTATGTCAGCAAGGCCTCTTTGGAAGACCAATAAGTCCCGAAAGATGGTGTTTTTATTACTGATTTCCTCATCGACTAAATCATTCAGATAATCAAAATTTGCAATTTTAGAATAATCTTTCAACTATATATTAAAAACATATGTATATGACTAAACGTTGAATGTATGCCTTATGGCGTATCCCAAAAGATAAAAGCAGCAACGCCGCTACTCAAGGCGATAGAATATGAGGTCGTTAATCAATGGAGATTCCATAAGAAATCTACAACATTAATCAACTTATTTTGTGACGTTTTACTCATTGAGGTTAACAAATATTATCAAATTTGCCCCAATTTTATTCGGTAAATGGAATTTTTCGGATAAAATTCCCGTCACATATATGAATTTTCGATTCCTAACTAAAATTAAGATGAATACGATTCAGGAGCAGTGAAAATAGAACATCAGGAATTCAGATCAAGTGTTGGATTATAAATTTTCATATGCTCATCCTCATCGATCATTTAAACATCAAAAAATAGATGATTTGAATTCGATCAAAAAAAGGAAGAAATTGAAGATCAAGAAATTAAACAGATTTGAGAGAGAATTACTCAGTTCAGCGGGATACTCGACATGCAAAAGATTTCACTCAAAAAAGAGAGAAATTCCTGCAATCCGGTCTGTTGAGCTTGAATATTGTGAGTCGTCACTGTAATTCTCCCTCCAGTTAATTGAATCACAAACAAAAATTCAAATAATGCAAAACACAGAAAGAAAGAGAGATTAGGGTTTATTATATGATTCAAACGAAGTAAGGATTGAAGGTCAAGAACTGATGATGAGAGAGAGATGGGGCGAATTAGGGTTTCGAAGCGGTGAGTGATGAAAACTACAGAATGTTAGAAATAATTTATAGGAGAGAGAGTGAATTAGGGTTTTTCAATCTTCTCAAACGATGAAGATTAGGGTTTTTCTGAGTGTTGGCCTGTTGGCTATTGGCCTAAGCCTTTTTCTTCTCACTTGTCACCTACGGTCCACAACCTTAAGTCTTCTATACAAATCGACAAAATTTTTGAATTTTTTTTTGGTTTGAATGGAGCGAAAAAATATAATTTTATATATATCACTTGATCTCAAATCTTATGTATCAGTAATACGATATTTTTTTCAATTAAACTAGATGAAAACTATGCAAATAGATATTTTCTGGGTATGCGATCTTGAGCCTAGTTATGGGTCCGATCCAATTGTTATATATAAATTGGTTATATTGATTGCGGTTCCATGTACAAAATATGAAAGTTTTTTGAAAATGATTTTGGTTCCCTATAATCTGAAATAGTTCAGTACTCGACTGTTCAGTTAAAAGGGTCTAATGTTGGAAATTCTGAACTAAATATTGAAATAAATATGATTTTTCTTATTTTTCTTAAACTTATGAAATTTAATACCAAATAATTTCGGTTGTGGTTGGAAACTCTTATTTCATTTCAAACATCATGATACAGTTACCATATTTCAAATTATGATTTCCAATTAAAATGCTTTTGTTTAGGAAGTCAATGGAATTCTAAATCTAGAATCCGAATACCACTCTCATTCTGCTCCCAAAGAAAACAATTACCTAGCCAAGCATCAAAGTATTGCATCTTTCATCGACATTTGTATGTGAAATCGATAATGGCGTAAGAATTTAAAATATCCATTAAAACAACACAATTCAATGAAATAACTTTAAGAAACAATCTCACTTCAAATCATCTTAGAAACCAAAATCAGTCAACCTCCTATGCATTAGTTACATGAAATTTAAATATATCACTAGAATTTTGACATCAACGAAGTCGATTTCTTTTGGCATAAACAAAGGAGAACTAATGCTATGTTGAAGAATTACCGTGATACTATTTTAGCTTTGATTCCTAAATGTAAAATTCTTGGGACTGTAGCTGATTTTAGACCAGTTGCCTGTTGTAATGTGATTTACAAGGAAATCGCTAAGATTATGTGTATGAGGCTTAAAAAGGTGTTACCTGATATTGTGGCTGAAAACCAAGGTGCTTTTATTCATGGTAGAAGCATTGTGAATAATACCATGGTATGTCAAGATATGTTGAAGAGTTATTCTAGGAAAAATTGTAATCCTAGTGGTTTGATTAAGATGGATATGAAGAAGGCTTATGACACTGTAGACTAGAGTTTTTTTGAGAGAGATGTTGATTTGTTTGAAGAGCGGTTTGTTGAACTTTTTATGGTTTGTGTGACTTCTCCAAAGTTTTCTCTGATGATAAATGGTAACCTGCATGGTTTATTTGAATCCAAGAGAGGTCTTAGGCAAGAGGATCCTATTTCCCCCCTTCTCTTTGTTATTTGTACGGAATACCTTTCTAGAATCATGAAATTTGTGGGTATGAAGGAAGGTCTCAAGTTTCACCCTAGGTGTAGATCTCTCAAGCTTAATCACTTGATTTTTGTTTATGATGTACTGTTGTTCTGGAAAGGGGAGTTTGTTTCTGTGTATCATCTGATGTAGGGGTTTAAAATTTTCTCAGACTCTTTTGGACTCAGAGTTAATAAAATGAAAACGACTGTTTATTCAGCTGGTATGTATGAGAGGGAATTTCATAGAGTTATTGATGTGTCTGGTTTCACAAAAGGTTCCCTTCCTTTTCCTTATCTAGGTATGCACATTTGTTCTAAAAGAATCAGCTCAACTGACTGCCAGATTTTGTGTGAGAAGATGACTAATAGAATTAGGATATGAAGTTCAAGGAATTATCAGCTAGAAGTTAGCTTATTAACTTTGTTCTTATAAGCATTCATAGCTATTGGGTTGAAATCTATCTTATTCCTAAGAAGGTTATTGCTAGTATTGAGAAGATATGCAGAGCTTTCTTGTGGAGTGGTGAATATTTTTGCTCTAAGGTTGGTAATGTTAGGTGGGGACAGCTTTGCTCAGCCAAGAAGAATGGTGGTTTGGGGTTCAGGTTGATTAGGGTCTGGAATCAAGCAGCTATTGGGAAGCATGTTTGGACCATCTCTAAAAAAACAAGACTCTCTTTGGATTAAATGGATTAATGTTGTCTATCTGAAAGAGGTTAGCTGGTGGGATTATAAGGGCCTGTTCATTTCAGTTCAGTTCAGTTCAGTTTAGTTTAGTTCAGCTCCAATCAGTTCAGTTCAGTTCAGTTCAGCTCCATTCTTTTATAACCATTTTGTTAAATATTATTATGTTGGTCTAATTTATTTTACTAATTGCTCTTACTATTATTATTATTATTATTGTTGTTGTTGTTATTATTATAGTGAACAAATATCATACAACCTACAAGAAATTAGTGGGCAACCGAGATACAATCTGGGCACCCACTCCTCTAGCTATAGCAAACCCTATCCTAGTGAAAATATTATTATTATTATTATTATTATTCTATTATTATTTATTTTTATATCATTATTATTCTATTACTCTATTATTATTATTATTATTATTATTATTATTATTATTTATTTTTATATCATTATTATTAAGTATTATTATTATTATTATTTGTATATTATTTTGTTTATTATAGTTTTATTCATTATTATTACTATTATCATTAGGGAGGAACATAGTTTAGGTTAAAAGCACAAATAAACCCGCGTTTTCAGCTCGTAATCCAATAAAATCACGTCAAAATAATTTATGATGTAATTTTGCACGGTCCGACCCAATCATTATTTATTACTAAATATTAATATATAATTAAATCTAATTATTAAATAGTAATATTAATTTAATTCTTAGATATTATTGTTATTATATAATCATCATCAGGTATTAATATATTAATACAAAGACTATAAAATAAATTGTTATTAATTATCATTATAATCATAATCATTATTATTATTAATCATCATTATTAATATTATTTGTTTATAATTATAATTTAAAAATATCAAAAATATAATAATTATTATTCATTAATAATTATTCATTGTTATTACCTATCATCATAATTATTATTTAATATTCATATATTATTATTGTTTAAATATTATTTATATATTTATTAAATTAAATTAAATTAAATTCAATTCAATTCAATTCAATTCAATTCAATTCAATTCAATTCAATTCAATTCAATTCAGTTCAGTTCAGTTCAGTTCAGTTCAGTTCAGCGCCAATCAGTTTAGTTCAGCTCCAATTAGTACAGTTCAGTTCAGTTCAGTTATTTTCAGTAAATCTAAACAGGCCCTAAGCCTCCCATTTCAGCTAGTTGGTATTGCAAGTGTGTGTGTGAAGCTAAAGAATCTCAGAAGCTCATCATGCATGAAACTAATCTATTGAACATTGGGACAAGTTTGTTTGGTGCAGATATGCTCTTCCTAAGGATAACTTTATATGTTGGTTGATTATACAGTTTAGATTGAACACTAAAGATAGGTTGTGTGCCGGGGTGTTTGTTCAACTGCTATTTGCCCTATCTGTGGTGACTGTGTTGAAAATCATTCACACTTGTTTTTCCAATGCATTTTCAGCTGCAGAATGATGGTTGCTCTTATAAGATGGATGAAAGTTAGATGGGTGGACAAATCTTTGGTTTTTTGGTACAAGTGGATTAGGAGAGCTAAGATGCACAAATTTTAGAAGTTGGTTTTGGTTGCTGATGTTATTGCTGATGTATATACAATTTGGAGGGTTAGAATTGATGCTTTCTGGAATGGAAGTGTTAGTACTCACAAGATAGTGTTTAGCAGAATTCAGTTTGGATTAAATGTAAAATTAGTGCGTGTATCTCTGATTCTGTGTCTAGTGTTGATAGATCATGGTTTGATGATCTTTGTATCATTGTATGGGTGTCTAATTGTAGGTTTCCTTGATTGTGAAGGGTCCATCCTAGATGGTTCGTTCCTTCTTGGAAATCTTTAGGTTGTACTCCTTGGTTGAGCTAATATATCTTTCTTACTTGTTCAAAAAAAAAGAATTACCGTGATTGAAGAAGCGACGAAACTCAAAGATTCATCGCTACGGAGAAGAATATATTGTTCCATTGAAAATGGGGGAGAGAAAATCGAGGAGATGGACTGAGAATTTCAAAAGACAAGACTACATGAGAGAAACTTGGGAGAGGCCTGGAATTACAGATGACAGCTCTTCTGTCGTAATTTCATATTCTTACTTCTGACTATTAATAAAAGACAGAAATTTGAATTGGGCCGATTCCAATTCCAAAATCCATAACTTTCAAGTCACTTCATTTGGGCCAATTCAGAATTTGGAAATGAAATGAATGTTCCCAAATACAACATTAGAATTTTTAGGTGCGTTATTCTTATGTTTGCTCAAATTTATATTACACCCTTACCTTTTTCAAGGTCTCTCTAATACCCATATAGTTTTGAAAGTATCTTGAGGTTCCTCTACCAATTATTTTAACCAATCACTTTTACGCTAGTAATTTTGTTTAAGAAATGCTTTGTGCATTCTCTTATTGCTACCTCTACCAATTACTTTTATGTTAACAAATTTCGTTTACAGATGTTGTGTGCAGTCTCGTCTCATTTTTTAGGTTCTTGAACTTTTTATTAATACTTTTGAGTTAAAACTGAAAAAAAATAGGTTTTAGTTAGTTGCTCCCCACTATATAAAAAAGATTACCTAGTATATTAATTCTGTATACTAGTAAGTATTCATTCTTTTGGACTAAAATGAGCTAAAGAAACTTAACCTAAGAACTATAAAAAAGAAAGAAAGAAAAAAGAATAAGTCAAAGATAGCAGGGATTAGATAAGTTTAGAAAGCATATGAGATCCAACAAATAGGAGTGTAAATGAGCCGAGACTCTCAGTGAACAACTCGGTCTCGAGTTCGATTAAAAATCCTTTTTGTTCATTTATTAAATAAATGGACTGAGCTTGAACAAGTTTTGGAGTACGGTTCATAAACGAGTTGTTGAACATGATGTAGTAATACTCGTTTATTTATTCTAATGAACAACTCGTTTAATATGGTTCTGAACAAGCTCGTATATGTTTACTAAAAGCTCATTCATTTGTGTTCATGATCAAGATCGCTTAATATTCAAGAAAAAGGCTAATTTAACATTTAAGGGCTAATCTACTTTTGTTATTTAAAGTGTATTCTAAATTTTACCATTAGAAAAAAACAAAATCTCGTATTTAGATGTTGATGAACAAAAATTATGTTAGATGTTTATGGACAAAGACTCGTTTAGACCTATATAAACAAGCTCCATCAAATGTTCATGAACAAAATTCCATTTACGAAGCTCATTTATGAACAAAAGCTCATTTATGAGCTCAGTTCAATTTAAATGAACCAATGTTGAACAAGCTCCTATTTCAGAATATCTAATTGTGGGGGAGGGGTGGTTGGTGAGAGTTGAACCCAGCATACAGCCGGGAAATAGTTGTGATGCTCCCACTAAGCTATCACCCAACTCTAACGGTCCACAACCTTATGTCTTCTATACAAATGGATAAAATTTTGAATTTTTTTTGTTGGTATGTATGGAGCGTTAAAACATGATATATAGATATTGCTTGATTTTAAATCTTGTATATCAGTGCTACGAGATTTTGTCAATTAAACTAGCTGAAATCTACGTTGACAAACATTTTCTGGGCATGCGATCTTGAGCCTAGTAATGGGTTCGGCACAATTGTTATATATGAATTGGTTATATTGATTGCGGTTCCATGTACAAAATATGGAAATTTTTTGAAAATGATTTTGGTTCCCTATAATCTGAAATAGTTCAGTACTCGACTATTCAGTTTAGTGGGTATAATGTTGGATTTTTTGAACTAAATATTATATGATCTTTCTTATTTTTGCTAAGGTTATGAAATTTAATACCAAATAATTTAGGTTGTGTTTGGGAACTCCTATTTCATTTCAAACATGGTATATAATTAACATATTTCTAATGATGGATTCCAATTCAAACTAAATCTGGAATCTGAACTCCATTCTTATTCTGCTTCCAAAGAAAAGAGTACCCAGCCAAGTAACAGAGCATTGCATTATCCTTTATCGACATTTTTATGTGAATTGATAGTGGCATAATAATTTAAAAGATCCATCAAAACAACGCAATTGAATAAAATTACTCAAAGAAACAAGCTTACTTTCAAATCAACTTGAAAACCAAACAAGTCCACTTCTTATCCATTAATCACCTAAAGTTTGAGTATTTCACTAGAATTTTGACATTAACGAACTCGATTTCTTTTGGCAAAAATCAAGGATAAGTAGTGCGATGTTGAAGAATTATCGTGATTGAAGAAGCGATGAAACCCATAGATTCATCTCTATAGGAAAAGAAGTTGTTTTATTGAAAATGAAGGAACGGGAAAATTAGGGTCTGAAGTTAGGGGAGAAAACTGTTGGAGCTCAAGAGACAAGACTATAAGAGAGAAACTTGGAAGAGGTTTGGAATTACAAGTGACAACTCTTGCGTTGGAATTCCAAATTCTTACTTCTGGTCTATTAATAAAAGGGCAAGATTTGATTGAATTTGGGCCAATTCTAATTCCAAATTCCACAACTTCTCAAACACTTCATTTGGGCCAATTCAAAATTTGAAAATGAAATCTAGATTCTCAAACATACTATTAGGGTTTTTAGGTGCGATATCCTTATGATTGATCAAATTTATACTTCCTCCGTTTTAATATAAGTGATACATTGTGCCTTTAACGTATTTTGAGGCAAAAGATTCTAAGTATGTTTAGGGGATTTTTAATTGTGATGTTAGTATGTGTGGTCCCCACCCCCACTACCTTTATGTCAATTTAAAGTGTGGTTATAAATTTAAGTAGGGGTATTTATGTCAATTTACAAGCAAAAGTTTACCACATATAGAAACTTTATAAAGTGTTTCACTTATTTGAAAACACCCAATTATAGAAACTGTATCACTTATATTAAAATGGAGGAAGTATTACAACTTTACCTTTTTAAAGGTCTCTATAATACCCATATATTTTAAAAGTATCTTGAAGGTTCCTCTACCAACTACTTTCAGCAATCACTTTTACGTTAATAATTTTGTTTAAGAGATGCCTTGTCTTCTCTCGATGTTGCCACGACCAATTACTTTTATGTTAACAAATTTTGTTTAGAGATGTTTTGTGCATTTTCATCTCATATTTGAGGTTGCAATTAACTTTTATTCAAACTTTTGTAATAAAATTAAAAAATGATTAGCTAATAAATTAAGTGAAACTATTGGATCAGACCATCTGACCCAATGTTTATGGTCAGACGGGCTGAGCCCATTTTATATTTTCAGTGATACTACTACCACCCCCCACAAGAATCGTTCTCCCTTCGCTTCTCTCTCTTTTACTATTTCTCTATTCCTTCCTCCTCCACTCTTTCTCTCTTTCTTTCTCTTTTCCCAAACCTGTTTTCTCTGCAGATTATACCCATCTCTCTCAATCTTGTAAGCTCATTTCTATCTCAATCTTCTTCTTCTTAATGCAATTTTTTATTTGGGTTTTCATTCACTTCTCTGTTCCTTATGAACTTCCTTTTGTGGTGGGAACAAACTATTTACACCCTTTTATGCTTACTTTATGGGTTGTTTTCAAGATTTCAGCTTTTCATTTTGTGTTCATTTTATATACTCGTTGTTTTCAGTTGGTGCTTTTTTTAGGGTTTTAGTTAGTTTTGTTGTTATTTTCTGTTGGTGCTTAATATGTTTCAGGTGCTCTAATTTTCCTTTTTGTTTGTTTCAGTTCATTGGTCTATGCTTTCAGTTGGTCACTTTATTCTTTCAATTGGTTACTTTATTCTTTCAGTTGGTTTCTTCAATCAATTCCTTTTTTCTTTCATTTGGTTCTTTTATTCTTTCAGTTGGTTGTTAGTGAGGCTGGTCCGACCACTTCCATTGTGTCAGACCAGTCTGACACAATACCTTCTCCTAAATTAATTCAGAATACTAGTAAGTATTCATTTGTTGGACGAACATGAGCTAAGCAAACTGAACCTAAGAACTATAAAAAAAATGAAAAAAGAACGAGTTAAAGATAACAGGGCATTAGATAAGCTTATAACGCATATGACATCCAGCAAATAGGTATAAATCAGCCGAGACTCTTAGTGAACATCTCATTCTCAAGTTCAATTAAAGCTCGTTTATTAACTAAATGAACTGACCTTGAACATATTTTGGAGTACGGTCCATAAACGAGTTTGAACATGAATATAGTAATTTATTTATGCTCATGAACAATTTGTTTACATATGTTTATCAACAAGCTCTTATAAACTCACTGAAAAGCACGTTTATTTGTGCTGATGAACAAGATCGCTTAATATTTAAGAAAAAGCTATTCTAATTTCATATAAGGGCTAATCTACTCTTGTTTTTAAAGTGTATTCTAATATTTGTAGCATTAGAAAAAAGCAAAAGCTCGTATTTTAGATGTTGATGAACATCGTTTAAATGTTTATGGACAAAGGCTTGTTTAGACCTATATGAACAACAAACTCGTTTAAACGTTCATGAACAAAATTTCGTTTATAAAGCTCATTTATGAACAAAAGCTCGTTTGTGAGCTCGACTCAATTAATATTTAACCTAGCGCAAACATGATAGTTCTTAAATGATACCGAGGTTGACAAAATTTTTAAATGATACCGAGGTTGACAAAATTTCTTAGCTTAGTGGAAAACTCGAGCTCGTTCAAGTTAAACGAGCATGCTCAACTAAGCTCGACTCGTTCATACCCTTAAGGGGGCGTTTGGTTCACATAATTCAGGTATTAGGTATGGGTTTGGAATGAGCTAAACCCATACCATGTGTTTGGTTGGAGATTTTATGATTTTAAAACCCATACCTCAAACCTATGAGGTATGGGGTTTAGAAACCCTTGGGGGGAGGTGGGTATGGCTCATTCCAACCCCCTCGGTATCAATTAACAAGAAAGACTAACAAATATTGCAGTTAATAAGCTCCTTCAACGCTCTTTCGTGATGTACCATAAAGACTCGACATGTAATTTTTTTTTCTTTTCACTAATATGAGTTGATTAAAATAGCTTTGATAGTGGAGATTTTTTTCTTCTTGTAATCATATAATTTTTGCATTTTTTCTTCTTCTTTTCATTAAATTTGGGTTTGTGTGATTTTTTTTTTCGTTTACGTGTTAGTCATCATTTTTTAAGAAACACAGTGACTAACAAAAGTCTGTAAGCTATGATTATTTTCCATGTCCTATCTAGTTTATTTTTCGAATTTTCCTTCACAAACTACATTCATATGATGATCTTTTTTTCTTCTCAATTTGCCACACACACAAGTGTATTCATATACAAATATTATTTTTCTACATTTGCTAATCACCAAGAACCATATTTATATAATTTATTTTTTCTCAATTTCTAATCACCAAGAACCATATTTATATGATTTTTTCTCATTTTGTTGATCACCAACCACTGAATAGATATGATATATCTTGCAAATTTTTTTAAAATTTCTTTTATTTTCTAAGCTTGTGCGAATTTATAATATTATTTTGTAGCATGGTTCGTAATTTGTTTGTCTTGAAAAAATATAGCCAAAATTCACCCTTACATATATGTAAACTAGCCTTATATGCACGCGATGCGTGCATCATGCGAAAGAGTAATATGTTAGAATTTGGGAAAATTAAGTAAGTTCTCCAATGGAGTGTATACATATTTTTCATACTTTTAAAAATAACCGTTAAGTTTTAATTATTTTGGTAATTAGAGGGTGTAATTGTAATTTCAAAAGAGTTTAAATAGTGAAACAATATAAATGCATTGAAAAAAGTAATAAATATTAGAGTGTAGATTAGCAGTAGTAATTTAAAATAAAACTCCAAAAAGACAAAAAATCTTACCAAAGATTAATGGAAGATGTCATTTAGAGCATCATCACTCCTTAGTAAAAAAAATACATCATCACCCCTCTCGACCAATTTCTCACTGATCCTTAAATATGTTATTATGTTTCATGATCAAGTGATTAAATGCACCCAATTCATGAACAATCAATTACTCGTGTATTTGAAAATAAAAAAATTCAAAAGTATATGAAAACTACCCACCACCCACTCACCCACTCACCCACTCACCCAACCTCAATAAATAAATAACATAAAAAAAACTGATTCAAAATACCAAAACTACTATGATATAATTTTTGCACACATTGTGTGCTTATTTTTTATGATTAATTATTTTTTTCTGTAAATTATTAATTAAACAACAAGGGTAAATTAGGCAATAAATTAAGTTTGGTGTCTCTCCCCTCTTCCCTTACAGTATAGAGATATTCTAAGATAATAAAGTATAAAAAGTAGAGGGGGGGATATTCGTGATATGTGTGAAATGTTATTTTATTTGATTCTTGATTTTAAAATGTTTTAAATCAAATAACTAGTAAGGGTATCATTTTCATTCCGAAACTGAACCAAACACATGGTATTAGGAATCAAGTTCCAACCCCATACCACCGTGGTTTGATTCCTGATTCTAAACTCATACCACCTTGTGAACCAAACGGGGCCTAAATGCAAATGGACTTTATTTACTTTGAGGTAATGATAAGGAAATTATTGAAATACTACGGAGCAACAACGATTATATTCAAAAGAAGATGACACACTAAATGGACAAAAAGATATATGAATCAGTTACAATGTTTTAGGAGGCTGTACGCAATGGTAAAGTGGCAAGAGTTCAACAACAAAAAACATCCCTTATCACAATGTATTGATGATCAAACAATAGACTCTCCCATATGCAACATACTCTTCAATTACTCATCCTACGACTTACTATATATACACATTGATAACACATGTTGTAACTCACAAGCCAAATAAAAGACATTCAAAAAGACAAAGAACAGAAACAAAGAAGGTAAAAAGAGGAGAAAAGATGAAGCCACAAGCCAAATTAGCCGTGTGTGTCCTAGTAGTAGCTGTGATACTCTCAGCGATCTCAGCTGCGCCAATGCCTCAATGCTTTATCGACTGTGGAAGCGAAATCGTAGGATGTGCTGGAAAGTGTGTCAGTGAAGTGTCACCGCAAATTCTCCTATGTATAACTTCCTGTGGACAAACAAACCTGGAGTGTTTGAGCAAATGCACAGGAGATGAGATACCACACCCTCCTACTGCTAGCCCTCGTAGCTATTATTATTAGCCTGCGTTCTTCATCAATGAAGAACTACAATAGCAATCTACATCAGGTTCAAGCTTATTACTATCATGTATTTTAAAGTTATATACACTTCTATAGGGATCAGAATAATGGGTTAACCTCCTGTAAGGACTTCCCTCTTTCATTGTACCCTGTGATATTACACTGGAAATAAAGCGAATTATTGTTATATAAACATTTACGGAAGCATCTCTGTCTGCGCAATCTTACAATGGTCCCAATCATTAACCATAAATGATACATAAGTCGCAATATTGATACAACTGCGTACATATCCAAAATTTAAACAAATAACATAGTTCACAACAGATTACAAAGGAAATCTATGTTACTCTGGACTCTTTTATTTATCTCAAATACCCATCTGGTCTTCTCGAACCGCCCTAGGATCCTTTCATTTTGGGTTAAGAACATGGAAAACTTTAATAAATAGACAAGTCAGATACTTAAACACATCACACATGCCCATATCCGATACATATACAAAATCCGACTAACATAGAGATATGTGTCACATCTCACATGCCATAGGCCCCATATGAAAATAACCACGGGAACTACAAAGTCAAGTATCTTCTTCAAGACAAGGTACATGAAAGAAAGACCCTGCTTGAAAGCGAAACTGAGAGGGGTTAATTTATTTTTGACATTATTCTTAATAAGATGGAGTTGGGGTATGGAGCAGATCAAGAAAAGGAACTTGTCAGGCAAGTTGGAAGACCTAGTCTTATGAGTTGCGACTCTTCTTTTCTTCTATTCCTGATTTAGAGAATCTTTTTCGGAGGACTTCAAAGACTTCCTCCATCTTTACATCTTTAAGTGCCAGAAGAACCATCGAATGGTAAAGCACATCTGCCATCTCCGAGGCAGCTCGAGACTTATCCTCGTTATCCTCAAGTGTGCGGCACAACTCATCAGCCTCTTCCCTAAGGTAAAGAAATGAGAAACAAGAAAACCTTTAATTATACGTTCTATTATTGACAAAAATAATAGTACATTTTTTGAGGGTAATAAATCTCAGACCAAAAACTTGGTTTTCTTAGGCATTTTGCCTGGCATTCAATTTGTCCTGTATCTAGGTTATTGCTTCTCATAGAATGTGAACCAATATTGTCAAACTTGAAAGCTTCAAAGGGCTGCATAATTCACATCCAGTATATTGTTTTGAGAAAGTACTACACAAACTCGTCAATATACCGCCTTACCAAAATACTGCTTTTTTTATTTACATGAAGAAGAATTGTTGATATCGATTATGAACTGAGTTTTTCCATAGTTTGTACTTTGTAAGGTCACTAACCTGACTTTTGAGCAGAGCAATTCTTCATTAAGCAATAATTTTTTTGTCCACGAAGGTTTGCTTTCTGAATTTCTTACTATTTCAGCTTTCCGCTCAGAAATTGTTGATTCAAGTGAGTACAATGTTGTCATAGCCAATATGTCTTTTTCAACCTGAAAAGCAAACAATGCATCAGGAATTCTTTGATCCACATACAAAAAAAAAAAAAAACTCCGCATTAGGACACCAAGGGAACAGGGCAAACCTGATCATTATCAACAATGTCGGAAACAGACGAAAAGTAACACGTTTCGGCACCAGTATGACAGGTTGGTCCATCAGGCTTTCCCAGGTATATTATCTAGATCACATGAGTTTCATAAGCAAAACTTAAGATGAAACAAGACATATATCTTTAAAAAGTCGTAATGCGGAACAGGAACACATACCGAATCACGGTCACAATCCAGAAAAATGTCATGTACATTGATGAAGTTAGAAGACGTCTCTCCTTTTATCCACAATTGTTTCCTTGATCTGCTGTAGAAAGTTGCCTTGTGAGAAGAAATGGTGGTGGCTAGTGCAACCCTGTTAATAAAGCCTTGCATTAATATAGCTCCTGTATCAACATTTTGAGCTATAGCCACTGCTAGACCTTTATCATCCCACTTGACACTGTCTAGCAACGTTTCAACCTAGAATTGACATATTTCACAATCAATTGCTAGCACAGAGAAACAAGAAGAACAAGAACATGCAAAGAAATGTCATCGCAAAAGCTACTGAAAAACATGACAACAAATAGCAAACATATTCAGATAGTTCAGGTTCAGACTGCACAAGTAACAAGAGCACATGGCCATCAGAATGCAGGTGGACACAATTCACAAATCAAGGAAGTACAAAAATGTACATGTAACACAATATCTAGAAATATTCCTAGCAACTAAAAGAAGCTAAAATGACTTACATTGTTTGAAAATATAGTTAAAACCAATTTGCTTTATTATAAGGAAGTTATACCAATGTACATGCAGCCAAACTTATAAAGAAGCTACTAAGGCAAGACCCAATTTGCTTTCAAAAATTCTTCTGAAGACAATTGACACCTATAGTATGATTTATTCGTTCACAAGGCTGGCAATGAATAACTAAACCAGAGACTAGGAAAACGTTATATAGGAGTCATGAGATATGCAATCAAGCTCCAGTTCAGCAATAACCAATGCATTCTACAAGAAAACAATGGACACCTATAAGAGACACATCAAAGTAGATATAGGAAACCTTAATACCAACTTATGTCACCACAATCTCTTTCCAGATGTGTTACAATTTCTGAAATGTAGACTGACACCTGCAAACGCCTGGGTCATTGTGTTATAGAACAATAGGAATGCACTTCCCAAAAGCTAGCTCAAGGGGAGGAGAGCCCATTGTCCTATTTAAACCACACACCAACCTCCCATACGGTCGATGTATCCCTTTCCCTGGGATCAGTCCATAACATTCGCTCCCCCCATAAGGACCGACGTCCTCGTTGGTCACAGCTGGCTGGTTCCAGGCCACCACTCCGAGGTTTGGCTCGGATACCATTTGTTATAGAACAATAGAAATGCACTTCCCAAAAGCTAGCTCAAGGGAAGGAGAGCCTATTGTCCTATATAAACCATACACCAACCTCCCATACGGTCGATGTGGGATCCTTTGATCAGTCCATAACAAATTGCTACACGGAACAAAGTATATCTCAGCAAATGGAATGGGTGTCGGGACTTAATTAGCTACTGATTAGACTGCAAGTGTACAGTTATACCTCGTACTACTTTCTACATTCCAGAACATGGTGGAAAGAGGGAGTAAGATAGTAAGTTAGTAGCACTGGTTACAATGGGAATATAGATGAAATTGTATAGATTTTTAAATCATTTAAAAACAATATTGAGCACTGTATAAATTAGATTAGACATGGTTTTCTTCCTTCATTTCTTCCGTTTCTACCATCTCTAGTTTCCTCTCTGTCTCATCCCTACATTGCTCTCTTGTCCCTCTCATCTCCACAATTATTTTTATTCTCCAACTAAACCCTATTATTCTCTTTCTTCTATCTTTATCCCCTACAATTTGTTTTTACGTCATGAGGACTCTTTGAAATTTACATAGCGATTTCTTCCTAGAGTACCCCCCAATTCTCCTACATCTATTTCACAAAGTGCAAATTAAATAAAAGGAAATGACAAATAAACATAATTCCTCGACGTAAGCTCCATCATATTACTAATAAACACATAATTCCAACATGTAAACCAATAAGGTTTTGAATATGTTGGTTTGGTTTTCCATGCAAGAGAGGGAGAGAAGTAGACTGGGGGAAGAAGAGATAGGTGAAATAAAATTGGATCAAAACATTATAACTATCAGGCCACATCCTTTGATTACTTGGTATATTAACATTTAGAAGGCTAAGTGCTTTTTTATAACTGAAATGTCGCTGGAAACATCTCTGAAAACAAAGCAGGAGCAACCTCTATTTCTCTACACCAAATTGGTAATGTGGCCTTAGAAAAATGGCCTCGTAGGCTGGCAAAACTAGCAACGCCAACCCCGAAGAAAGGGTTATAAAAAGAGCAAAAAGGAGAAGAAACAAAACACTAGCTTTGTGAAAATTAAGTCATTCCAACATAATTAATACTGTCACTTAACAAGGTACAGATTGCTCATGAAGCTAAGTCTGAAATCAATACATCGTCCATAGAAGATTCCGGAGATCTTGCTAATCAAGTGTTTTGACCATAGACACTAGCGGCAACGTGTGCGCAGGGCCGACTACGTAGACTACATGCGCATCTAGTGCGCAGTTAGGATTTTTTTTCATTTTTTTCTTTTTTCATTTTTTTCTTTTTTCATTTTTGGCGACCACCATCTTTTCCTATATATGAATATGATAAGAGATTTATCAGGTAAACAGTCATAACCAATGAATCCGCGCACAATTTCAAGCTACTCATGAGAGCATGACCAATCATTCATAGTAGGATCACTGCTTGCATCAACGAGGGATACAAAATTTCCTTTGACAACTAGGAAATTACTCTTCATCAACATGAAGTAATCATTTTGTTCTGTCTATCAGCAACATGCATTTTTTTCAGATAGAAGTCAACGAGAAGACAGCCAAAGAACCGCCCCCGACTGTGAAAAAAAAAGTACTGGGCATCTTCTAAGCCTAAAATTACATTATTGCGATTTGAAAAAAAGCAAGTCAAGGTACCATTAAAAATTAAAAGATTTGATATACTTATAGAATGGTTCTTCCATCCTTACGAACACTCGAGATTCTGTCAGATAATATAAAAGCAATAACTTGTCCTCCCAAGACATATTGACAAGACTTGTAATTGGTAAAGCTATGATTTATAGGGTGTTACCAGACCATTCAATAACTTTTCAAAACCAGAGTATCAGAACTTCAGACAATACTTAGTCTAAGATTGTTCAATGAGCATGAAAACCCACCAGCTTAAATCAAGTTCGCAGCAAATGCATGTGCAAAATGATACTAGGATAAGCAAGAAGCAGTTGATGAGCACATACTCTCTTGTCAAAGGAAAGACCTTTATCTGAAACAGAAGAAGAGCATGCCAAAACTCGGAAATGGGCCTTCTTGATGTATCCACATCTGTAGTTCAAACTCCCAGGAAATACAACAAAATTCCGATGAGGAACAATGGTAGTTTGAATACAATGAGGGAAGGGCATTGCCATTGAAAATCTGCAGAGTGAACAAACATGCCAACTTGTGAACTGAGAGCAGTGGGCAATGCAGAAATATGGATAAGGTGGGTGCAAGTGCAAGATCAAATCGACCACTTACAAAAGACTAAGTCCTATACTATAGTTCACTTAGCAATTCAAATACCATTTACAACCATATTTTCTTTTTTTAGTGATTAAAAGTCCATTGGATAAAAGCGGCTCTAGCTCATTACACCACACCCAAAGGCCAAAAAGGTAAAACTATAGCCCAATACCCCTAAATACAGCCATGAAACTCACGTAGAAACTCGAAATATATTAGATGAATTGACTAACTACACCTGTGGAGTTAAAACCTAATCACACCTTCTATGATAAGCATAAATGGTAGTCGGTATTAGAAAACTTTTCTAATGCTTCAAAAGGCAAACTCCTTAGAGTGCAGATATATATGCAGAACAGGTAATTCATAAATGAAAATTGTACACAATTGACCTTGTAGTTCAATGTAAGAACACATAGTTGACCTTCTAGCCAAGAAGTATGAACAATGGTCAAGACACTATATTTAGTCCATTGCAAACAATAAAACCAACCATAAGCTAATATAGACTACTCGATAGTATAAGAATGTGAAGGGCATATTCTTCCAGTTGTATTACTGCACTACTCAAAAAGCATATGATAAAATTAAATCAACACATCATGTCAACATTCTATGAATAATTAAAGGGGGCAAGATAACATAGATTTGTATTGAAATGTCACATTTGACAATTAAGAACATCCCCAATTCAACCCAATATTCATGTATAGAGTTTAAAACTTTAAACCATATATCGCTTAATGCTTCACAAATTCTACCAGCAATTAGCATCCTTAATAATCTAATATCCTCCTAAGTTAATGTTTAATTGAATAGTTCCAATTCAAATAGATCAAACCATCAAATACTTAGAATTGTGAAATTGGAACCGAAAAAAAAACACAAACTTTAGACTTACAAAGGAGATAGTAGGAGGCAGCAGGGGAAGGTGGAGGGTGGAGCAAAGAGCGGAGCCACCGGCACCACTCAGCCGGACGGGTCTAGAGGAGCGATCGTAGCTGACAAAGGAGATAGTAACTATTAACTTAAAAAAACACATAACTAATAATCAGAATACCATAACTATTAACACAAGATTATAGTACCAACTAGAATGCATAACTATCAACCCAATTTTTTTTTGCTCCAACCCAAAATAACATCTATCAACCTAAAAACCATAACCAATAACTAATCAATCATAACTATTAACCCAAAAACGATAAATATCAAAATGCCACAACTTTTAACTAGAAACTACAGTTATTCTATGTTGCTTGGACTCTTCAATTTTTCTTAAGTACCTGTGTCAGACGCTGGACACTCGGACATGGGTACGGATACTGGACACTTCATTTTAGTTGAAAAATATCATTTTTTTCGGGAAAATAGCCGAGTCCGACACTCGGACACATAACCATGTCGGATACTTAGAGCCGAGTCTGAGCAACATACTTATTCAACCCAAAAACATAACATCAATCGAAATACCGTTATTTGAAGCCATAACTATTAATTCAAAACGATAACTATTAACCTGAAAGCCAGTGGCGCATCCAGGAAAGAGTATAAATTGAAAATTGATGAACTAACTAATTAACTAAATGAAACATTGAACCACATAACATCATGTACAAATTACAAAATCAACAAGTGTATAAACTAAATTGCTTTGTTTAATCTAAATTGACTAATTATAAACATTAAACAGGGAATCTAAATTATTCAAAAAAAAAAAAAACTTTGTTCTTATACTACAATTTTAACATAAACATCAATCAAAATACCCAAATTACTAGATACTAGTACTTACTAATTGAAATTAAGTTTCTAACATACAAAAAAAGAGAGAAACAAAAAATTGAAGGAAACAATAAAATATGAAGTTGACAGTTAGGGTTTACCTAAGTATAGACAGCTGGAGAGGACAATCCTTGGTCCGTGGTGGGCTGCCGGTGTTTCGCCGGAATGCGTGGCGATGGCGGTGGTGATTGGCTGATTGCGTGAGTTAGGGTTGGAGACGAGTTGAAGAATTGGAGTAACTACGGCATTTCTCCTGACTGAGCAAGATTGACAATGAGTTAATTAAAAAAAAGGAAAATAATAAATAAAATCCTTAGGCTGTATATAAGAATCTAAATAAGGAAATTTAAGTAAATTACTATAAGTATTTTCTTCGTCTCATAATATAAGTCTCATTTCTATTTTGGGAGTCAAACTTTAAAATTTTTGACCAAATATTTTTATTAATATATACAAGAAAACATACATATGTGTGATCTTGTTAGATTCGTCATAATATGTACTATTATAATATCAACTTTTTATATTTTTTTACTAATACGAAATTTAAGATATAAAAGGTCAAAAGTGCGTCTTAAAGACTGTGCAAAACAAAATATGACTTATATTTTGGGACGAAGGGAGTATTAAGTAACCCCGATTCACGCGTGATTTTTGGCATAAATTTTCAACTTAATAATATTTTAGGTAATGTATTTAATTCTTATATACAACTCTAAGGGTTGTATATATCACTACCCTTAAAAAAAGAAAATAAGTCAACCTTTAGACCATCTTCTAATATTAAGTTAATTTTTGAGTAATTCTGGAATAAGTCAAGCTTGTATGGGTATTTGCTATCAACGAGTACAACAAGTTACCAACCTGCTATTATAGGTTAACGACCTATGTGGCTTCTTTTGATTGGTTTAAATATGTTATAACGGAGGAGGCGCTAAAGAATAAATAAGAACGTGAAGGATAAAAGCACACACATAATTTAACGTGGCTCACTAGCAATGTGCTAGCTACGCGTTGGTACAAATTTTGGTCCAACTTAGTTTTATTCACGCAAAATAGCAGCAGCAACAGCAAAAGGGGGAAGTTGGCCTCACCCGATCACGTCGGGGCCACATTGCCCAATCAGGTCCATGATGCAAGAGCCCAACAACCTTGACCTCCTATATGCAGCAGCAGCATAAGCAAATAACAAAAGGTTGGGCCTGCCCGATCGGGTGATGAATACCAGATTGCATCGGATTGGGCCAGCCCAGCTCTTCTTCGCACTAACGAGCAGCAACAGCAACCTGGAACCAGATTTAGGTCCACCCGATCGGTTCGGGCAGGGGTTGCGCGATCGGGCCCGAAAGTCTACTACCCGATGTAAAATAGTTGGCCCGATCGGGTGGTATTCTGCTCGATCAAACACGTCTTTTAGTCCTTTTAGCTATTTGGCTCTCATTCTTTACGTTTAGAGGTCTCGGGACCTCGTAAACCATCTATAAAGCTCGTGATCACTTATACGTGCCTCGTAATAACTTGTAAAGTCGTGGTTGCTTCCAAATAGCTCGTAAATAAGGAGAAAACTCCCTAAAACCTGCAACTCAACACTAAAACACAAAACCAAGACTATATACGATAATTAGTAAAAAAATAGCTCCGAAGAGCTCCATTGACGCACGATTTAGCTCATAATTAAAGGGGAAAACTATATATAAATACATGATATCAAACTCATTCAAGCTAAACCTTTGCTTGTCCTTAAGCAAATAAAACATGAACATGAAATAAATTGTCTCACCCCATAGATAAAACATTCAAAGCTCACAAACGCTTTCAAGACTAAGAATCATTCAAGCAGGCAAAATTCAAGTTCGGCTATTCAAATCCATTCAACTACCAATCATCCAAACAAACCATCAAATTCAACTCATCTACAAGGCATACAATTCTAAAAAGGCCCTCACAAAGGTGTCACACCTCTCAATTTTGTGGCAGGCAAAGAATATGCCCGAACACTCAACAACCCAACCATAAACGCCCTTCCCACTCACACTCTCATGTGTTTAAGAAGGTTAAATGACGCTCATCCTAGCCAAGTCGACTCAATTAGCAGGTATACGCTTTAACTTTGACAAACTGACTCGAAATCAATCCAATAAACAATGTGTACACAAGCTCAAAAGGACTTTATAGGGTTGTAATGGGGCGTAGGCAAGAGGTAGATGATATTTTTAGGAAATGTGGTGGAAAAACAGAGAATGGGGGAGCAAAAGTCACTCAAACAAGGCCGAAGATGGCCGAAACAACTCCCAACAACACCATATAACCGCAAAATACATCCCAACTCTTATGAAACGATGAAAACTCACAACAAACCCGATTTTCAAGCAATGCAGTATATTTTTCTTTATAAACAACGTGAATGAAGGAACCTTGAACTCTTTTGAAGTTTTACTTCTTTTTCTTTCATTTTTCGAACCAAACATTCACGCAACTCAAACTTTGCTTTTTCTTTTCTTTTTCTCACACTTGAAACCACATCAAATACACTTTAATTCGCAAAACCAAACCCAGTCATAAAACCGATCTCATAACTCAACCTAACAAACGCTAGCTCCCCCAAGCTAGGCTTGGAAAAAGTATCGAAATAAAGGCCATGGGCTCACAATAAGGGTTTAGTAACACGAAACATGTCATTAGGTCTAAGCGGGGCTAAGGAGGATAAAAGTATATCAAAAATTCACTCTGAGGCTCAAGAATTAGACAAAAGAACGCCTCTATCACAGCAAATGCTACAAGTCATCGAATATCAAACAAGTATGAAGTCAAAGTCAAAATCAGTCAACTAAAGAGGAACTAACACACTAAAACAGACTGGATAATATTATGAATCCAATAGGCTACAAAGAGGCCTCACAGTCTAACCAATTCAGCCATGCAACACAATGTAGTGTATAACAATCAAACTTCGCTCGAAAGCAAAACAATCAAACATCAAATCATAGCCTAAAAATCACAAATGGCCAGCTATCCAGAAATCAAAGTCAAATCATTTTCAACAAGAGCACGGGGAGACAACTAAACCAATCATGTGACTCATATTTTTCTGATTTTTTTTCAGCATTTTTCGAAAGCAATAAATCTATCCTAAAAAGCGGTAAAAGAGATAGAGAATACAAACATAAATCCTCCCCCAAGCTGAACTTGGCAGTCTCCTCAATGCCAAAAGGTGAACAAAGGACGATGCTAAGAGAAAAAATAACGTTAGCGCTTTCTCACTCTCTCTCACTGTAAAAAAATAAAAAGAAAAAGGAAAAAAGGGAAATTACGGGTTGTCTCCCGCACAACGCTGATTTATAAAGGTCCCGCACGATCATAATACCTCCATGTCTCAAATTGGAGGGGCTTGGCAGTGAGTGCCACCCTCATCAAACATCTTCCTTCTCCAAATATTCTTGATCATAGCTCCAGACTATGAGGCAGCCATAGGTGCATTTTCGACCTTCTCTACACCCACCTCATCCGAAATATCATCCCTGCAACATGATTGTTCAAACATAGGTGCCTTAACAGCATTGGTTAGTTTAAAAATCACTTTATCATCACGAGCACTGAGAGTTAAAGACCTAGACTTAACATCAATAACAGCACCAGTAATACACAAAAAATGGTCTACAAAATCAACAGGAATGTAGAATTTTCCGACCATAACAAGAACGTCCTCTAAAACACCTATAGGGTATTTTGTAGAACGACCACCCATCTGTAAAGTGATTTGTTCATTTAAGTGCTCTCATATTCAGTTTCTTATAAACAGACAGAGGCATAACAGATTCAGAAGCACCTAAATCACACAAAGCTTTATCAATAAAAATAGGTCCAAGATGGCAGATAATAGAAAAACTACCAAGATCTTTCAACTTAGGTGGGGTTCTATTCTGTATAAAATCACTACACTCTGCAATAAGAGCAATACAATCTACCCCACCAAAGTCTCTTTTCTTAGTGATAATGTCTTTCAGAAATTTGGCACACATAGGGACTTGAGTAATTAAATCAGTGAATGGAATCGGTACCTCAAGGTTCTTGACCATAGCCAAGAACTTACCAAATTGCTAATCGACCTTTGATTGCGGCATCCTGTGAGGAAAAGGTAGCCTTGGTGTAAAAGGCGCTTCAGAAACCTTCTCCTTTTTCTTCCCTGTCTGTTCAGCTTCCTTAGATAATTTGACCTCAGACGTCGAACTGTCCCTTTTCCTTCCTCTACCACTGATATAATGATTGCATATAGAGTTTTCCCCTTTATTTACAAGCTAAATTGTGCGATATTGACGCTCTTAGGAGCCATTTATGCTAACTATTTCGATATAGTTGTTGTTTGTCTGTTTTATAGCGTTTTGCAGGTTTTAGGGAAAAACTCTCTATTTACTTGTCATTTTGACCACCAGACTTTAGCAGAGAAGTTATAAGGCATGTAGAAGGTCTCGAGATTTTATTCGAGCTCCTTTTTAAGAAGAATCATTGAGAAACTTGGCGTCTGAAGCCAAGTACAAAGCTGCCAGAAAAAGGCTCTGCCCGATCGGGCGGTGCAACCACCGCCTGATCGGGTTCGATCTTCTCTCCCAAAAATTCAGTTTTTCCACCCGATCGGACAGCCTTGCCTCATCCCATCGGGTGGGACATCACTTAGCCATTTTGCTGATTTTGAAGACTTTGGAGTGAAGCCTTGCCCGATCGGGTGCAAATGTTGCGGTCCCGATCGGGTGGTCGTCACCCGATCCCGTCGGGTGGATATGTATTTTTGGCTGCTGAAGGAATGTTCCCAGACCCGATCGGGCGGCTCATTACCCGATCGGGCGGAAGACATGGAGGGGCGATTTTCGCGTCTTTTCCGTCCTATCTTATTACTTTCTTAGGTTATTATAAATAGTTTTTACAGTATGTTAGTGATTACATTAGTGAACAAGCGGCGTATGTTGAACTATGAGCGTTGAGACTTAACCATAGCTCAACACATGCTCTAATCCCTCGACTCTTGACTTAGGTTTTGATAGTAGTTAACCCTATTTGATTGGTATAAGCATAGTGGACCGAACTAATACCCTAGGCTTTTAATCCATAGTTAAATCTCAGTTTAATTCTCGTTTTCCTTAGTTTAATTATTAGTTCAGTTAATCTTCTCTGATTTCATCTGAAGTAGTTAGTTGGTTGAATATTAACATAGAAACTTTGTCTCCCTACGGATTCGACCCTGCTTTCCTTGACTACTATTGTTAGAGGACTGTAGGAATTATCTTTGAATAGGTGATACGACTTTATCCTATCAACCACCTTCTTCTTCCCCTTAGTTGGGTCAACATCATCAATGGGCAATGGAGGAGCGTCATAAGCAATGCCACTACGAAGAGTAATGGCATTCACTTGTTCTCTCTGAATGGGTTGTCCAAGCAATTGTCCCTGCTGCCTCTGAGCATTGTTTCATGCCAATTGGGCAATCTGAGTCTCGAGAAGTTTGATTTTCTTCTCTTAAGTTCTTTGTACCTCCTCATTAGTTTTCTGCATGCTGAACATAAGCTTCATTAATTCAGATGTGGTAGGCTCTTGTGGGGATATTTGTGGAGGTAGGGTTTGAAAATTTTGTGGGTTTGGAAGTTGTCGAGGCTGCAGACCGTTGTAGAATGTCTACGTCAAGAACCACTTGTCCATGTTGTGATGTGGAGACTCTCTCTGCAAAACTCTGAATCTAGCCCACACTTTCCGAACTGTTTCATCAGGCTCTTGGGAAAACATGGCTAGCTTGTTTCTGATTTCTGTTGTTTTTATAGGTGATTAGTACTCTCTGAGAAATGCAGCAGAAATGCCACTCCATTCAGTTTCTTTCACTTTGTTCAGCCACTTCTGTGCTCTATCTCTCAATGAAAACTCGAACAACATGACTTTCAAATGGTCTGGAGTGACGCCGACATGTTTGACAGTTCGACAAAGCTGTTGAAACCACTACATATGATTTGCCGGATCTTCAGTGGGACGCCCACCAAACTGATTTTGCTAAACCATGTTGATGAGTCCAGGCTTGATCTCGAAGTTTTTAGCGGAGATGGTGGGCATGGGTGGGCCAGTGGAAATGTCGTCAGGATTAGGCACCCCATATGAATTCAATGATCTGGTCATAGCTGAACTTGAAGTGTCTGCTTCAGAGGTGTTCAGCTGAACAGACTGCTTTTCTCTCAAAAAGTACTTTCGAAGTTGCCTGAGAGTCTTTGTAAGATTGGGATCCTCTGGGATGGGGGAACCGTTTCTGGGGGACCTGGGCATACAAAAGAAACAAAAATAAGCAGTAAAACGTACCTCAATTAGAACCAAATAACCAAATAAAAACTTAGAAACTAATCGTCTCCCGTCAACAACGCCAAATTTTGACAGGCTAAAGTAATATCACCTAATCAAGGATAATCCTAAGTCCTCTAACAATGATAGTCAAGGGAAGTAGGGTCGAACTACAGAGACATAGAGTTTCTTAATTAATATCCAGCTAAACAACTACTTCAGACAAGATCAGATAGAAATCAGCTGAACTACTATTTAGACTAAAGAAAGCAAAAGATGAGAATTAAACTATGAATTGAAGGTCTAGGCTATTAGTTCGGTCCACCATGCTTATACCAATCAAAAGGATCAAACAACTATCAGAACCTAGGTCAAGAGTCGATAGATTAAAGCACGTGTTTAGCTATGGTTAAGCCTCAACGCTCATATTTCAGCATATGCCGCATGTTCACTAACATAATCAGAATTACTGATGTGTACTACGCCTCTAAAAGTAAGACGAATTTGTGCAAACAATTATTAACCACAAGTAATAATGAAACTGCGCAATAGCATTAATTACTCATTAAGAACAAACCAATATAATCAAGCCCTAGAAACTAATAGCAATTCAAAAGTAATTCATGGTATAAACATGGTTTTCCTCCCTAAATCCCTAGAAATAAGACTACTCACTCATAATTAGATCAACAATAATAAAAATATTATGAAACCTAATTTATGCATTATAAAACAATTCAATAGTCAGACTAAACAATTAAGAAATAACTAAAGATATTAAGAGGGAGAATAGTACCAATTGACGGAAAGAAATAACATTTATAGAAATGAATCCAAGGTTCAATCACCTTTAGAACTAATCTAAGTGTTTAAACTAATAAAAGCTCTCTAAAACTAAACTAATGAAAGCTGGAAATAATATGAAATAGAAATATGTCTCTCCAATAAGCGAGTTTAGCTATTTATAATAACCTCTAAAATCTAATTAAAACGGAATTAAAAAAAGATAGAATTTGGCTCCGCGTGCTCGACACCCGATCGGGCAAAGGTCCCACTCGATTGGGTTGGTACAAATTTTGGTCCAACTTAGTTTTATTCACACAAAATAGCAGCAGCAACAAAAGTTGGCCTCACCAGATCACGTCGGGGCCACTATACCCGATCGGGTCCATATGCAAGAGAACAACAACCTTGTCCTATACGCAGCAACAACATAAGCAAAAAACAAAAGGTTGGGCCTGCCCGATCGGGTGATGAGTACCCGATTGCATCGGGTTGGGCCAGCTCAGCTCTTCTTCGCACTAACGCGCAACATCAGCAACCTTAAACCAGATTTAGGTCCACTCGATCGGGTCCGGCAGGGGCTGCGCGATCGAGCCCGAGAGTCTACTACCCGATGTAAAATAGTTGGCCCAATTGTGTTGTATTCTGCCCGATCAAACACGTCCTTTAGTCCTTTTAGCTATTTGGCTCTCAGTTCTTTACGTTTAGTGGTCTCGGGACCTCGTAAACCAAAGCTCGTGATCACTTTTACGTGCCTCGTAACAAATCGTAAAGCCCTGGTTGCTTCCAAATAGCTCGGAAATAAGGAGAAAACTCCCTAAAACCTGCAACTCAACACTAAAACACAAAACCACGACTATATACGATAATTAGTATAAAGTAGCTCCGAAGAGCTCCATTGACGTACGATTTAGCCCATAATTATAGGAAAAAACTCTATATAAATACATGATATCAATGCTCAACGAGCATCAGACGCTCTTCTTGAACCACTCCAATATTTGCTAAAAACTCAGCGGCTTTGTTTCTTAGAGGTGGAAAATGAGTGGGCTGGGCTAGGTTGGCCATTTATGAACCGATGCGGACCTAGAAAACTGACGGGCTGGGTGGGCCGGTGGGCTAGGTTGTGGAGACAACCCATTTGCGGTTTGGGTGGTCCTGTAGCGGTTAACTGGCGGGTTGGACGGCCTTAGTGGGCTGGGCTGGATAATATGTTGGGTGGGTTAGGTGGTTTTGATGAGCTAGTTAATGGGTTGGATGGGCTGGGTGGTCTGGGTGGGTTGCTTAATGGGTTGTGTTGGTCCTATGGGCTGAGCTGGGCTGGGCGGGTTAGTTAGTTGGGTTGGTTGTGTTTAAATAGTAAGTTTGATGTAATATATGTGTTTATGAATTATATTTGCATTAGTAATTTTGTATAATTCAATTAAGATGTAATTGTGAAACATGTTTATTGAAAATATGAATTATTTGGTTTAATAAATTTTATTTTATTAAGAATTACGAGTAATGATTAATTTTTATAATATCGTAATTATTTAATATCATCTCTATCTAGTATCATCGTAGATTTATAATCTTACTATAGCAATAAAGAATAAGATTATAATGAGTATTAAATATTGAATAATGTATGCTTAAATAATATTGGTTAATGATTATTTTATATTAGCGTAATTATCTATTATTATCTATTTTATATTATCGTCGTAAACTTTTGGATAGTAAAATGTGAATAAATTAGTTATATTATGATAAAATTTTTGGATTGAGGTCGATGTAATATCCTGAATCTAAATTAAGTAATTAAACTAAATGCGTCCTAAATTATTACCTTAATTATTACGATGGATTTAAATGTACGACAATTCAAGCTTATTTACATAACTGTGATAAATAATTAATCATTTTATTTCAACTAAATGAGATGGAAACACTAATTCTAATCATAAAAGCTATAAACGATATAATTTTAATCTATTTTCTCATTTTTGGATTTCTTCAAAATCTTGGAAATGATAGGATCAAACCTACCTTTTGATGACTTGCCGGTATCACCACCGTTTGGGATTCAGTATGGAAGCATAGAAATCAAATAGTTTTTCTAAAACAATTGCACAAATTTGAATATACAAATCAACATCATATTTAATACCCCAAACAACTGTAATAAAAGTTCAACAATCTCTTCAAACCTTCCGGCTTAACAGCTGGGTCAAGTAGTGCAGCCAACCCGTATATCGCAGGCAATTCATAGAAATATTTATACCACTTTGCCTTCATACGGGACAAAACAGCGTTAATAGTAGGAACATCGATACTAAGTTACTAACGTCAATAGCATTAACAATCTTAATGCACTCACTAATGACTAAATGAACATTGGGTTGATAAACAAAAGAAAAGACATTAGTAGCATGATCAAAACTTTTCAAAACATCGTTAATAAGAATAGTAATGCTCCATTGGTCATCGATGATCAAACACTTAGGGTCCATCTGTGCCTCTGATAAGTGGACTTTAGGTTCACTAATTTGCATTTAGTTTTAGGTCATTTAGATACATTTTAGGACATAAAGTTTCCTTTTCTTCCCCTTTTACATCCTTTCTCATATTCTCATACTTTGCATTTAGTTTTAGTTCATTTACTTGTAGTTAGGTTGCATATAGATCATTACATGTGCATGTGCATCCCCTTCCCCTATCTAATCTCTTCTTGAAGTGTTTAAAGCTAGCTTTGCAAGGAAGAGGCTCCAAAACAGGGGAGCGGGCGCTCCGTCCATGAAGAAGTGAAGAAAGGAAGGCAGTAACTTGGAGCGACCCTGGAGCGTTATCGGAGCGACGCTCCAAGCACGGAGCGGGCGCTCGACAGTGTAAGGAGCAGGCGCTCCTTTGCCCAGAACTGCTCTTTTTGTGTTGTCTTTTACATCTTTGCCCTTATGTTTATGGGTATAAAAACCCATTTTTGTAACAATAATTAACCAAGGTTTAATTTTAGAATTTAATTAGCTTTAATTATAGAGAGACTAGAGAGAGATGTTGAATGTTTATAGAGAGAAACTAGATCTAAAAGTTTAAAGTTGAAGATTGAAGCTATTTTAATGGAGATTTACATTTGATTTCCATCCATCTTTGAGAATTTCTTCTATCTCTTTTCTTTATTTGTTTTTATACTTGTTTTACCTTGATTTGGTATTGATTAGTAGTAATTAGTTGATGATTAGCTTATTTAATATGATTTCCATCATTGTTGGATCACCATTGTTGATTGAAACTTTTTATTTCATGCTTTTCATGGCTAGTGAGTAGTTTACTAGCTAGGAGAAGGGGATGACCTTGCTAATCATAAGTTGACCTTGAAAGTCAAGCTAGGGGGTTAGACCTAGCTAAATTAGGTTGTCTAGTTTAAATTAATTGCTATGTTTGATTGATTGATCACCATTCAAACTAGATTTGGGTATCATAGGTGGAGGATTGAGAAATGAAGCCTAGATTGACCTTAAGCTAGTCAATAGGTTGAATTCACCATGAGAATAGGTGTTGACTTCCTAGGATCTCAATTGAATAACTATGAGTTATGGAAATACTTGGTTGATTAATTTTACCATGAGAATAGGTAATATTGGTTGATTAGGTCCTCCTAATTAGCTCGAGAGAGTAATCAGGAAACATTTGAGTGACTTAGTCCCCTAATCGACCCTAATGAATCCCCTTGGCTTGGCAATTTGGTTAATTAAATGTTAGCTCGTGAATTCCCTATCCCTGTGTCCCCTTAATGTAGTTTAATTCAAATCATTTATTCTATTTGCTAGTTACTTAGTTTTTAATTTCTTAATTGATCATTAATCTCAAACCCCCCCAAAAATAGGCTTAGCTCGCTAAATCACATTCAAACCTTGATTAATCTTTGCTTTCTCGCGGATTCGACCTTTTCTTACCATATATTAGGCTAAGTTAGGTATTTAATTTGGCACGTGCAACGACCGTGTCAGCCTCATTGTAGAGCATAGTGAGAACCTCACGGTAAACAATAGCTTGGTTTAACAACTTGAAAGTGGAATTCTAGCGGGTTGGAATGTCAATACTCCATTGGCGCTTCTTCAGTCCTCTCTCTTTGCATAGGGCTATATACCGTCTCTTAACACTCCTTGTTACTCTAATCCATCTAGTAACAGTTCTAATAGGGTCAAGTAATGGTTGTAACTCAATCATGCCCTCTTGGACAAATAGGTTTAGGATATGGGCACAACAACGAACATGAAATAATTCATTGCCGAAAAGTAGGGCAACTCGGGGTCCTATTTCAAAAAGTCTATGGCTTTCATGTTATCAGTTGCATTATTAAGAGACAAAGCAAAATGTTTTCGAGTTAAATGAAAAGTTTCGGTTAAGGCGGGTCAGGTGGGCTGGGGTGGGTGGGTGGTTTGTGGGGGAAACGGGTGGGCTGGGTGGTTAGGGCTGGTGGGCTGGTTGGTCTAGGTGGTTAGGGTTAGGTGGGGGGGTCTGGGTGGTTAGGGCTGGGTGGGCTGGGCTGGGTGGTTAGTGGGCGGTTAAATGTGGGTTGGTTGGGCGGTTACTATCGGATTGGGTTACAACAATCGAGTCCGGTGCAGGTTTTCCTTTTTCACGGGTTGAACCGGGCTGGGTAACGGGTTAAACGGGCCTGGCCCACAACGCCCCCTAGACGGGCTGGGCTGGCAACCCAGCCCATATGCCACCTCTACTTCCCTATAACAATGTGTAAGTATGATTTTCCAGTCATTCATCTTCAGTAATTTGCAACATTGCTTCACCACTTGAGCACATTCTCCCCCTTGCAACTCTTGAGCATGAGGTGAATACCTTGTTCTTTTGGACTAAACTGGGCTGAATTTGACTGAATTGAACTGAAATCAGACTAAATTGAACTAAAACAAATTGAAGTTAGCCTTAACTCAAACTAATATGGATTAAATTGAAATTAATTTACGTTACTTCAGTTCAAATGAGCAATGAAAACGCTTTTTAAATTCATTTGTTTCATGAAGTTCCAAAGGACATTACTTTTCATTAAACAATCACATACAACACCGACAATAAAATTTTAATGTTAACGAAAGCAAATCTAACAAAAGCCAACATTATTTTTTTATGACAGAACTGTGAACCCAAAAATCTAAATTTGACAATTTGGCACATTCTTGAATCGTTCTCTCAATACAACTTTGTACGAGTGGATCCGTCACTCCATCATAAATTTCATAAGAAAAATCTTGTATTGATTTATCAGACTACAGACAAATGATGGATAACCATTTAAGATTCGCATAACAAACATAAGTGCATCAATATTTCCCACTCTCTGAAAAATCTAAGATCTTGAGACTCCTACCAGAATTTTTTTTGCTAATAATGGATGGTACAAAGAACTCCCGTAAATTGGAAACTTCAAAATAAACACGAAATTTGGGCTTACCATCACTAATAGTGGTGGATGACATCCCCTAATTGAAGATTAAGGGTTTAGAGGGAGAGAGAAAAGAATGAGATAGGTTGGAAAGATGACAATTGATGAAATAGAGAAAGATATGGGTGTTTTTGGAGTTTATTTCAGTTAATGATTACAAATGGGACTAGAGATTGCAATGGATCGAGTCTTATGTCGGGTCCACCTAAAACTAAACCCCTTATTTTTAGACCTATGCGTGAGACAAACCCGTTGAGCCTAGAATTTTCAGACCCGTGGGTTCACAACAATCCTTCTTAATTCAAATTTGGGTCGGACCCAAAACACACTCCATCTCTAAATGAGACTAGAAGATTTCCTCATCCATTGCGAGTACACTATACACATAGTTCATAAATCAATATTATTTCCTTCTATTGTTTTTGGCTATCATTTGGTTGTGGATAATTTATGGCATCCTCGTCACTGCCACGATATATGGACCCTACCGTTGCTGAATTGGCAGCAAATTTTGCTGTCCGTCGGCGTCATACACTTTGTCTTGCCCCCTCATGACGTCATGAATAGGGTGATCAGATTTTTGAGTCAATATCCGAATTTTTGAAAAACTAATTTGGTTAAATCGGACTAGATTTCTCATTTGTATAAATTTATGTTAAATCTGAATAACAGTTTAACAAAATTATGAGATCTTGATTCGAATTAGTCGTTTCTGTATTTATTTATTAACCATGGAGTGATAGAGCCCTCGAAATTATAAGATCTTGATTCGAATTAGTTGTTTCAAAGAACACTTGTCAAAACAACTTGTTTGGACTGACTAGGTCCTAGCCCAATTCAACCTAAAATGATCAAATTATCCTTTTTAACTCAAAACTTTTCTAAAGTAAGTCCATTAATCTTAACAAAGTTCGTAATACTCCTTATCACAGTACCCTGTAAATATCTAATTGACACCATAATTTCAGGTAATTTTTTAGATCATTCTGAATCCCATTTCTCTTACTTTCTCTTTCTAGAAAAGTAATTTTGACTTGAACGTCAGAGGGACGTTCCAGTATTCACCCGGGGTAGTCTATCTTCGTTGTTTTGCAAGACCTCGGATCTCTTATTGCGGTCAAGTGACTTATACAATTCCCAAAATATCCTCATAAACATACAAATATTTTTGTTCCGGAAACACAACCTTTTAAAAGAGAGTTGCTCTTGTAAGAGATTACCTAATTTTAAATTAAATTAGACAATAACCCAAATCTAAATACTATTTCTGTACATAGTGACTAGTATATCCATTTCGTGACCAGCTTAATTACTACCTCCGTCCCATATTAGTTACAAAAGTTTGACCGACACACTTGCCGATACACAATTTTGACCATTAATATATCTAACTATCAATTAGTAAGAAATATAAAAAATTAATATGTCTAATTTAAACATTGAGACAAATCTAAGAACATCTTCTTTACTACAATTGGTTTAATATGTTAGTTAAAAATCATGTTCAAAGTAATGCATGTGAATTGTGTAAAAGTCTATTTGTTGCAACTAATATGGGACAGAGGGAGTACTTCATTAAGTAATCACATTTTTAATTCATTCGGTGACTAATTTAATTCATTTAGTGTCTAGTTTAATCCATTCGTAAGTCTGATACGTTAAATTTTAAGAAAAATCGGTTGTTGTTCGAGATTAAAAGTAAAATAAAGAAAGGAAAAGAGAAGGGACGACAAGGTTAGGTTGACATGTAGAAGAATGATGTTAGGTTAGAGTAAAATGAAATGGACTTGTTAGTGAAATATGAGTTTGGGGAGGTCTAATTATAAATTAAAACTAGCACTTTCTCTTTTAATAACTTTTGTTTAAAAGAACCATTTCATGAAAAACAACCTTCAAAAATTTTTACGACGTACAGAGCCCAACCTTAAAGATTTTTTTTGTTAAATAAAACCTTGTTACATTTTTCTGCGTTGACTCATTGGAAAAGGCTCATGCTGGAAAAGCTCAGTGAACATCAAAAAAGCTCAGGCAACGTAAAAAAAATATTAATTAAAAAAACCCAATTAACACCAGGATTTGGGGTTTTCTTTTCACAAAAAAAGTCTTAAAGTTAAGGATGTAAGTAACAAAAAAAAAAGTTGTTTCTCGCAACATAGATATTATAAAAGGTTATTTCAAACAAATCTTCCTTTATGCATATGAGAAATTTGTACTTATCTCTAATTATGCATAAGTAAATATTACAAAAATTAGCTATTGTGAAAATATTTATTGAGACAAATCTAACAAGATCGATGTCGCATGACTATATTTTCTTTATGTATTAGAAAATACAAAATCAAAATCTCTAAACTTTGACTCCCATAATTCCAATGGCTCATACATTTGGGGATGGAGAGAGTAATAAATAGTGGTAATTAGTAATAATTTGTAAACTTATATAGTATTTTGTATTGGAATTGACTCGTCCAGCCCAAAAATTTTGATTTTCTCCATATAATTACATTACTTAAAATGTAGCATTGAGTTGAAGATTGGTTGTTTGTGAAGAAAATTCACATGTTTAATCGGAGTTTTCTCTCTCAAATTACATTTAAGTGTATCATAGTATTTGCGGTATTTTTTTAGTGGTTGAAATATTCTTTCGGAATAGGTAGCTTTTGCAAGTAGATCATAGTTCAATTTTGTCATTTTTCTAATCTATGCCTACTTTTGTCAAGCACTAATTGTTTCAAAAGTTACTTTGACAACTAACTTAATTTAACAACCACAAATCTAACACCATGAATTCTTTTCTAAATAATGCTCATAACAAAAATAATTTCAACTTTACGCTTTTTTTTCCGAAAACTTATTCCCTTGGTACCTTTTACGTCAGCACAACGTCAAAAAATACATTTTTTGTCTAGACCTAACCGCTACTACCATTAATGGTCAATGTAAGTGGACCATCAATGGAAGTACCAACTGATGAAAAAGGGGACAATTACTTCCATCAACAGTTCATTTAGTGCTGACTGCTAATGGTCGTAGTAGTTTTGGTGTTAAGAGCGTGTTGAGAGTTCTTTAGCGATGGACAAAATAGTTTCCAAACATACCTACTCAATTGCTAAGTAGGTCTACCGACGGATTTAGCAGTGGAATTTGACATCCGTCACTAGATTTAAAACTGGAACTTGAATATTCATAACTAAATTTAGCAATGGAACTTGAATTTCTTTCACTAAGTTTAGTGACAAGGGTTTTGGTAGCTTGTGACTTTTAGATGCTTTGATATTAACTAATGCTTTTGGACCGCTACTTAAAGTAGCATTTTACTTTCATTAGCAGTCCATTAGGTGTCTTCTGAAATAATAAAGTAATTTCAGTGGATGTGAACGGTATCAACGGAATAAGTTTTCAAAACCACGTAAATTGGGATATACTAATGGGGGAAGCATTATTTTGAGGAAGTTCGTTTAAGACAAGAGGCTCTATGATTTTCTACTACACCAACAAAACAATATATTGTACAAAGGAATTGACATTCGTTGGCTCACTGGTGAGCACTCCTATCTACTCTAACAAAGTTCTTATTTCACAACCTTATCGTATTTCAACCCCGAATAAAGATACCCTCAAATCAATTATTAGTTGATCTAGCGATAAAGTTTATTTGGATTTCACAACCTTATTGTAGGATCAACTCCCACTAAGATACTTTGAGAATGAGATATTGAGATGTATCTTCTTCTTCCCCATCTCCTAAGAAGGCTTACTGACCTATAAGAAGTTTCTCTCTACTAACCTAAACAAAAAATAAAGATATCATCTTAACATCTTAATTATACACGAATGTAGGATTTAGCTTATCTTCTAGAAGAAAAAAGAGATAATAATTCAGTATACCTCGATTGTTTTCTACAACCAGCTTGAATTCAACATCATTGAATCCTAATTAGGTGTTACTAGTAATAGATCAACAAAAGTGGAAATCACATGCAACTAAACAATAACAAAAATAAAAACAAAAAGGGTAAATATTGTGTTATAATTTTCATAAGATTCCTGTCCATCATCCTTTAGATTGAATTCCGAAACCAAACAATAATCACGTGGTTTCATTATCTCAACCAGAATAATATTACCTCAAACAAGAAGAACCCAAAATATTCTGATTGGATTATTTAAGAAAAAACCTTGCAAATCGCCGCATCTGTCTCACTCGCGGCTTCCATAATTTTGTCATTACTCCATCCTCTTTCATCAAATTGCTCAAATGCACATGGGAGAACAGCTTACAAATTCGTACCATTTTTTTTTAATTGATGAAATACTCTGTCCCCAAATGTTTCTTCTTCATAATTTTACTCCTTCATGTTTAGTTAGGTAAGAAAAATTTGCCATATCCAACAAGAATTTTGTAAAGATCCACTCAGTTCGAAAAATTAGGTCAGATACTAGAGAGTAGAGGGGCAAAGATAAGGGAATCTCTACTCTTAAATTGCCTATAAGGGGGATTGAGCCCAACCTTAATACTGGAAGGATCCCTTTTTTTTCACTAGACCAACGCTGTTTGGTAATTGTGTTATTCTGAAGTTTGACATAATTCTGGCACGGTAGTTGTAGTTTCACTAATTCTATTTTGGTGTTGAGATTTCAATTTTTTATGAAAATTATTTTGGTGCTTTAAGAATTATATCACTTATCCTATAATTATTTCATTTATAAAAGTTGTATATTTGGTCCTTGTTATTTGACCTTAGAATTAACTTTATCATCTGTTTCAGTACTTGCAAAACATAATTTAATTTACTGTACAAACTTGCAAATTTCTATCTTACCCTTTCAAATCACACTTCACGTTTTTAGCTTAAATCACATTTATACAATATTCTAATTAAGATAAATGGTTTACATAACTTTTCTCCGACTTATGACCCCTCAGTTGGAGGATGGATGATGTATAGGATGGATGAAGTAATATAGTGTATGGAGACGATCTGATGTGGCTCCGGGTTGAACCCCTTATTTACACACATGTATCGACTCAAATTGGAAAGAGGAGTAAAAATTAATCATATGATGAACCTAACAAGTTATTTCTTCAATTGTCGATATCTTGGAATGAAATCTTATTTGATCTTATAAATAGTAAATTTGTAATACTAGGTTTTAGACAAACTTTTTTTATACGTAGTTTTGATAATATTCAAGGTCAAATATGTGCGTAATATTGTACTACCTCCGTTTTTCTAATATGTATGTTTGCTTTTGCGCAGACCAAGGAAAAAGTGCAAAAGTAATAGAGAAGGTTAGTAAAAGTAAGAAAAAAGTGAAAAAGGTAGAGAGAAGGAAAGAAAGAAGGAGGGAAGTGTAATAATTAGGTGAGTCAACCTTCCATTTATGGAAAAAGATAGAAAGGTGCATATTAAAAATACATCTCAATATGGTAAAACAAACATATTAAAAAAAACGAAGGAAATAGATTATATGAAATCGAGGTGGTATCGAAAAAATTATCCAAAAACCTTCAACTATCTTATAGTATAATCATAGAGGCAGTCATCAAACAGGAGTTGGTTAACAATAACGATAGCCCAGTGATGAAATATAATCATATAGTTTGATTATTTTTCATCTCATCCGGATCATAAATTCCACAAAAATTACAGATGAGCATAATTATTATCAATTTGATAGGGATCAATCAAAAACCAGAACCCCATTCCCCCCATATTTACATCTAAAGCAGAAGAAAAAACAACCCTAAGTTGGATGGAGCATAGCTTTCCACCATCACTCAATTAACTAACAAATTTCTAGCAATTCTAATCTCAAATCTTATCCAATCATGTTACCAACATTGCATTATTTCCTGCTACGTTCAATGGATTAGAGATATCCATCTTCTCAAAAACCAATTCCTCTAATAATCCATTATTAATCGATGTCGGAATACACGAATTCAGCGATAGTTCACCCATTGATGCCAGTTTTAGCATCTCAGATTCATCTAGCCCTTTGGCAGGCCCAATGCTACAATATCTTTCTGTGTTGTGCTTTGTCAATGCATCTTTAAATTTCTTAATCTGCTTAACAAAATACAGATGCAATTATTTAGTAACATGAATGATATAAGTATACCGCAACTGTAACATGAAGGCCTAATCCCGCCTTCGAGCAAACTTATACAGGATATAATATAATCACCACTTTCGCGCATTATTAATCATACCAAAAATACTAAAAACAAGATTAATGGGGGGCAGAAATTACTTACTGTTGAAATAGTGCAACTGAAACTGCAGACACGGCCTTCTGCACCTCTGTAAAACCTAAAGAAGGGCAGAACATGAATATGCAAAGCATGACACATTGGTTTCAGCTCCTCATAGTTTACTTTCAGGAAAACTGCATCTGGGTTTGATTCAGCCAACTGACAAATCTGAAATATTACCCACAAAAAGATAAATACTTCTCAATTAAAACTAAAAATAATTTTCTTTAAAATTTTAAATTTGAAAATGGAAATTAAAAAAGAAAATACCTTGGGATGAAGTGTTTTGCAGCCACCACAACCAGGAGAATAAAAATCAATGATAGCAAGTCTATCTCCAGCAGATTTTAATTCATCAACAAGCTGTTGAGCTGAATGAATCTCTATCATATTTGGCTTTAATGTCTTTTCCCACCATCTTAGAGCTTTACTCACACAATATGATGTTTGTGCCTGTAAACATTTATACAATACCCATTATTCCAAATTACAAAACTATATGTACCCAAAATTACAAAATATTTAAAATTATATATACCCAATATTCTAAATTACAAAATAATAAATACCCAATATTCTAAATTACAAATACCCATGATTCTAATGTTAAAAATTACAAAGACCCATTATTCTGAATCACAAAAGTTATCAGTAATTCAGTACTCTTTATTCCAAATTAGAAAATTTAAAATACCCATTATTCCAAATCAGAAAATAAAGAATACCCATCATTCCAAAATTAATTTTTACCTCTTTAACTCAAAAATACGACATAAAATTAGAAATCAAGAAAAAAAAAAACAGGGCATACCTTAACAGAGAAATTAACAGGGGAGAGAGGCAGCTTCTTCTGATCTGAGACAACAAGGGACTGTCCCATAAATTGGCAACTCAAATCTGGAAATTCCTTTTTTTTTAGGTCATAAAATTGAGAAGAGAGAGGAATATGTTGAGTGACAGTAGGTTTAACAATGGTGGTTTCATAACAGCCAGAAACAGATACACCAGGTTTCAAAGAATAGCAAGCCATCATTGAAGAATGCAAGATATTAGATAAAAACCCAAGAAAAAAGATGTTATTTTTATGGATTATATGGCACCTAAAGTTTGACCCACTTGAACTTTTAGATGAAAAAGCGCAACAATGGACAAAACAAAGGTCTCTTCTTTTTCACTTTTTAAAGATATATAATAGATCCTTCAAATTTCAAAATCAATGAAAACCCAGTTCTGAATTTTTGCAAGAAATTGAAGGAATTGAAGGAGGAAGAGAAAATAAAGTGTTTTGGATTTGTGATGAAGATGAAAAAGAAGAGGAGAATCGAAAAATAAAAGGGTGTTTGTGGGGGGTCCAAAAGTTTGGTGGGTATATGTATAACTTTATCCAATTATTTTATTTTGAAAAAAACTTTATCCAATTGTTTTTATTTCTTATTTTCACTTAAAAAATTGAAAAAATCGACGCCAAAAATATTTTTACGAAAAAAGATTAATGAGTTACAACGAATTTCACGCAATATCTGATGTGGAAAGATGACAAAAATGGCGGATGAAACGAATTTGGGGAGGTGAGTTATGGTTATATTCGGAGGCGTATTTGGCAGTTATATCTAAATCTAAAATCTCTCTCTGCCACAGAACGCCTCAACTGCGTGTGGCTGACTTGGATTCTTGTCACTCCAAATTGGTTTGGATAATGCACCATCACTACATACTTTTTTTATCTTTTGTTTCTCTATTTATCTGATCCTCTTTTGGTGCACCATTTACCATTGATCACAAAAAACTTTTATATTTTTTTATTTAAAAGGATAAGGCCTTGTTTGAGTTGAGCTAGTCGACTTCGAGTCTAATAAAGGTTATAGAGTCTAAGTTAAGTAAGAATAAATCCAGTTGAACAGTAAATAACACAAAACGAATTAAGATAGTATATCTTTAGAAGTACGAGCATGATCAAAGGAAAGTAATTTTGTTGGTGAATGAGTCTTGCTCATCTCACGATCAACTTACTCGATTAGCAATTCTTATGAAAACTATATTAATTGATGCCATTAGATAAATAAGCTAAAGACTGATGTCTTTACTATTCTTTTTTTTTTTTGGGTTACGAGTGAATATTATATTGAAGGGAAGGAGCCAAACACTTTTAAAGCCTTTTGTAAAAAAAATCTTATTTTATACCATCATAATTTTTCCTAATCAAGTCAGAGGGTACACAGTCACATCTTCTCAAATTTTTTTTTGAAAAAGGTTAAGAGCTTGTTGTACTACAAGAATAATATTGTCATAGGGTCACCAAAATTAATACATTTTGTACAGGATTGGGCTAACAAGTCTTTCTATAATTGGAGAAAGTGGTGGACAAGGATTTTGGAAATGTCCTTATGAATAGTGTTAATAAGACCTGAGATTCTTGAATCTCGAGCATTTCAATTTTTGGAATGAGAGTGATATTCATATAATCGAACGAGATAGGCCAACTATATGTCGTGAGAGGAGTCTTGATAACTATTATCATGTCTTAATAACTATTATCATTTCCTATAACACTCAAATAGGCTCGGAAATTTTTGTACTAAACTCATGAGAACGAGGGGCTTTCTGCAAAATCATCTCAAAGTAGGCTTTTTTATATCTTCTATTGAATTTGGTGAGTTTGGAGCTATAAGAAGCTTGTGATAATTGGGGTCAATGAAACTTAGATTGATGGCATGAGGGTTAAATATACTTACAACCAAAAATCGTTATGACGAACTTTACTCTCTTCGAGTTGGCCATAGGGTAACAAGTTCCAGCACTGTACACCCTTAACACGAGAGAGCTTGCCTAACAACCTATTACGCCAAGAGGTGATAGGAGGATAACAATTTTTAGATTGTCATTTAGTCACAGTCCATAGTTGGTATACTGATCAACCAGAGGAAATAAGTTACAAAAATATAATGGATTTACGATAAGCTAAATATAATAATATTTTAGGATATATTGGTGTATTAGGAAAATATTATCTAAAAGAAATATTATTTTCGGATTATTTTAATAATTACATTATTAGCTTAAATGATGATAGTGTTGGAAGTAAGTATAGTCCAACTTTCAAGTGTTCCTTCAAAAGAAGAAGCAAGAGTCCCACAATGATAGTTTGTTTACCTTTTGATTTATTTTTGTATTCAAACAAGAGTCCCACAGTGGTAGATTGACTATATCTTGCTTTCCTTATATAATCTTCACTTCTAATAAGTCTTGTTTTGGAGACTAGAGTGTATGCTCTAGTAACCACCACACACAAGCGCACATGGACAGGGTTTGGGGCGTGGGCATGTGGTGTTGGCGCGAGCGTTCGCGGGTGGAGGTTTGTATCTTTTTACAGCTCACACCTTTAGGTTTAAAATGACAACCATGTATATCTTCTCTGATTTGTTGAACGCTAATAATATTTGCCTTTATTAACGTTTCCGTTAACCTTGAATTTCGACCATAACTAAGACTTCAGTTACTCTATCGGGACCTTGTTCCAGTCTTTATAAACTACTCCATTCTTCTCCTTTGGGACACATGTTTCAGTTCAATTCTTCATTCTACAGATTAGCTCTCAAAAGTTCTTTTACTATTACTTGGGCAGTGATCTTTGTAGCTCTCAACCGAGATTCTTGTCTGCACCTAGAATTCCAAGGTCGTGTAACCCTACAGAGCGATTGCCGTTGAGTTCGAGTGTAGAGTTCGGGGAAAATCCGATTTAACGTAGTGGGTTCTCACGCCACGATCATCCTCTTATTGCCAAATCGTTCCCTTGCATTACCTACTATCTTAATTCCTACCGTCTAAAATTTTTCCAATGCTCTTTTTATCCCCATTTCTCATTTTCATATTATAGATGATGTTGCTGACATATCACCACTTGAAAGAGGGAAACACATGAAGAGATATACTCCCTCCGTCTCAATTTGATTTTTCCATTTTATTTTTTGGGATGTTTCAAAAAGTTCTTTCCACTTTGAATCTTTTCCATTTTAAGAATATTTGTTTCCTTATCTTACCCTTCAACAACCAATTATTTACTACAATTTTTTATTTTTTGTCTTACATATGACCCACATTAAAATATTTTATTTTCCAATCACCCACTTTTCTTTCTCTCTCTTACTTTTTTAAAAGCAAAAAGGTACTAAAGTACACTTTATACAATATAAAATTAACAAGATTCTCATTCACCTCAATTTACATTGGTTTTCTCTTATATTCCAAATGAGAATATCAAATTGAGACAGAGGAAGTATAAGATTAATTTTACAAAATGAAAAAAAACGAACAAGAGTTAGGGCCTGTTCTGTTCAGCTTATTTTCAGTTCAGTTCAGTTCAGTTCAGCTCTAATAAGTTCAGTTCAGTTCAGTTCAGCTCTAATAAGTTCAGTTCAGTTCAGTTCAGTTCAGTTCAGCTCCAATAAGTTCAGTTCAGTTCAGTTCAGCTCCAATAAGTTCAGTTCAGTTCAGCTCCAATAAGTTCAGTTCAGTTCAGTTCAGCTTCAATAAGTTCAGTTCAGTTCAGTTCAGCTCCATTCATTATTTAACCATTTTGTTTAATATATTATTAATGGTCTAATTTATTTTACTCATTATTATTGTTATTATATTATCATTGTTATTACTATTATTATTTATATATATTATTTTGGAAAGATTGATAGGAATAATCCCACCTTTGGCCGGTCTTCCACCACTGGTACCACCTTCAATTAATTCAGGTATAATCCGACCTTTGACCCCCATATTCTCTCAGTGGTACCGGATGATGGCAACCTGTTTGACCATACTAAATGACCGTTGACTTATTTAAAAAAAAAAAAAAAAAAAAAGAAAACCCTTCCCTCCCCACCACTGCCAACCACCCCTTTCCTTCCCCCTCCCCCACCACTGCCAGCCACCCCTTTCCCTCCCCCTTCCCCACCACTGCCAGCCACGTTTCCCCCCCCTCCCCCACCACTGCCACCGGCCCTTTCCTCCCCCCTCCCCCACCATTGCCACCCCCTTCCCTCCCCTCCCCCACCATTGCCACCCCCTTCCCTCCCATTCCCTTCCCCCAGCGAGCGTCTCCCCTTCCGCTACCACCCTCCCCCATCACCATCTCCCCCACCCCAAAAATAGCCGGCAATGTTGGGGTGAGTGGGGTTAAGCTGAGTCGCCGGCGATGAGTGAGTGAGTGAGTGAGTGAGTGTTGAGATCCGTTCGTCCTTGCAGGTGAGGGAGTGGGTGAGTGTGTTCTTGCGGGTGGCGTTCTAGAGGTCGCCGCAGCGTTTCCGACAGGGCAGGGGGAGGGTGGCATGGAAAGGGAAAGGGGAGGTGGGGTGGGGGGTTGGCTGTGTTAATCACGTAATTAAGAGAGTTTACCTGTAATTGTAGGTCATCAACAGGTTAGGGACCATTGAGAGAATATGGGTGTCAAAGGTGAGATTATTGTTGGATTAAATGAAGGTGATACCATTGGTGGAAGACTGGCCAAAGGTCGGATTATTCTTATCAATTTTTCCTATTATTTTTGTTACTACATCTTTACTCATTATTATTACTATTACTATTATTATTATGGCTGAGCAAGGTTTGGGTTGGTACGCGGTTTAACCAAATTTCATGTCAATACGAGTATTCTAATTTTCAATTGTTGTGTTATTTTACCGACTAAATATTCACTATTACATTATACAAGTAAGCTACAAAAGCTATAAGATATGAAAAATTACAAAGTTGCTAATAATACTGCAGTACTATTTAAGGTACAACATTGTCGTTACGTTGCATATTAAAGATACTTTGGCGGTTTGTGGTGGGGTTTGGTGTATATCTCTATCATAGACTAACCCACCACAAATCGTGGTTTGGTTAGAAGCACACATCAACCCATGTTTTAAGCTAATTATTATTATAATGATAATATTAATTTAACATTATTGTTATTATATCATCATTGTCAAGTATTCGTATATTAATACTAATAATAGTAATTACTCATTATTAATTATTATATAATCAGTAATTATTATTTTTAAAATTAATTTATCATTATTATTATTATTTATTTATTAATAACTATCCTCTATTAACATCAAAAATAATATTATCATTATTTATTTGATATTTTTAATTATTAGTTTGACTATTATTACTTAGAATTATTATTACTTATTATTTAATATTCATAATAATTATTATTTACTTATTATTTATATATTTATTACCATTTAATTCAACAATTCAGTTCAGTTCAGTTCAGTTCAGTTCAGCTCTAATAAATTCAGTTCAGTTCAGTTCAGTTCCAATAAGTTCAGTTCAGTTCAGTTCAGCTCTAATAAATTCAGTTCAGTTCAGTTCAGCTCCAATAAGTTCAGTTCCGTTCAGTTCAGCTCCAATAAGTTCAGTTCAGTTCAGTTCAGTTCAGTTCAGTTCAGTTCAATTCAACTAGATTTAGCCGAGGAGAACAGCTCTTTACTATTTCAAATGTAATGGACACACCAAATACTAAAAATTTAATTACTTAGACAAATTTAAAAAATGGGACTAAAACTTTGAAATTTATTGTGGTGCCAACCGAATCTCAGTCTGCTTTACTCCAAAGGGACCATGACTCCATGAGTAGCTCGTGAAAGCCAGGGTATTGTATGTGTTTGTGGCTTTGTGCCATCTGCCATATAAGATAATACCCACAAAGCCTCCAACTCCAAGCAATCAAGCATCATCATTAATCACCAGACAACATGTGACTGAGTAATATCGTTGGAAAGAATCAAGATAAGATGACTACTATTGTAAACTGTTTTAAATTGCGTGCAACTGCAAGTGCAACGCCCCTTGATTTTGCTCCAAATGGTTTTCTGATGCCCATTGTTTCTTTTCTCTAGACGCATGCTTCATTTTGGCGATTTTGCTTTTTGCTACAAAAATTTATCATTATTAGGGCACTAGCTTTTTTTTAGACTCGAGCAAAAATACACGAGAAAGTTTTTTGTAAATAAATTTTGAGTTATTATTTAAGAAATCGTAAGACTACAAATTAAGTTGAAGATGAATAATGTAAATTGATCTAATAAGGAAATTGATCAAGTTAAGAGTATAAATAGACACAAATAATAATTTTGGTCCATTATATATAACCTTTTCACATTATATAATATAAGGTCTAATAAGGATAATTAAATTCAATCGGTTTTATAAATTATTTTCAATACAATGTCGGTAAATTATAATAATACCTCTTCTTGCACATTCAAAAACTCTTCGGGAGTTTTGTTAACTAACTCACGAACTTCCTTGTCATACAAAATAAAACACTCATTCTATGTTCCGTCAGATACAACAATCTTCAACCTATATCTTCTGTGATAAAAAAAATTATCTAAAGTTATAAGGAGTATTTTGTACATTGAAAATTTCAAAAAAGTAATGCAAATAGATAGTTTCTAAGATTAGTTCTCTTAACAATGTATATATCTTTTAGACAAAAAAGTTTTCACCCTCTTTAATAACTTTAGTGACACATCTTATGCAAGCTTGATACCACCACCCAAAATCAAAAATCAATGTCCACTATAGTTGCCAAACAAATAACTTTCTCAATTAATTTTCTTTTTTTTAATGCTAAAGTCATAAATTTAACTAATGCCTTTGAATTTCATGTATTTCGCTAGGACAACTAATTTCTAGATCATATCGCCTGGAAAAATTTGAATGCCAACTGAACGGGGTATAAAATCATTACTTACTTCTTGGCTATAAAACTCCCTCGTTTCGCAAACAATAAACAAACGCTCGACAAATCTCATATTTGTCACATATATATCACCTATTAAAGCAAGGGATAACTATTATTGTATTTAAACAAAATGATAGTATATTCAAATAGAATATTATACACATTAGATGGACAATATCATTTTATGGCAAAAGGATAGGTAATATACTGATTGTATATTTTGTTAACTCGCCATCAATACTTCCCACTTCAGTAGAAGTGACATAATCATTCCTTTCCCATACACGTATTATTCGAACCCTTATGGTGTAAAATTTCATACCTTTGCTGTTGGGAAAATGTAAAACAAAATTGTTAAAACTACTATCATATTTATACATAATATTAAGTATATAGTGACTTAACAAAAAGGGAAAAAAATTCAAATAAGGAAATCCAAAAAATTTCGGAAAATTTGTAAAAGTAAAATAACAAAAATGTTATCATGTTCATATAAAATTTCAGAAAATAATATGGATATTATGTTCTTCTAGAAAAATCAGATTATCATAATTGTATGGGTTATTTCCTGAGGTACCCCCGGGGTTAAGGCTAATTCCTCGGGTACCCCCGGGGTATTTGAGCTAGCTGAAATGCCACTGAGGTCACTATCTGAGGCTTAAATGCCCTTAATGCTAATGGAAGTTAAGTTTTCCGTTAACTTTTTATAATTAACCCTAACCCTAACTTAAATATCCCTCCCCCTCCCCTCCCCTCCCCTCCCCTCCCCCCCCTCCCACTACTCAACCACCACCCAAACTCCACAAACTCAACCACCACCCAAACTCCACAACCACCACCCAATACTCCGCACCTTGAACGCCGGCCACCCAGCACCACGCCCCACCTTGAACGCCGGCCACCCAGCACCACGCCCCACCTTGAACGCCGGCCACCCACCCGGCCACCCAGCACCCAAAATCTCTCTCCCTCCCCCGTGTTCGTGCTGCTGCTGTAGAGCCGAACCGTCGACCTAGACGCAGCGACGAAGTGTGAGTCCGACCACCCCACTCAGACGACCACCCCAGCGCAACTAGAAGACCGCTCCACCGCAACTAGAAGATCGCCCCACCCCAGCCAGACGACCACACCACCCACTCTCCCCCCTGCACAAATGGACCACCAAATACTGGTGGGGTTTTCCTTCGCTCGTCGTCTGGGTCGGGTGGTCGTATGGTGGGTGGCCGCATTGTGGCAGCGAGAGAGAGGGGTGAGGGTGAGGCTGGGTTGGGGTTGGGGGTTGGGGGGTGGGTCGTGGGTTTGGGGAGGGGGAGAGAGAGAGGGAGGGGGTAGGGTGGTTTTTAGTTTTTTTAGTTTTTTTTTTTTAATTTTTAATTGAAACTAAAGTGTAATAATGAAAGTTAATGGAACCCTAACGGGTATTTAGAAGTAATGGCATCTGAGCTAACGACAGTGATCCCAGTGGCATTTCAACTAGCTCAAATACCCCGGGGGTACCCGAAGAATTAGCCCTAACCCCGGGGTTACCTCAGGAAATTTCCCTAATTGTATTTAGTAGTCTTAATCTATTAGACACTCCTAAAATCTTCTTTAATTAAAGGAAAAACCTTTCAATAAGGAAATCCTAAAAGGTAACATGTGGTTTGATAAATATGGTGATTTTTATGGTGATTGTTTGTAGGAGAATTGTTAAATATGGATATTAAGTAGTGAAAAGTCAGATTATCTTAATTATATTTAATAGTCCTAATCTATTGGATACTCCTAAAATCTCTATTCTATAAGTGAAGAGGAGGGGGACACCAAAAATCAGCATTAATCTCTTAGTATTTAATTTCTAATTAAATGGAAGAACTCTCTCCATAACTAATTGTTTTCAAAATTTTAAATTTTGAAAAAAGAAATACGAACCACCTTAAACAAACTAACTGTTAGATTTTTATGCAGAATTTTACATGATTCCGCACGCCTCGCGTGCATATAAAGCTAGTCTTCAATAAGTAAAGGAAAAAACTTGATATAACGAAATCCTAAAAATGTATAATAATAAGTTGACAGATATGGTGATTTTTTAAGTGATTTTTTGTATGAGAATCTTTATTTATGTTTTTTTACAATCAATGTTTATGGTGATTTTTAAATTGAAAATCTTATTACTACATAATTTATGAGAATATTTATTTATGGTGATATTTTTAATTAAAATCATAACTTATTTATAGTTAAAACTATATCTTAATTGCATTTTTTTACTAAACCCTTATCTTCATGGTGCAATATTGTTAAAAACCTTGAAGATACGATATATATTAATCTAAATCGTATCTTATTTAGTATCTTTTTTAAAAATTCTTAACCTTAAACCCTTTTATAAACTTTTTATCACTCTTATCGATGCCATCTCCTTTGGCAACGGTTTCAGTTGATGATTCATGTTAGCCGACCCCAAATCACTTTGGGAATAAGGCTTAGTTGTTGTTGTTGTATCTTATTTATGCTGATTTCATAATTTTGTTCCATAATATAGCCCGTTTTTACAACATTTATACTATTTTACAAATATTCAAGCAATATTCACCAACTGATCTTATAATGTGAATGTTATGAAATTAACATTGAAATGGCAAGATCCATAAATTGATTGTAATTGAGAAAAATTTCATGATAATGTTAAGAACCTTCTAAATTTATATATACTATTGCTAAGAACCTTGCAAATTTAATTTATCAATATTATAATGATGTTATATGAGATCTAGGCAGATAAATTAGTCTAGTTTATTTTGTTTTCATATGAAAAGTGATTTGTGTTCACTTGATTTTAGTATATAACTAAACATTAAGGTAACAAAAGATGTTTGTCTTGAAGTATATGATTTTTGATGATTTTATTACCAATGATGGTTTATTAGTGCCTTGTTAAAAAATATGCCTATATTTAATGGGATTATCGAAAAATTATGCAAATTTAGGGCATAAAATAGTTACCTTAAGAACCCTTTTTCTAATTAAAAATTGAGCAATTGAAAAAAAAACTTCTTATTTATAATAATCGAATTCTTTTCAATTGCTCAATTTTTAATTAGAAAATCATTTTTAAAAATTATGTTTAATATTATTCTTATAACTATAATGTAAAAGGTAGGTTTTACAATTAAATAACTTTACTCAATTTAGTTATCATTTCTTGCACATGTTAAACGCATTAAATATATTAAGAAAAAATGTAAAACCCCTAAATTAGCTCTATATGGCATATATCCCAAGTGATTTTGACCCTTGATTTTAGGTGGATTTCTTTGAGGTTATTTATTTTGTGCGCGTTGCATGACAATGTTTATGCTGGAAATTTAGGAAAATACCTAATGAGGATCATACAATTGCTTCAATTTCCCTTTCAGTGTAAAAATATTTTTTAATTCTTTGATAATAACATTTGAAACAACATTTGATAATAACATTTTTTTTTCTTTGTATCAATTGTTATTATCAAAGATTTAAAAAATATGTTATTATCAAATGTTAAACTAAATAAAATTATAACGTCCATAATTAAACTAAATAATATCAAGCTACTTGAGGAAAAATTTTAAGTAGATCGATTATGGTTAATTGACCTAATAAAAAGATTATGAGTTTGAAAATCAAAAGATAACAACTAAATATTATTATTATTATTATTAAGTTACGACTTTATATTTGATCATACTATAATATATTATATGACTATATTGTATGGTATGATTTGAAACAATATACTGAGATATGATCACTATATATACTTAAAAAAAATTACATATTAAATAGGTGATTAGGAAACTTATTAATCTTATGGTAATCAATCACGTTTTTAATGATAACTTTATACATACTACCTATGTTTTTTTTCCATAGGGACGTCTACTTTTTCATGCGGATTAAGGAAAAAGTGCAAAAGTAAGAGAGAAAGATGATAAAAGTAAGGAAAAATTGAAAAAGGTAGAGAGAATGAGAGAAGTGTAATAATTAAGTGAACCAACCTATTATGGTAAAAGGTACAAGTGTCTCAGTTGAATAAAAACACCTCTAAATGATTATGTCCCTATTTAAAAAATGGAGGTAGTATTATAATCAATCTATATAGACTACATGGTTGCTAATCAATCTATATATATATGTGGATAGATTATGGTTAATTGACCTTATAAAAAGACCGTGGGCTTGCAAATCAAAATAGAAATTTTAGTTGTTTAATGGATTGCTAATTATCATCTATAAAAATATAATTTCCTTTATATTAAAGTATAAGAAGGTGATTGATATGAAAAAGGAAGTTTATTTTAATTGATAACTACCGTTTAGAAAGTTGATAATTTCATTTAAATTAAACTCTAAAGATCGTCTATAAATGGTACAGATAAATATAAGATATGATTAAAAGATGACAAATTGTAAGAACTTAAGTTTAGGCTTGAATATAAAATTTGAATTTAAAATTTTTCCTCAAGTATCTTGATTTTATTTAGTTTAATTATGGGCGTTATAATTTCATTTAAATTAAATTCTAAAGATCGTTTGTAAATGGTAAAGATAAATACTCCCTCCGTAACGCATTACTTGCAACGATTTAACATTAAGTGTGAGTAGAAAATGTCTAATTGTTACAAGTAATCCATTATGGAGTGAGTATAATATATGACATAATCATGAAAAATTGTAAGTGCTTAGGTTTAGGCTTGAATTTAAATTTTGAACTTGAGTGGATAAAAACGAACTTAAATATTATGTAAGTAGATAGATTATGGCTAATTGACCTAATAAAAAGATTATGGGCATGAATATCACAAGATAACGACTAAATATTATGTATCTAAATTATATCATTATTAATAAGTTAAGATTTTATAATTGGTTATACTGTAATATATTATATGATCTGATTTGAATCAGTATAATGAGATATCATTACTATATTTATTTAAAAAAATGATTATATTATGTGATAATTTGATTGAATTATGGAATATTTAGTTGATTTAATTGATTAGTTGATTCATCTTAATCAATCAATATCATTTCAAATTGATTGATTTAATTAAAACCGTGATTGATTTCTTGATAGGAAGTTTAGTTGTTTATTTGAATATTAATTGCCATTTATAACACTTTATTGATTGATTCCGTGATTGATCTAATTTGGTAGGATATCGATTGATTTGGATAAGCTAAATGCTTGATTGATATCATATTTTAAAACGTGATTGATATAAAAAGAAGTAGTTTAGTATTTTATGTTCTAAAAAATTACCATTTATAGGACTATTATAATTTCATTTATTTTAAAATATTAAAACATGATTGATATCAGAATAGAAAGTTTAGTTGTTAAATTTATTGATAATTACCATTTATAAAACTAAATTAATTTCCTATAAATTAAATTCTAAAGATCGTTTATAAATGGTAAAGATAAGACTAATATCTTTTGTAAATAGTAAAGATCGTTCATTAAAATTTATGGGTTAGGAAAATTTGAATACATGAAATCAGTTAAGGAAAATATTGTCTAATTAACTTGGAAAATATTTGTTAAAATATTTTTCTATAAAAATGGAAAATTATAAAGTTAGTCAAATTTGAATAAATGTAATCAGTTAAGGAAAACGGTATCTAATTAATTTAGGAGATTTTTGACAAAATAGGCGTTATTGCATGGTTTACCAAAGAAAAAACATCCCAGAAAGATTTGTCGTAATTTTTTTATTAGAGATTTTAATCTACTGATTTCCTTATATCAGTGAATTTAAAAAGATTTTAAACATAAAAATGGAAAAGATACAAATTTGGAGAAGAAAAAATGTTAGACAAATTTGACTACTTTTACAATAAAAAAAGGAAATTTATGGTTTATTCAAATTTGAATACATGAAATAAATTACGAAAAATATAATCTAATTAACTTGGGAAATATTTGTTAAGATATTTTGCTATAAAAACGAAAAAAAGTTAGTCAAATTTGAATAGAGGTTATCAGTTAAGGAAAACGATATCTAATTGATTTAGGAGATTTTTGACAAAAATAGGCGTAGGTTAACCAATGAAAAATATCCCTGAAAGATTTGTCGTAATCTTTTGATAGAGATTTTAATATACTGATTTCTTTACATAACCGAGTTTACAAAGATTTTAAACACAATGCAAAAAGGGAAAAAATACAAATATTGGAGAAGAAAAGGTGTTAGTCAAATTTGAAATTTGACTACTTTTACAATAAAAAAGAAAATTTATGGGTTATTCAAATTTGAATACATGAAATAAGTTATGGAAAATCTTATCTAATTAACTTGGAAAATGTTTGTTAAGATATTTTATAAAGAATTTATTGTACTGATTTCAATGTATAACCGAATTCAAAAAGTTTTTAACAAAAAACGGAAAAGAGAATTTTTTTAGCAGAAAATAATTATAATTTTTTAATGTAAATTCAAATTACAAATGCGCCGCCATCAATTAAAATGAAAAATAAAATGAATTACGAAAAGTACAGTGAAAATTTTCATAAATTTTTAACTTATTACTACCTCCGTTTTTTTTAATATGCACATTTCTCCATTTTGGGATGTTTTTTTTTAATTGGCACCTTTCTACCTTTTGCCATAAATGGAAGGTTGGCCCACCTAATTATTATACTTCTCTCCTACTTTTTCTTTCCTTCTCTCTACCTTTTTCACTTTTTCCTTACTTTTACTAACCTTCTCTCTTACTTTTGCACTTTTTTCTTGGTTCTTGTGAAAACCCTTAGGTGCATATCAAAAAAAAAACGGAGGGAGTACTTGGGTTAATGTAAAGTGAAAAGTAATATATAATAATAATTTAATAAATCGGTTGACTACATCTAGATATTGTATTCAACAAATGCAAAGAAAATTAAACATTACTACTACAAAACACTACAATTTACTAATACTCAAAAAATAATTAGGTAAAAATCTAGAATAACTTTGAGATTGCATACAGAACACACAAAATGTATATTCTAATAATCGAATTTGAATATAAATATGACAAAAGAATAAAAAAATAATTTTATTATTGTTCAATAGGGATGAGGATTACATTTGATGAATTAACAAACAAAAAAATACACAAATAAATGACAACACAAAAAAAAACAATTAGATCGATGATATATTCATTGAAATATTCAAAACCTCCATTGTGATAATTTGTGATGATGATTATGAAACTTTCTTCAATCGCATTTGGAGAATTCATCCAATAATCTTCGAATTCTGAGAAATAAAAGAATGTAACAATCTTTCTTCAATCGAAATTTATAAAACCATTTTAATATTCTTGAATGATTTTATTGAATGGAGCCATGTTTTCATTTTGAGAGAGAAACATTTAGAATGAGAGAAGCTAGATTTAATTTTAGGGTTAGATGTGAATGAAAGGAGATAGGAAAATATTTTATTTATAGTTGTAGTTAATGTGTGGCTTGATATCATTAATAATATCAATCAAGTTGGAAGAATCAATTAAAATCAATTACTCCCTCCGTTTTTTTAATATTTAATGCCCCCGTTCCCATTTGATGTTCTCATTTGGAATATGGGGGAAAACCAATGCAAATTAAGGTGGATGAGAATCTTTTTAATTTTATATTGTGTACTTTGCTACCTTTTTGCTTTTGAAAAAGTAAGAGAGATAAAGAAAAATGGATGATTGGAAAATCAAAGATTCTAAAGTGGGTCATGTGTAAGAGAAAAAGGAAAAAGCGTAGTAAATATTTGATTGTTAAAGGGTAAGATGGGGAAATAAATATTCTTAAAATGGAAAAGATTGAAAGCGGGAGGAACTTTTTGAAACATGCCGAAAAGGAAAATGGGAATATCAAAAGGGAACGGAGGGAGTATGTTTTACCATTTTGGGATGTTTTTTTAATATGTACCTTTCTATCTTTTCCCATAAATGGAAGGTAGGCACACCTAATTATTACACTTCCCTCCTACTTTTCCTTTCTAACTTTTTGACTTTTTCCTTACTTTTACTAATCTTCTCTCTTAGTTTTGCACTTTTTCCTTGGTCCGTGTGCAAAAGCAAATATACATATTAAAAAAGGAGGTAGTAAAATCAATTAGCTGTATAATTGGTAAATTATGTTATGGCAAGAATCTATATAGTTGGCAAACCAGTTATTTAGGGATATTGATGACATTTAAACCGTTAATTCAGGGATTTTTTCCCATAATTAATTGTTAAACCTAATTTAATATGCACAAGTCATGTGAAGAAGCCACGTGACATTATTCATTCTTAAACCGCACGATTGAAGCTGCTCTCAACACGTGGCCAAAATCATTTTGCCTTAGTGTAATATATAGATATTTAGATTGAAGGTAATACATTAACTCCTTTGTATAATATTTTTTACTGCTGGAAACGGAAGCTCATAAGCATTTACTTTACATTTTATTCGGTTGGACGGGGTGGGTAACAATTACTGTCCGAGGGTAATTGATTCATCCAACTTGTTACCGCTCTAAACCTAAAGTAATAGTAGCCGTTCCCGCTCAAATAAAAGCTGCCTATTTCTCCCTTCTTCTTCTCCTCTTTAGCTTTTTCGAGTTTCCACGCAAAATTTCAAGTTTCTCGCTCTCGAATTTTGTCGCGCTAGGTCTCGTCGGCAAAAGCTTTGCTTGCCTCTTCCACTTCCTTCGTAATCGCTCGATTCTTCACCGAAATTTCTCTCTAACTATCAATGTTTTTGAGTTGAACTTCATCTTTGTCTGTTTCATTATTCGTTGAAATGAGCTTGAATATTGCTTGTTTTGTGAAATTTGTGTCTATAGCATTTTCTGTGAGATTTTGCTTTTATATTATGATACTTGTGATAAATGAAATGGTATATAAATAATTTGCATCGATTAGCTTACTTGAACTGAAAATTATCTTCTTTCCGATGAAATTTGTTGTTGAGATTGAAGTTTTAGAGTGAGGACTACTGAATAATGCTATGAGGTTGAGAGTCACAGTTGAAAAGATTTACGAAATTGAAGCAAGTGAATCATTTATTGGCTAATTCTCTCTTGTGCAACTTTGCTATAATGCTTTGTCATCTGTAATGCTTTGTAGTTAGGAAAATAATTAGTCATCCTAAAATCACATTTTAGTATTACCGCATAGTTCAAACAAATTGATTACATAGACATGATAAAAAATATAACTAGACTTAAGCTTTTGTTTCTTCAAGTCAAGGCCGTCTTGTAGAAATCGGGGATCCTGTTGATGTATCACATTTATATGTAAGTTTTAGATGCATTTACATTGCATTTAGAAGTCATTTTTGAGCACTTAGGTGCATAATGACATGAATTACATAAGTTGTTCTACTACTCACCGTTTGTGTGTTTCGATGATATTCATGTTATTTTTGTACAAATTGATCATGATTATCAAGAATCTAGCCTATTAATCATTGAGGATGAAGGTAGCTTGCACAAGGATCATATTGCATCCGTTTGGGATAATTTTGAGTTGGAATGAAGTAAAGAGTTAGTGAAAGAAGTGCCAAAACTGACACATGTTCACTATTTTCATGATGACTTGCTTTTGATAAAAATTGATAATCAAGAAATTCCAATTGGGTTGGATTCTAGACTTCAAAAGCTTTTCAATGACAGTCACTCGCCCCAATCGGACATACGGTTTGGAGATATGACCTTTGCAAGTTGACGTAGTTTCGCTAGTCCGCTCGCCCGCCCGCCGGGGCATGAGCGCCCGATCGGACGCGAGAGCCTTTTTCCTCCCTTTTCTTATTTTTTTCTAAGTTTTGTCCACCCAACCTCGCCCGGGAGGGCCATTTGGCCGGGGGGAGGGGGGCGCATTTCCCCCGGGGGGCGGACGGTTCTTCGAGAGAGCGTTTTTCTCCGTTTTCAAAGTAGGTTTAAGCTTATGTCTTTAAATAAGATGGAATTTTGGATTAAACATCACTTTTAGCTTATCTTAGTATTGTTAAACTCTTAGTTTTCTCTCTAGATCTAATCTATACATACTTTGAAGATTATTTAAACTTTTAAGAAGTTCTTGCCTTTCCTTTCATTTGGTTATAGTTTCTTCCATTGTTCTTTATTGCTTTCAAGTATTTGCTCTCTTTTTTATTAGATGCTTCAAAGTATGAACCTTTCATTAGTTGTTGCTTTTGTTACTTTACTCATGAGTGAGTAGATTTTTATTCTAGGGTTTTAGGGAGGAAAACCATGTTTATACCATGATTATTATTTGAATTGCTATTAGTTCAATGATTAGGGCAATTATAGTGTGATTTGTTCTTGAATTCGTGGTTTATGTTATTGCGCAGTTTTATAAATTACGTCTGAAAACTTGAGTATGACTCGGTCATAGGCTTACTTTTAGAGTCTTAGAACACACTATTAATTTTGATTATGTGAACGATCGTACTAAATATGTTGAATTATGAGCATTATGACCCTATTGTAGGTTTAACACCTGCTCTAATTGCTCGACTCTTGACCTAGGTATTATTAGTCGGTTGAACCCCTTTGACTGGTATAAGCATGGTGGACCGAACTAATACCCTGACCTTTAATTCATAGTTTAAATTCCCTCTTTAATATTGCTTTCTTTAGTTTAAATAGTAGTTCAGCTTATTCCTATCTGATCTTGTCTGAAGTAGCTCTTTAGCTGAATATTAACTTAGAAACTCTGTCTCTACGTGGATTTGACCCTACTTCCCTTGACTATTGCTGTTAGAGAAATTTAAAATTTATCTTTGATTAGGTGATACGACTTTAGCCTATCAAATTTTGGCGCCGTTGCCGGAGAGACGACTAGTTTTCTATTTTTTATTTGGTTATTTGGTTTACTTCTTTCTGCCTCATTGGAATTTCATCGTTCCAATTGAGGTACATGTTACTGCTTCTCTTTGTTTCTTTTGTATGCCCAAGTCTTAAAGAAACGGTACCCCCATCCCATAGGATCCCAATCTTACAAAGACACTCAGGCAACTTCGAAAGAAAATTCAAAAAGAAAAGCAGTCTGTTCAGCTGAACACCTCTGAAGCAGACACTTCGAGTTAAGCTATGGCTAAATCGTTGAATTCATATGGGGTGCCTAATCCTGACGGCATTTCCACTGGCCCACCATCGCCGCTAACAATTTCGAGATTAAGCCTGGACTCATCAACATGGTTCAACAAAATCAGTTTGGTGGGCTTCCCACTAAAGATCCGGCCAATCATCTACAAAGATTTCAACAACTCTGCAGAACTATAAAGCATCAAGGAGCCACACCTGAGCGATTGAAGGTCATGCTATTCGAGTTTTCACTCCGCGACAGAGCTCAGAAGTGGTTCACGGATATCAAAGTATCAGAATGGTTGGAAGTTTCTGCTACGTTCCTGAGAGTATTATCCACCTACAAAACAACAGAATTCAGAAACAAACTAGCCACTTTTTCCCAAGAGCCTGATGAAACACTTTGGAAATCGTAGGCTAGGTTCAGAGATCTACAGAGAGAGTGTCCACATCACAACATGGACAAATGGTTCTTGACACAAACATTCTACAATGGTCTGCAACCTCAGACGAAGAGTATTGTCGACTTGTCTGCGGGAGGAGTTTTTCTAGATAAGGAAGTGGATGTAGGCTATGCTTTCCTGTCAAACCTTGCAGCCAATGATCATTCCATTTCCCAAAACCTCAAAGGAAGGAGACTGCGTATTGGATGTAGATGGATGTAGATGCCCTTACATTGTTGACTTCGCAAGTGGCGAAACTGAATATGAAGTTTGACACCTTAAAATCCTCTACCTCGACACCCCCTCCTTTGAGCATTAATGCCATGTCTGCCATTGAACCCATTACCCCATCTTACTGCGAGATATGTGGTGTTCAGGATCATTTTGGGCACGATTGCCGGTTCAATCAACATCAGATGGAGCAGCCAAATGCCTTCCAACTGAGACCACAAAATTTCCCCTCCACATAACTACCAAATTCAACAAAAATTTCTACCCCCACCACAAAATCATTCTAAACCACCATTCTACCAAAACCCCCTGGTTTTCGGAAACCCCACCATAAAATTTCCATCATCCTAATAACTTTCAAACCCCACAAAATTTTCAAATCTCACCTCCACAAATAGCCCCACAAGTGCCTACTACATCTGAATTGATTAAGTTAATGCTGGCTATGCAGAAAAATAACGAGGAGGCACAAAGAGCTCAAGAGAGGCATATGCTGGCTCAAGAGAAGTACATCAAACTTCTCGAGACTCAGATTGCCCAATTGGCAGGAAACAATGCTCAGAGGCAGCAGGGACAATTGTCTAGGCAACCCATTCAGAGGGAGCAAGTGAATGCCATCGATGATGCTGCCCGACTAAGGGGAAAGAGGTGGTAGAGGAAGGAGAAGGGAAGAGTTCGACGTCTTAGGTTGAATTATCTGACGAAGCTTAATAGTCAAGGAAGAAAAAAGAAAAGGTTTCTGAAACGCCTTTTACACCAAGGCTACCTTTTCATCACAGGATGCAGAAATCAAAGGTCGAGCAACAATTTGGTAAGTTCTTGACTATGGTCAAGAACCTTGAGGTAACGATTCCTTTCACTGAATTAATTACTCAAGTTCCTGTTTATGCCAAATTTTTGAATGACATGATAACTAAGAAGATAGACTTTGGTAGGGTAGAATGTGTTGCTCATACTGCAGAGTGTAGTGCTTTTATAAATAATAAAACCCCACCTAAGATGAAAGATCCTGGTAGTTTTTATTTTCCTTGCTATCTTGGACCTATTTTTATTGATAAGACTTTGTGTGATTTAGGTGCTTCTGTTGTGTTATGCCTTTATCTGTTTATAAGAAACTGAATATGGGAGTACTTAAATGCACACAAATTACTTTATAGATGGCTGATCGTTCTATAAAATATCCCCTACGTATTTTAGAGGATGTTCCTGTTAGAGTTGGGAAATTCTACAATCCTTTTGATTTTGTGGTACTTGATATGGAGGAGGATGCCTGATAAGCACTTTATTGTGCTTAATTGTAGGTCATTTTTAGTGTCATTACATGTAGTTTAGAGAATTGAAGCCTAGCATTGCATGATTTTTGTCACCTTTGAGTTATTCTTTCGCTTCATTATCTGTTTAGTTGTTTTTGGATGATTTCCAGGCTAACTGGCATGTTTTTGAAGTCATTTGATCATCGGAAGACTAGTTGTGGACTTTTGAACTTCAAATGGACATAACTTTTTATCCATAAATCGGATTAAGGTAATTCCAAAAGGAGGTGTTAGCTCATTTCGATAGCTTTCCAATGACTGGTGATGAGCCCAATTCCGATAAGAGACGAGAGAGATATGATTGTTTGAAGTTGAGATGTCCGTTGACCAAAAGTCAACACGCCCATTTTGATTTCAACAGGCCCGTATTGGTCTTTTTCCACGAAGCCAGTCCTGCTCTACTTGCCCACTGATTTGAGAAGTTCAGGCCAACACGCCCGTGTCCATTTTGACACGCCCGTGTCCATTTTGACACGCCCGTGTTGGCTAAATTCTACAAAGACAATAACTTTTGCGGAGAATGGCTAAAGACTTGAGATTTCAGAGTAGCATGTCTACACGGCCGTGTCGTTTTTGACACGCCCGTGTAGCCCTGTATTCGGGTTTTTTCCCGATTTTCAGTCTTCATTTATGAGATAATATAAATAGGTGTTTGCATTTTTGCTTTGTATTAACACAACTCTTAGACTCTAATTACTAGTTTTTCTCTCTAAACACTCTCAAACTTTTAGTTTTTCATATTATCACTCTTATTGAAGGTCAATTGTTCATTCAATCCAAGTAATTTTCTTTCAATCTCTTTTCTCTATTTTCATTGCTTTGTTAATCATGTTAAATTTTATTAATCTCTTTACCTTTGAATCTGACAGGCTGAAGTCGTATCACCTTATCAAAAGTAAACCTAAAGTTCTCTAACAAATAGTAGTCAGGGAAGTAGGGTCGAATCCACAGAGAAACAATGTTCTTATTCTAATTATCGGTCAAATCTAGATTATAGAGAACGAGTGATGTGGGTAATTATACTAAACTATAACTATAACAAGAATATCAATAATAAAGAGTCTAGGGCATAGGTTCATCAATGAATAATATTTCGGGATGAAACACAACAATCAATAATTAATAATGCAGTTATATAGGTTGATTTTCTCTCTCGAATCGAAATCAACCATAGAATGATATTAATAGGCTCTCGCAATTTATTAATACCAACTCTACCTATTGAAACTTGCCTTAATATTAAGTTGATACCTCTCGGCGCATAACCTAATATTGCAACACTATAACAATAAGATCCGGCCAAAGCGAATTGAATAGATATAAAAACATTCAATAGGAATCAATATACATCATTAAAAATCAATACTTTAGAAACATCCCTTCACTCAATCATAATTGGGAAAACATATTCATAATTAAATAAGTAGGCATGAATTAGTAATCAAGAGTCGAATAGAAATAAGAAGAGAAGAGAAAGAATATCAATTGAAGAACCAATCTCCCAAAATCAAAGCTTCTATTGAAAATTCAATGTAAATTGGGGAAAAAGCAAAACTAGGGATCTTGAATAATTCAGAGAAAAAGAATTCTAATCTAAAATGAATTAATGATAGAAAATAAGATAGAAAATAAGGGATAATTCTACCATGGCTACAACAAAATAGTAGCCACTATAACTATTATAATATAAATCCTTCATTATTTGTAGGCTCATTGATATCACGTATTTATATAGAGTTTTCTCCCTTATTTACAAGCTAATCTGTGCGTCATTGGAGCTCTTGGGAGCTATTTTATGCTAACTATCGTATATAGTTGTGATTTTGTGTTTTAGCGTTGAATTGCATGTTTTAGGGAGTTTTCTCTTTATTCCCGAGCTATTTGGAAGCAACCACGACTTTACGAGATGTTACGAGGCACGTAGGATGGCTCACGAGCTTTATGGGTAGTTTAGGAGGTCCCAAGACCTCTAAACATGAAGAATTGAGAGCCAAAGAGTCAAAAAGGAGTTTTCCGTGCTCTAATCGGGCAAAAATGGCCCGATCGGGCGAAGATATTGTGATCGGGTATAGAAGTTGCGGACCCGATCTGGCAAGGCTTGCCCGATCCGATCGGGGGAGCAACCATGCCCCAGACCCGATCGGGCATAATGTGCCCGACCCGATCGGGTCTCCTCCATTTAAGCTGCTGCTGTTGTACTTATCAAAATGGAGCGCTGTGCCTTTTTTCGCTAGGGACCCAATCCCAGACCCGATCGGGTGCTGGATCGGGTGGGCCCAATATCTTGCCATTTGATGCTGCTGGCTGCGTGGAAACAAAAGGGAATGGTTGAATCAAATTTGTGTGTGGGCCCGATCGGGTGGCCTTTGGCCCGATCGGGTCCCGGGCATATCTTCGCGATTTTCGTCTTTTAATTTCCGTTTTTAGCTAGGCTTGAGGGGGTATTATAAATACCTTTTCCTCATTATTTTAGAGACACTTTTTCTTACATCCTATTATTCTAGTTTATTTCTCATAGTTCTTAGCTTAGTTTAAACACTTTAGATTAGATTAAGGGTGATTGAACCTATTCGATTTCAATAAAAGTTCCTGCTTTCTGTAAATTGGTATTCTTCTTTACTCTAATCTCTTTTATTATTCTTAATTGCTAGCTTAAGTATTTAATTATTCATGATGTAATTATTAGGGTTTCATACTTGTTTTGTTGTTGTCAATTCAATTATGAGTGAGTAGTTCTCTTTCTAGGGTGTTAGATAGGAAAGCCATGTTTATACCATGATTGTTATTTAAATTTCTATCAAATTCTAGGGCTTGATTAGGGTGATTGTGATGTGGTTTGTTCTTAATTAGTGATTAATGTTAGTGTACAATTTCATTGATTGCTTGTGGTTAATAGTTGTTTGCACAGATCCGTCTTACGACTAGAGGCCTAGGACACGTCAGTAGTTCTGATTACGTTAGTGAACATGCAGCGTATGTTGAACTATGACCGTTGAGTCTTAACCATAGCTCAACACATGCTCTAATCCCTCGACTCTTCGCTTAGGTTTTGATAGTAGTTGACCTTGTTTGATTGGTATAAGCATGGTGGACCGACCTAATACCCTAGGTTTTTAGTCCATATTTAATTCCTCGGTTTAATTTGTCTTCCTTAGCTTAATCTTTAGTTCAGTTAATTTTTCCCTGATTTCATCTGGAGTAGCTAACTGATTGAATATTAATTTAGAAACTCTGTCTCCATGTGGATTCGACCCTGCTTCCATTGACTACCTTAGTTAGAGGACTGTAGGTTTATCTTTGAATAGGTGATACGACTAAATCCTATCAAATTTTGGCGCCGTTGCCGGGGAGACGGCTAGTTTTCTAAGTTTTTATTTGGTTATTTGGTCTACTTCTCTGTACCTCATTGGAACTTCATTGTTCCAATTGAGGTACGTTTTACTGCTTCTTTTTGTTTCTTTTGTATGCCCAGGTCTCAAAGAAACGATTCCCCCATTCCAGCTGATTCCGATCTTACTAGGATAATCAGGCGGATCCGAAAGAAAAATCATAAAGAAAAGCAGTCTGTTCAGCTGAACACCTCTGGAACAGACACCTTGAGTTCAGTTATGTCTAAATCACTGAAGTCATATGGGGTGCGCAACCCAGATGGTCTCTCCACTGGACCTACGATGCCCACCATTGCAGCGGCAAATTTCGAAATTAAGCCTGGACTCATCAGCATGGTTCAGCAAAATCAGTTTGGTGGGCATCCTACTGAAGACCCGGCAAATCATCTGCAGCGGTTTCAACAGCTTTGTCGAACCGTCAAACATGCCGGCGTCACTCCAGATCAATTAAAGGTCATGTTGTTCGAGTTCTCATTGAGAGATAGAGCCCAGAAATGGTTGAACGACGTGAAAGAAACAGAGTGGAGTGAGATTTATGCTGCGTTTCTGAGAGAGTATTATCCACCTACAAAGACAGCAGAAATCAGAAACAAACTAGCCACGTTCTCCCAAGAGCCTGATGAAACATTACGGGAAGCGTGGACTAGATTTAGAGATTTACAGAGAGAGTGTCCACACCACAACATGGACAAATGGTTCTTGACGCAGACATTCTACAATGGTCTGCAGCTTCAGACGAAGAGTATTGTTGATTCGTCTACAGGAGGAGTTTTTCTGGATAAGGAAGTGGATGTAGGCTATGAGTTTCTATCAAACCTCGCAGCCAATGATCATTCCACTTCCCGAAGCCTCACGAGGAAGGTACTGGAGGTAGATGCCATTGCATTATTGACTTCGCAGATAGCGAAGCTGAGTCAGCAGATTAACACCTTCAGTTTTTCTTCCTCAGCAACACCTCCTTTGATTATCAATGCTATGTCTGCCGTAGCACCCATTACTTCATCTTACTGCGAGGTATGTGGTGTTCAGGGTCACATTGGGCATGACTGTCAGTTCAGTCAACTTCAGATGGAGCAGGCAAACGCATTTCAACAAAGACCACAAACCTTCCCCCCTCCACATAACTACCAAAACCCACAAAACCATCATCCTCCACCTCCACAAAACCATCCCAAACCCTCTTACTATCAAACCCCAAAAAACTTTCAGAGACCCCCATCACAAAACTTCCATAACCACAATAATTTCCAAACTCCACAAAATTTTCCCACCCCACCTCCACAAAATAATAACCCACAAGAGCCTCCCATATCTGAAGTGATGAAACTAATGTTGAGCATGCAAAAGACTAATGAGGAGGCGCAAAGAGCTCAAGAGCGACAAATGCTTGCTATGCAAAGAGCTAATGAGGAAGCACAAAGAGCCCAAGAGAAGCACATCAAACTTCTCGAGGCTCAAGTTGCACAATTAGCAAGCACTAATGCTCAGAGACGTCAGGGGGAACTGCCAGGGCAACCCATTCAGAGAGAACATGTGAATGCCATTACTCTTCGTAGTGGCATTGCATATGATGCGCCTCCGTTGCCCGTTGATGAGGTTACCCCAATTGCAGGGAAGAAGAGGGTGGTAGAGGAAGGAAAAAGGAAGAATTCGACATCTGAAGTCGATTTGTCTGCAGAAGCTGATGAGACAGGGAAGAAAAAGGAGAAGGTTTCTGAAACTCCTTTTACACCAAGGCTACCTTTTCCTCACAGGATGCAACAGTCAAAGGTCGATCAGCAGTTTGGTAAGTTCTTGACTATGGTCAAGAACCTTGAGGTAACGATTCCATTCACAGATTTAATTACCCAAGTCCCTATTAAATTTCTGAAAGACATGAAAACAAAGAAAATAGACTTTGGTGGGGTAGAACGTGTCGCTCTTACTGAAGAGTGCAGTGCTTTTATTCAGAATAAAACCCCACCAAAGTTAAGAGATCCTGGTAGTTTTTCTATACCCTGCCATCTTTGACCTATTTTTGTTGATCAGGCTTTGTGTGATTTAGGTGCTTCCGTTTCTGTTATGCCATTATCTGTTTATAAGAAACTGAATATGGGAGCACTTAAATGCACACAAATAACTTTACAGATGGCTGATCGTTCTATAAAATACCCCCTAGGTGTTTTAGAGGACGTTCCTGTTAGGGTTGGGAAATTCTATATTCCTGTTGATTTTGTGGTGTTAGATATGGATGAGGATGCCCAGATTCCTATTATTCTGGGTAGGCTGTTTTTGTGTACTGCTGGTGCTGTCATCAATGTCAAGTCTGGGTCTTTAACTCTTAGTGTTGGTGATGATAAAGTGATTTTTAAACTAACCAATGCTGTTAAGGCACCTATGCTTGAGCAATCTTGTTGCAGGGCTGAGGTTTTAGATGAGGTAGGTGTGGAGAAGGTTCCAACTACACCTAAGGTTGCCTCGCCGTCTGGAGGCATTATCAAGAACATTTGGAGGCAAAAGATGTTTGATGAGGGTGGCACTCATTGCCAAGCCCCTCCTATTTGAGAGATGGAGGATTATGGTCGTGCAGGACATTTATAAACCAGCGCTATGCGAGAGGCAACTCGTATTTTTATTTCCCTTTTTCCTTTTCTTTTTATTTTTCTTCCTTTTTTTTGTGAGCGAGAGTGAGGGTACTAACACTGTTTTCCTCTTAGCATAGTCCTTGTCACCTTTTGGCATTGAGGACACTGCCAAGTTCAGCTTGGGGGAGGAGTTCTGTTTGTATTCTCTATCTCTTTTACTGCTTTCTAGGATAGATTTACTGCTTTCGAAAAATTATGAAAAAATCAAAAAAATATGGTTCCCATGACTGGTTTAGTTGCCTCCCTGTGCCCCTTGTTGTGCTCTATTTGAAAATGATTTGACTTTGTTTTCTGGATAGCTGGGCATTTGTGATCTTGAGGCTATGACTTGATGTTTGATTGCTATGATTTCGAGCAAAATTTGATTATATTACACCACTTTGTGCTGCGTATCTGAATTGGTTAGACTGTGAGGCCTCTTTGTAGCCTATTGGATTCATATTATTATCCAGTCTATTTTTGTGTGTTAGTTCCTCTTTAGTGGATTGATCTTGACTTTGACTTCGTACTTGTCTGATTTTCGATGACTTGTGGCATATGCTGTGATAGAGGCATTCTTTTGTCTTATTCTTGAGCTTCAGAGTGAATTTTTGATATACTTTTATCCGCCTTAGCCCCGTTGAGCCTAATGACTTGTTTCGTGATACTTAAACCCCTATTATGAGCCCAAGGCCTTCACTTGATATTATTCCAAGCCTAGCTTGGGGGAGCTTTTGTATGGGTTGAGTTTGAGATTGGTTTCTTGGTTTAGTTTGGTTGTTGAGGAATTTAAAAGTGTATTGGTTGTGGCTTGAGGGTGAGAAAAAGGAAAAGAAAAAGCAAATTTAGAGTTGCGTGGATGAAGTTCAAAAAAATGAAAGAAAAATGAAATAAAAGTTCAAAATTCAAAGTTCTTTCATTCACGTACGTTCTTAAAGAAATATTCGCTTCGTTGCTTGAAAATTGGGTTTGTTACGAGTTTTTCATTGATTTATGAGATTTGGATTACTTTACGTGGTTTTATGGTGTTGTTGGGAGTTGTGTAGGCCATCTTAGGCCTTGTTTGAATGATTCATGCTCCCTCTTTCTCGGTTTTTCCACCATATTACCCAAAAGTATCCCCTACCTCTTACCTAAGCCCCATTACAACCCTACAAAGTCCTCTTGAGCTCGTGTCTACATTGTTCATTTGATTGATTTCGAGTCAGTTGGTCAAAGTTAAAGAGTACGTCTGCTAATTGAGTCGACTTGACTAGGATGAGCGTCATTGAACCTTCTTAAAGACATGAGAGTGTGAGTGGGAAGGGTATTTATGGACGGGTTGGTGAGTGTTCGGGCATATTCTTTGCCTGCCACAAAATAGAGAGGAGTGACACCCTAGTGAGAGCCTTTTCAGGACTTGTATGCCTTATGGATGCTTGAATTTGATAAATTGCTTGGATGATTGGTGGTTGGATGGATTTGATTAGCCAAACTTGAATTATGCCTGCTTGAACGTTTTTTAGTTTTTAAAATGTCTTGAGCTTTGATTGATTTTTATCTATGGGGTGAGGCAATCTATTCCATGTTCATGTTCTGTTTGCTTGAGGACAAACAAAGGTTTAGCTTGGGGGAGTTTGATATCACGTATTTATATAGAGTTTTCTCCCTTATTTACAAGCTAATTTGTGCGTCATTGGAGCTCTTGGGAGCTATTTTATGCTAACTATCGTATATAGTTGTGGTTTTGTGTTTTAGCGTTGAATTGCAGGTTTTAGGGAGTTTTCTCTTTATTCCCGAGCTATTTGGAAGCAACCACGGCTTTACGAGATGTTACGAGGCACGTAGGATGGCTCACGAGCTTTATGGGTAGTTTAGGATGTCCCAAGACCTCTAAACGTGAAGAATTGAGAGCCAAAGAGTCAAAAAGGAGTTTTCCGTGCTCTGATCGGGCAAAAATGGTCCGATCGGGCGAAGATATTGTGATCGGGTATAGAAGTTGCGGACCCAATCGGGCAAGGCTTGCCCGATCCGATCGGGCAAGCAACCATGCCCCAGACCCGATCGGGCATATTGTGCCCGACCCGATCGGGTCTCCTCCATTTAAGCTGCTGCTGTTGTACGTATCAAAATGAAGCGCTGGGCCTTTTTTCGCTGGGGACCCAATCCCAGACCCGATCGGGTGCTGGATCGGGTGGGCCCAAGATCTTGCCATTTGATGCTGCTGGCTGCGTGGAAACAAAAGGGAATGGTTGAATCAAATTTATGTGTGGGCCCGATCGGGTGGCCTTTGGCCCGATCGGGTCCCGGGCATATCGTTGCGATTTTCGTCTTTTAATTTCCGTTTTTAGCTAGGCTTGAGGGGGTATTATAAATACCTTTTCCTCATTATTGTAGAGACACTTTTTTTTACATCCTATTATTCTAGTTTATTTCTCATAGTTCTTAGCTTAGTTTAAACACTTGAGATTAGATTAAGGGTGATTGAACCTATTCGATTTCAATAAAAGTTCCTGCTTTCTGTCAATTGGTATTCTTCTTTACTCTAATCTCTTTTATTATTATTAATTGCTTAGCTTAAGTATTTAATTATTCATTATGCAATTATTAGGGTTTCATATTAGTTTTGTTGTTGTCAATTCAATTATGAGTGAGTAGTTCTCTTTCTAGGGTGTTAGATAGGAAAGCCATGTTTATACCATGATTGTTATTTAAATTTCTATCAAATTCTAGGGCTTGATTAGGGTGATTGTGATGTGGTTTGTTCTTAATTAGTGATTAATGTTAGTGTACAATTTCATTGATTGCTTGTGGTTAATAGTTGTTTGCACAGATCCGTCTTACGACTAGAGGCCTAGAACACGTCAGTAGTTCTGATTACGTTAGTGAACATGCGGCGTATGTTCTATGACCGTTGAGTCTTAACCATAGCTCAATACATGCTCTAATCCCTCGTCTCTTGGCTCAGGTTTTGATAGTAGTTGACCTTGTTTGATTGGTATAAGCATGGTGGACCGACCTAATACCCTAGGTTTTTAGTCCATATTTAATTCCTCGGTTTAATTTGTCTTCCTTAGCTTAATCTTTAGTTCAGTTAATTTTTCCCTGATTTCATCTGGAGTAGCTGTCTGATTGAATATTAATTTAGAAACTCTGTCTCCCTGTGGATTCGACCCTGCTTCCATTGACTACCTTAGTTAGAGGATTGTAGGTTTATCCTTGAATAGGTGATACGACTAAATCCTATCACTCATCTGGACCATTAATCTAAATGATTTAATAAAATTTAAAAAGTCAAAATTTTAAAAAGTTAATTATTTTTAATGGACAAGATGAAATCTACAAAATTAAGGGTTGAGATTGAAACAATTGCAATTATTGTAGCCATTGAATAACCTTCCGAAAATAAGATAGGAAATAAGATAGGAATTAATAAAAATCCCTTGAGTCCTTATACCTTTCTATTTCCTAAAACAACTAGAAAATTAGAGCCAAATTCGTCATAAGATAAGGCCTTATTCGACTATAAGCTACACGGAATAACCCGCGGACGCGGGTTTTTCATCCTGCAAAACAGCGTCAACTTGCAAAGACTATATCTCACAAACTAGAAGTCGTATTGGGGCGTGTGATACACCGTTGGAAAGCTTTTCAAGTCTAGTTTCCAATCACTCAATTCCGATCTCTGGATAATAAGTTATGATAAAAAACTGCACATGACTCGATTTTCATACTTCTTTTAACTTGATTCCGTTCTGTTTTGGGTTGCAATCTAACTTGAAGATGCCCTTTGGACTTCTCATTTGACTTAGCTCCTTTCTACATGCTTCTCATACTTAAACTTGTGCAATAATACTCCAATTGCGTTCTCAATACCTGAAAAACAATCAAAAACACCGAAAACACACACAAGAGTAATATTTTCTCAACTTAAGTAACTATATGCAATTGTGGACTAAAAATGCAACTAAATGATCCTAAAATGCAACCTAAATGCATCATGAAAGATCTATATCAATATGACTCATCAGAATCCATCATTAGTGAGTAGTTCATTATTTAGGGTTTGGGCGAAAGTATGAATTAAGGGCTTAATTATGATGTTCATGTAATTGAGTTTTCTATTGATTATTATGCATTGATCTTGGTGTTTTGACACCCTAGGGTAGATCTTGATCACGTCTATGCTAGGGATTTTAGATTTCAGTTTCTCTTAAATGATTATTGAATTCTTTGTCATTCCCTTGAATCAACTTGATTTCTAGACCAAGAGATTGGGTAGAAATTAAGAGGATCCTTGTATTAGGGGTTTTCCACGCTTATTGAATCCATTAATCAATTGACTGGAGACCATTCGAGAGAGGATCTAGTTGATTGATTAATTGATTACTCTTGAGGGCCATTCGAGAGAGGACTCGAGTATTTTAGAGGAGAACTTAACTTTGCATGATATTCGCCGGTGAACTTTAATTGCATTGGTAGTTGTTGCCTAGCCCGGATTCATACGAGTAGCCCGAACTCTAGTGTTTGCCTTGTTATATTTACATCTCTTACGTGGTTGTTCGTTGTTTTTCTTTAGCTAGTTATTAGTTGATAGTTGAATCAATCCTTCACACACCCCAAATACCCTTCACTTAGGTAGTTTTAGACTTAAGAGACCTTAGTCAATCCCTTTTTCCTTGTGGTTCGACCCTTGACTTTCCATTGCTACGTTCATATAGTAGTTGCTCGTTAGGATTATAAATAATGTTTGGAAAGCGGTTCTTAGTGCCTTAACGACACACTAAAAACCTCTTATCAGTGCCCAGATTCCCATTATTCTGGGTAGATCGTTTTTGTGTACTGCTGGTGATGTTATTGATGTTAAGGCTGGGTCATTAACTTTGATTGTTGGTGATGATAAAGTTTCTTTTAAACTAACCAATGTTGTTAAGGCACCTATGCTTGAACAATCTTGTTGCAGAGTTGATATTATGGATGAGGTGGTTTCGTCTGCACTCTTGCAGATGCTCAGTACCGACCCTCTGGAGGTCGAGTTGACTCAGGATATTTGTCCAGGCATCGATGTCAAGGTCGATGCCTGCATTGTCGATTTAGGGACATTTACTGATGAGAAGGGCAAAGCTAAGATGGTTGAAGGAAAGGTGTATTATCATAATGCACCTACGATTACATCATAGTCTGGAGATAAGATTAAGAACATTTGGAGAATGAAGATGTTTGATGAGGGTGACACTCACTACCAAGCCCCTCCAATTTGAGATATGGAGGTAATATGGTAGTGCGGGACCTTTATAAACCAGCGCTGGGTGGGAGGCAACCCGTAATTTCCTCTTATTTAATTTTCTTTATTTTTCTTTTTTATTTTCTTTTTTCTAGAGTGAGAGAGAGTGAGGGAGTACTAACATGTGTTTTTAATTTCCTCTAAGCATCGTCCTTTCGTTTATATTTTGGCATTGAGGACACTGCAAAGTTGAACTTGGTGGAGAATTTCTGTTTGTATTCTCTATCTCTTTTACTGCCTATTTAGGATAGATTTTTTTACTTTCGAAAAATGATAAAAAAATCAAAAAAATATGATTCACATGACTGGTTTAGTTGCCTCCATGTGTCCTTGTTGTGCTCTTATTGAAAATAATTTGACTTTTTTTCTGGATAGTTGGAAAATTGAGATTTTGAGGCTATGATTTGATGTTTGATTGCTATGATTTTGAGCGAATTTTTATTATTATACACTACATTGTACTGCAAGCCTGAATTGGTTAGACAGTGAGGCCTTTTTGTGGCCTATTGGATTCATATTGTTATCGAGTCTGTTTTTGTGTGTTAGTTCCTCTTTAGTTGATTGATCTTGACTTTGATTTCGTACTTGTCTGATATTCGAAGACTTGTAGCATTTGCTGTGATAGAGGCGTTCTTTTGTCTGATTCTTGAGCCCCGGAGTGAATTTTTGATACACTTTTATCCTCCTTAGCCTCGCTGAGCCTAATGACCTATTTCGTGTTACTAAACCTTATTACATGCCCATAACCTTTATTTATATATTTTTCCCAAGCCTAGCTTGGGGAGTGTTGTTGGGTTGAGTTATGAGATTGGTTTTATGGTTTGTGTGGTTTTGGGGTTGATTGTGTATTTTATGTGGTTTCAAGTGTGAGAAAAGAAAAGAAAAGCAAAGTTGACTTGAGTGAATGTTTGGTTCGAAAAATGAAATAAAAAAGAAAAAAAAGTTCAAAAGAGTTCAGAGTTCATTCATTCACGTTGTTTAGAAAAATGTGCTACATTGCATGAAAATTGGGTTTGTTGTGAGTTTTATCGATTCATAAGAGTCGAGTTATGTTTTGTGGTTATTTGGTGTTGTTGGGAGTTGTTTCGGCCATCTTCGGCCTTGTTTTAGTGATTTTTGCTCCCCCATTCCCGGTTTTTCCACCACATTTCCTAAAAAAATTATCCCCTACCTCTTGCATAAGCCCCATTTGAACCCTATAAAGTTCTCTTGAGCTTGTGTCTACATTGTTTATTGGATTGATTTCGAGTCCTTTTGTCAAAGTTAAAGACTATGTCTGCTAATTGAGTCGACTTGATTAAGATGAGCGTCATTTAACCTTCTTAAACACATGAGAGTGTGAGTGGGAAGGGCATTTATGGTCGGTTCGGTGAGTGTTCAGGCATATTCTTTGCCTGTCACAAAATTAAGAAGAGTAACACCTTTGTGAGCACCTTTTCAGGATGTGTATGCCATGTAGATGAGTTGAACTTGATGATTTGCTTGAATGATTGGTAGTTGGATGGATCTGAATAGCTGAACTTGAATTTTGCCTCCTTGAACGATTCTTAGTCTTGAAAATGTTTGAGCTATGATGTTTTATCTAAGGGGTGAGGCAATTATTTTCATGTTCATGTCTTGTTTGCTTGAGGATAAGCAAAGGTTTAGATTGAGAGAGTTTGATATATAACATTTATATATAGATTTTAGTTGCATTTACATTGCATTTAGAACTCCTTTTTGAGCATTTAGGTGCAAAAAGACATGAATACATAAGTTGTGCTCTACTACTCCCCGTTTGTGTGTTTCGATGATTTACAGGTTATTTTGGTACAAATTGATCATTATTATCAAGAATCTAGCCTATTAATCATTGAGGATGAAGATAGCTTGCACAAGGATCACATTGCATCCGTCTGGGATAATTTTGAGTTAGAATGAAAGCAAGAGTTAGTGAAAGAAGTGCCAAAACTGACACATGTTCACTATTTTCATCATAACTTTAGATAGAAAATTGATAATCAAGAAATTCAAATTGGGTTGGATTCTAGACTTCAAGAGTTTTCCATTGACAGTCACAGGCCCCAATCGGACTTACGGTTTGAGAGATATGACCTTTGCAAGTTGACGCAGTTTCGCCAGTCCCCTCGCCCGTCCGCCCGGGCATGAGCACCCGATCGGGCCCGAGAGCCTTTCCCCTCCCTTTTCTTATTTTTTTTCCAATTTTTTGTCCGCCCGGGAGGGTCATTTGGCCCGGGGGCGGGCAGTTCTTCGGGAGAGCGCTTTTCTCCGTTTTTTAAGTAGGTTTAAGTTTATATCTATAAATAAGATGTAATTTTGGATTAAACATCACTTTTAGCTTATCTTAGTTTAGTTATACTCTTAATTTTCTCTCTAGATCTAATCTACAAATACTTTGAAGATTATTTCGAGTTTAATTGAACTTCTTGCCTTTCCTTTCAATTGGTAAAAGTTTCTTCCATTGTTCTTTATTGTTTTCAAGTATTTTCTCTCTTTTTTATTAGATGCTTCAAAGTATGAACCTTCATTAGTTATTGCTTTTGTTACTTTAGCCGCTAACGAGATATTTCATTAAAGACTCTTACAGGCCACTCAACTTGCTAGAGAGATTTTTTATTGAAGACTCTAGCAAGCCTTGAACCTACTAGAGAGGTATTATATTATTAAAACATAGCCTTAGCCCACCGGTGGATCTTCTTGCAGATCAAAAGTTTCAAGTGGAAAGCTGATCTCGCACGACTTTGGAATAGATCGCCCTATTCTTATTGCAAATTTTTAGCATCTTAGCCACCCGAGTGTACCATGCTCATATTTACACCCAAAGTTATTTGAGCAAAAAAAGCCTTGGGTGTACCATGCTCATGTTACACCCAAAGGTATAGTAGTGTATAATAAAAATTGTACATAATAACCCTCCATCGAGTTTTTCGCGCTCGAAGCTTTAAATCTGGCGCTCCATTTTTGGGCTGAGTTGAAAATGTCATTCAAGAATCAAGTGAAATTTTTTTGAAATCCGGGAGCACCAAAAAGGGACTGAGAATCAAGGGCCATTTGAAATTATCTCTATTATATAAGTGAAGAGGTGGGGGTGGACACCAAAAAGAAAAAAAGGAAAAATAAATAAAATAATCAATGAGTTTATTAAGTAATTAAGTTTTATTTCCAAATTTAACCATCATATTTTTAATAAAAGATATTCAAAACTTCTAACTAAAATATCTAAAAATCTACAAAGTAAAAACAATTAAAAAAATTATCAACGATTATATTTTCTTGAGATCTATAGATAGACACCCACTTTGCTATATTTTTATATACTTTTGAAATTTTTTATTTTGAAATACATGAGTAATTGATTGTTCATGAGTAAAGGCATATTTGATCAACTTGATCATGATAACATATTTTAGCATGAGTGAGAAACATTATCAAGTACTTTTTATTTTTTTCTCATTTGGACAATGAGCAAAAAGTACCTTGCCGGGTATTATATAACAAAAATTGTAGTTGATGATGGGGAGTAAGGGATGTTTTCAAAGAAATATGAGCCAAAATGAATTTAGCTTGAAAATAAAATATGTTGTATGCCTTCACATTTTATCATGTTACAGTAGCCAAAACACACATTGTATGCAAATAAAATTAGGATTTTTTGTTCAAAACCACCTAAAATTTTCACGTTTTTAGAAACTCCCACCTTAATGAAAGTTTCTTTTAAATTTCCACCTATCATTCCCAATTTTATTAGAAACTCTCACCACTTAATGATTTTTGTTAAATTCTGTTAACAAAACCGTTAAGTGGGCCCCATATATGCATTTTATTATTAGTTTGCGTTGAAATTGAAGTCAATTTCATCAATTTAAGGGCAAATCCTCAACAAATTTAGAGTAAATTTATAACGAATTACAACTGTTTGGAAAGAATTGCAACTATTTCAAGTTCCATTTTGTTAACAAAATGTATATATGGGACCCACTTAACGGTTTTGTTGATGAAATTTGACAAAAACCGTTAAGTGGTGGGAGTTTTTAATAAAAATGTAAATGGTAAGTGAATTTTTTTATAAAAAAAAAAACATTAAGGTGGGAGTTTCTAAAAACATGAAAAGTTTAGGTGGTAAGATGCGACTATCCATAAAATTATCTACTGTAGATTATGAAATTTCATCATAAAATTGTTGTCGCACGCATCGCGTGCATAAAAATCTAGAATTCTATGCACGCGATGCGTGCGACAACAATTTTATCATGAAATTTTATAATCTACAGTAGATAATTTTATGGATAGCTGCATCTTACCACTTAAGCTTTTCATATTTTTAGAAACTCCCACCTTAATGTTTTTTTTTTAAAAAATTCCACCTACCATTTACAATTTAATTAAAAACTCTCACCACTTAATGTTTTTGTCGAATTTTATTAACAAAAAACCATTAAGTGGGTCTCACTGATAGGTTTTAGTCGTATCGCCTAATCAAAAAAAAACCTACGGTCCTCTAACTAAGGCAGTCAGTGGAAGCAGGGTCGAATCCACAGGGAGACAGAGTTTCTAAATCAATATTCAACCAATTCAGCTACTCCAGATGAAATCAGGAAGGAATTAATTAAACTAAATAATAGACTACAGAAGACGGAATAAATTGAGGATTAAACTATGGAATAAAAGTCTAGGGTATTAGGTCGGTCCACCATGCTTATACCAATCAAATAGGGTCAACTACTATCAAAACCTAAGTCAAGAGTCGGGGGATTAGAGCCTATGTTGAGCTATGGTTAAGACTCAACGCTCATAGTTCAACATACGTCGCATGTTCATTAACGTTATCAGAACTACTGACGTGTCCTAGGCCTCTAGTCATAAGACGGATCTGTGCAAACAACTATTAACCACAAGCAACCAACGAAACTGCGCAATAACGTTAATTACTCAATAAAGAACAAACCACATCACAATCACCCTAATCAAGCCCTAGAAATCAATAAGAGTCTCAATCACAATCATGGTATAAACATGGCTTTCCTATCTAACACCCTAGAAAGAGACTACTCAGACATGATCAAATTAATAACGACAAAACTAATATGAAACCCTAACAATTGCATCATGAACAATTAAATAAATAAACTAAGCAATCAAAGTAATTAAAGAGATAAAGAGTAGAGAAGAGTACCAACTGACGGAAAGCAGGAACTTTATTGAAATTGAAATCGGTTTGATCACCTCTAAATTAATCTAAAGTGTTTGAATTGAACTAAGGACAATGAAGAATAAAACTAGTCTAAAGCTAATGAAAGATGAATAAAAAAGATGTAAAATAAAGATGTCCCTAAATAATGAGGAAAACGGTATTTATAATACCCCTCAAGTCTAATAAAAAATAGGAAGCAAAAGTCGAAAAACGCGACAAATGGTGCCAGACCCGATCGGGCCCGAGCACAGTACCCGATCGGGTCAAATGCAAAACAGTCAACTTGCGTTTGGGCTTTAGCATGGCAGCAGCGCTGCGTTTGACGGGATTTTGAGGCCCACCCGATCGGGCCATGGGCACCCACCCGATCGGGTCTGGCGACAAATTGGGCCAACACGGTCTCCTCGCAAGCAGCAACTCAACGAGAGCTATGAGCAGCCCACCCGATCGGGTCGGGTGGTGAACACCCGATCGGGCCTGGTGCATATGTGCTCGCCCGATGCGATTGGGCAAGACTTGCCCGATCGGGTCCGTGACTTTCATACCCGATCATAAATACTTCGCCCGATCGGGCCAATTCTGCCCGATCAGTGCACGGAAACCTCCTTTGACTCCTTGGCTCTCTTAATCTTCACGTTTAGGGGTCTTGGGACCTCCTAAACTATCCATAAAGCTCGTGAGCCATCCTACGTGCCTCATAACATCTCGTAAAGCCGTGGTTGCTTCCAAAAGGCTCGGGAATAAGGAGAAAACTCCATAAAACCTGCAATTCAATACTAAAACACGAAACCACAACTACATACGAAAGTTAGCACAAAATAGCTCCCAAGAGCTCCAATGACGCACAAATTAGCTTGTAAATAAGGGAGAAAACTCTATATAAATACGTGATATCACTCACATATACATTTTGTTAACAAAATGGAACTTGAAATAGTTGCAATTCTTTCCAAATGGTTGTAATTCGTTCCAAATTTGCTCTAAATAAAGTAATGAAATTGACTTCAATTTCAGCGTAAACTAATAATAAAATGCATATGTAGGGCCCACTTCACGGTTTTGTTAACGGAATTTAACAAAAATCATTAAGTGGTGGGAGTTTCTAATAAAATTGGGAATGATAGGTGGAAATATAAAACAAAAATTCATTAAGGTGGGAGTTTCTAAAAACACTAAAATTTTAGGTGGTTTTGAACAAAAAAAATCCTAAATTTATTTACATACGATGTATGTTTTGGCTACTGTAACATGATAAAATATGAAGGTACACAACATATTTTATTTTCAAGCTAAATTCATTTTGGCTCATTTTTATTTGAAAACATCCCTTACTCCCCACCATCAACTACAACTTTTGTTATATAGTATCCGATAAGGTATTTTTTGCTCATTGTCCAAATGAGAAAAAATTCAAAAGTACTTGAAAATACTTTATCATATTTCTCACTCATGATAAAATACTTTATAGGGATCAATTTGATCAAATGTGCCTTCACTCGTAAACAATCAATTACTCATATATTTCAAAATAAAAAATTTTAAAAGTATATAAAAGCATAGCAAAGTGGGTGTCTATCTATAGATCTCAAGAAAATATAATCATTGATATTTTTTTTTATTGTTTTTACTTTGTAGATTTTTAGATATTTTAGTTAGAAGTTTTGAACATCTTTTATTAAAAATCTAATGGCTAAATTTGGAAATAAAACTTAATTACTTAATAAACTCATTGATTTATTTTATTTATTTTTCCTTTTTTTCTTTTTGGTGTCCACCCCCACCTATACTATAAGGGAAGAGGGGTGGACACCAAAATTAAGAAAAAAACAAATAAAATGAATCAAAGAAGTTATTAAGTGTAATTAATTCATTCCTAACTTAGCTATCATATTTTTAGCAAAAGATGGTTAAACCTTTAAACTAAAATATCTAATAATCTACAAAGTAAAAATAATTTTATAAAATACCAATTGTTATATTTTCTTGAGATCTATAAATAGACATCCACTTTGCTATATTTTTATATACTTTCAATTTTTTTAAAAAAATATATGAGTAATTGATTGCTCATGAGTGAAGGTGCATTTGATCAAATTAATCATGAACATGATACAATATTTCAGGATGAGTGAGAAAGTGGTAGAGGAAGAGGGATGATAGATGTATTTTTTTACTCATGAATGATAATGCTAATGACATCTTCCATTAATCTTTTGAAAGATTTTTGTTTTTTAAGGCGTTTTGTTTTTAAAACACTTTTTGCAATCTACTCTCTAATATTTTATTACTCTTTTTATGTATTAAGTTTTTGAACTCTTTAAACTCTTTTAAGTTTACCCTTACACCCTATAAAAAACAAAATGATTAAAACTTAACGATTATTTTTAAAAGTATGAAAAATATGTATACACATCACTCGAAAAATTACAAGTTTTTCCCATTTTTTTAACACGAAGCACGCATCGCATGCATATTTGGCTAGATTTCTAAGTCGTGAGGTGTGTGATTTGTTTGATTGCTTTTGTACAATTGTTTCTTTTTTTTTTTATAATTCCATGCTATGATTTTATTTTGATTCTTATCTTTTCTTATTAAAAAAGGAAGAAAGAACAAAATTTCAGCTCTTTGTTCATTTATTCTTAGTTTTTATTAATTTTTAATATAGTAATTTACAAGGAGTATCTACCCAAAAGAATGTATTGTATTTTTGAGACGACCCTAGTATTAACGTTGAAAGTTGTTTGTTAGAATACGTAAAAGTCCAAATGTAATACTTAGGATAATTCGACAATGGCTACATTAAAAAGTAGCCACTGAAGTTGGCCAGTTGCTTAAATATCAACCTTTTAGTTTAGGAAAAATTATTTTTAATAAGCTAACTTTTACCCCGTCTTCTAATATTAAGTTAACCTTTGGCTAATTTTGGAATAGTAAACCTTGATATTATGCATCATATGTCCGGGTCATGTGTACCATGAGTATGGTACACCCAAGACTATTTGAGCAAAAAAATAGGCTTGGGCGTAGCATGATACACCCAACACTATTTGAGCAAAAAAATAATGGTACACCCGACTTTATGAGTGATTGTGACTTAAATAGTAGTAGTACATTACGACTTTATGAGTGATTGTGACTCCATTTTAATACATGTAATGATCTAATTTGAAACACTTTTAAGATTGTATGAGCTATATTTTGTTAATTGTTTCGATCATACCTTAACCATGGTCACGCTAACCTATTAAATAGGCGAAATAAATTTATTAGATTAATAAATGCAATAAAACTTGAAATTCAAAAGGACCCACTATGGACTCTAGACCCATCAGACTCAAAGGGTTTGGGTATGAAAATTCCTGACCAATGGGTTTGGGTCTGGGATAAATTGTAGAATGAATTTATCTAACTTTTTGTAGCTTATTTGTATGAAGTAATTGTGAATATCTAGCCGGTAATATAAAACAATGATTGCAAATTAGAATAACGTGAATTTTGGTTAAATTAAGCACCAACCCCAAACCATGCTCAACCATATAATAATAGTAATAATAGTGAGTAAAGATATAATAACAAAATACTATATAAAAATATTAGTATTAAGTAAAATAAATTAGACCAACAATATAATAATATTAAACAAAATGGTTAAATAATGAATGGAACTGAACTGAACTAAATTGAACTTATTGGAGCTGAACTGAAGTGAACTGAACTTATTGGAGCTGAACTGAACTGTTAGAAATGAACTGAACTTATTAGAGCTGAAACTGCTGAACTGAACTGAATGAAACTGAATTGAAAATAAACTCAAGAGACAGGCCCTTTGTCTATGTTTTATTTTTAAGCCAATATTTTAAAGGTATTTGTGCTTAATGAACAAAATTAATTTACAAAAATAGATGATGAAGATTTAAACAGTTATAAAATAATGACCATAATTTAATTGTAGCCACCGAAAAACCTTCCATAATAATTACTCCCTCCGTCCCACAATTATCTTCCCATTTCATTATTTTATACCTCACATAATTTCAAGAAATGGGAAGATAATTGTGGACGGAGGGAGTATAAAAGAATAAACAAAGTAAAATACAAATTTTATCACTAAAATAACTACTTGAGTATCTTGGTAATATATTACTCCCACAAAGATGCTTGGTACTTTTTTAATAGGTCCAAAATAGATATAAACTAACACAAAAAACCTAAATGTAGAATAAAAAGATGCTCCTAGCTAAGCTTACAATAGGTTAAGATTTGAGAAAATGAAGTGACAGGCAGCTCAAGAGTCAAGACTCAAGTTGCTCCATCAACCTTGCAAAAATAAGTCCACCTCTAAAACCCTTACATCTTAGCTTAGCTCCCTTTTATTTTCTCCATCACATATCACAAACAACAAAAAAAAGTTGAACAAAACCAATGGAAGCTCAAAACTCCATTAATATACAAAAATATCATGCAATATTTTTACCTTTATCACTTCAAGGTCATATAAATCCAGCAGTCCATTTCTCCCTCAAACTTGCCTCTTCAAAAAACTTTACAATCACTTTCCTAACCTTAGGTTTTTTGTGTTAGTTTATATCCAAGCACTAACCCAAGCCCGGCCCGAAGGATGCTCCGGCGACATATTTTCACGAGCCCGTGAAGGGCCTAACGGGGTTGACATCCGGTATCGGAAGATATCTGATGGGTTGCCCATGGAGTTTGATAGGACGGGTCAACTTGAGGAGTATTTAAGGTGGTACTTGTATGGTGGCATGTATGATCAAGTGGAGAAGGCAATTGAAGAGATAGTGTTGAATGCAAGGCCTAAAGTGGATGTGTTGATCATAGACACATTTTATCCATGGGCCTCTAAGATTGCTAAGAAGTTTAGGGTTCGTTTAGCGTCGTTTTGGACTGAGCCCGCTTTGGTTTTCAATCTTTATTATCATGTTCATCTTCTTAAGGAGCATGGTCACTTTGATTGCCCTGGTGATTTCTTTATCTCTATTCCTTATGTTAGATTTCTAGTATGGTTTTGCTTAATGTTGAATCAGATATCTTAAAGAAGAAATAACAATTGAAAATAATTGCTCTGCTTTTCTTCGTCCAGCTTAACAGCTTCGTCTCAATTTCGTTGCAACACTTTTTCACACAACTTTTGAAAATAAAAAAAGTGAAACACGAATTACATTATTATTATTGTAAAAGTGGACGATGGAAATTAGTGGCATATATTTGTATAAGAGGTAAATTGTTTGATGCTTATGATTAGAGTAAAGTGTTTCATCGTTTTTCATTAAAGTTTGTGGTAGAGTGACATAGTAAAAAAAAAACTAAAAAATAACACGAAAGTGAGTGTATAACTTGAATAAAAGGCTTGCATAGGATGTCTGAATATTGAGGATGAACTAGTGAAATCGAGAAATCTGACACTTATCTTAAATTTGCATCTTTGTTTTTAGGCAAATTTGCGAGAAACAACCTTTCAAATACATTTTTTTGCGAGAAACAACCTTTTAATTTTTTTTGCGAGAAACAACCTTTTAAATACACTTTTTTGCGAGAAACAACCTTTAAATTTTTTTTTGCGAAAAACAACCTTGTATAATTTTTTTTGCGAGAACACACCTTATCACTCTTTTCCGGCGTTGACCACAAATTTCCGGCCTTGACCAAGTCAAATTTTCTATTTGCACTCCTTCTTTCTTATTTCCACACTCTTTTCCCTCCTTTTTTCCCCATTATATAAATCTCATGTTTTTAAAACCCAAAAAGTTCTTTCTCTTTTAGTAAATTGATTAAGTAGTAGTCTTAGTACTAATACATGCATTGTCAAATTTGGGCTTATGTTTTTATAATCCCATGTATTACACTACTACTTAATCAATTTACTTAAAGAGAAGGAACTTTTTGGGTTTTAAAAACATGGGATTTATATAATGGGGAACAAATGAGGGAAAGGAGTGGAAATAAGAAAGAAGGAGTGCAAATAGCAAATTTAACTTGGTCAAGGCCGGAAATTTGTGGTCAACGCCGGAAAAGAGTAATAAGGTGTGTTTTCGCAAAAAAAATTTAAAGGTTGTTTCTCGCAAAAAAATGTATTTAGAAGGTTGTTTCTCGCAAAAAATAAATTAAAAGGTTGTTTATCGCAAAAAAGTGTATTTAAAAGGTTGTTTCTTGCAAATTGCCCTTGTTTTTATTGGGCCTAGTAATCTTTTTTCACTCTTCCGTTACCAGACTCTACTTTGTTTTACTATTTTGCAGTGCCAATGTTCTACTTTCTCATTATTTTACGTACCATCAATCGATGGTTTATATTTAGTAATATAGTATTTACACGTTGTGGTCCTAATAGGGATTGAACTCATAACTAATTTAGGCTAGTTACAATAACCACCTTAATGAATTAAACATCAATTAGTTTCCTATTCGAATTTTATGATTAGAGGCATCCACCATTCCCCCTTTTTAATTATAGTCGTTTTGAAACATAAGTACTAACTAAAAAGATAGTGAGTAGAAGTTTTAGTTGACATCAGTACACATTCTGAGGTACTAAATGGAGTATTAAACATAACAAGAAAAGCTAATTATCACCCTAATGTGACACCAAAGTGTGGCAAAGCTGTATCATGTAACATTTTGCCTTAGATGTTACTTGGATAATCACAACTTTTCGCCTAAATTTTTTCCAATAAGCTCCTTGATATTATTTTTTCTATTACCATGCATCTTTTGAGTTGTAATTATACTAATAAATACCAATATTTTTAACTAGATACTCGGAAGGATCCAATTGATTATATACCAGGAGTAGAGTCCATTGAACCACACGACCTTATGTCATATCTCCAAGACAAAAACATCTCAACAAACATGCATAAGCTAATTTTTCAGGCATATCAAGATTTGAGATCAGCAGATTATGTGCTTTGTAACACGGTAGAAGAGCTCGAGCCAACCACAATCTCGGCCTTACAAAGACTCATGCCTTTTTACGCGATTGGACCTAATTTTCCATCTCGATCATCAGTAAACGTCATGCCCACAAGTTTTTGGGCCGAGTCCAATTGCTCACAGTGGCTAGGGTCCAAGCCTGATGGTTCAGTTTTGTATGTTTCATTTGGTAGTCTTGCTAATTTAACAAATGATGAGGTTATGGAGATTGCTTATGGTCTTATAGAAAGCAATGTGGATTTTGTATGGGTGCTTCGTCCTCGCACTGTCCTTCATGAAGTTGATCACTTGTGGCCTGTTGGATTCGAAGATATCATTCGTGGTCGAGGGCTAGTTGTTCCTTGGACAAATCAAATAGCGGTATTATCTCATCCCGCCATTTGTGGGTTTTTTACACATTGTGGATGGAACTCGGTATTAGAGAGCGTATGGAGTAAAATACCAATGTTGTGTTTTCCAGTATTCACTGATCAATTTACTAATCGGAAATTAGTGGTTGATGATTGGAAGGTTGGGATTAGCTTAAGCAATGAAAAGCCGTTGAGAAGAATGGAGATTGCCTCACAAATTAAGAAATTTATGAGTAAAGAAACAGGAGATAGATTAAGGGAAAATATGAATGCCCTAAATAAAATATTAGGAAAGGCATTAGAAGCTGATGGATCTTCGAGCAAAAATGTTGATTTATTCATTGAACAATTAAATTAGTTTCGAATATGTAATCGCTGGTTATGTACCCTTTCTTTGTAAATGTTGAGACTACATGAATCCGACACGAAATTAACAGGTTGGATTCAGATTTTCGACATGTTTAAGTAATTGAGTTCGTTGATCTGACATGATACATTTATTAAATACTCCATCCGTCCCAAAAAGTTTTATACAGTACTTGATCGGGCACGTGGTTTTAGATGAGATAAATTGTTGTTTGCTATCAATTGTATTTTATTAAAAAAGGTAGGGAATTATTTTATTTGGATGTGATTAGAGAGTAGTGTAGTCATTGTTGAAAAGTAAAAAAAATAAAGTAGTAGTAGGTCATTTTCAAAAATAGAAGTGTATAATACTTTCTGGGATATGAAAAAGGAAAGTGTATATAGCTTTCTTGAGACTGAGGGAGTAGACAAGGTTAGGGTTGAACTATTTAACAGAAAAACAACACGAAAACTCGTTTTCTACATGAATTGCAGTAGCTTCAAGCTTCACTGTCTTCAATTTGGCCTTCATTCTTTTATTTTTGAATCTAGTTTATTTGATAGGGATTAGTTTTATACACTATTAGATGTTAATTTAACTATCACATGAAATTTAATATATTTTATAAATTAAACATATCAAGTATATTCGATGAAAAGATAAGCGGGTCAACCTGACCTCATCATGTTGTGACTTCAAGTTTATAATATTTTGATGATGACAAATACTTTATATTGCAACATGTGAATTGTGTAATAATTATCTAAGTCGTTTGTCGAGCCCGAATTCAATGGAAGCTCAAGGACTTGAAGAAACGGGAGCTTAGTTCTAGTTATATATATATTTGTTGGAATTATGTGCTAATGCTCAAATGTGATTTTAAGATGGTTAATGGTTTTCTTAGAGTTAACAAAATGGTTTTGGAAAGACAATGAATAAAAAGCCTAATGATTTTGTTTTTTCGAAAAACATTTGAAAACAATTAAATAATTTTTGGGATAACATGTTTTTAGTAAAAGTTTTATGTAAATTCAGATTTTGGTAGAATAAGATTAGGATGAAATCTTTATCTCAGGAAACCAAAATCTATTCTATGGAAAAACAAATTTTCGGTTTTAGAAAATAAAATCTGGTTTAAAAAGATTTATTTGTTGAGAAAAAGATTTGTAAAAGATAAAGGTAGCTTTTACATAAAAGATACGATAGAAAGATATTAACCCTTATCTTATGGAATAAGATTGGTTAAGAATATATTCTTATCTCTCTTAAACAAATCCTTGACCAGCAAATCATGATGTAAAAGGCGTAATACGCTGTTTTACGTATCCTATGTTTCAGATCATAATTTGAGAGATTTTGAAAAAGAAGAAAATCTCATAGCACCAGAGCATAACACAGTGTTCATGAGTTGACAACGAGTTTAATTATCCTCATCTGATTATCTAAGAAGCACTTGTACGAGGACTAAAATCTTTTTGTAATTTTATTTATAGAGAGTGTCAAATTAGGGTGGGGTGTGTGCCATATTTGATTGTAGCAACACTTAGAGTTAAGTGTTGAGAACACTATTATGGTTAGTAGTGGGGAATTATTTTTGTATAAAAGAGTGATATTTTAAGATTCAAATTCATAAGAGAATAGGTAGGGTGGACGTAGATCTCAGAGTTGAGATTGAACCATGGTAAAATCTTGTGTAAGACACAATGCTATCAGTTTTGTTTTTGCGAAAATCGATTTAATTACTCAATTCAACTTCCCTTCTTGAGTATCTCCTCGTGCTCCAACGCAACACGTTCAAAAAAACCAATTGGGTTAGGGTCAAGAGTTTGTCACACGTTTAAGTAAACGAATCGAGGTTAGGGTCACAGATAAACAACCCGCCAACCCGTTTATTTCACACGAACTTGACCTGACCCGTCTTGTTTACTAGCTACCCCTAGTTTCAGGGAGCAACAAAACGAGAGAAAGAGAAATGATTAAATATTAAATTATTTTTCCATTACACATTTATTTAATCATAATGCATATAGTGCCAATAGTGGTATAGTACCTTTTTATTGTTACAAAGTACAATATTATTATAAATGGTTCAAAATCCAGCATGTCTCTGATACCCTCTTAAACCTTAGAAGAAGCTAGCAAATAATATTAGTATTATAGGACGAGGACCTCATATTGAAGACTTATGTAGGATTGATTGTTGAAATGAATCTCTCAATTTGGTGGCATGATGATGGTCGTCTTGCTTATATTTTCCATGAACAGCTTGCTCAGCTCGGGACTAACATCCAGAGAAACTTGCAGCACTTGAGGAGACAAAGCTTTCCATATTGATTCATTCCCAGCTATTTGTCCGAGTATTGGCCTGCACATCATGAACGATAAATATGAAACTTTAGTTTTGTACGACTCTACAATGCTTTATTTAAGTTTAACCTAGAACTACATCCAAAAACAAGCCGATTCAAACTCAAATCCTAGTATTATATCTCAAATTAGGTAACCCGACTTTAACTCACGGCGAAAAACTACTCAAATTAAAACCCGATCCAGCTACATTTGACTTGTTATTATAATATGCTAATTAATAATATTGATGTAAAAGTCGACATAAGCCAAGTTTGGCCAAATCCAAAATCAACATCAGAACTAAACTAAATGACACATTATTTCAATATGATTTGAAATGATCTGAACCAAATTTCTTCCAAACGGCATACATATTGCCATCGTGTTAACCTTTGACCCTTAATTTTCCAAGGATTGATAATTGTAGTTATTGTACAACTCTAAGAAATTGGTTAAAGGTAGAGGAAGTATTACCGCATGAAAGATGATATGAGGGACTCTTCGTAATAACCTCTTACATAAAGAGTATAAATCGCTAATTCAGTTAGCAATTTTCTTGTCTATATAAGAGGTTATTAGGCGGGAGTTCCAAAATACGTCATATCCTTATAGGTTTATTATCTTTCTTTGTTATCAGCTATGTGTAAATTGATTAGAAAGTGTAATATTGCAATAAGAGGGGACCCCCCATGAAAAACCTGTAATAACTTACTTGGAATTTGTGACAATTGAGAAACACTCAATTCCTTCCTCACCAGCACCTATAGCAACCACATAAAATTTTGGGACAGCAAATAATTGGCCAGCCTCCAATTGAGTATCCAATGCACTTTGTCCATTCATCCCCACAATTTGAACCCAACCACTTCCTTTGGTAACATAAGTGAGTTGCACCCCTGAATCTTTTGCATAATAAACAGGTCCAAACATTGCATTTGGTTCAAGCTTCAATAACTTACCAGAAAGCTCAATTCCTTCTAGAGCAGGACACTTTTTACATGTCATAATATTGACAGAACCCCCTTTTCAACATGAAAATCTGGTGATTTCTTGTCAAAGTTAAAGGTGTAACGTTGATCGTTTGATGGTTTTGGCATGGTTTTTGCTTCGTCGAGCTTGGTCATCAAAGGTTGTTTTTGAGCAGTAGTAAGCTCAGTAGCTTGTGCTTCACTAATGTCATAAGCTTGGGTTATGGTTTTGGTAGAAAAACCTTTCAGAATTCCGATAGCTCCTGCGACGAGGCAGTAGGTAAATGTACCTGGGTTTGTAGCATCTTGAGTTTCACCCAAGAATATGATTTTGAGATCATCATCACCTCCATTGAACCACCATGAAACTGCTCCTTTTGGGACTACTACGGCTTCTCCTTTTACAAGCTTCACCACATTCTCTTTATTAGACTCAGGATCTATTAGTCCAGCTACACCATTAGTACCTGGGCAACATTAATGAAGAAGATTATATTTTCCAAAGATTTAAAGAAACACTTTCATATAGCTAGGTGCTTTTTATTTTGGTGAAAATAGCTAGGTAACTTGTACTATAGACCTGGTAAACGGTCGGTAGGGTCACGTTTGGATCCGGTAAATTCGGGTTCAAGTTGGTTTCCTTAATGGGCTGACAAACTAGAATTCAATTTTGGGTAGTAGAGACACTTTTTAGTTTCTATTTTTGTGATGAATTTTTCTATTTATTCTTTATATTATAAAATGGCTGATATCACAAGTATAATATCAAAATTAAGATACAAAAATAAGATATAACTTCTTTTTATTTTGCCCAAGTTGAAGACCAAAATACTCAGAAATTCAATTATAAACATGGAAAAATGATCGGTTAGGTCGGTTATAGGGAATCTCAGGCAAAAAACTATTTATGTCGTTTTCTGCACTGATTACAAAAAGTTCGTGTTATTTTGTGCACCTTTTTCGTTGGTGCTGTTTTGTGCAAGAGACGTTTAGTTTGTATTGTTTGATCCAATTTTTCCTTGTTAAAATAATGATCCCTCTGTTTTTTCAATAGGGACATTTTGCCATTCATTGGTGTTTTATATTAATTGAGACACTTCTACCTTTTCCATAAAGGGTAGGTTGACCCACCTAATTATTATATTTCTCTCCTACTTTTTCACTCCTTTTCTCTACCTTATTTTCCCCACTTTTTTCTTACTTTACCATCATTATCTCTTACTTTTGCACTTTTTCCTTAGTCTGCGCGCAAAAATAAACGTCCCTATTAAAAAAAGGAAATTCCAATGGTGGCCCTTCGGTCTAAGGAATTCCTAGTGGCGGAAATTCCAAAAAAACTTATCCGTTGGTAGCCCTACTTTACAAATTATTCCCAAACATATTAATGAAGAATATTCCGTGAATAATAAAGCATATTCCGTTAGTTAATAGTTAAGGCGGTCACTCGCAAATAAAACGAGGCATTTTGGGTCTTTTTTGCCAATTTCGACCTCAAAATCAACTTTTAAGGGCTAAAACTTACCCACTAAAATCATCCTTTAAGGACAAAAACGACCCAAAATACCTTGTTTTACGTGCGAGTAACTACTAATATAATGTGCTTTATTATTAATAAAATATTCTTCATTAAGATTATGTTTGGGAATAATTTGTAAAGCAGGGTTACTAGCGGGAATTTTTTTTTGAAATTTACACCACTGAGAATTCTTAAAACCTAAGGGCCACCATTGTGAATTTCTCTTAAAAAAAACAGAGGGAGTATTTTACATATTATTTCGCTATTAATTTAACTTTTTACATGTTTTCGCATGCATATCATATAAAAGAGTAGTAGAATCTGTCATAACACTACACATGGTGAACCCATGGGTAATTTTTTTGCTCAGTTTGTGCTTCCCATTAGACTTATTTGCTCATGCAGAAATGGGTCGGATCCGGGTAGGGTCCTCCAGGACCCGGATGCAGATACTTCCTCCGTTTTTTTTAAAATGTGACACTTTCCGAATGAGGAAGTTTGGAATTAATTGTGACACTTCCTTTTTGGGAAATTTTTTCTCTCTATCTCTCTCCTATCACATGGGTCCCCTTATTTCTTTCTCTCTATCTCTTTCTTCTCCAAAAATTGCCTAGGAGTCCGTGAAATCAAAAGTGTCACAACTAATAAAAAACGGAGGAAGTATGTTTTTCAAACAAGGATCCAGACCCTACCCGGATCCACCAGGTAATAAAAATGAGGACCCAGATCCAGATCCATATGGGTCGTACAGATCCGGGTCCAAAACGGGTACAAAATGGGTCTTTACCTATTTGCTTCAAATAAGGCTAATTTTCATAATAATTAAATATTTCATAAAGCAACGAAATGTTTTATTATGGACTATGCCCCTCAATACATTATCCTATACCTATATAAAAAAGGAGGAAATGGTCAACTAAGTCAATTTTTTTGTAGTAATTTTTGTTATTCCAATTTTACCCTCCATATAACAATTAGAAGGTGGTTAAGTATCAACTAATATTGTAGTGATTTTAACTATTTTCATTTTACCCCCTAATAAAAATTATCCTATATCCATATAGAAAAAGAAGGAGGTGGTTAAATGTTAAGTAATAACATTTTGTAGTGATTTTTATAAATCCTATATTACTCCTTCTTACAATATTAATCTAGAGTGTTGGCGTTTTTCGTATTAGTAATTTTTATAAGAGAAATCATATAAGGTAACCTGTGTTTTAGATATACCCTTACGTTTGCAGGTGTATCTCCACTCTCAAGTAACACTCAACTTTGTAAAAATTTTAAAAACTTAACGAATTTAGAAATAACTTTATAGAGATTTGCGTAACCCACATTTTCTTTTCAAAATTTCATGTACATAAAAAGACTTTTCATCTATGACAATTCTTTCGAGAAATTTTTAATTTTAATACAAGGTCATACAATTGCAAATTTTGAAAGGAAATATGGGGCACGGATTTTTACCTATGTAACATCATCTCCACGTTCTTTAATTTTTAAAGTTCTATAAGTTAGAGGTTACTTGAGATAGACATACAAACGTGATGGTTACATTAGAAATATGACTGAAACATCGGGCGACCTCATATAATTCGCTTTTTATAATTCCCATATTATTCCTTGTAGTAATATTAGTTCGGAATACTGGCCTTATATACATTGTTTGCTTTTATTTGTATTGTTGTTTCATTGAGTTGCTAACTTAACTTTATCAGAGAGAGGAATTTTTTGTTAACAACTTATATCAATTAAGCTATGTTTACGGAAGCTTATGATTCAATAAATTGTGATTGATGGTGCATTATAACGTTATTGTCCTCTTTTTCCTTTCCCTATATGTACATAGAATCATAGGCTTCTATCTCATAGAATTCTCTTTTTTCTTTGCTTGTATATACATAGATTGAATTTCAATAACGTCTATATTTTTTCTAGTTCTTATGTCATATTTCCAATACCTTTTTTAAAGCATAAGTGTATAAACGCATTTTATGATATTGAACTACATAGAAACCACGTGCAACGCACGTGCCATTTACTAGTTCTCAATAAAAATGTGCCTATGTTAGTTTTAAGATTTTACAGACTATGATGCATCGTACATGCATCAAGTCATAACATTTCAAAAACTATTCGAAAAACCTTTATTTTTATAGCAAGTTTTCCAAATAATTTATCATGTTTATGCTTAGCAAGTTTACTAAGTAATAAAAAAATGCTATGATAATGGTCATTGTACATTTGTTGATAGTACGCCAGCCAATAATTAATTACTCATTCTCAACTACATCATCACTGTGATTATCAATAATTCAATATACATATACTATTAATATCGAGTTTTAAGTCAACAACTACCTCATAGGATACTCGTTATAATTATACTAACGATTATAATTTTTATTCATTTTAAAAAATAATTCGCTTTTATTATCGAAACTGGTTTTCTGGCTAAGATAAGTGGTTTATGCTTCTATTTAAATGATTAACCCGCATTTTCCAAAAAAAAAATAGAACTTTGGTTTTCAACTCAACATTTTTACACTCTTACCCCCATTAAAATCATAAAGGCCACTTAATTTCATACCCATTTAATAGAATTAAGGGATTCATTTGAGTTTATTTAGAAATCCGTATAAGCTTTGTGTAAGTAGAAGAATCGTGTCTTTTGAGTCAAAATCATTCAATTTGAAACAAAAACATCAAGGGACTAGAAAAAAAAGTTTAGATAGTAAAGCTACTCGTATCACATATACTCTCTCTGTCCCAGAAAACTATATATACTTTCTTTTTCATCCGTCCCAGAAAGTTTCATACACTTCTATTTTTAGACAGGCCCACTACTACTTTATTCTTTTGACTTTTCAACCACCAACCACTACTCTCTCATATCCAAATAAACCATTGACTCCTATCACATTTACCTTTTTAATAAAATACTATTGATAACCAAACAACATCTTATCATCTAAAACTACGTGCCCGATTAAGTGTATAAAACTTTTTGGGACGGAGGGAGTATAAAACAGTTTAATTGAACAGAAATTACAATAGGTAACTAAACCTATATAACGTGCATATAATATGTAGTATTGACAAACATCCATATCACTTCAGCTATTTACTCCCTTTGTCCCATAATTTAGGCTTGCATTTCCTTTTGGATGTCTCAAATAGTTAGTATTATTCATAAAATTTCCATTTATAAAATATTTTCCCCAAAGTTTCCTCACGTGACAATCTTTTCCAATTTTTTTCTCATTTAGTGTCTATTTTTTTCAATTTTTTCCTTGGTTTACGGTACCAATTAGGACCACAATTAATAATGAAATTATAACATTCAGATTTGGACAACAATTTTGCCCTTTATTTCCTTCTTTAACTTTGTCATGAATTTTTTTGTCCTTTTCCTTAACTACAATTAATATGTTCTTGAATCCTTTGTGAAAAAATTAATATAAAACAAACCTTATATCAAGGGACGGGGAAGTAGTAATTAGTGTTAGCTAATAATTTCAATAAATTTCGATTAGTTACAACAAGTTTTAGTAAGTTTCAATAAGTTCTAATAAATTTGAATAAGTTTACATAAGTTCCTATATAATTTGAGATTACATCAAATATGTGAACTCAACGAACTCATAGAAAGAAACGTGATAGAGATGCCAATAGATCTTGCACCTAATCAAGATTAGTGAATCCAAATCTTTTCTTATAGGAACCACATCTTTAATGGAGTCATATTCAAATCCGCACATTCAAAGCCATAGTATAATTGGTTAGATTTCTATTTGAATATTGTTTAAAATTCAAATTACGTAACCAATTTGAACCTATTTATTTATAAAATGTTAGAATATATTTAAGAGTTTCTTTACTTTTCAGATTATAAAAAATAGTCCTAATAATGTTCTTGTGTAGGAGAATACAATTATAATGAGACATGAAAAGTGATAGTAGCATTTTATACTAGAATGAACTTTTTAGGTCATTTAGATTTTGTGATAATGTCTCTTTTGAGTCTTGGTCCACATTTTAATTCTATGATCTCCGTGATTTAAATTGGAGTTAGACCCATATGATCTCCGTGATTTAAATTGGAGTTAGACCCATATATAAAATATAGAGTCTGTATCCGATTTAAACCAAAGCTTGGACATCTCTAGTAGAAGAAACGTGCTTTTAATCTCTACTAAAATTGCACCACCTTTACTGAGAAACTAGCTACAATTTGCACCATACTCTCAGTCTCGGGTGTATGGTGCACTTCTCACGCTCTCTATTCATGTGCTCTATGAACAGAGCAGATAATGTAATGTGAGAAAATGTGAGAGGGTGTATGATGAATGCTATTCAACCTAACATATTTTTTATTCAACTAATTCAGACTTATCTTAATTTGTTGAAAGATAATATAATATATAAGACTATTAAAAATTTCTTGAAACTCATTTGAACATATTCAAACTAAAGTCAATTTATTGAAATTTTATTATTTGTACAATTGAAAACTTTTTAAAAACATATTAAAACTTTTAAGCTAATAATAAGTACTTATTAAATATAATTTCTATTCAGAGTATAACTGTATAACAAAGTTTTCCAAAATAAAATCAAGAGTAGTTTTGTATATACATTACCTTCAATAGTATATCCAATCTTACTAGCATCAGCATAATGAGGGATAGCAAATCCTCGAGGCTTCATAATAAGCAATCCACCGCTCACTTTACCAGGGCCAAGAAATGGGAATACGGTGGTGTTCCAACTATAGTAGCTTCCTCCATCTACCTCAGTCAACTTCTGTGGTTTTTCTAAAGCCAACAAGCTCATATTTTCCATTTCTGACTCAATGATCTTAGATTCAAAAAAATTTATATTTCTTTTACTTACTCCGACGCAACTTTTATAATGAGAATTGTAGCTCTTCATAAACCTTAAATAATAGCAAAATCTTGTAGGGCCCAGAGCCAACATCAATACCTATAGAATACAGAAATGTGGCTGGCAGTGTTATATTCTGAGTTGGTAAGGAAAAAGGATACCGTCTAAATTCCGGCTCTGAACCACGGAAACTCTCTTTAGGGTCAACGTTTTTCATTTTCGTCACGTTTTAGTTTCGGAAATTTGGCGACACATTTCCGAAAATTTACTAAACGTATGATAGTAATTTGTTAAAATTAAAAAAATATCTCACAAAATATCCATTTCTTTTCTTTGAAATGACTAAATCCATAACTCTTAAAAAGCCGGAAGAAGGCTCTACTGTTCAAATGAACAGTGCAGATCGAACGGTTGGCATTCATCCCAATCGAACGGTTGTGACTCATTTCCTTTTTCACAACCCTAAAACCACTTTCATACTGAAGCTTCTCTTCAGTTTTGTCTGCTCCTTCCATGGCTCCTCCCCCTGAATCTGCAACCCATGCTGTCCTCTTTCATGTCTCAAAGTTGATTGTTCTTCCTGGCGGTATTCTTTAACGAAAGTTGGCCGGACTTTGAGGTATTCTTTAACATCCATTGTTGTTAGCAATTTCTTCGAGTTTCCTCTTCTATTTCATTTCTCAAGATCTGCAATTTATATTTCGTCAACTTCATTTTCTACTCAATTTCTTTTGCAATTTTCGGTACTTTTCGATTTGATTATGTTTTTCTCTAACCAAAATAGAACTCCTAAGTTGCTCTAATCTTAGTTTTGACGAAAACCAAAACACGTAGCCTATGAGAAATGTTTGATCTGATTCAGTCATTCAACATTGATCTGGGTTTGATTGAAGAAATATTTTTGGATTCTTGTGTTGTAATGCTACACTAATTTTGAAACGCAATGCTTTTATACGTGTAGTTTAGTGTTTTACAATTGGGTTTTCCGGACAAGATGAATGGATTGGAACAGGAAGAAGTTTGAATGATTTGTGTTGACAGGGTTGGTGTTTGATTGTGCAGGAATCATGCCCAATTGTTAAAAACACACTGCTTGATTCTGAACGGAAAGGGGTAGCTATCAAGTATTATTCGGGTGATTGGTCTACTAATGCGGCAAAATTGGTGTATGGGAAATCACTATTTACTAAAACCCATAAAACTAATGTTATAGGACTGAAGGTAGCCCTTGATTAGGTTTGGTTATGTAGTGATATATTTTCTTCTAAGTGTTGTTATTGTTCTTCTTTTAATGATTATTGGTGTGTTTGTTTCTCGTTTCTCATACGTTATGCTGATGGCATTCGTGAGTGATGTTTAGTTTTGTATTATATTGTTTGGGAACATGTGTGATCTGCATTCAGTGTTGTTATTGTTCCTTTTTAGTGTTTATTGGCGTGTTTGTTTCTCGTTTCTCATACGTTGTGCTGATGGCATTCGTGAGTGATGTTTAGTTTTGTATTATATTGTTTGGGAGCATGTGTGATCTGCATTGTTGGTTTCCAGGTAATTTATTTGCCACGGCATTGCAAATAGCAGGCTTTATATCTCTTCGTTCTTGGCTTCTTCCTTGTCAAGCCTGCTCTCTCCGGCGTCAGGTTCTTTTCATTCTCTCTAAATCTTTTTCTCTCTCTTTTGCTCTTCTAATAGTTCTTATCTGCTTCTAATCATTGGTCCTAAGAGTTACCGACCTCCTGTAATGAACGCTTCGTTTTGCTTTTTCCCCCTCCCCACTTGCCTGGTCACTTCCCTTTCTTGTAACCCTTATTCCCCTTTTTCAGTCACTTTCTCTCTCTATAAGTTCTTATTTGTGCTACTGTTCGCGCTCCTTCTCTCACGCTTTACTAGAGATGCATCCCTTTTGGCCAAACCTACGGCCCATGCGACCTCCAAATAGGAACCTACGAACCATGGTTGTGGTTCGATGCTCCTGTTTTGCTTCGCTGGTTGTTTGCGGTCAGGGAACTGCGACCAATGCATGTTGAAGACATGTACCCTTCCAAGGAGGTTGGCATTTTTCGATTGTATTTTGATGCACGAATTTCAGTGTTTTGGTGTGGATCCGGAGTCGGGGGAGCCTTGTACTGTAAGTGTGTTAATTTGTGTGTGTTTTTGAATCATGTGGGTAATTCAATGTTGATTTAGGTTTAGTGTCTTTGAGCTTTGCTTCCCCTGGGACTGTGATAATTGAATAGGGTTTAATTGGACTATTGAATTGGGCATATGTACCTGGTTCTCAACTATTGTTGTGAAATTGTTCATCTTTAGCTTGCTTATTGATTTCCACTATGCAGTGTATGTGGTTATTAGTGGTTACTTTAATGTGTTGGAAGTTTGGCAATTTAGGATTTTGTTTGTTTAGTTGTGGTTAGAGGGAGAAAGAGGCTATAGAAGGTTCGAGATTGCTGGAGCCTAGAGGCCTTGTTTCCTATTGCTGGATGCCGAGATCAAAGGTACATAAATCGATGCACTCCCCATCGATTTTCGATTCAAGTCGATCGACCTTAATCGGAGTTTGATTTCGAACTGTACCGTAGAATAGTCGACCTCTTTTTTTGGTGGCGTTCCTTCACATATGTAGGGTTTTATAATGAATGTTTGAGAGATTATTAGTGGTTTTTGGGATGAGAGACAGAAGATAAGATAGGAGAAGAGGAATTATCGGGCCATCGAGAGAGAAGAAGAGGAGGAAGAGAGACAAGAAGAAGAAGCGTCGAGGAGAGAAGAAGCGCTGAGGATAACAAGGGGAGAGAAGAAAGAAGAGGAGTGGTTACCGTGATATGAGGAGAGAGAATAGGGAGTGGGGAGGTTAAACGTGATACTTACTTGAGCCACTTTCCTTTTCCAGGTTACATTTAAGTTTTTTATTATATTTAACAAACAAAAAATTAAATTTTACTTATTTTTATCGGTATTTAAAAAATAAAATGAAATTAAAATTTTGATTTTGTTTTCCATTTTCGATTTCTATATCATACAAATCCATGATCGTCCCGATCCATTCCCAAAGAAGGATATTCGATTTCGGCCTTCGCCTTCGACCTCTACGATTTTCGATTTAGTTGACCCTCGCCTAGATCCACTATCATATTTCTGCATGCAAATCAGTATGTTTTATTATGTTTCAACTTACTATTTGATGAAAGTTCGATGATTATGATGTATTAGAAGTTGATTGATTTGAGTGATCTTTTATTATATAGATCCCGAATTTGGTTCAAATGTTTCTCATTGGATTATATGAAGAGCGCAATCTGGTTTGTATGTGTTTATAAAGTGAGCTCAAGGTTCCTTTTAGGTGAGTTCTATTTTGTTTTCAGGTTTTCCAATTTAGCTAAATTTAGGTGTTATTTGAAATTGATGGCTTAGAGTCAAGGCCCAAGGGGTTCTCATACTTAAGTCCTTTAAGTAAAATTATATGATATATGTTTTGTCTTAAATAATTGGAGAATTTTGTCGAAAGCTAGACTTGATGTGAGACCTTTCTTTTGTTAAGGAATTGATTCTTGTTCTAAATTCGAAAATTCAATATACTTTGGAAGAGACATAGAAAGTAATACGGTGTAGATCCTTTTCGATTCATACCAAACAGCTCACTCAACCTAAATTCTGTGCAAATACAGGTTGGAGATGTTGTTGTTTCATGGGATCGAAGCCTCAAAGTGAAGATAAAAGTTTAAACAAAGCAAGTATTGTATTTTCTATACATTATTTCATTATTACTCTTGAGAATCTAAGCACTTTCAAAATTTATATATCAATTTCTAAATAAGTTTCTGCTTTTGCTATTAAGATTACATCTCCACTTTTGTCGTTCATGGTTCCGTGTTGCTGCTTCCTTGAATATGTTGATTGTAGAAGTTAGAACTGGTATCATGGTATCATGATCATCTTACTGAGGTATTTACCACTATTCACTACCATCATCTTCCTTGTTTTTACATAGCTTATATCCTTTATTTATGTTCTCATCTTATATAAGGTTTTTGTCTCAACGTAAAAGTAACTATAGCTTTGACGGAGATTGGTTTTGTGCTTTTAATTATTTATGATATAGTTATGAATTGATATGATTTTTTTTTTTTTGCTAAATTATCTGCTATGTTTCTCACTACAACGTTGTGAATGTTGATTTTCCTCAATTAGAGTTTGATTCTCATTGTTCTGGGGATGTTGAGGTTTAAATTGAGAAATAGTGCGGCATTTCTTCTTGTTTAGTAAATTAATTATTCGATTAGATTATTTCATGAATCATTTACATATTAGTTGATATTTGCTCTTCTCGTATTTCTTTTTGGGTATCCAAATTTATTATTCTCATTTCTATACTTTCCATTTAGATTGTGTGTATTTTATCTCATCGAATATACCCCCTCCGTAACGAATTACTTGCAACAATTGATATTATTTGTTAGAGGTAAGATATTCGACCAGACGATAATTTTGAATTATCGTGTTACTATTAGTCTGCATACTTGTATATTTTGTTGACGTTGTTGTAATTTATATTTGAATATGTCGGTGATTTTTTCATTTTCAAAATGGCTAAAGTTATATGCTTGTCGTCAGTATTGAAATATGTCATTGTTCCGTAAGCATGCGAAAATGACTATGGCCACACCTGAAAATCAATCGGTTAGAAGTATGGATACATAACAAAAGTATGCGAAAATGACTATTTGTACTCTTTTTTTTTGGGAGGGAGGGGGTTCATTTCATTTCAAATTACTGAACAAAAAATGGGATGCTTTTGCAGGTGATTTAGTGATATAGGATGACATTGAATTCCGAAGAAGGTGGCTATATAATGCGTTACTCATAAGTGAGGAAATTCATAGGATTTGTTTGATGTCCAACTTATGAAGTTCTTAATTTTTGGTGGACAGTTTAGCTATGTTGTGCTATTTCAAGCTGTAACTCTCCATTAATTAATCTGTGAAGGTTGCAATAATGAAACGTGTCCGTCACCCCGACGTGGTTCTCTTTATGGGTGCTGTAACCAAGCGTCCTCACTTATCCATAGTAACAGAATATCTTCCCAGGTGAGGCATTCAAAACATCATACTTCATGATGAGCTTCAAACATATTTGCATAAAAAATTTCACCTCCTTTATCTTTTGGGATGCAGAGGTATCCTATACAGCCTCTTGCACAGACCAGCTTCAGCTGAAGTCTTGGATCAAAGAAGGCTATTACGCATGGCATTGGATGTGGTTTGTGCTACTTGGGTTGTTGTTTTCCTCTTCTGTTTCTATCTTCAAAAGGTTGATTCTGCAACTTCATTTTTTCCCCTTCAATATAGGCTAAGGGGATCAATTGTCTGCACTGTCTTAGCCCTCCTGTAGTGCACTGGGATCTAAAATCTCCGAACTTGCTGGTCGATGAAAATTGGAAGGTGAAGGTATGCCCTCAATTTTTTCCCTTCAATATAAGGCTTAATTGGCCACATAATGTCATACATTATGAGGCTTAATTAGGCACATAAAGCCACCCATTATGAGTCATCTAACAACAAGAGTTACAACTCTTCTCATCCATCCATATGACCATCCAAAATGGATTTAGATCGATAATTATCTAACCTTTATTACAATGTGTGACCTCATATGACCCAATCAATATAGTAGTTGGTCCAATCTCATTAGTCCAACAAACCGTAATTTAGCTTTTAGCAAAACGTTACGGTCTCCTAATATTAATTGAATATGTTATCCCTATAAACTTGTCCAGGTATACTTAGATTATTACACTTGATCGAAGGACAAAATCCTTCATCAAGGAGAAGAAAGACAACGCCATCTAAGCCGGGACTAATCCTTGTAACCACTTACTTCAACATTATATAGTGTAGACCGAGACTTGTCCTTGTAATCACCTACTTCAACAATAGATCGTGTAGGCCGGACCTTCTCCTATAACCACCTACTTCATCATTAGACCATGTAGGTCTGGAGCCGCCTACCATAATAACAAGTAACAAATTGGGTGTAAGCCTGGACTCATTTTTGTAACCACCTGTCACAATTCTCACAAATCATAGCCAATATCGTTTTACAAACATCTCTTGTGTCCATATCGTCCCTTCTACTTACATCACTTCAAGATAGAAGAAAGACAATTCATCATAAATTAGCATAATTAATAAAGGAACCTGAAAATGGTCGTCGAACCTCCCATATAAAGCAATTTATTAATCATTTTCCTTTGATATTCCACTTTAAGTGATTAACTTAAATTTGCGACTTCAATTAATACATGTAGACATATTTATAATTTCATTTAACCGATTGTCAGTTTATTTAATCCAACATCCATATTTCATCCATGTATCCATAGAGCTCATTCATATTCACGAACACAACCATCACTTGCTGAAATTCAATTATCTAATTTCAACCGATTCAATTATTTAATTTGTCAGATCATAACCACTTACAATTAGTCCAATTTTTATTTTTATTTATAAGGTTTTAATAATATTAATAATAATGATGAGTGTTGGAATCAATCCTTGAAACAGCCTCCTTTGATTTTCCCAAGGGTCCATATCGACTATGGGAGGAAATAACTCTTGTTTATTTATCCTCTCCCTTTCTTATGTGTATTGAAATTTCTACTATAAGATGCTTTTGTAGGTAGACATCTTGCTTGGGCGTGGGCTTGCTATCACACACACGTGCGCGAGTCGCCTGCCCAGACCAGATCGAGTAGGTCCGGCTTAGGCGTGGGAGCTAGGTTATGGATTTTTCCGTATTAGAGTTGAGTTGATTTTGTACTTGGGCTTGGACCATGTGTAAAGGTAGGCTGATGGACTGTATTTTTAATGTTGCAATATTTATTGCAAACCCTTAATTTTCTCCGACAATCTACTTTCCTTTTTTGGTCAGATTAATTAGTTTTGTTATAAAATCAGATCTTCACTGTTTTAGTTTTCCATCCGAAAATTTCTTCTCTTCTTTCTCTTCTCCTGGGTACGTGCTAAAGTCCATAGCCTACTCTGTTAGTGGTAACAACTTAGGTTGATGTATTGACCTCGAGGAGCTTTCTGGCCAATTGCGATTACTACCATTGTCGGACCATAATTGCTTTCAAGTTAGTGGTATTCTACCGTGGCACAACCTTGAAATCAGTTCTAATTCTGCCATTGCAAATGTCAGTATCTGATAATGATGAGGATGATGATACTAATACTAATGATAATAAAATATTAATAACATTAATAATTACAATAATGTTAATAATAATAATGTTAATAATGATGATAATGTTAATAATACGAACATTATTATTAGTGATAATAATGTTAAGAACAATATAGAATGACATTAATATAATATTATAACAATAACGTTTACAATGATAACGATAAAGTTATGACCATAATAACATGAAAAAAATATTTTTTGTGTTCGATATTAGTTATTGTCATAAAAATCATTATATGAGTCATTTCATATCTCGTACCAGCTTATCGTCCATAATCATTCCAATTCAAATAATCATGTAATCATCAATTATTCTACCGCGAAATACTTTTGGATGCACATCAGAGATTACCTCGGGAAGCATGTCCAATAGTTAAACAAAGAGCGAATCAAAAACTTGATAATCTTCGCCCATGCATGAACTCAGAGTCTATAATAAGTATTAATAAATTTAAAATCAGTTACCTAAATAGCCCCTTTTGATTTATAAATATTCAGTAACTTATATAAACCAAAACTAAATAAACTAAAGAGATGCTTAATTACACAAAATGTGGTTTATAAATCAAGTTCATAATTAGAAAAATGTATAAGAAATCATTTTATTTACAAAAATAAAGTCAACTTAAAAGTTTGTCAATTGAACAAAATAATTAAATAAAAAAGTTTATTTTTAAAAAACGGGAATCACTACCAGTAAAAGAGGTTTGTTTACTAATTCAAGAAGAAAAACGAAAAGAGATTTTTTTTAAAAAAGTACAAGAAAAGTTTAGGGAACCCTTTTTCTAGAGGTAAATCCTAAACTGAAACGAAAAGAAAATTACTGATGTGGCAATATGACCAATTAATTATTATTTATATTTTAAGTTACTTTAGCCTTTTTCTTTTTATCTTTTTCACTTTTTCTTTGAATACGTGAAAAAAAGAAAAAAAGGAGGAAGTAAATGTATATCAATATGTGTTTGTTGTTTTCTTATGGTTAATTGATCATTTGGTTTACAATGGATTGGGGGGGGGGGGGTGGGGGTTGGCGGGGTGGTTGGGGTTGTTGGGCCGTTTGGTGGGGAGCATGTCTAATTAAGCTTCTTTTTGGCCATAAGTATAGAATATAAGTAATCGTTGCATGTATCTATCAATACATGCACAACTACTCCTTTCGTATTTTCCAATTTTTATATTTTCCAATAGATGTTTCTTTTTAATCGCTTAGACAATTTTTCTTTAATAAATATTAGCCTATTACCACATAAACATACATATACTTCTTCATTTGTGATGTTTGACCATGAGCGGGTGGCTTATAGCTTTTGTGGTTGCTTGTTTGATCGATTATTTGTATTGACTTGTTTTACCGTCTGCTAAGTCATTGGTTGTTTATTAAATTGTTTGGTTCATGTTGTAACTGATTGAATCGACAATAAAGAATTACGAACGAAAGCGCTAAAAAACACATAGAGATCAACATGGTTCACTACCAATGCCCTAGCTACGTCCACCAAACAGAGGGAAAATAGTTTTATTAGGAGAGAGTATAGATTACAAATGTGATTGACAACACGTGATGGGACAGAAGTTAACTCTAAGGGTCTATATATAATACTCTATCAGTTAACCTAATCAGAGTAGGCCTAAAAACCCAAAACAAAACATAAGGTTTACTAAACCTTATACAATCAGAAAAATGGAACAATTTAGAGCTGACAAAGAGTGGGCCTAGAAACCCTAGCGAAACTCCCATGCTTGGTCATTGGAAACCGCATGATATCCAAGCCTTGGATATCATCCAAGTCATATTTCAACCGTTTAGTTGTAAGTGTTGGCTATTTAGTTAAAAATGGAACCAAAAACCAACACTAAAAGCTAGTAAAAGTAATTTTTGGCTAAAATATTGGCTTCTTTAACTATTCCAAACATCCAAGTCATATTTCAACCGTTCAGCTGTAAGTATTGGCTATTTAGTTAAAAATGGAACCAAAAACCAACACCAAAAGCTAGTAAAAGTAATTTTTGGCTAAAAAAATTGGCTTCTTTAACTATTCCAAAAGTCATTTATCCAACAGTTGTTTTGAATATTATACTATATGAAAAAAAGCCAATAAAAAGACAAACACCAATAAAAAAAAGTAACGGTAAAAGTCATTTGTCAAACAACCCATTTGTTTTTTTTCTACCTTTGCAGTCAATCTCATCTTTTGTTATCTTATGATATAGTTATGGTTCCCGCTAAATTTTTTCCCTTCTCCTAAATACTTGTGTCTGCATAAATATAAAAATTAAAAACAGACGAAGAGAGTAAGTATAAAAGTAATTTTTAATTAGGTATAGGTGTTTAATAATCATTTAATTTTTTCCATAAAACACAAGGGATCATATGTGTAAAACTCAATAAAAATTTAAGAAAAGAAAGTATCACGGAGTATGATTATGATGAGACGTAGGATATGTTATGTAAAAACTAAAATAAATTTAGCAACGAAGGAGTTTGATAAATATTTGAGAAATTCTACATGGAGATTCTACGTCGGTGGAAACAAGGTATTATGATTTTCTGAAGTAATAACCTTATGATTTTATATCCTTTTATATAAGTTAGTTGTTAAAGTACAACTAATGCACTATAGTTAGATACTCCCTTTATCGCGTGCATATAAGACTGCTTGCAACGTGTTATCCAATGTTAGTGTCATTGTTTTACATGATAATTTCATTTCAATGTTTCAAAAATGCATGAAATAGGTTTTAAGCCTGCGACCTATTAATTGAAACTTCATAAGCTTTACCACCAACAGATCTCCGGCCTATATCACGCTATTTCATGATCTTTTTAGATTGTGTTTATTGGTTCTAGTACTTGGTCTAGTGGTAAGGAGAGCATCCTTCCAACCTCAAGGTTGGGGGATCAATCCCCAGTAGTTGCACTTTGAGGGTAGGGATTTCCCTTACCCTTCCCCCCTACTCTCAAGTGTCTGGCCCACTAGGACCCGAGCGGGGTCCGGGCCGCTTCTTCTTACCAAAAAAAAGAATCCGCCTCCAAAAATCTAATGTATTTTTTAAAAAATTAGTCATCAATTATAAATTTGATGAGAATTATTTTTCTAACTCAATAAACACATAAAAAATAAATCCGGTTCGTTGCCGAGGCCACAAACTAGTTGTAATTCTTAAAACTTGTGGCCTCTGATTGTACAACAACATGTGGCGCCCCATGTCACAATTTGACATGGTGGCGAATTGCTTCTACATCATAATTTTTGACAACTGTGCATGCTAACATGTCAACTTTACCTCACGAGTAAAAGATGTTAGTCTCAAGGTTAGAACCTAAAACCATAAGTTTACATAGTTAGATATCTACCATTGTGACGCATCTATTAAATTGAAAACATAATATAATTTTAATTATATTAGCCTCCAACCTGAGAACTTATAAAAAAAAGGCCAGCAAAAGAAGAATAAATAAAATAACAAGTTAAGGTGTTTAAAATAGTTTTCGAAGATGAAATACCCCTTAAAAAAATCTTACCCCCTTATTCTTCTTCACACACATCATCTTGGCCCCTTAATTCCTCACGTCTAACAGACCTCACGCCTCCATCCCCTACTCTCCATTATCGGTCTAACAAATCACCTGATCTCTCTACTGGCTGAAATTACTCTTTGCATCACAAAGGAGTATCTGTTTTGCCAACCCCCTAAAGTTGTCATCAGGGGCAAGGCAATGAAAAAAGGACAATGACTACAACAATCTCAACGGAAAAGATAATGATTTTGTAATAACGTTTTTCAACCTTGTTATTGAAGACAAGCTTATGTCATTTCTTCTATTTGTTTGTATTGAAGAAGTCTGTTTCAGAATTATATATGCATATATTTTATGTTTTTGTATTACAAGTTACTGGGTAACTATATGCCATGTCATATGCCAATTGACATGTTACCTTCATTTGTTCCATTCGAAAAAATTAAGGCACCAGGATTCAAATTTGCAACCCATCACTTTGAAAGTCACAACTCAAACCACTAATTCATCGTTATTTTAATTTGTTGTTACTTCTTTATTTATATTTTATATAACCAGAAAGATGTTTTTGGGCCAACAAAACTAAACTCCTTAAGCCCCTTTCCCCTAATGTTATAAATAACCTACTTGGGGCATTGTCTGGACCCAATAAATTAAGTGGAGATAGTAATAGTAGAAGTTTGGGATAATCAATTCTATAGATTGGTATAGATTATGTTTCACGAAATATAAAATTATAATGTACTTGGGACATCGCTCGGACCCAAAGACTAGCTTCAACCATAAAAGAAATGACCATAAAACACTGTAGCAAATATAACCATAAACAAATATATGGCAGACGACCCAATGAAATAGAAGCTAAAATTAACAAAAGATAACATAGAAAGACGGCCCCAATCATCGCTCAAGTGTAAAAACTAGCTAAATGGTTGTTTGGTTGACAATTAAAAATGGGGGAAGTGAAAATTCATGGGAATTGATAAGTGTGCAAGTTATTTGGTTGACATAAAAAATTGAAAATGAAGGAAATGAGAATTCATGAGAATTTCCACTTCCCACAAAATATGGGAAATAAATTACCAAGCCCCCTGGTCACTCAAAATTCATGGGAATTTCAAATTCTCTTATATCAACCAAACAAATTTATGAAATTCATAGGAATTTCTTAGAGGAATTAACTTCCCATGAATAGAAATTTCCACAGGAATTTACTTCCCATGTAAACCAAATAAACTCTAATATTGAAAAACAGATGAGATAATGGAGTGGTGTACTGTGCAACTAGCCAACTACATTGTCAAGTACTTTATTTTCACTATCGAAATGAAGATCTTAGATATCAAAGTGTAAGAAAGCAAAGTTAAATAAATGGAAAAAGAAGTACATTCAAAGCTCATAACAGAAGGTTATTTTCATTTTGTAACTTTCTTAGACTACATAGGGACGATTATGAGGTATATGTGATTGGTGTGTATCATGTTTATGGTACATTGAGTGCCTATTTGTTCATTGTTTATGTAAATGTCTAATTTTTACTCATCAGGATATCTAAATGAGCAAAATAATAGTATTAAATTTATCATGCTTATACCAAGTAAGTGTTGGTCCAGTGGTGATGGGAACTGACTTTGGTAGGACGGACCCGTGTTCAAATCTCCGCAACACCCTTGGGAGAAAAATGAAACCTAACCACCCCGAACTTGGTCTCGATCCGAATATAGCCCGAAAGGTGAACCGGGTGCAAATACCAAAAAAAACAAATTACCATGCTTATTATACACGTGAAAGTATACTAAAAGTTGTAGACAATAATAAAGGTAAGAATCTATAATTGACCCATGACCGGATGACCCCTCAATCACTCGACTGACTATTTTATCCATTATTAATGGTTTGAAAGACCCCACCAACACTATGAGGTATGAGGTTAATGTATTGATTGGAAGGCAAATAATTCAACGATATGAGGTTGAATATTAATGATGCCTATTCAACCTCGCTATTGTGGTTAGATGGCCATAAAAAACAATAGAACAAAATTTCCATTGACATAGTTTTCGATCAAACTTCAAAAGTAGACTAGTTTATAATTTAAAAAAACAATTTTTTTGAAATGTGTATGTAACAATATTATTTGGCTGGATAATTAATCATATTGATAGAACAATCGAACCCATGATCGAGTCAAGGCCTCAAGGGGCGTCACCAATTTCGACGGTTGACATATAGATTAAACAAACCCTAACATGTAAATTGTGATGATCAATTAACAATCAACGAAAATAAATCAAAACCAAATAGCTAATTGGAAAAGAGAAAGCAAGGAAATAAATTAACATAGGAAATCCGGGAGAAGTATCTCATCAAACAAGCACCTTTAAATCTTTAATTAATTGAAGATACAAGATGAGATTACAAGCATTAATGGATAAAGTGATGCTCTCACACACTACCTCTATATGCGGAAAAAATTATAAGCCAAAAATCACAAAAGTGTTAAATGTACTCTTATGGATTAAATTCAATTACCGACAAGATTTAATCTTAAACTCGACTAGAAAACGCGTAAAAAAGCATATTGCCAGCCTCAAACAATAAGAAGTTTGGAACTTGAAAGCCCATCCGAATAATCCTGCTCACCCATGTACTTGGACCACCTACCAGGGCCCATCAGAGATGCATATACTTCAGTTATACTTTGCAAGCTCGTCACAAAAATTTAATTAGTGAAATAAGAAACAACGATAATGCAGTTGTAGAATGGTATAACTCTTTTTCTTCCTTTTCTATTCAGGTTAGCAATGTTGAAGCTCTTTCTCTCCCGAGTTCGAGCTAGCTCCACATGTGGTGTTGGCAAGGGCCTTTTGCAAATAATTCAGAGTTTGTGCATCCTTCCACAATCGTTGAGGTCGTATCTGAGACAGGGCTAGATTGACACTTTCCCTAGGCCCAAGGTACAAAGTGTAAGTTCACAAAGCCTATAAAGGGATTTAATTGTAAAAAGTCAATAAAATTATTTATCTTTGATAAGTGTAATAAAAACTCAATAAAATCTATATATATATTAAAAAGCGTAAGCATAGGATGCAATCCGCCACGTTTCACTCTCCATTCTTTACAACAATATTCTATCAACGTTTCTCTCATAAAAAATACAAATTGTCCATGAGAAGTTTCGAACCCGCGACATCAAGTGTGGAAGATAAATGCTCTAACCATTGGGCTACTACATTTTTATTACTTCTTTTATCAATATTAATAGTGATATTAATGATATTATATATTTTCAATGAAAAATAACAATTAAGGTACAATATTTTAATTACATTTATGAATAAAACTACTAATCTATGATTTTTTACTAACATCTTTCTACACCAAATTTTAGTTGTCTTGAAGTACTAAAGTATAAGACATATAAATCCCAGAGCATCGCCTGGGCCTAAATACTAGTTATTTATCAAATCCCGATTTTTGTACGTTACTCGTTAATTAGACCCCAAATTTTACTTCGCCCCTACGCCATCATCGGCTTGTATCGAGCGCACGCCTGACTTGATGACCATGCCTCATCTTCATCTGCACCGGTGTCGCGCATTAATGAATCGCTTCACCGTTGCACACTAGATGCAACATCTACGAAGCCTCATTGAAACTTGTCACACATCCGAGAAGTTGTCTGGCAATCAATTTATGATAATGTTTGGTTGTTTGAACAGGGAGGGACCTCACCATATAATAAAAAATCCGAAAAATTTATATGATTGTTATGACTTGCCCCTTAACCTCTTACTTTCTTCGACCTAGCATAAACATCCCATCGAATCGGTCTTGCGTCATTTTTTGATACTTCCTCCATTTTTATTTAAATGTGACACTTTTAAATTCACGGACTCCTAGGCAATTTTTGGGAAGGAAAGAGATAGAGAGAAAAAAATAAGGGGACCCATGTGAGAGGAGAGAGATAGAGAGAGTTTATTGACCAAAAAAGAAAGTGTCACATTTAATTTAAAACTTCCTAAAATAGAAAGTGTCACATTTAAAAAAAACGGAGAAAGTATATGTTCCTGGTATTATGGTATAAAATGCAATTTAGTTATGATTTGCCAATTGATTATTGATCCTGTTGGAGTTGTGACACAATTATGCATTGTGTAAGACACAATTATGCATAGTTTCGAAATGGGGTGTATTATTTCAAGTATGTGATACAGTTGAGCTGCACACATCGCTTTACTTCTTGATTAGCATCTTGGACATCTATCTAGTCAGCCTATGCTGTCCTTAAATGATTTAAGGTCTAATCACTAGCTCACTATGCTCCACAACCAAAACCTGTAAGAAATTTGTTGCCAAACGTTTGGCTATAATGTTTCCTACACTATGCTCCACATCTATCTAGTAAGCATTTTGAAATGTTCCTATCAACAATATTTCATAAAAATCTTGTATGTCAAGTTGCCGACGAGAACAACGTTATTTATTGAATTATGGAAGATGATACTCAACATGTGTGATATTATTTCAATTATCATTCAGCTCTACAGACCCCAAACAATAATAATGTAAATAATTAAGTGGGTCCAGTAATTGCATTTTTTCCAACATTAAAAGCTTACCAGAACCAGAATGCTGAATTCCTTTAATTTTGGCTAATGGTATCTAGTGATTGAATGATGCTTTTGTCTACTAGTTGTGAAACCCCTCAAAAGGTGAGCTTCATTTGTTTGCAATATATTGTATGTGAAATAGAGAGAACTATATTTATAGTGAAATGGTACTATTATAGTTTGTTCCATTGTCTTACGAAGATGTTAACCCTTTAATTTTAGCTTCAAAGATATCATCGATTGTATAGTATTAAATATGATTAAATGCTTGCTATTTTAAGATAGCAAGCCGCACATTTTCCGTCAAACGACTCTATTTACTGCAAAATCGATATTTAGTAAATTTAAACCACCACAAATTGGGCATAAAAAATGGAAATAATACCAAGATGTCTTTTAGTGTTTTTGTTTTCCAAATTCTCGCTTATGGAGACATAATTTGTAAGAGAATTAATGGCACAAACCCCGACAATTATTTGTACTCTTATAGGAGTAGCATACTTCGCAATGACGACTAAGAATAATGATGATAGTAAATGAAAATATTAGGCATTCAAGATAGTAAGCGATAGTAGCATTAAAGTTATATTACAATACAGTCCATAACTGAGTTGGCAAAATACATCATAAAGTAGTCTATTATAGGAGCAAGATAAGGCAACCCAAATAAGCGCTACATTGGCTTTAGATCCATTGTTTAGCAATAAAACACTAAAACATACTATGTGGTTCATAAAAGTTTTCCAAAAGAGTCCCCCCTTTATTGAACACAAGGGTCTAATACGGCAAAATCCTTGTGTTTGCTAAAGGGTCTTGCAATTTTTGCAACAATGAAGCGCCTAATTTTCAAAAGAAGAGATAGATGAAGCAAAGTTTACTCAATGACAACTTCTCTTACAGTCCATTTAAGCATCTGGCTAGTTGATAATCCAGAAGTTAGTCCAACTTGGAAGAGCACTTCTTTTGTTCGGAGTTCAATGATCTCGTTTGGCGGCACTTCAGATTGCTCCTGCAATAGCGAAGTACTATTATTTACAATTTTTAATGAGTAAACCAATTCATGTATTAGAAAAGATAAAGAAGCAAATTGGTAATCACTATGTGGCTACATGACATTTCGTGTTCTTACAATGAAATATAGTGATACTTACATCATTTTTTAGAGCTATCAACTTTTCACAACTCATTCCAAACAATTTCTCAACATCATCGTTGAAGATTGTGAACTTCATTGAGCCCGTTTCATCAACAGCATCGAAAGCAAAGTTAACCCTACGTCAAAGTGTGGTTACAAATCATAAGTTCTTGTAAGCAACTAAACATTGTTCATATAGTAAAGTGTTTTGTGTTTTCTATTAGAATAAGTACCATGTCATTTGATACCGACCCTACGTCAAAGAGTTCATTTTTTATTTAGTATATTGCCAACTATTATGATGCTTTAATAATGTTTTGCCAACTATATTAAGTATTTAGTATAATACACAGACAATAAATCTAAGATACTTGAATAATGCTTATCTATTTGATGAATTTAGTGATGTACAATGCACAAACGGTTAGTGAAAGTCCCTAGGCAATCAGAGTCTCAGATTAAGTTAAACCAATATAGATCATATTGCACTTTACTATTTGGAACATAAAGATCATTTTGTAAGACGAAGGAATCCAAACAAATAGCACCACATGTGGTGCCGAGGTCTGAACTCCATTAGGGAGACTCATGGAAGATGGAGTGAGATCTTAACGTTTTGTCGAGTAGGCAAGATTACTTTCATGTGATATAACTACCACTATCAAGAGACCAGGGAGGATATGTAATAGGCTTTCCCATGAGTTTGTCAGAAGCGGAAGAAAGATCTAACATATTAAGAAAGGATTAGACTTGCCTGAGAGAAAATTAAGGCAAAGTAGGGATTAACATGGTTGATGCAAGTACAGGGTTGTTGAGGCAAGGCGCTTGAGCTGCATGAGTTGTGGCGTTTTTGTTGCTGTACATGGTTATCTGAAGTAGTAGTCTAACCACAGTACCACACACATACGGACACATACAGGTTGTCTAAGCTAGATGCATGAATATTACTTATCTATTGCATTAACTTAGCATTTGATCTTGTAGATTACCTTGGAATAGAAACCATTTCAGTATTTTTGCAGAAAGAACACTTGAAAGCTGCTTTTTCCTCCGTTTCTGTCCTCCTTCCGCAGTCGCTGCAGCCAAGATAGCTCCATAAGTTTGTCAGCGATGCATCAGGAACTGTCGCTTTGATCCAGCACCTCTCCTGTTGCCATGTGTCATTGGCCTGTGCGGAATATACAAGAGACAAGAAAAACATCACTATCTATATGAGATAATACTTTGTAACAAGAAATAACCCAAAATTTCACCTTTTGAGGTGATGCGTGTATATAAAGAAGTAGAAGAAAGATAATTTGAATTCAACACTCATTGAACTCGTTGGCTGAAAAAAGCACCAGACCTTCTTTGTAGCTAAATTTAACCTTTTTCTTGTAACAAAGAGAGAAGGGAATTGAGGATAGACATCAAACCTTCTTTGTAGAGACTTATGCTATAGTTGAGATAATTCTTTCATTTGATGGAGAGCTAATTCTCACAGCCTTTGATCGACGATTCTGTAGAACAATCTCCTTCTCCTTTGCCCTATACAATGCAATGTGAGCTTTTTAGCCCTTTGTTAGAGCTCAAATTTGGATAAAATCATTAAACGCCTAGCTACAACAATTAGGTGTGGAGGCTTAGTATGTGAATTCGACGTCAATTTGTGGATTTTGATATTGACTTTGTGAATTGAGTTAGGGTTTCATTTCGCCAAACTACTGTTTTCTCTTTTTCTAGCTACCGTATATGTTTTATATTTTAATAATGTATTGTAACTTGCAATTTCTGATGATATTTACAATGGGGTTACTTAAAATATGGAATCTGGATGATTTTTAAGAGCCTAAAATTTGAACAGATTATGACTCTTGTCTACGTTTCTAGGGATTATTGGTAACTTAAGTTCATTTTTGTGTATTTTTGGTGTTCTTTCGATCGACTTATGTGAATCTATAATAAGTTTTAAGAAGCTAAATCAATGGTGTTCTTACACTATAGTTTACTTGTATCAGTTCATGGAAAGAAAACTATAAAATTAAACCTATCCTGCTATCAATCCACCATACCAATCCCTTTAAAGCTCACTCACTCTTTCTTCCACATCGAATACATATTAGAAAATCCACCATAGCAATTTGACGAAAGAAGACATAGAACTCTTGTTTGTATGATGTATCTACCAATGTTGTAAGACCCTTCTGCCTATGTTTCGTTTGGTTAGATTAAGAAATTATTTGGATTTTCTACATGATCCCCCCCCCCTTATAAACAATGAATCAGATCTCTTGTTTCTATTAGTTTCCTTTGTCTATGGAATTTTGAGTGGTCCTCTTGCATATACAATCCTCTATTTATGTCTATGTATTTCAGGTCTGGACATCTACTTGATAACAATCTTATGAATATGTTATGTGATCTTTATATGATCTTTTACACATTCTTTCCCAGTTTGTTTTTTTAAAATTCTGCTCACATGCTCACTGCAAATTTACACACACAGAGATATCTGTTCCAATTAATAATATGCTCCTCACGGTTTCCATTCTGATTAATAATATAACTAACACTGCTGTACAATGTGAAGGCTTAGTTGCTTGGCTTATGTGCAGTTTTCATGCAACATTATGACCTTATTTGTCAGCATGTTTACCCCTAAAAGCCTAACTCGGTTAACCCTTACACGAACAAACATATATGCTCATTTTGTTATTCAACATAACTCTTAATGTCACACCAACGAATTTATAAAGATTAGCATAGATTCAACTCCTAATAAGCTCTTCCAACACAAAAACAGTAACAGGTGATTGAAGTTATATTATCTTACTGTCTAGTGGCATCTCTTGTTTAAGGTGAATGTAACGAGTTTAGTTGCCTTTTTTTGTGATCAGATAAATCAATTAGAGAGTCTATTGGTACTACCATTTCTTTAATGCATGAGCCTTTGGGTCATCTGGTTCAATGTTGATAGCAGTAGATATTGATGAGCGAAGCGAAAAGCCTACAGGAAATGAGAGAATAAGAGAATGAATTAACACTTTTATTATTATCAAAAGTATGCAGTATAGTCAAAGCATTGAGAATGGACAAACCTCTATGATAAGAGATTTGCAAATCAGTGAGTCCAACCACCATGAATGACTGAGCCCATGCATCAAGAGCACTCGAACCACTTCTAGCTAGATCATCCCAGAGTGATATGACCATAGGACGATCAGCACTTGTATTTAAACGACAACAATGTTAATTATCGTAAATGAATTAGTTCTCACAATAACTTTATAGTCATAAATGGCATGTTAAGAAATTTATTTTTGACAACGTACCTATGGTCAGTAAGAAGTATTTCTCTAACTTGTTGTTCTCGTTCATTTTTTTTATTGTCCTTGCTTCTTCAACAAAAAGAACAATGCCAATGACGGCTGCACATTTTGACAGTAAGGTTAGGTAGCGTAATTTAAATTTTATTCCAAGGGAATAATAGACAGAAGACATATAAGGAAAGCTACCAAAACGTTCAGTGGTGTCTGCATTACGAGGAACAGAAGTGAGGTTATGATATTTTGGAGACAAGACCGCAGCTTCTGTGTTGATTGGTATTACTTTGACTCTATCATTAAAATTCATCTGGTATTCATTAGGATGAATCTGATATTGTTCAGGAACTGGGCGGATAGGAACTCCTGATATCTCATATTCACCACCTTGTTGTAAGGCTTGCTCAAATTTTGGAATGTCATCTTCGAAGAGCGTGCCTCTCATTTGATTTCCCTGTGTAATTGTGTAATCAGAAGTAAGTACACTCATTTTGAATGTTGATATAAAAAGAAATCAGATAGCATGAAGATGAATGGCGAAAATGCCTAGTTGGGAAGATAAACTTAAGCAAAAAGCGAGGTACATAACATACATAATTAATATGTACTATCATTTGATATAAGTATCATAACTAATAAGCACCATTTGCTACACTGAAAAACTATAATTGAAATAAATTTTGTATTTAACATTACATCTAACCAACTTAGATAGACATGTCATATTACTCTAACCATAATAATAAATAGAGCACGAACAACCTAGAATCAGAACCAAGCTGCCATCTAACCTAGGAAATTACTCAGAAAATCAGAATCTACACTCTTAATACAATTACAACGCTATGACTATGAAAATTCCTCCAAATATTCTCTACAGCCCAAATAAATCTTCTAATGATAATAATGAACCATTTATAAAATCGCCATATTCGTCCCATAGTCATTATAAGAACATTACACACTCAACCTACTGCATTCAATAGCCAATCATTTCATTACGAATATAAGCTCTACGATAAGGAAAAAGACTATTAAGAAGTAAAAGTGATGTTAAAATAACCTTGTCATCAGCAAATTTGATACGTTGATAGCGCTTGGTTGGTGATTGCGTTGGTCGAGCTTTTTGGATGACCTTAACCTTCACTTTAAAGCCTTGAGATTTGTCTGTCAATTCATTAAGGTAGGTGTACTTTTCTTTCATGGTGGTCACTAAGTTATCTGCATAGATGAGAGATATATTTGTAAGCTACATTATATAATGAAGAAGGAAGTACTCTTTAAATGATGTTGTAGAAGAATTTATAATAGCTAGGAGAGAACTTTAAAAGCCACAAATTGAACAATGAAGCTACACAATAAAAGTTTGTATACAAAGTAGTTTAACTAATCATGTTATAATTTAACCTTTTTGTTTGTGAATGAAAACAACCATTGTTCACTACATAAATAAAGTGCAACATCAAAATGCATAACATGCAAAGTGCAAAGCTAGAAAGAGTGGATACTAATACTACAAGTCCATATCCTAACTAAGAGCAAAGCAAGTTTATTAATCTAGATGAATTGAAAGAGAAGTTTAATGAGCCAAAATTCAAGAAATTTAGAGAACCTTAATGAACTGAAAAACTTAAATACCTTTGACACTGAGAGAATATGAGCCAGAGAATATGCTCCAAAGAGTGTAAAGTGGGCAGGAAGTTAAGAAGAAGAAATGTGGTATATATGATACACAGAAATCAACTATGTAGGGCTGGAGAACCATTGGGTAACTGCTAGTAAGAAGTTGGATGTAGACTGTTAAAGCAAACAGTTGGTACGTCAGCAATCACACCATATTCTGCTTTATACTCTGGGCTGCCTTTGTATAAAATAATACTATTGTGTACTTTCTTTTGCAATTATTACTTCTAAGAAAGTTTTTAAGGTTAGCTAAAATGATTACTCTGAGAATACACACCTCTTATTGCAGACTGCAGTGATTAGATTTTCAACTCAAAAGTTAAGAGTAAAATACTTTAAAAAATATTAAAGTGGTTAGCAAAAATGTTGGCACCATTGTCTATAGTACAGGAAGTGGAAGTAGCCTAAGTAGGTGGACAGTAGCAAAATAATAGTAGATATTGGCAGTTAAAAGTAAAAAGATTTGAAAAGACAAGGTTTGATATTATATCTCTGGTTTTTTTTTTTTTTAACAATGGACTTGTAAGACATTTCTTACTTTAAAAAATTAGACCTTAACAAAAGCAAAGAACACATTAAAAGAGAGTGAGTGCGATTAACTATTAGCACGAGCAATCCCAACGCCTTCGATCGTCAATTAGGTTTTTCGGCAAACAATCACAGTTGGACAAACAAAAAAGAAGTAATTTTTTGGGTGGAAAATAACAAAACTGCAAGAAATTAACAACAAACCTCGATATCATCCTTCCAAACTTCATCACATTCCATCTTCCTTGGTATCCAAACGTCATCCATAAATTACGAATTCTCAACCGAATCAAATTAACAACCCCCTGTGAAAAGCCGAGTTTAACACCTAGACAAAAGAGATTGTTTGATAGGAAACAGAAAATTAAAATGAAGGATTTGTATGTGCTATAAAAGTAGCAGCTCACTTGACAAGATATCCTCAAGCTGTTCAGTAGAAATATTCACCTGCTCGTTGTTGTTATAAAAGTCTCTAGCATGGTTGACACCCATGTATGATCTATCTATAGAAGTTCCTGATCATAAGCGAGCACGTGCAAATATATTGATATTCACCTAATCAAACAAAAATTGTGGATCAATATGATTAATCTCTTTATCGCATAAACTGATTATAATAGCAGCACATCTCATTGATAAAGTCATACCTAAGCATTAGTGACAATCATTTTTAACCTTACATCACGTAATGGACATTTTTAAAAGCAAGTGTCAAAGAACTCACTTATCTAAGCCATTCATATATTCACATGGAAATTGCCAAATTTAGCACAGCCGTAAGAAAAAACAAAAATCATAGCATAGTGAAGCTTGTCACCTGTAAACCAATAACACCAATTTGAAATACACCAATTCAGCTCTTTCCTCTAGCAAAAGCAGAATTCTCAAAGCAAGATCTAACCACTGAGATATGAAAACTCACCGAACTAAGCTATTTGACCTTCAATAAAATACTCGACTGTTTAGCTATAGTTCCCCGTGTCACTGATTTTCAGCTTCCATGCATGTCCTTAAATCTCCTAACACACAATCACAAATCACTTTCAAAGTAGACACGAAAAGGGGAGGCAATGGGTCGCAGATCTATACAGCTTTTAAAAAGAGAACAACAGTGAAAGGGAGGCTAAAATAACGAGAGAAAATGATGAGTCAAGCGAAGAAAGAAACCATAGAAAGGACATAAGAAGTTAAGAGAAAGCAAAGATACAGAGAGAAACAGATTCAGTGTAGTTGAGCCAAGGATTGTAATCAATACCTCATTAAATGCAGCACCTATCATATCATTTGTTGTCCAACAGGAACACCAATAGCCCCGCTTTCAGCAAAACCACAAGGCATTACGGATTGCGCACATGATTTTCTTCCTCAGGTTGAGTCAAAACATGAATCATATCCACAAGCCATATTGCAGAGCTCTTAGATGAAAATAAGTTACTTAAAGAGAAATGGGAGGGATCTCGGGCTGTGCAGGCAGCTTTATGCTCAGTACTCAATCTACCGGAAACTTGTGGCCATGTTACTTAACAGCTTGAGCCCTTTTACTGTGAAGGTGTGTCCGTGGGGATGGCAGCTCACCGGGGCGGATAAGGTGTAACCACCCATAACCTGTAGCCACTCTGAATGACAGCTGAATACACTAAAGATAACCCAAACCTGAATTAAAATTAGCGACACAATCATCTCCAAGAACAGAAGAAGCTTTAGCAATAAACGGCTTGTTCTGAACAACACAACTCCCTAATCCAGTTCAATACCATCAGCGTCGAGAATTTAGATCTCGTTGAGTTTTTTTAAGGGGAATTTAGATTTCAATTTGATCAAGATCTAAGGCATGGAAAAATATCACAAAGTCCAACAAAGTTACCTGCGTAACATTGAGCTCATGGTGTTTCTTATCCAATATGGACAGTGCTAAGCGCTGCATCTAAGTGCTTCTTCGTAGAATCGAGAACTGTAAAAGAAGAAACGACAGACAAGTCATTTAAACGAATTGCCTAGATAGTTAGATCAGAAAAAGTTCAGGATGGTATATACCTAATCAGATACATGGACGATACGTATGGCAACATGTCGCACTACCTAATAAAGAGCACAAGCAAGAACTCGATTGATACTTGTTTTTCTACGAGATTCACAATAGACTACATTACCATTTCAAATTATCTCATTAAACATCTAGAATAAATACGACAAGAAAAAACTGAATACAAATAGACATCTCGTACTATCTTGTCTGCATATAGTATAAGTGTAATACACAAACACAAAGGGATCATTATTTAAAGGAAAAGCCTTAAATTGTACCTCTTGTAACAATGAACGAATGAAACAGAATGCACCTACACAACTTTAGCAATTGTTAGTAAGCAGAACATAATCAATTTACGTTGAACCAAACTTGACATGTAAAACATCGTGGCTCATCATATTAGCAGCATTCGAATTGAAACTTCGGCCAAGTTATTGTACACCACGCAACAACAACAATTAGCTTAAATTACTTCTCCAAAAGGTAATAATTACAACTGTAACAATAAAGGAGAAACCGAGTTGAAGCAAAAAAGGAAAGGCCAAAGTTAAATATACAAAAGTCTTCTCATTGAAACATCACAAAAACAGGAGCTACATGACATTGTCCATCGGAGTTTCAGCAGCCTTGATAACAAAGTAGCATCTGACGAGTATAATGTGGAACCTGAGATAAGAAAACGTTAAAGTTGATTACAGCAGCATAATTCTATATTATTTAATGGTAAAATATAGCAGAATGGCATAAACAAACTAAATAGAAAACATGTAAAAAATAGAGACCTTTTGTATGAGCGGAGTTTAAATGATACCAGCACGCCGTAAAAATTCAAAAGAGACTATATTTCTCACACAAGCCGGCGGACTGTGAGATGTTACTGGCTTTGACAAAACTTTTACTTTAGAAGATTTTTTCGCTCGAGATACACCAACATATAACTGACCATGTGAAAAACACGATTGCCTCAAATATATACCAACTTGATTAAGTGTCTGCCCCTGTGATTTGTTTATCGTCATTGCGAAGCTAAGTTTAATTGGAAACTGCTTACGCTGAAACTTAAATGGATAACGAGACGCTACTGGTGGCCGGAGTTTGATGCGTGGAAGCATGATTTCTTTGCCTTGATAATACCCGTTTGCGATTTCACATATAATTACATTTGGGAAGAAGCGTTTACAAGTTAAATGGGTTCCATTACACAAGCCTGATGACGGGTCGATGTTGCGTAATAATATCACAGGGCAATCTTTTTTCAAGACAAGTTCATGTGGACTCATACCGCCGGGACAAAGAGTATGCAGGAATTCTGTCGGGTAGATGTTACAGTTATCATCTATGATGGAATCAAAGCTTTTGTACATAACAGACTCTCCACTGAACTTTTCAATTAATGAACTATTTATTGCGTCCACATCTTCATGTTTTGGAGTTAAGATTGCGCGGTCAATGAACATTTGAGGATCACAGATCCCCAAATCCAATTCTGGAAAGACTGCTTCCAGAAGCTGCTCAACAGGTTCTCTTGAATCCTCAAAAGGAATAATCACTTCATCTGGTAACTTAACAAGATCTTGCTCAACAGATTGAAGTCTTCCATCTCCAAGAGCCAGTATAAAATCGGCAAAGGCTGGATCCTCTTTTGCTCGCATGTTTTCGGTGAGATGAATTTTTTCAAATTCTGGCCACAATTCAGAGCACACCAGGATTGCTTCTACGGCTTCTCGCTGTGTCTTTTGAGGAACTACAGGCAATACCTGTCTAAAATCTCCTCTAAACACTACTATCTTTCCGCCAAAAGGAAGGTTTGGTGAGCATAAATCTCGTAGCAACAAATCAAGTGCATGGATGTTTGCTTTATGCGCCATCGATGCTTCATCCCATATGATCAGGGTTGTTTCTTTTAAGAGAGCGGCAAGACTTCCTTGCTTTGGAACGTTACAAGTGAGAGAAATGTCATGATCAATGGGGATTTTAAACCGTGAATGTGCTGTTCGGCCACCCGGTAGATTTGCAGCAGCAATGCCCGAAGTAGCAGTTGCAAGAACTATTTTTCCCATCATTCTGACTTTTGCATATAGAGCACAATACAGGAATGTCTTCCCAGTTCCTCCCGGGCCGTCGATAAAGAAGACCCCAGACTTTTTTGCTTTGACACATTGAACAATTTTTTTATAAGCTTCTCGTTGTTTTGTATTCAACTGCTTCCGCGCTTGAACGTATTCTTCCGGAACAGGCACTTTAAATGCATCCTCGATATCTCTCGTTATACTGAAGTGATCATCTTCACGCACCCTTAGGTGATCCAAACCAAATTCCTTGAGGGTTCTTCCCATACCCTCTAAAAGTTTCTCTACGTCCCTGATCGTGAGCAATAACACTTTGTCTGCTAACCCTGGGTTTGCATAATTATGATCTTCAGAAAGTGCAGAGTAGTACTTGTTCCACAAAGCAAAAGGATCAGGAGGCTGACTGAAAAGCAGAAGAGTAACAAACAAACGACGTAAAGCGCGGGGCATTTGGACTTCTGCTGCTTCACTTAGACACTGCTCTACGTTGTCCGTTGTTTCAATTAACCCACGCTTTAATGCTGCTTCGTGAAAGGTAACACATCTATAACCCTCAACAATTAAAAGATCTTCAAAAGATTTAGGACCACGCACATTTGCAAGTAAGGTGCGTAGATAAAACCGTTCACCTTCCGAGGGGTTTGCAAATGTTAGGCGCCCAACCTTCAGCCCTTGCACTCTTTTACTCCAAGTTTTGCTATCCGAGTGCCAAACATAGTGCTCTGGAAACTCAGTGTAGAGGTACTTTTCTTCCTCTGGATACATTGTATTCATCCTAAAGAACTCAGTGAGTGGAGTTCTCATACGATAATCATCATTCACAATACTACCAACACTCTCATGCGGTTTGAACTGAACTGTTTGCTTGTTATCTAAATGAACCTGAAGAGGCATTACAGAAGGGTACATGTCGTAGAGATCAAAACCAAAGATTCTCCACGCCGCTTCAGGTGGAGAGATCCATCTTCCTGATTGAAAGTTCTCGATCTCATCAAATGGCTGACTTTTGTCTTTTTGAACAACATTAAACGAGACCCTATCATGCCCCTTGTACACATATTTGTAGAAGTATTTCACTGCCTGTATCGTTGAACAAATTTCAACATTAAAATGACAATCAAAGAAAGCCAACAAGTATGGGTTGTAAGGTATCACCCATTGATTATTCATCTCCTTTCTCGAATCATAACCTTCTCACCAGTGTCTCGACGCATATAGATTGTATAACCATCATTATTGTTTGTTGTATGCTCTGCAAATGCTTTCGGATATGCACTTTTACATACATGTTGATCACCCTTTTTTTCATGCAAGGGCACGTGGGATTTTCCTTTCCACAAGGACCATGCATCATATGGCTTAACACAACTTTCCTAAGATAAGGACTGTCTTCAGATGGAATTTCGGCTGAAACAAATTTATCGAAATTCGAAGGGTCCTTGATTTTGTAATCATTCTTCAGGATAATGAGGAAATGAGCATGAGGAAGACCTCGCTTTTGGAATTCTACAACATAGATCTTTGCTGCTACCTCTCCAAAGATCTTCTCTTGCATGATTTTCTTTTTTGCAATAACTAACTTAGCCCGAAATACCCTTGCTACAAGATCTGGTCTATTTTGTGCCTTTTCCCCAGGAAGCAACTCCTGCTTGATTTCAGCCCAATTTGGATTACATGTCATCGTTGCAAATAAATCAGGTTTTCCATACTTCTGCACAAGTGATAGGTTTTAGTCGTATCACCTAATCAAAAATAAACCTACGGTCCTCTAACTAGGTAGTCAGTGAAAGCAGGGTCGAATCCACAGGGAGACAGAGTTTCTAAATCAAAATTCAACCAATTCAGCTACTCCAGATGAAATCAGGAAGGAATTAATTAAACTAAGGAATAGACTACGGAAGACTGAATAAATCGAGGATTAAACTATGGAATAAAAGTCCAGGGTATTAGGTCGGTCCACCATGCTTATACCAATCAAATAGGGTCAACTACTATCAAAACCTAAGTCAAGAGTCGGGGGATTAGAGCCTATGTTGAGCTATGGTTAAGACTCAACGCTCATAGTTCAACATACGCCGCATGTTCACTAACGTAATCAGAACTACTGACGTGTCCTAGGCCTCTAGTCGTAAGACGGATCTGTGCAAACAACTATTAACCACAAGCAATCAATGAAATTGTACACTGACATTAATTACTCAATAAGAACAAACCACATCACAATCACCCTAATCAAGCCCTAGAAATTGAAAGAAAGCTAAATCACAATCATGGTATAAACATGGCTTTCCTATCTAACACCCTAGAAAGAGAACTACTCACTCATAATCGAATTGGCAACAACAAAACTAATCTGAAACCCTAAGAATTGCATCATGAACAATTAAATAATTAAACTAAGCAATCAAAGTAATTAAAGAGATAAAGAGTAGAGAAGAATACCAATTGACAGAAAGCAGGAACTTTTATTGAAATCGAATAGGTTCAATCACCTTTAATCTAATCTAAAGTGTTTAGACTAAAATAAAGCTAAACTAAGAACTATGGAAAAACTAGAATGAAAAGATCCCTCTAAAAATATGAGGAATAGGTATTTATAATACCCCTCAAGTTCACTAAAAACGGGAACAAAAAAGTGAAAAAGCGCGATAAAGCACCAGACCCGATCGGGCCCGAGCACAGTACCCGATCGGGTCCACATACAAATTCTCCCAACTTCACTCCTGGGCTCTGGCAGCAGCAGTGCAGCAATAAGGCGAGAAAAACGGCCACCCGATCGGGTCGGGCGGTAGTCACCCGATCGGGTCTGGCGACAATTTGGGCCAGCGTGTTCCCCTCGCCTGTAGCACCGTAACGAGACCAAGCAGCACTCCACCCGATCGGGTCGGGCGGTAGTCACCCGATCGGGTCTGGGGACATGCTTCCTCACCCGATTCGATCGGGCAAACATCGCCCGATCGGGTCCGCAACTTTTATACCCGATCATAAATACTTCGCCCGATCGGGGTATTTCTGCCCGATCAGTGCACGGAAAACTCATTTTGACTCCTTTGCTCTCTAATCTTCACGCTTAGGGGTCTTGGGACCTCCTAAACTATCCATAAAGCTCGTGAGCCACCCTACGTGCCTCATAACATCTCGTAAAGCCGTGGTTGCTTCCAAATGGCTCGGGAATAAGGAGAAAACTCCATAAAACCTGCAATTCAATACTAAAACACGAAACCACAACTACATACGAAAGTTAGCACAAAATAGCTCCCAAGAGCTCCAATGACGCACAAATTAGCTTGTAAATAAGGGAGAAAACTCTATATAAATACGTGATATCAAACTCCCCCAAGCTAAATCTTTGCTTGTCCTCAAGCAAACAGCACATGAACATGGAATAGATTACCTCACCCCAAAGATAGAAACAAATCAAAGCTCAAAACATTTTCAAGACTAAGAATCGTTCAAGCAGGCATACTTCAAGTTTGGCTAATCAAATCCATCCAACCACCAATCATTCAAGCAATTGATCAAACTCAAGCACCCACAAAGCATACAAGTCCTGAAAAGGCACTCACAAGGGTGTCACTCCTCTCAATTTTGTGGCAGGCAAAGAATGTGCCCGAACACTCACCAACCCGACCATAAGTACCCTTCCCACTCACACTCTCATGTGTTTAAGAAGGTTCAATGGCGCTCATCCTAGTCAAGTCGACTCAATTAGCAGAAATACTCTTTAACTTTGACAAACTAACTCGAAATCAATCAAATGAGCAATGCAGACATAAGCTCAAGAGGACTTTATAGGGTTGTAATGGGGCTTAGGCGAGAGGTAGGGGATACTTTTGGGTAATGTGGTGGAAAAACCAAGAAAGGGGGAGCATAAATCATTCAAACAAGGCCTAGGATGGCCTACACAACTCCCAACAATCACCATAAAACCATGTAAAGTAATCTAACTCTCATACATCAATGAAAAGCGCATAACAAACCCAATTTTCTAGCAATGGAGCGAGTATTCCTTTATGAACGTACGTGAATGAAAGAACTAGAATTCTTTTGAATTTTCATTTCATTTTTCTTTCATTTTTCTGAACTTCATTCACGCAACTCTAAACTTGTTTTCTTTCTTTTCTCTTTCTCACTCTCAAACCACAGCAAATACACTTTTAAACTCCTCAAAAACCAAACTAAACCAACAAACTAATCTTCAAACTCAACCCATACAAAAGCTCCCCCAAGCTAGGCTTGGAATAATATCAAGTGAAGGCTTTTGGCTCGTAATAGGGGTTTAAGTAGAACGAAACAAGTCATTAGGCTCAGCGGGGCTAAGGAGGATAAAAGTATATCAAAAATTCACTCTAAGGCTGAAGAATCAGACAAAAGAACGCCTCTATCACAGCACATGCTACAAGTCATCTAAAATCAGACAAGTAAGAAGTCAAGATCAATCCACTAAAGAGGAACTAACACACAAGAATAGACTGGATAATAAAATGAATCCAATAGGCTACAAAGAGGCCTCACAGTCTAACCAATTCAGGTATGCAGCATAAAGTGGTCTAATATAATCCAAAAATGCTCGAAATCATAGCAATCAAACATCAAATCATAGCCTCAAGATCACAAATGCCCAGCTATTCAGAAAACAAAGTCAAATCAATTTCAAATAGAGCACAGCAAGGGGCACAGGGAGGTAACTAAACCAGTCATGGGAACCATATTTTTTTATTTTTTCAGTATTTTTGAAAGCAGTAAATCTATCCTAGAAAGCAGTAAAAGAGATAGGGAATACAAACAGAACCCCTCCCCCAAGCTGGACTTGGCAGTGTCCTCAATGCCAGAAGGTGATAAGGACTATGCTAAGAGGAAAAACAATGTTAGTACCCTCACTCTCGCTCACAAAAAGGAAGCAAAATAAAAAGAAAAGGAAAAGGAAAGAAAAGAAAATACGAGTTGCCTCTCGCACAGCGCTGGTTTATAAAGGTCCCGCACGACCATAATCCTCCCTCTCTCAAATAGGAGGGGCTTGGCAATGAGTGCCACCCTCATCAAACATCTTTCTCCTCCAAATGTTCTTGACAATGCCTCCAGACGGTGAGGCAACCTTAGGTGGAATTGGAACCCTCTCCACCCCTACTTCATCTAAAACCTTATCCCTGCAAAAAGATTGTTCAAGCATAGGAGCCTTAACAGCATTGGTTAGTTTAAAAACCACTTTATCATCACCAACACTCAGAGTTAAAGACCCAGACTTGACATCAATGACAGCACCAGCAGTACACAAAAACGGCCTACCCAAGATAATAGGGATCTGGGCATCCTCATCCATATCTAATACCACAAAATCAACAAGGATATAGAATTTCCCAACCCTAACAGGAACATCCTCTAAAACACCTAGAGGGTATTTTATAGAACGATCCGCCATCTGTAAAGTGATTTGTGTGCATTTAAGGGCTCCCATGTTCAGTTTCTTATAAACAGACAATGGCATAACAGAAACAGAAGCACCTAAATCACACAAAGCCTTATCAATAAAAATAGGTCCAAGATGGCAGGGTATAGAAAAACTACCAGGATCTTTTAACTTTGGTGGGGTTTTATTTTGAATAAAAGCACTACACTCTTCAGTAAGAGCGACACGTTCTACCCCACCAAAGTCTCTTTTCTTAGTGATCATGTCTTTCAGAAATTTGGCATAAACAGGCACTTGGGTAATTAAATCTGTAAATGGAATCGTTACCTCAAGGTTCTTGACCATAGCCAAGAACTTACCAAATTGCTGATCGACCTTAGATTGTTGCATCCTGTGAGGAAAAGGTAGCCTTGGTGTAAAAGGCGTTTCAGAAACCTTCTCCTTTTTCTTCCCTGTCTGTTTAGCTTCTGCAGACAAATCGACTTCAGACGTCGAATTCTTTCTTTTTCCTTCCTCTACCACCCTCTTCTTCCCTGCAGTCGGGGCAACCTCATCAATGGGCACTGGAGGGGCATCATATGCAATGCCACTACGAAGAGTGATGGCATTCACATTTGCCCTGACAATTGTCCCTGCTGCCTCTGTGCATTAGATTCTGCCAACTGAGCAACTTGAGCCTCGAGAAGTTGGATGTGCTTCTCTTGGGCCCTCCTTGCTTCCTCCTGGGCCCTCCGTGTTTCCTCATTTGCCTTTTGCATAGACAATATCAGTTTCATCAGTTCAGAATTGCTAGGCTCTTGTGGGTTGTTGTTTTGTGGGGGTGGGGTGTGGAAATTTTGTGGAGTTTGGAAGTTATTGGGATGATGGAAGTTTTGTGGTGGTGGTCTTTGGAAATGTTGTGGGGTTTGATGGTATGAGGGTTTAGGATAGTTTTGTGGAGGTGGAGGTTGATGGTTTTGTGGGTTTTGGTAGTTATGTGAAGGGGGAAGGTTTGTGGTCTTTGTTGGAAAGCATTGGCCTGCTCCATCTGAAATTGACTGAACTGACAGTCATGCCCAAAGTGACCCTGAACACCACATACCTTGCAGTAAGATGAGGTAATGGGTGCTACTGCAGACATAGCATTGATACTCATGGGTGGGGGTGTCGGACTAGAAGACTTCATTAGCTGCTGAGTTAGTTGCGCCATCTGAGATGTAAGCAATGAAATAGCGTCAACTTCAAGTACCTTCTTAGTCAAACTCCTAGATGATGAATGGTCATTGGCTGCAAGATTTGATATGAATTCATAACCCTCATCAACTGCCTTGTCTAAAAACACTCCTCCTGCAGACGAATCAACAATACACTTCGTCTGAGGCTGCAGACCATTGTAGAATGTCTGCGTCAAGAACCATTTGTCCATATTATGGTGTGGACACTCTCTCTGTAAATCTCTAAACCTAGCCCACGCTTCCCTTAATGTTTCATCAGGCTCTTGGGAAAACGTGGCTAGTTTATTTCTGAGTTCTGCTGTTTTAGTGGGTGGGTAATACTCTCTCAGAAATGCAGCAGAAATCTCACTCCACTCAGTTTCTTTCACATCGTTCAACCATTTTTGGGCTCTATCTCTCAGTGAAAACTCAAACAACATGACTTTAAGTTGATCTGGAGTGACGCCGGCATGTTTAACGGTTCGACAAAGTTGTTGAAACCGTTGCAGATGATTTGCCGGATCTTCAGTAGGATGCCCACCAAACTGATTTTGCTGGACCATGCTGATGAGTCCAGGCTTAATCTCAAAGTTGTTAGAGGCGATGGTGGGCATTGGTGGTCCAGTAGAAAGACCATCCGGGTTGGGCACCCCATATGACTTCAGTGATTTTGACATAACTGAATTCAAGGTGTCTGTTCCAGAGGTGTTCAGCTGAACAGACTGCTTGTCTTTCTGCTTTATCTTTCGGATCCGCCTAATTGTCCTATCAAGATCAGGGTCCGCTGGAATGGGGGAACCGTTTCTTTGGGACCTGGGCATACAAAAGAAACAAAAAGCAGCAGTAAAGGGTACCTCGATTGAAACAATGAAGTTCCAATGAGGTATAGAGAAGTAGACCAAATAATTAAATAAAAACTTAGAGAACTAGCCGTCTCCCCGGCAACGGCGCCAAAATTTGATAGGTTTTAGTCGTATCACCTAATCAAAAATAAACCTACGATCCTCTAACTAGGTAGTCAGTGGAAGCAGGGTCGAATCCACAGGGAGACAGAGTTTCTAAATCAAAATTCAACCAATTCAGCTACTCCAGATGAAATCAGGAAGGAATTAATTAAACTAAGGAATAGACTACGGAAGACTGAATAAATCGAGGATTAAACTATGGAATAAAAGTCCAGGGTATTAGGTCGGTCCACCATGCTTATACCAATCAAATAGGGTCAACTACTATCAAAACCTAAGTCAAGAGTCGGGGGATTAGAGCCTATGTTGAGCTATGGTTAAGACTCAACGCTCATAATTCAACATACGCCGCATGTTCACTAACGTAATCAGAACTACTGACGTGTCCTAGGCCTCTAGTCGTAAGACGGATCTGTGCAAACAACTATTAACCACAAGCAATCAATGAAATTGTACACTGACATTAATTACTCAATAAGAACAAACCACATCACAATCACCCTAATCAAGCCCTAGAAATTGAAAGAAAGCTAAATCACAATCATGGTATAAACATGGCTTTCCTATCTAACACCCTAGAAAGAGAACTACTCACTCATAATCGAATTGGCAACAACAAAACTAATCTGAAACCCTAAGAATTGCATCATGAACAATTAAATAATTAAACTAAGCAATCAAAGTAATTAAAGAGATAAAGAGTAGAGAAGAATACCAATTGACAGAAAGCAGGAACTTTTATTGAAATCGAATAGGTTCAATCACCTTTAATCTAATCTAAAGTGTTTAGACTAAAATAAAGCTAAACTAAGAACTATGGAAAAACTAGAATGAAAAGATCCCTCTAAAAATATGAGGAATAGGTATTTATAATACCCCTCAAGTTCACTAAAAACGGGAACAAAAAGTGAAAAAGCGCGATAAAGCACCAGACCCGATCGGGCCCGAGCACAGTACCCGATCGGGTCCACATACAAATTCTCCCAACTTCACTCCTGGGCTCTGGCAGCAGCAGTGCAGCAATAAGGCGAGAAAAACGGCCACCCGATCGGGTCGGGCGGTAGTCACCCGATCGGGTCTGGCGACAATTTGGGCCAGCGTGTTCCCCTCGCCTGTAGCACCGTAACGAGACCAAGCAGCACTCCACCCGATCGGGTCGGGCGGTAGTCACCCGATCGGGTCTGGGGACATGCTTCCTCACCCGATTCGATCGGGCAAACATCGCCCGATCGGGTCCGCAACTTTTATACCCGATCATAAATACTTCGCCCGATCGGGGTATTTCTGCCCGATCAGTGCACGGAAAACTCATTTTGACTCCTTTGCTCTCTAATCTTCACGCTTAGGGGTCTTGGGACCTCCTAAACTATCCATAAAGCTCGTGAGCCACCCTACGTGCCTCATAACATCTCGTAAAGCCGTGGTTGCTTCCAAATGGCTCGGGAATAAGGAGAAAACTCCATAAAACCTGCAATTCAATACTAAAACACGAAACCACAACTACATACGAAAGTTAGCACAAAATAGCTCCCAAGAGCTCCAATGACGCACAAATTAGCTTGTAAATAAGGGAGAAAACTCTATATAAATACGTGATATCAACAAGCGTCATGGCATTCAAATATCTACACTTCATATCTCGAGGACCACCAATGAAAGAAGGAGGTAGAATCACTCGATGTCCAACATTAGCAGCACTACTTTCACCAGATTCCAGAGTGTCCAACAATCCTTGATAAAGATCAGCTCGAATAGTTGACTGATTATTCCTCAAATAATCAAGGCGAGTATTTTCAAGCTTCACATACATATCAACTATAAATTGTTGCAACAATCTACATGCAAGCAACACACAAGTCGAAGTGCGAATCTGAAGAAGGAAAGCATAATATTCTCGACAAGAAATTTCTTTTTCAACCTTGCGTCTCTTTGGATGTGCTACTGCATAGATTAAGTAAAATAAAATTTAGATGAATATAGTTGTCATTTTTCAAAGCGATAAGAAAACAAAAATTTAACCTTCTTGTTCTCTGGCAATCAAATTCTCTGCATCCGCTATTAAATCCAATCTTTGCGGATTAATTGAGTCTGAAATTTGGTGGCCACCACCTTTTGACATTTTCTTAAGTCCTTGATGCCAACCACATTCTCCATATGGGAACAAGAGTGGATATTGCAAAGGGTCGTAACATCCATAATAATGTTTGATCCTATGATGATCACTTCCTTTCCCGCAGACAACGATGTATGGACCATTAGATTCACTGGATGCTGAAGCATCGGTTAAAATTGCCGCAACTTCCTCCGAAGTGGGGGCATTATACACCCGCTGGTCCAAAACGGAACTTTTATTTAGTCAAATTTTAGTCTCTTCAGTAACATTTATCTCTTGTAAACTTTAAAAGAACTTAGCGTATGGATTATCTTTCATGATCTTCATAATCTTCTCTATAACATCAGCACGTAATTCTTTAAAAAGCCTGTTCGATTTTCTTTTTCATGTTCAGCATCGTAGAAATATAATTGTAAGTATTTTGGCTTTTCGTCACATGGCATTAAGTCGGGAATGAAATGATAAAGTTGACCGTGGAGTCTAAATACATATATTCCTTTATGCGTATGCGAATCAAATTTACCCCCAAGTGAGCTAAATACAAATAAGTTATTATATAGTCTTGCATATGTTCTAAAGTGAACAGCGTCTTCATCATCTGATAAGAACAATCGCAGCAATTCAGGGGGGAAGGAATTTGTGCCTACTTTGATTTCACCATCACCGCAGCAAAAATGCAAAGTCTCATGTTTGAATTTCTTGGCTCCACATTTGCCGCATGTAATTGGAGGTGCTAGTACCGAAGCACCACTTGGTACTCGCTGTCTAATTGTTGCAGTAGGGGTAGCTGGGCGCATATGATCTAAATCAGTGATGTAAGAAAAGGTGGAAAAGGAAAAGGAAAACTAATGATAAGATAATTACAATGGCGGCGGTTTGAACGCCTATGCTTCTGTCTTCCTTGTGACTGCACATCACTCAAAAAAACATTGGCACAAGCTGTAGAAGCTGTTATATTTGCCGAGGATGCTTTATTTTGCCCGATTTCAATAGACAGTCCAGAGCTTTGAGAATGGGTTTACTGGACCCGTCTACTGCGATACGGCCTTTTAAACGGCATTTGCTGGGTTTTTTCTAACATTTTTTTTGAAGGGTGAGTACATTGGAACAATGGAATTTAGGAAAAATGTAATAAGGGAAATTTTGGGTAAACAAAATATAATGTAAAAGCGTGGAACGAACCCATTATGTTTTAGCCAACTAAGCAACCTACATCAGCAGTCTGTAATCATGTAAAATAATAAGAAAAAAAGTATTCTTCTATGCATCCAAAAGATTGTATAAAGCAAAATTGAGCTAAACAAAACAAATGTAGAACTAATAGGACTTTCCATACCAAAAAGTCACAACTTAATAAAGACATGTCAAATAATAAGCTTTAGTAGGGAAATTTTTTTAATACAAAGCTCCATAATTTTATAGAATAAATAGTTGCCAAACATACAAGCTAGTCGCTATTATCATAGCCTAAGATCTTCAACAAAAAGAACATGATATAGCTTACAAAAAGCCTAGCAGTGAATACTAAGGATAACCCTTGCTAGCCTAAAAAAGTTCCCATATGAAAACCATACTACCTAGAGAAACCTCACTCTTACAGTAGCACATAGCTATAATGTAATGAGAGATTCACAATAGATTTAACAGCCTAGTCCACAAAAAAAAAACCCACCACGACTATACTATCTAGTTGAACTTTCTACGCTTGAAGACGCTTTCAAGCTCAGATGGAACTATAAGTGAAGGAATAATATCTGAGAGCCCCTTTACAGATTTACGCTTCTTGGGAGGAAGAGGTGGATTCTCCATAATTGGAATCTTGCACTCATGACCTCGGGGAGTCAATGTCTCCTGTATAGCAAGAGAAGGGCAGGGCTGACGATCATTCTCAAAACCGTCAACACGATCCTTCACAAGCAAGTAAAATTCCCTCTGGAGTTTATATGCATATGCATCATAGGCTACTGCATGATAATTAGCATCCTTAATCTCGAAGTTATAGCGCGGCATAAGAAACAATATGGCCTTCTTAGCAAGTTCTTGCTTTGCCTTAAAAGCAGATAAACTTTTCTCCCCAATAACACATTCATCCAAACAACTACTTCCTTCGCAGCGCATAGTCAACCAAGCAGTGAAACCTCCTCCTTGAAACTCCACACATTCAATTGGAGTCACATGAATGTTAAACTTCTTTACAACAACTCCCAAATGTCTAGGAAATTGATAGTAACAAACTTTATACTATGGCTCGCATCTACGCACACTTCACTCAACTTTGGCTTTGGAGTAGGCATACCCTTCTCGATACGCTCAAGCTCTATATGTCTAAGCCTGAACAGATGAAAACAGTCCTGTCCTCTTTTCCTCCTCTTAAGATTAACATCCTCAACACGGATCTTATACGCATCCATCAGAAATAAAACTACCTTTTCTGCAGCCTTTTCAGCAGACTCCTCTAGAGTACAGCAAGGTCCACCATAGAAGGAATAGGAACATGGCCCATCCCTTGTCTGGACTAAGATCGAGCAGTTGTTAGACTCAGTGGTCGTATAAACAAGATCCGGAAACTTCAAGCACGACACAATATCCTTGAGTACAGGCCGGAACCTAATCACAATTGTCTCGAGAGCAGGTGCCATAACCTGTCATTCCGTTAAAACACCTTTAAAACTTCAACACACCTTCAACAAAACCAGAACACGTCTATCAACCTCACAAGGGCCTTGCCTAAACAGGTTTATATACATTGAAAAAGGTGTGTTGAACCCCAGAGACTTGCCTGAACCCCAGCTAATTAAACTCATATAAACCTTCGACACAACTTTAAACCTAAAACTACCCAAAACCTTTTATTCGAAGTGTTACAACATTTCATAAATCAAGCATACAACTACCAAACAAAATGAGAGCCCCACCCCTAAATCTTTAAAACACATTTCGAAAAAGCATAAAAAGAATTACAATTTTGAAACCGAGAAATTATTTGTTTATCACCTAAATATAAGCAAAAATCTTACATTGATGGCGTTGACTCCTCGCACACCAAATGGCGTTGGCTCCTCGCACACCAACACTATTTAAGCCTTCAAAATATCTGAAACAACAACCAAAACCAGCAGAATTTCAGCAACAACAAGGCAAAATCTGAAAAATCTAATCTAATTTAATTGATGATCGACAATCACTTGAGTTATTTTAAAATCATTTGTTACACCGACAAACTACAACAAACAAATATTGGACTAAGTATTGTATTTAGCATTGAACAACAACCATTTGGCACAGATGTCATAGCTAATTTACACCATTTGCTACACAAACAAATTATAACTAATTTTAGTTATGTACTTAACATTACATCTACCCAACTTAGATTAGACAAGCCATCTAATTATAACCATAATAATAAATAGACCACACACAACACACAATCAACCCTGGAAGCTAACTTAATTATTGAATATGTAATCAGATTGCAACAAAACACAGCTACATAAATCTTCTAATGATAATAATTAACCATTTATACAAAAAACATCTCCTCCCATAGTCATTATAAGAATATCCCACACTCAAGCTATTGAATTCAACATCCATTGTATGTACATTATCCAAGGTTCAGATCCATATAGGTAGAATTGTCAATAATCAACTATTTAGTATTTTGCTTTAGATACATTAGTAGCAAAACAGGTGTTGAGTCATTTGTAACAATCTTGATTCCAAATTATACATTATCTTCAGCCCATAGTCATTGATTAAAAGAAGAGAGAAATAAGAAACCAACCCTATTTTCTTCTTCCTCTAACTCCAACAGATGAACTCCCTCTCTCTATCTTATGACCCTAAATGTAAGCATTGTCCTATATACTGAAGGATGCAAGCTAAAATACAGCTGGAGACATGAATTTTTCTTTCCTTTTTTTTAAAAAAAAAGCTGTCTAAAGCATGTGAGAAGGAGCATGGAGCCCCAAAAACAGGCAATCCCATCCCTTAATTCCTGGGAAAAGTGAAAGCTGACTCCTAAACACTTTAGGGTCAATTTACACATAATATACGTAGCATTAAGGGGAAAAAAACCAGCCACCTAACTATTTCTAAAACCCACAGGACCCAACACTAACTCTACCATTTTTCAACTCTTCATAATTTCTCCAACATTACACATACTAATTAATAATAATCCACAATCCCTAGAACGTAGACAAGAATCATACTTTGTTCAAATTTCTCTTCAATTACCAGCTGTTATGAATTACACATACAAATTAATAATAATCCACAATCTCTACACATACTAACTTCACCACATTCCTTCCCTTAAGTTCACTTTTGTATAATAGCAATATAAAGTGATTTCTGGATGAATATATTTACAGGATTCACAACTCCCACATTTCCTGTAAATGAGGCACCATCACAATACCATATTTTCACTCTATTCCAATTATAGAAATCTGGAGAATCACAATTACACACAAAAAAGTGAATGGCAGAAAATGTGGAATGAGAAAGAAAGAATCACCTGGGAAACATCTTCAGCAATGTTAAGGCGTTAAATGGCAGTCTTGAAGAAAAAGTGATAGAAGATGAAGATTGGCGTCAGCGTATCGTCGTTGCCCAGTAGTTTGTTGGTTTAATGCTTCGCGAGTATCGCTGGCGGCAACGATGATGGGAGTTAGCGAACAATTCGGAATCCGGCGGCGACGATGATGGGTTTAATGCTTTTGGAGGTGGTGAAACTTGGATTTTGGAGATAAACGGATTTGAACTTGAATTAGTATGATCTAATCCTAGAATTTCAAACCAACAGCTAATCAAATCTTCTCAAATGATTTTTCTCCTCCTTTTCCACCGCCTGCTTGTCTTCAAGGTTGAAAGAATGGATTGTAAAGCAAAGAAGAAGATTAGATTAGAAAGTAATGAAAGGTGGAAGCATGGGTCGCAGATTGATGAACCTGAATTTGTATTGAAATCGGCCATGGATGAGCTTGAAGATACATGCAAGCTTGGAGCTTCTCTACAGAGATGGTGGTGAGAGGATTCAAACCAAAGTGTGAAAAAAAGGGAAGGAATTCAGCACAGCTGGTAATTGAATAGAGACGTGGCATGCCCACGTGGCCACAAACAGCTGAGTCACTATATTACTGTTCATATGAACAGTAACTTAGCTTTTGGCATTTTAATTTGCATAGGTTAGCCATAAATTAAGAATTCAGGTGTCACAGGTGATAGATGGTGTTGTCTACTCTGATCCATAGTTGAATGCAATAGGTACTAACAAGTTCACGTGTAATATAACATAAGGCGATTGTCAATATAGGTATCCATACATTACATCGACCTCATGCCGACATTTTGCGATATTTCTTATTGTTAAACTCAAGAACTTTGCATATTAACATGTTTGAGAAGATTCATTCATCAAAGGTAAATGAAGAAATCAGTAATCATCATTTGATTACTGTCTGTATGGGGTCTGCCCAGCAGACCTCCAGCTGGCAGCAGACTACTGGTCCTGCCACTCCACGTCAGAGCGCCTGGAGCAGAGCAGACCTCCTCAGGCAGACCGCTCCGGACATAACCTCTAGGCTGGAGCTTAATGAAGGCCTTGTTCCACCTTGGCCCACTTCCAAAGAGGCCCACTCACTTTACTAGGTCAGTTGCAAGTCCATGTCTCATGTAAATACCCATGCCCATGCATGGGTAAGGTACGTTCAATCAAACACTCACAAAATACTTGCACTTGATACTCGTTTTCTCTCTACTAGAGATCTTGTGCTCAACTTGGACTGACTTAGGCATCGGAGAGGCGATCCTCGGAACCACCCCCTAGGTTTCTCCTTGTTTTGCAGGTAACCACCACCACGAAGGACGTTTGGGAGCCACATTCCACCAAGTACCCACCACCACATACACTGTTGCTGTCTTGGACAGAAACAATTTGGCGCTAGAAGGAGGGGAAGAGTAGAAAAGCCCAATCTACAACTTCGCAATGGTGGTTCCAACCTCAGAAACACTCGGTTCCGACAGTTCAGGAGGAGAAAGCAACTCTCCACTGAGAGAAACAAACATGAAATCAACTAGAAGGGGTAGTGCTGCTACCACCAGATCAGGCAGGAGGGATAACACTATCACCCCCCGCCATGAAACCAGGCAGACCCCACAGCCAAGCAGCTTAGTGGTCATGCCCACACCGGAGCAACTCCAAGCAGCCTTTCAAGTGCTGCAGTCTGCCCAACGGTTTATGCAAACTTTTGGAAGCCAACCTTCTTGAAAGAGAAGGAGAACTAGAACACATGGTTCAGTTCGAAGGCACCTACAGCTGTCATCTGAAGAGGAGACAGCCACAGCAGACCCCCTATGCGGGTACAACATGACAAACATCACACCCACCCCGACGTCGGAGTATGGCCTATCTAGCCGCTCTGGACCTGGGTACATCAAGAGGGGTTGGCAGGAAGCAGAATAGAATACTGAGATAATGCAGCAGGATCATCCCAACATGTTCGAGGAACTGACACCCACAGGGTATACGACAGGCTCAAGCAGGAGATCTGTCCACATAGGAAATCCAGGGGGCGTGGCCCAGAATGTCCAGCCGCGGCCCAGATTCAGGCACACCTCAGGAGCTGAAGAGGCCTTGTCTGCGCCTGGTGGCGAAACGGTCAGAAGGCATGTCAGCCTGAGATTAGGAACAATACCAGAGGAGGGCTGTGGTGATAATGGAGCCCCCACAGATCTGAGAGGACTCATAACCCACAGAGTCAACTCTAGACCCATTGTGGTATCACCAGCAGAGGAGATTAGGTCTCCTTCCAAGTCTCCTTTCACGCCCGAAATCATTGCGGCCAGAGTGTCGAAAGCGAAGCTCCCACCCAATCTCAAGTTTGAAGGGGAGGGAGACCCAAAGGAGCATGTGGCAGCCTTTGAGACCCACATGGAGCTAGGAAACTACAACGAGGCCACATGATGCAGACACTTCCCTGCCACTCTGTCAGGGATAGCTCAGACCTGGTTCAGGACTATCCCCCAGGGAACGATTGCTTACTTTGATGAACTGAAGAAGAGATTCATTGAGCATTTCGTTAGCGGAAGTAGGAGGAACAAATCCACACATGAGCTGCTGTTGCTGAAGCAGACTCAGAATGAAAGCTTACGAGATTTCATAGGGAGGTTCAACAAAGAGCTGGTGCACATCCCAGAGCTGGAGCAGAAGCTCGCTCTGCACGCTCTGAGGAACGCCCTACCCCACACCAGTAAATTCAGAGATGACCTTAAATGGGTCACCATGAAGGAGCTCAGCGAGGCCCTGGCCCTGGCAGAAAATACATAGCTGTCGAGGACTTCAACAAAGCATCGACACACGGAGCAGAAACAGGAAGACCTGTCAGACAGGATACCAGGCAGAATGAGCACCAGTTCATGGGAGGCAGACTGAATTTCGGAGGCCCCAGGCCCTATCAGAGCAGAGGGAGAGAAAAGCAAAAAGAAGCAGAGAGGGAAGTGGATCGGCTGAAGGCCCAGGAGAAATATAACAACTATAGCAACCTCAGCGTGCCAAAAGCTGAGATCTTTCTGACCAACAGAGATGACAGCAGGTGGCACAGACCACCACCCACCAAGAAGAGAAGCCTAGGCCCCAACATGGCAGAGTTCTGCGCTTTCCATGAGGCGCCAGGCCACAATACAGAGGACTGCATAAGCCTGAAAAATGATCTGGAAAGCCTGATCAGACGAGGCTACTTCAAAGAGTACCTAGCCTGGAATCAGGGGATCAAGGAGAAGGAGCAACAGAGCGAAGGGCAGAAATTGCAGGACAAGCGGGCAGAGATCAAGGAAGGAAAAAAGAAGACGGTATACGTCATATTTGGCAGTTCTAGTTCGATGGAGGGGGAGAGGGCTCACCCACCCCAACCTCTGCTCCATCAACCAGGCAGAGCTGAGCCCAGACCTGCCAAACAAGACCTTTACGACAGAAGACCGCAAAGGCATCAGTTTCCCGCACTCTGACCCTCTAGTGGTCACTCTGGAGATTAGCAGAGTAGATGTGCGAAGAATACTGTTAGATGGCGGGAGCGCCGTGAATATCTTTTATAAGGACACCTTCGATAAATGGAGCTGGATCGTTCAATGCTGAAGCAAGGAGGAACTCCAATCGTCGGATTCACAGGGAACTCCATCATCCCAGAGGGGAGAATACATCTGACAATGACCACAGAGGGGCAGAACGGAGTGAAGAGAACTGTATTACAAGAGTTTATGGTAGTAGACCTCCCGTCACCGTACAACGCTCTGATGGGGAGGAAGTTCATCGAGGCAGTACAGGGAATCCCGTCAACCCATCACCAGACCATGCTTTTCTTAAGCAGCACTGGAGAGGTGGGCAGACTGAGGGGAGACCAGAGAGCAGCTAGGTCATGCAATCTGACCGCTCTGAAGAAGGATAAAAGACCTCCTCCTCCTGACCACTCTGGGTCCAGGAGAAAGAGGAGAAAGGAAAAGAAAGAAGGAAAGAAGAAAGAGGTTGAAGAAGCCAAGAAGGACCAGGCTGAAGGAGCCGGGAAGGAAAGAAAGGAAGGAAAGGCCGAAGAGGCCAAGGAAAGAAAAGAAGAGTGTGCTGCTATCAGTGAGGCCGATGCTCGGCCAGAAGCAGAGCAGGAAGCAAATAAGCCTGAACCGGGGGAAGAGACCGAAGAGGTACTCTTGGGACCGGAAGAAGGCAGGGCAGTCAGAATAGGTAAAGACCTGGATCCTGAAACCAGAGTCAACCTAATCAGTCTGCTGAAGGAGAATGCAGATGTGTTCGCCTTCTCAGCAGCTGAGATGCCCGGGGTAGACCCCGCCACCATCAACCACAAGTTAAACACGGCTGCAGGATACAGACCGGTGAAGCAGAAGAGAAGGAACTACTCTGCGGAGAAAAATAAAGCCATCGAGGAGGAAGTTTAGAAGCTGCTTGAGGCAGGGTTCATAGAGCCCTGCAAGAATCCAGAATGGCTGGCCAATGTGGTGATGGTTAAGAAGGCGAACGGGAGCTGGAGGATGTGTGTTGACTTCACAGACCTCAATAAGGCCTGCCCCAAGGACTGCTATCCCTTGCCAAGAATCGACCAGCTGGTAGACTCTACCAGTGGCCATGCTCTGCTTATCTTCATGGACGCGTTCAGCTGATACCATCAGATCTTCATGGATCCTGCAGATAAAGAGAAGATGGCATTCATCACCCCTATCGGGGTATTTTGCTATGTCATGATGCCCTTCGGGCTGAAGAATGCAGGCGCCACCTATCAAAGGCTGATGGGTCAGGTCTTTGCAGGTCAGAGGGGAAGGAATCTGGAGGTGTACGTGGATGACGTCATCACCAAGAGCAAAACTGAGACTGACCATATAGCAGACCTCAAGGAAACCTTCGCCAACCTCCGCAAACACAGCATGAAACTGAATCCTAAAAAATGCTTGTTCGGAGTACGGTAAGGGAAATTTCTGGGCTATCTGGTCAGTGAAAGGGGGATCGACGCGAATACCGACAAAGTGAAGGCAGCTATGGATCTGCCAGAGCCTAAAAGCATCAGAGACATCCAGAGGCTGACAGGCAGAATGACAGCCCTGTCCAGATTCATAGCTCAGTCTGCGGAAAAAGCTCTCCCGTTCTTCAAGATATTGAAGGGGAACAAAGAGTTCAAGTGGGAAGCAGAACAGAGGGAGGCATTCCAGAAGTTGAAGTCACACCTCTCTGGTCTGCCAACACTGGCCAGACCCAGGACAGGGGAAGCTCTCTTCCTGTACATTGCGTTACTGCTGCAACTGTGAGTGCAGTCCTGCTGCAGGAAGAGAACAAGAAGCAGCAACCGGTGTACTTTGTGAGCCACACCCTCACGGGTGCAGAAACACGCTACCCATTGATAGAAAAGGCAGCCTACGCAGTAGTGCTGGCCACCAGAAAGCTGAGGCCATATTTCGACGCACATCCCGTCACTGTGCTGACAAATATGCCTCTGGAAAAGGCATTGGAGAAGGTAGACAAATCGGGGAGAATCATCAACTGGGCCCTGGAGCTGACAGGGTTCGGCATCAAATTCGCCCCACGAACCGCCATAAAAGCACAAGCTCTGGCTGATTTCCTAGCAAAGTGTGCCTATCAGGAAGCAGTAGGAGAGCCCAGAGCCTGGGAAGTCTTTACAGATGGGTCTGCAACCATCAACGGTTCTGGGGCAGGCGTGGTCATCAGAACCCCGGAAGGGAAAATCATTGAATACGCCTTGAAGTTCATGTTTTCAGCAACCAATAATGAATCAGAGTACGAAGCGGCCATCGCTGGACTGCAGCTCTGCCAGACCCGGGAAGCCAAGCACGTCCACCTCAAAATTGACTCTCAGTTGGTAACCAACCAAGTCAAGGGGGAATATGAGGCTAAGGAGCCAACAATGCAGAGCTACTTGGCCAGGATGAGGTCTCTGATTTCAAAATTTGAAAGTTTTAGAATTGAACAAGTGCCTAGAGCACAACGCCCAGGAAGATGCTCTGTCCAAATTAGGGAGCAGCAGTCTGCAGGAGCTAAACAGGTCTGTTTTGGTGGAAGTCAGACCCACCAGTGCAATCTGCGAGGGTGCAGAGCGAGTTTTGGAGTTGGAGGATATGCCAGAATGGATCAGGGAGATCGCTGAGTATAAACAGACTGGTAAATTACCAGAAGGGAAGATGAAAGCAAGAAAGCTCAAGCTGACAGCATGCAGATATTGTCTGATCGGGGACGAGCTGTACAGGAAGTCTTTCGCTCTGCCCCTACTCAAATGCGTAGGGCAGAGAGATGCAGACTACATATTGAGAGAGATCCATGAGGGACTCTGCGGACACCACATTGGACCAAGAGCTCTAGCCCATAAGGCTCTCAGAGCCGGTTATTATTGGCCCACAATGAAATCTGACTCTGAAACTCTGGTGAAAAAGTGCGACAGCTGCTAGAAGTTCGCGCCAAACATCAAGCTGCCAGCAAACGACCTCATGCCGATCTACAACCCTATCCCATTCGCCCAGTGGGGGCTAGACATTCTAGGACCCTTCACAACGGCCCAATATCAGAAGAGATGGTTAGTTGTGGGGGTAGACTACTTCACTAAGTGGGTAGAGGCAGAAGCCCTATCCACCATCACAGAAGCAGCCGTCAGAAAGTTCTTGTGGCAGAGCATCATCACCAGATACGGGATTCCGAAGGCTTTCGTCTTCGACCACGGGAGACAGTTTGACAACATGCCCCTATCAGGGTGGTTGGAGCAGTTTGGGATCAAATATGCCCTATCTTCAGTCTGCAACCCTCAATGCAATTGCCAGGCCGAAGCCGCTAACAAGCAGATCCTGATAGGTCTGCAAAAGAAGCTGGAGGAACAGAAAAGCAAGTGGCTAGAGGAGCTGCCTAACACTCTGTGGTCAATCAGAACCACAGTCAAAGAGTCAACTGGGCAGACCCCCTTCCACCTGGTATATGGTTCTGAGGCTGTCATGCCTGTTGAGATCGGGTCCGAGAGTCTGAGGATCAGCCTATTTGAGCCAGGTCTGAATGACGAAGCTCTGAGAACAAATCTAGATCTGTTGGATGAATACAGAAACGAAGCTAGGCTCAGAATGGAAGCCTACAAAGCCAGAGTCAGCAGATACTATAACCGGAAAGTGAGGGCTAGGCATCTGGAGGTAGGGGATCTGGTACTAAGAAATGCAGCAGTTGTGCAGAAAGACAAAATACACTGAAAGCTGTCGGCTAAGTGGGAGGGACCCTACCAGGTTAGTGAAGAGCTATACCCTGGAACCTACAGACTGAAAAGAATGGATGGAAGCGAACTGAAAAGCAACTGGAACGCCCGAATACTGAAAAAATACTTCGTGTAACCCAGATTGTATCAAAAAACTCCCATGAATGAAAGGCCTTTGAGCCACCCTTTATCCACCACTCTCCATTTCGCATTAAACCCCCATCCCCTTATCTATTCTTTATGAAAAACAAAATGTCAAAATCAGACAGACCCTTAGCAGACTGAGAAAAAATACCACAGTCTGGCAAAAGAAAACAGGGTCTGAGTCAAACTGAAGGCTGAAGAGGCTCTTCAGACATAAAAGTAAACTATATAATGAAGAAAGGGAGCCAGCCGAAAGGTCAACTCTGTCTAGAGCCCATGAGGCCTGCAGAGTGATCGGATGCCAGCTCGACTTAGCGATGTCATAGACCTCTACCTCTAAACCTGCGGGGTCGAAGGCCCAAAAAGCAGCAAGGATAAGTCATAGACACCTAAGGTTAATGGGGACGCCAGAGTTCCTAAGAACCAAAACATACCCCGACACGAAAAAGATGGCAGAAGGAGTTAAAAGGGCGAACCCCAAAACTCCCAGAATCATCATGACTTAGGGCGTCAAATTACCTTCTTTGCTCTGCTATTATTGAATTTTTGTCACGCATAAGGCAGAGCAGAAGAGTAAAGGGCCCCTAAAGTCGCAGCTCTTAGCAAATCCCACCGGCCCCTAAGCCAAGTAAACGAAAACGCTCAGATATGTTAGGATAGCACAGCGGACTCAGCATCAGAGCAGAATACAAGACGTGCCAGGCAAAAAAGGAGCAGAATACAAGCACTTAGCAGAAATAACAAAACTTGGCATGCACAAAATAGAAAAAACAAAAGTCAACAGAAGAATACAACTTGCATTCCTGAAAAATCATTGTATCTTACATGAAAGATCTAGCTATAAGCCAGATCAGAATGCTACAGAATACTACAACAACGGCGGCTACCTAACCAAAAGAAGGGAGCAAATACAGATGAAAAGGAAATGTTTGACTATTTAATTACAAATATTACAAGATAAGTTAATTAGGATATCATCGGAGGGCAAAAACGGAGGACTGCAATCAGTTCAGCATAGGCTCCCAGCTCATCTACCTCAGCAGCTCAGACAGGAGTCACAAGAAGACAGAGGCGAAGGGTGAGATAGCCGCCCGAGTTCCTATTGCTTAGGAACAGAGCTGCCATCCTTCGCGGAGCTCCCATCAGCTTGCTGCTCCGAAGACTCTCCCTCTGAAGGTAGAGAGTAAAGCAGCTCCAAGTCTCTGAGCTCCTGGGTAGCAGGAGGTCGCATGTGCACCTGACTGGCGTAGGCATCCTCAAAGGCATCCCAGTTGAAAGAGGGCTGCAGATGCCAGAGGACCCTACGGACCGCAACTTTGCAATCCTCCCAGTACTTGTTCCCGAACGCCTCCTCCATCTGCTCAGCCCGGGCTGCCTCCTCAGCTAGCAGCTGGGCCTCTTTCTGCTTCAGGGCTTCCTCAGCCTCCTTAGCCTGCTGAGCCTCCCTCTCAGAAAGCAACTTGGAGAACTCTGCCCCTAGCTCCACCTCCCTCAATCTCAGAGCCTCCTCAGCCTCCTTGGCTTGCAGAGCCAATTTAGCAGAGCAGCCTTCGTGTTCAGCCTGTACAGCAGAGAGCTGACCCTTGAGCTGCTCCTTCAACGTTGCCTGCAGCCTGGCCTCGGAGGTCTTTAGCTTAGTCTCTGTCACTAAAGCGCGAGACAACGCCTCACTAAGCTGGGAAGAGAGCCTGGAGTGCTCAGCCGCGATAGCCTCCGCCTGCGCCGCCTAACCCTCCATGCGTTGGTTGGCGGTCCGCAGGGTGTCGCGCTCCACAATCAGAGCATCCCTCTCCTCCTCAGTTTCGCGGCAGGTAGACACAAGCAGAGAGTTCTTAGCCTTCAGCTTGGCATATTCTTGACTCTGCTGTGCTACCTGAGCCTTAAGCTGCTGCAGTTCAGGGAGATCTGCCTCATGTCTACCCAGCCCCACAGCATGGCAGAACTCCCCAATGAAGGCGCCGGTCCGCGCAGCCTGTAATCAATGAAAAAGCAGATCAGATGAAATTCAAAATATCAGAAGCAGATGACTATAAAAAGGACAGACAACTCACCAAAGAGACATCCTGAACAGCGTAGTCCGGCGAGAAGCGACTTGCCAGAAGCTTCAACCACTCACTGGGGTCAGGGAAGGCCACGGACATCTGCTCCTGCCCCTGAGCCTCATGCTTGTCATCCGCCGATTCCCTCTGCAGAGAACCTGAGCCAAAGGAAAGAGCAGTCAGTTCCACAGAAGGGAAAAGGCCGGAACTGAGACCAGGTAAGGGGTACACACCTTTGGTAACAACGTCGTCCTCAACAATAATGATCCGAGGGGAGTCAGCAGGGAGACGAGTCTTCTTCTGAGGGGGAGCTCCTTCCTCACTCTGCCTCTCTGCTGGTCTCTTCTGGGAATGTGAAGAGACCTCAGGCTCAGCTACAGTCTTCTGAGCACCCTTTGCAGGGGACTTAAGCTGGCCCGCAGTTGGAGCAGAGGTCTGATGAGCCACAGCAGACTGCACCTTCTTATCCCTCAGTTGCTGCTGAAGAAGACAAAAGGTAACAATGTCGTCAGCAAAATAGGGCACAGAACGAATTGAAAATTGTAAGACAAAGGAGAAGAAAAGAAAGCACTAACCACACGCGCCAGCTGCTCAGGAGTATGGGTAAGGACCTGCTTGAAGCCTCTGGGAGGAGGAGGAGCAGCCTTCCTACCAGGAGGAGTAGGCCTCTGGGCAGAAGGAGTAGACTTCTGAGCAGGGGGAGACACGACAGTCTCCACCACTGGGACGAAAGCTGAGCTCTGCTGCTCCACCCTCTCATGCTGGAGAGGCTCCAACACCTCCTGGTTAGTCTGACCAGGCGTAGAGAAAGCCTGCCCAGCGGGACCTATCACATCAAAATAGAAACAGGAAAATCAAAAGACCTCATGTAAAAGGTAATCTGTAAGAAAGAGCAGTCTGGGTCTGAAGAAGACACCTACCTGATGCAACCTGGCCCTCACTCTGGCCCTCTGCAGACTGAATTATGACAGTCTTAGCAGCCTCTGCCTCAGTCCTGTCAAATTCTGTCGTCGCTTGGTGGGACTCCCGACCAGCTTCATCAGACTGAGCAGCCTCTGCCTCCGTCCTGTCAAACTCTGTCATCGCTTGGTGAGTCTCCCGACCAGCTTCATCAGACTGAGCAGCCTCTGCCTCCGTCCTGTCAAACTCTGTCATCGCTTGGTCACAAAAAACTTTTTTATTTTTTTATTTTAAAAGGATAAGGCCTTGTTTGAGTTGAGCTAGTCGACTTCGAGTCTAATAAAGGTTATAGAGTCTAAGTTAAGTAAGAATAAATCCAGTTGAACAGTAAATAACACAAAACGAATTAAGATATTATATCTTTAGAAGTACGAGCATGATCAAAGGAAAGTAATTTTGTTGGTGAATGAGTCTTGCTCATCTCACGATCAACTTACTCGATTAGCAATTCTTATGAAAACTATATTAATTGATGCCATTAGATAAATAAGCTAAAGACTGATGTCTTTACTATTCTTTTTTTTTGGGTTACTAGTGAATATAATAATTGAAGGGAAGGAGCCAAACACTTTTAAAGTCTTTTGAAAAAAAAATCTTATTTATACCATCATAATTTTTCCTAATCAAGTGATAGGGTACACAGTCACATCTTCTCAAATTTTTTTTTGAAAAAGGTTAAGAGCTTGTTGTACTACAAGAATAATATTGTCATAGGGTCACCAAAATGAATATATTTTGTACAGGATTGGGCTAACAAGTCTTTCTATAATTGGAAGAAGTGGTGGACAAGGATTTTGGAAATGTCCTTATGAATAGTGTTAATAAGACCTGAGATTCTTGAATCTCGAGCATTTCAATTTTTGGAATGAGAGTGATATTCATATAATCGAACGAGATAGGCCAACTATATGTCGTGAGAGGAGTCTTGATAACTATTATCATGTCTTAATAACTATTATCATTTCCTATAACACTCAAATAGGCTCGGAAATTTTTGTTCTAAACTCATGAGAACGAGGGGCTTTCTGCAAAATCATCTCAAAGTAGGCTTTTTTATATCTTCTATTGAGTTTGGTGAGTTTGGAGCTATAAGAAGCTTGTGATAATTGGGGTCAATGAAACTTAGATTGATGGCATGAGGGTTAAATATACTTACAACCAAAAATCGTTATGACGAACTTTACTCTCTTCGAGTTGGCCATAGGGTAACAAGTTCCAGCACTGTACACCCTTAACACGAGAGAGCTTGCCTAACAACCTATTACGCCAAGAGGTGATAGGAGGATAACAATTTTTAGATTGTCATTTAGTCACAGTCCATAGTTGGTATACTGATCAACCAGAGGAAATAAGTTACAAAAATATAATGGATTTACGATAAGCTAAATATAATAATATTTTTAGGATATATTGGTGTATTAGGAAAATCTTATCTAAAAGAAATATTACTTTCGTTTTATTTTAATAATTACATTATTAGCTTAAATGATGATAGTGTTGGAAGTAAGTATAGTCCAACTTCCAAGTGTTCCTTCAAAAGAAGAAGCAATAGTCCCACAATGATAGTTTGTTTACCTTTTGATTTATTTTTGTATTCAAACAAGAGTCCCACAGTGGTAGATTGACTATATCTTGCTTTCCTTATATAATTTTCACTTCTAATAAGTCTTGTTTTGGAGACTAGAGTGTATGCTCTAGTAACCACCACACACAAGTGCACATGGACAGGGTTTGGGGCGTGCGCATGTGGTGTTGGCGCGAGCGTTCGCGGGTGGAGGTTTGTATCTTTTTACAGCTCACACCTTTAGGTTTAAAATGACAACCATGTATATCTTCTCTGATTTGTTGAATGCTAATAATATTTGCCTTTATTAACGTTTCCGTTAACCTTGAATTTCGACCATAACTAAGACTTCAGTTACTCTATCGGGACCTTTTTCCAGTCTTTATAAACTACTCCATTCTTCTCCTTTGGGACACATGTTTCAGTTCAATTCTTCATTCTACAGATTAGCTCTCAAAAGTTCTTTTACTATTACTTGGGCAGTGATCTTTGTAGCTCTCAACCGAGATTCTTGTTTGCACCTAGAATTCCAAGGTCGTGTAACCCTACAGAGCGATTGCCGTTGAGTTCGAGTGTAGAGTTCGGGGCAAATCCGATTTAACGTAGTGGGTTCTCACGCCACGATCATCCTCTTATTGCCAAATCGTTCCTTTGCATTACCTACTATCTTAATTCCTACCGTCTAAAATTTTTCCAATGCTCTTTTTATTCCCATTTCTCATTTTCATATTATAGATGATGTTGCTGACATATCACCACTTGAAAGAGGGAAACACATGAAGAGATATACTCCCTCCGTCTCAATTTGATTTTTCCATTTTATTTTTTGGGATGTTTCAAAAAGTTCTTTCCACTTTGAATCTTTTCCATTTCAAGAATATTTGTTTCCCTATCTTACCCTTCAACAACCAATTATTTACTACACTTTTTTACTTTTTGTCTTACATATGACCCACATTAAAATATTTTATTTTCCAATCACCAACTTTTCTTTCTCTCTCTTACTTTTTTAAAAGCTAAAAGGTACTAAAGTACACTTTATACAATATAAAATTAACAAGATTCTCATTCACCTCAATTTACATTGGTTTTCTCTTATATTCCAAATGAGAATATCAAATTGAGACAGAGGAAGTATAAGATTAATTTTACAAAATGAAAAAAAAACGAACAAGAGTTAGGGCCTGTTCTGTTTTATTTTCAGTTCAGTTCAGTTCAGTTCAGCTCTAATAAGTTCAGTTCAGTTCAGCTCTAATAAGTTCAGTTCAGTTCAGCTCTAATAAGTTCAGTTCAGTTCAGTTCAGTTCAGCTCCAATAAGTTCAGTTCAGTTCAGCTCCAATAAGTTCAGTTCAGTTCAGCTCCAATAAGTTCAGTTCAGTTCAGTTCAGCTTCAATAAGTTCAGTTCAGTTCAGTTCAGCTCCATTCATTATTTAACCATTTTATTTAATATATTATTAATGGTCTAATTTATTTTACTCATTATTATTGTTATTATATTATCATTGTTATTACTATTATTATTTATATATATTATTTTGGAAATATTGATAGGAATAATCCCACCTTTGGCCGGTCTTCCACCACTGGTACCACCTTCAATTAATCCAGGTATAATCCGACCTTTGACCCCCATATTCTCTCAGTGGTACCGGATGATGGCAACCTGTTTGACCATACTAAATGACCGTTGACTTATTTTTAAAAAAAAACTTAAAAAAAAAAGAAAACCCTTCCCTCCCACCACTGCCAACCACCCCTTTCCCTCCCCCTCCCCCACCACTGCCAGCCACCCCTTTCCCTCCCCCTCCCCCACCACTGCCACCGGCCCTTTTCCTCCCCCTCCCCCCCCCATTGCCACCCCCTTCCCTCCCATTCCCTTCCCCCAGAGAGCGTCTCCCCTTCCGCTACCACCCTCCCCCGTCACCATCTCCCCCACCCCAAAAATAGCCGGCAATGTTGAGGTGAGTGGGGTTAAGCTGAGTCGCCGGCGATGAGTGAGTGAGTGAGTGTTGAGATCCGTTCGTCCTTGCAGGTGAGGGAGTGGGTGAGTGTGTTCTTGCGGGTTGCGTTCTAGAGGTCGCCGCAGCGTTTCCGACGGGGCAGGGGGAGGGTGGCATGGAAAGGGAAAGGGGGAGGTGGGGTGGGGGGTTGGCTGTGTTAATCACGTAATTAAGAGAGTTTACCTGTAATTGTAGGTCATCAACAGGTTAGGGACCATTGAGAGAATATGGGTGTCAAAGGTGAGATTATTGCTGGATTAAATGAAGGTGATACCATTGGTGGAAGACTGGCCAAAGGTCGGATTATTCTTATCAATTTTTCCTATTATTTTTGTTACTACATCTTTACTCATTATTATTACTATTACTATTATTATTATGGCTGAGCAAGGTTTGGGTTGGTACGCGGTTTAACCAAATTTCATGTCAATACGAGTATTCTAATTTGCAATTGTTGTGTTATTTTGCCGACTAAATATTCACTATTACATTATACAAGTAAGCTACAAAAGCTATAAGATATGAAAAATTACAAAGTTGCTAATAATACTGCAGTACTATTTAAGGTACAACATTGTCGTTACGTTGCATATTAAAGATACTTTGGCGGTTTGTGCTGGGGTTTGGTGTATATCTCTATCATAGACTAACCCACCACAAATCGTGGTTTGGTTAGAAGCACACATCAACCCATGTTTTAAGCTAATTATTATTATAATGATAATATTAATTTAACATTATTGTTATTATATCATCATTGTCAAGTATTCGTATATTAATACTAATAATAGTAATTACTCATTATTAATTATTATATAATCAGTAATTATTATTTTTAAAATTAATTTATCATTATTATTATTATTTATTTATTTATAACTATCCTCTATTAACATCAAAAATAATATTATCATTATTTATTTGATATTTTTAATTATTAGTTTGACTATTATTACTTAGAATTATTATTACTTATTATTTAATATTCATAATAATTATTATTTACTTATTATTTATATATTTATTACAATTTAATTCAACAATTCAGTTCAGTTCAGTTCAGCTCTAATAAGTTCAGTTCAGTTCAGTTCAGTTCCAATAAGTTCAGTTCTGCTCTAATAAATTCAGTTCAGTTCAGCTCTAATAAATTCAGTTCAGTTCAGTTCAACTCCAATAAGTTCAGTTCCGTTCAGTTCAGTTCAATTCAGTTCAGTTCAGTTCAGTTCAGTTCAGTTCAACTAGATTTAGCCGAAGAGAAGAGCTCTTTACTATTTGAAATGTAATGGACACCCCAAATACTAAAAATTTAATTACTTAGACAAATTTAAAAAATGGGACTAAAACTTTGAAATTTATTGTGGTGCCAACCGAATCTCAGTCTGCTTTACTCCAAAGGGACCATGACTCCATGAGTAGCTCGTGAAAGCCAGGGTATTGTATGTGTTTGTGGCTTTGTGCCATCTGCCATACAAGATAATACCCACAAAGCCTCCAACTCCAAGCAATCAAGCATCATCATTAATCACCAGACAACATGTGACTGAGTAATATCGTTGGAAAGAATCAAGATAAGATGACTACTATTGTAAACTGTTTTAAATTGCGTGCAACTGCAAGTGCAACGCCCCTTGATTTTGCTCCAAATGGTTTTCTGATGCCCATTGTTTCTTTTCTCTAGACGCATGCTTCATTTTGGCGATTTTGCTTTTTGCTACAAAAATTTATCATTACTAGAGCATCACTAATGGTGAGTTAACAAAAAAATCTCAATCTTCTCTTTTCTCATTTCTCTCTCCTCCACATCACCCAATTGAGATTTTTCAGTTGGGATTTTTCAGTTGAGATTTTTTTCCACCTCTTAACACTGATTTTTTGAAAATTCTCAATTCTATTCTCTCTCCTACTTTTTGCTTACCCCACCACATTTTCTCTCTCTTTACCCAATTTCAATACTACACTACATATTAACTTATTATTACTAAATTGTATTATTAGTGTGATTATTATTAATTAATATAAATTAAAAATAAATTATGTAATAAATATTGATGCATAAATAATCATTAAAAATTAATAGAGAATTACGTATGTAGATGTAGATGTAGATGTACATGTACATGTTTAGTTTTTAAAAAAATTAATTGTTAATTAAGAAATAATATATGTATTCATCTCGTTAATGCTTGTTAATAATTTACTAATCATAAAGCTATAAAATTAGTATCAATATTAATCGGTAATTAAGCTTAACTTAAAATTAAACATATTTTTATTGAGGATAATTTTGAGAAATACTTTGTGGATTTTGAGATCTATTTTTCTTATTTCTACGCTTAGGCTTGGGATTAGTAGGATGATTAGGATTTCCAGATTCCATAATTATAATTTTGAATATTTTTTCAGGAATTTTAAAGGGAAGAAAACTCTATATATGATTAATGTAGCAAATTTATGAAAAATCACAATTAATTGAGAGTTTTTAAAGTTGTTCAAAATACATCAATATGGGTGTCTATTTATAGAGGATGAAAAATCATGAATTTTGATAATTTTGATAATTTTTATTTTTATTTAGCAAGATATTGGCCGTGGAATTTTAGAGCCACAAAACTAAATAAATTAGCCGGTCCAATCACGTCACGCCAGCTGGACTGACGCGCGTCAGACCCAGCTGGGTGATTTTAATTTTTTTTCGTTTTTTTGGGTTAAACGGCATTTGGCTGGTTTTGTTTGTTGCGTTTTGTTGCTTTTTTCCTTTTGGTGGGCCCCTCTCTCTCTCTTTACATTTCAACTGAGTTTTTCTCAATCAATTCTCGGTTCACCGAGATTTATCCAAAAATCTCAATTTGTGAGATTTCTCAATTGCACCATTAAGCAATTCTTTTAATCTCAAAAAAATCTCAATTGAATTGAGATTTTTTTGAGACACCCATTAAGGGTGCTCTTAGGACACTAGCTTTTTTTAGACTCGAGCAAAAATACACGAGAAAGTTTTTTGTAAATAGATTTTGAGTTATTATGTAAGAGATCGTAAGACTACAAATTAAGTTGAAGATGAATAATGTAAATTGATCTAATAAGGAAATTGATCAAGTTAAGAGTATAAATAGACACAAACAATAATTTTGGTCCATTATATATAACCTTTTCACATTATATAATATAAGGTCGAATAAGGATAATTAAATTCAATCGGTTTTATAAATTATTTTCAATACAATGTCGGTAAATTATAATAATACCTCTTCTTGCACATTCAAAAACTCTTCGGGAGTTTTGTTAACTAACTCACGAACTTCGTTGTCATACAAAATAAAACACTCATTCTATGTTCCGTCAGATACAACAATCTTCAACCTATATCTTCTGTGATAAAAAAATTATCTAAAGTTATAAGGAGTATTTTGTACATTGAAAATTTCAAAAAAGTAATGCAAATAGATAGTTTCTAAGATTAGTTCTCTTAACAATGTATATATCTTTTAGACAAAAAAGTTTTCACCCTCTTTAATAACTTTAGTGGCACATCTTATGCAAGCTTGATACCACCACCCAAAATCAAAAATCAATGTCCACTATAGTTGCCAAACAAATAACTTTCTCAATTAATTTTCTTTTTTTTAATGCTAAAGTCATAAATTTAACTAATACCTTTGAATTTCATGTATTTCGCTAGGACAACTAATTTCTAGATCATATCGCCTGGAAAAATTTGAATGCCAACTGAACGGGGTATAAAATCATTACTTACTTCTTGGCTATAAAACTCCCTCGTTTCGCAAACAATAAACAAACGCTCGACAAATCTCATATTTGTCATATATATAGCACCTATTAAAGCAAGGGATAACTATTATTGTATTTAAACAAAATGATAGTATATTCAAATAGAATATTATACACATTAGATGGACAATATCATTTTATGGCAAAAGGATAGGTAATAAACTGATTGTATGTTTTGTTAACTCGCCATCAATACTTCCCACTTCAGTAGGAGTGACATAATCATTCCTTTCCCATACACGTATTATTCGAACCCTTATGGTGTAAAATTTCATACCTTTGCTGTTGGGAAAATGTAAAACAAAATTGTTAAAACTACTATCATATTTATACATAATATTAAGTAGATAGTGACTTAACAAAAAGGGAAAAAAATTCAAATAAGGAAATCCAAAAAATTTCGGAAAATTTGTAAAAGTAAAATAACAAAAATGTTATCATGTTCATATAAAATTTCAGAAAATAATATGGATATTATGTTCTTCTAGAAAAATCAGATTATCATAATTGTATGGGTTATTTCCTGAGGTACCCCCGGGGTTAAGGCTAATTCCTCGGGTACCTCCGGGGTATTTGAGCTAGCTGAAATGCCACTGAGGTCACTATCTGAGGCTTAAATGCCCTTAATGCTAACGGAAGTTAAGTTTTCCGTTAACTTTTTATAATTAACCCTAACCCTAACTTAAATATCCCTCCCCCTCCCGTCCCCTCCCTCCCCTCCCACTACTCAACCACCACCCAAACTCCACAAACTCAACCACCACCCAAACTCCACAACCACCACCCAATACTCCGCACCTTGAACGCCGGCCACCCAGCACCACGCCCCACCTTGAACGCCGGCCACCCACCCGGCCACCCAACACCCAAAATCTCTCTCCCTCCCCGTGTTCGCTGCTGCTGCTGTAGAGTCGAACCGTCGACCTAGACGCAGCGACGAAGTGTGAGTCCGACCACCCCACTCAGACGACCACCCCAGCGCAACTAGAAGACCGCTCCACCGCAACTAGAAGATCGCCCCACCCCAGCCAGACGACCACACCACCCACTCTCCCCCCTGCACAAATGGACCACCAAATACTGGTGGGGTTTTCCTTCACTCGTCGTCTGGGTGGGGTGGTCGTATGGTGGGTGGCCGCATTGTGGCAGCGAGAGAGAGGGGTGAGGGTGAGGGTGAGGTTGGGTTGGGGTTGGGGGTTGGGGGGTGGGTCGTGGGTTTGGGGAGGGGGAGGAGAGAGAGGGAGGGGGTAGGGTGGTTTTTATTTTTTTTTAATTTTTAATTGAAACTAACGTGTAATAATGAAAGTTAATGGAACCCTAACGGGTATTTAGAAGTAATGGCATCTGAGCTAACGGCAGTGATCCCAGTGGCATTTCAACTAGCTCAAATACCCTGGGGGTACCCGAGGAATTAGCCCTAACACCGGGGGTACCTCAGGAAATTTCCCTAATTGTATTTAGTAGTCTTAATCTATTAGACACTCCTAAAATCTTCTTTAATTAAAGGAAAAACCTTTAAATAAGGAAATCCTAAAAGGTAACATGTGGTTTGATAAATATGGTGATTTTTATGGTGATTGTTTGTAGGAGAATTGTTAAATATGGATATTAAGTAGTGAAAAGTCAGATTATCTTAATTATATTTAATAGTCCTAATCTATTGGATACTCCTAAAATCTCTATTCTATAAGTGAAGAGGAGGGGGACACCAAAAATCAGCATTAATCTCTTAGTATTTAATTCCTAATTAAATAGAAGAACTCTCTCCATAACTAATTGTTTTCAAAATTTTAAATTTTCAAAAAAGAAATACGAACCACCTTAAACAAACTAACTGTTAGATTTTTATGCAGAATTTTACATGATTCCGCACGCATCGCGTGCATATAAGGCTAGTCATAAGTAAAGGAAAAAACTTGATATAACGAAATCCTAAAAATGTATAATAATATATTGACATATATGGTGATTTTTTAAGTGATTTTTTGTATGAGAATCTTTATTTATGTTTTTTTACAATCAATGTTTATGGTGATTTTTAAATTGAAAATCTTATTACTACATAATTTATGAGAATATTTATTTATGGTGATATTTTTAATTAAAATCATAACTTATTTATAGTTAAAACTATATCTTAATTGCATTTTTTAGTAAACCCTTATCTTCATGGTGCAATATTGTTAAAAACCTTGAAGATACGATATATATTAATCTAAATCGTATCTTATTTAGTATCTTTTTTAAAACTTCTTAACCTTAAACCCTTTTAAAAACTTTTTATCACTCTTATCGATGCCATCTCCTTTGGCAACGGTTTCAGTTGACGATTCATGTTAGCCGACCCCAAATCACTTTGGGAATAAGGCTTAGTTGTTGTTGTTGTATCTTATTTATGCTGATTTCATAATTTTGTTCCATAATATAGCCCGTTTTTACAATATTTATACTATTTTACAAATATTCAAGCAATATTCACCAACTGATCTTATAATGTGAATGTTATGAAATTAACATTGAAATGGCAAGATCCATAAATTGATTGTAATTGAGAAAAATTTCATGATAATGTTAAGAACCTTCTAAATTTATATATACTATTGCTAAGAACCTTGCAAATTTAATTTATCAATATTATAATGATGTTATATGAGATCTAGGCAGATAAATTAGTCTAGTTTATTTTGTTTTCATATGAAAAGTGATTTGTGTTCACTTGATTTTAGTATATAACTAAACATTAAGGTAACAAAAGATGTTTGTCTTCAAGTATATGATTTTTGATCATTTTATTACCAATGATGGTTTATTAGTGCCTTGTCAAAAAATATGCCTATATTTAATGGGATTATCGAAAAATTATGCAAATTTAGGGCATAAAATAGTTACCTTAAGAACCCTTTTTCTAATTAAAAATTGAGCAATTGAAAAAAAAACTTCTTATTTATAATAATCGAATTCTTTTCAATTGCTCAATTTTTAATTAGAAAATCATTTTTAAAAATTATGTTTAATATTATTCTTATAACTATAATGTAAAAGGTAGGTTTTACAATTAAATAACTTTACTCAATTTAGTTATCATTTCTTGCACATGTTAAACGCATTAGATATATTAAGAAAAAATGTAAAACCCCTAAATTAGCTCTATATGGCATATATCCCAAGTGATTTTGACCCTTGATTTTAGGTGGATTTCTTTTAGGTTATTTATTTTGTGCGCGTTGCATGACAATGTTTATGCTGGAAATTTAGGAAAATACCTAATGAGGATCATACAATTGCTTCAATTTTCCTTTCAGTGTAAAATATTTTTTAATTCTTTGATAATAACATTTGAAACAACATTTGATAATAACATTTTTTTTTCTTTGTATCAATTGTTATTATCAAAGATTTAAAAAAATATGTTATTATCAAATGTTAAACTAAATAAAATTATAACGTCCATAATTAAACTAAATAATATCAAGCTACTTGAGGAAAAATTTTAAGTAGATCGATTATGGTTAATTGACCTAATAAAAAGATTATGAGTTTGAATATCAAAAGATAACGACTAAATATTATTATTATTATTAAGTTACGACTTTATATTTGCTCATACTATAATATATTATATGATTATATTGTATGGTATGATTTGAAACAATATACTGAGATATGATCACTATATATACTTAAAAAAAATTACATATTAAATAGGTGATTAGGAAACTTATTAATCTTATGGTAATCAATCACGTTTTTAATGATAACTTTACTACCTATGTTTTTTTTTCAGAGGGACGTCTACTTTTTCATGCGGATTAAGGAAAAAGTGCAAAAGTAAGAGAGAAAGATGATAAAAGTAAGGAAAAATTGAAAAAGGTAGAGAGAATGAGAGAAGTGTAATAATTAAGTGAACCAACCTATTATGGTAAAAGGTACAAGTGTCTCAGTTGAATAAAAACACCTCTAAATGATTATGTCCCTATTTAAAAAATGGAGGTAGTATTATAATCAATCTATATAGACTACATGGTTGCTAATCAATCTATATATATAAGTGGATAGATTATGGTTAATTGACCTTATAAAAAGACCGTGGGCTTGCAAATCAAAATAGAAATTTTAGTTGTTTAATGGATTACTAATTATCATCTATAAAAATATAATTTCCTTTATATTAAAGTATAAGAAGGTGATTGATATGAAAAAGGAAGTTTATTTTAATTGATAACTACCGTTTAGAAAGTTGATAATTTCATTTAAATTAAAATCTAAAGATCGTCTATAAATGGTACAGATAAATACAAGATATGATTAAAAGATGACAAATTGTAAGAACTTAAGTTTAGGCTTGAATATAAAATTTGAATTTAAAATTTTTCCTCAAGTATCTTGATTTTATTTAGTTTAATTATGGACGTTATAATTTCATTTAAATTAAACTCTAAAGAACTTTTGTAAATGGTAAAGATAAATACTCCCTCCGTAACGCATTACTTGCAACGATTTAACATTAAGTGTGAGTAGAAAATGTCTAATTGTTACAAGTAATCCGTTATGGAGTGAGTATAATATATGACATAATCATGAAAAATTGTAAGTGCTTAGGTTTAGGCTTGAATTTAAATTTTGAACTTGAGTGGATAAAAACGAACTTAAATATTATGTAAGTAGATAGATTATGGCTAATTGACCTAATAAAAAGATTATGGGCATGAATATCACAAGATAACGACTAAATATTATGTATCTAAATTATATTATTATTAATAAGTTAAGATTTTATAATTGGTTATACTGTAATATATTATATGATCTGATTTGAATCAGTATAATGAGATATCATTACTATATTTATTTTAAAAAATGATTATATTATGTGATAATTTGATTGAATTATGGAATTATTAGTTGATTTAATTGATTAGTTGATTCATCTTAATCAATTAATATCATTTCAAATTGATTGATTTAATTAAAACCGTGATTGATTTCTTGATAGGAAGTTTAGTTGTTTATTTGAATATTAATTGCCATTTATAACACTTTATTGATTGATTCCGTGATTGATCTAATTTGGTAGGATATCGATTGATTTGGATAAGCTAAATGCTTGATTGATATCATATTTTAAAACGTGATTGATATAAAAAGAAGTAGTTTAGTATTTTATGTTCTAAAAAATTACCATTTATAGGACTATTATAATTTCATTTATTTTAAAATATTAAAACATGATTGATATCAGAATAGAAAGTTTAGTTGTTAAATTTATTGATAATTACCATTTATAAAACTAAATTAATTTCCTATAAATTAAATTCTAAAGATCGTTTATAAATGGTAAAGATAAGACTAATATCGTTTGTAAATAGTAAAGTTCGTTCATTAAAATTTATGGGTTAGGAAAATTTGAATACATGAAATCATTTAAGGAAAATATTGTCTAATTAACTTGGAAAATATTTGTTAAAATATTTTTCTATAAAAACGGAAAATTATAAATTTAGTCAAATTTGAATAAATGTAATCAGTTAAGGAAAACGGTATCTAATTAATTTAGGAGATTTTTGACAAAATAGGCGTTATTGCATGGTTTACCAAAGAAAAAACATCCCAGAAAGATTTGTCGTAATTTTTTTATTAGAGATTTTAATCTACTGATTTCCTTATATCAGTGAATTTAAAAAGATTTTAAACATAAAAATGGAAAAGATACAAATTTGGAGAAGAAAAGATGTTAGACAAATTTGACTACTTTTACAATAAAAAAAAGGAAATTTATGGTTTATTCAAATTTGAATACATGAAATAAATTACGAAAAATATAATCTAATTAACTTGGGAAATATTTGTTAAGATATTTTGCTATAAAAACGAAAAAAAGTTAGTCAAATTTGAATAGAGGTTATCAGTTAAGGAAAACGATATCTAATTGATTTAGGAGATTTTTGACAAAAATAGGCGTAGGTTAACCAATGAAAAATATCCCTGAAAGATTTGTCGTAATCTTTTGATAGAGATTTTAATCTACTGATTTCTTTACATAACCGAATTTAAAAAGATTTTAAACACAATGCAAAAAGGGAAAAATACAAATATTGGAGAAGAAAAGATGTTAGTCAAATTTGACTACTTTTACAATAAAAAAGAAAATTTATGGGTTAGTCAAATTTGAATACATGAAATAAGTTAAGGAAAATCTTATCTAATTAACTTGGAAAATGTTTGTTAAGATAATTTACAAAGAATTTATTGTACTGATTTCAATGTATAACCGAATTCAAAAAGATTTTAAACAAAAAACGGAAAAGAGAATTTTTTAGCAGAAAATAATTATAACTTTTGAATGTAAATTCAAATTACAAATGCGCCGCCATCAATTAAAATGAAAAATAAAATGAATTACGAAAAGTACAGTGAAAATTTTCATAAATTTTTAACTTATTACTACCTCCGTTTTTTTTAATATGCACATTTCTCCATTTTGGGATGTTTTTTTTAATTGGCACATTTCTACCTTTTGCCATAAATAGAAGGTTGGCCCACCTAATTATTACACTTCTCTCCTACTTTTTCTTTCCTTCTCTCTACCTTTTTCACTTTTTCCTTACTTTTACTAACTTTCTCTCTTACTTTTGCACTTTTTTCTTGGTTCTTGTGAAAACCTTAGGTGCATATTAAAAAAAAACGGAGGGAGTACTTGGGTTAATGTAAAGTGAAAAGTAATATATAATAATAATTTAATAAATCGGTTGACTACATCTAGATATTGTATTCAACAAATGCAAATAAAATTAAACATTACTATTACAAAACACTACAATTTACTAATACTCAAAAAATAATTAGGTAAAAATCTAGAATAACTTTGAGATTGCATACAGAACACACAAAATGTATATTCTAATAATCGAATTTGAATATAAATATGACAAAAGAATAAAAAATAATTTTATTATTGTTCAACAGGGATGAGGATTACATTTGATGAATTAACAAACAAATAAATACACAAATAAATGACAACACAAAAAAAAACAATTAGATCGATGATATATTCATTGAAATATTCAAAACCTCCATTGTGATAATTTGTGATGATGATTATGAAACTTTCTTCAATCGCATTTGGAGAATTCATCCAATAATCTTCGAATTATGAGAAATAAAAGAATGTAACAATCTTCCTTCAATCGAAATTTATAAAACCATTTTAATATTCTTGAATGATTTTATTGAATGGAGCCATGTTTTCATTTTGAGAGAAATATTTAGAATGAGAGAAGCTAGATTTAATTTTAGGGTTAGATGTGAATGAAAGGAAATAGGAAAATATTTTATTTATAGTTGTAGTTAATGTGTGGCTTGGTATCATTAATAATATCAATCAAGTTGGAAGAATCAATTAAAATCAATTACTCCCTCCGTTTTTTTAATATTTAATGCCCCCGTTCCCATTTGATGTTCTCATTTGGAATATGGGGGAAAACAAATGCAAATTAAGGTGGATGAGAATCTTTTTAATTTTATATTGTGTACTTTGCTACCTTTTTGCTTTTGAAAAAGTAAGAGAGATAAAGAAAAATGGATGATTGGAAAATCAAAGATTCTAAAGTGGGTCATGTGTAAGAGAAAAAGGAAAAAGCGTAGTAAATATTTGATTGTTAAAGGGTAAGATGGGGAAATAAATATTCTTAAAATGGAAAAGATTGAAAGCGGGAGGAACTTTTTGAAACATGCCGAAAAGGAAAATGGGAATATCAAAAGGGAACGGAGGGAGTATGTTTTACCATTTTGGGATGTTTTTTTTAATATGTACCTTTCTATCTTTTCCCATAAATGGAAGGTTGGCCCACCTAATTATTACACTTCCCTCCTACTTTTCCTTTCTAACTCTCTAACTTTTTGACTTTTTCCTTACTTTTACTAATCTTCTCTCTTAGTTTTGCACTTTTTCCTTGGTCCGTGTGCAAAAGCAAATTACATATTAAAAAAAGGAGGTAGTAAAATCAATTAGCTGTATAATTGGTAAATTATGTTATGGCAAGAATCTATATAGTTGGCAAACCAGTTATTTAGGGATATTGATGACATTTAAACCGTTAATTCAGGGATTTTTTCCCTTAATTAATTGTTAAAACTAATTTAATATGCACAAGTCATGTGAACAAGCCACGTGACATTATTCATTTTTAAACCGCACGATTGAAGCTGCTCTCAACACGTGGCCAAAATCATTTTGCCTTAGTGTAATATATAGATATTTAGATTGAAGGTAATACATTAACTCCTTTGTATAATATTTTTTACTGCTGGAAACGGAAGCTCATAAGCATTTACTTTACATTTTATTCGGTTGGACAGGGTGGGTAACAAATACTGTCCGAGGGTAATTGATTCATCCAACTTGTTACCGCTCTAAACCTAAAGTAATAGTAGTCGTTCCCGCTCAAATAAAAGCTGCCTGTTTCTCCCTTCTTCTTCTCCTCTTTAGCTTTTTCGAGTTTCCACGCAAAATTTCAAGTTTCTCGCTCTCGAATTTTGTCGCGCTAGGTCTCGTCGGCAAAAGCTTTGCTTGCCTCTTCCACTTCCTTCGTAATCGCTCGATTCTTCACTGAAATTTCTCTCTAACTATCAATGTTTTTGAGTTGAAGTTCATCTTTGTCTGTTTCATTATTCGTTGAAATGAGCTTGAATATTGCTTGTTTTGTGAAATTTTTGTCTATAGCATTTTCTGTGAGATTTTGCTTTTATATTATGATACTTGTGATAAATGAAATGGTATATAAATAATTTGCATCGATTAGCTTACTTGAACTGAAAATTATCTTCTTTCCGATGAAATTTGTTGTTGAGATTGAAGTTTTAGAGTGAGGACTCCTGAATAATGCTATGAGGTTGAGAGTCACAGTTGAAAAGATTTACGAAATTGAAGCAAGTGAATCATTTATTGGCTAATTCTCTCTTGTGCAACTTTGCTATAATGCTTTGTCATCTGTAATGCTTTGTAGTTAGGAAAATAATTAGTCATCCTAAAATCACATTTTAGTATTACCGCATAGTTCAAACAAATTGATTACATAGACATGATAAAAAATATAACTAGACTTAAGCTTTTGTTTCTTCAAGTCAAGGCCGTCTTGTAGAAATCGGGGATCCTGTTGATGTATCATATTTATATGTAAGTTTTAGATGCATTTACATTGCATTTAGAACTCATTTTTGAGCACTTAGGTGCATAATGACATGAATTACATAAATTGTTCTACTACTCACCGTTTGTGTGTTTCGATGATATTCATGTTATTTTTGTACAAATTGATCATGATTATCAAGAATCTAGCCTATTAATCATTGAGGATGAAGGTAGCTTACACAAGGATCATATTGCATCCGTTTGGGATAATTTTGAGTTGGAATGAAGTAAAAAGTTAGTGAAAGAAGTGCAAAAACTGACACATGCTCACTATTTTCATGATGATTTGCTTTTGATAAAAATTGATAATCAAGAAATTCCAATTGGGTTGGATTCTAGACTTCAAAAGCTTTTCAATGACAGTCACTCGCCCCAATCGGACATACGGTTTGGAGATATGACCTTTGCAAGTTGACGTAGTTTCGCCAGTCCGCTCACCCGCCCGCCGGGGCATGAGCGCCCGATCGGACGCGAGAGCCTTTTCCCTCCCTTTTCTTATTTTTTTCTAAGTTTTGTCCACCCAACCTCGCCCGGGAGGGCCATTTGGCCGGGGGGAGGGGGAGCATTTCCCCCGGGGGGCGGACGGTTCTTCGGGAGAGCGTTTTTCTCCGTTTTCAAAGTAGGTTTAAGCTTATGTCTTTAAATAAGATGGAATTTTGGATTAAACATCACTTTTAGCTTATCTTAGTATTGTTAAACTCTTAGTTTTCTCTCTAGATCTAATCTATACATACTTTGAAGATTATTTAAACTTTTAAGAAGTTCTTGCCTTTCCTTTCATTTGGTTATAGTTTCTTCCATTGTTCTTTATTGCTTTCAAGTATTTGCTCTCTTTTTTATTAGATGCTTCAAAGTATGAACCTTTCATTAGTTGTTGCTTTTGTTACTTTACTCATGAGTGAGTAGATTTTTATTCTAGGGTTTTAGGGAGGAAAACCATGTTTATACCATGATTATTATTTGAATTGCTATTAGTTCAATGATTAGGGCAATTATAGTGTGATTTGTTCTTGAATTCGTGGTTTATGTTATTGCGCAGTTTTATAAATTACGTCTGAAAACTTGAGTATGACTCGGTCATAGGCTTACTTTTAGAGTCTTAGAACACACTATTAATTTTGATTATGTGAACGATCGTACTAAATATGTTGAATTATGAGCATTATGACCCTATTGTAGGTTTAACACCTGCTCTAATTGCTCGACTCTTGACCTAGGTATTATTAGTCGGTTGAACCCCTTTGACTGGTATAAGCATGGTGGACCGAACTAATACCCTGACCTTTAATTCATAGTTTAAATTCCCTCTTTAATATTGCTTTCTTTAGTTTAAATAGTAGTTCAGCTTATTCCTATCTGATCTTGTCTGAAGTAGCTCTTTAGCTGAATATTAACTTAGAAACTCTGTCTCTACGTGGATTCGACCCTACTTCCCTTGACTATTGCTGTTAGAGGAATTTAAAATTTATCTTTGATTAGGTGATACGACTTTAGCCTATCAAATTTTGGCGCCGTTGCCGGAGAGACGACTAGTTTTCTATTTTTCATTTGGTTATTTGGTTTACTTCTTTCTGCCTCATTGGAATTTCATCGTTCCAATTGAGGTACATGTTACTGCTTCTCTTTGTTTCTTTTGTATGCCCAAGTTTTAAAGAAACGGTACCCCCATCCCATAGGATCCCAATCTTACAAAGACACTCAGGCAACTTCGAAAGAAAATTCAAAAAGAAAAGCAGTCTGTTCAGCTGAACACCTCTGAAGCAGACACTTCGAGTTAAGCTATGGCTAAATCGTTGAATTCATATGGGGTGCCTAATCCTGACGGCATTTCCACTGGCCCACCAATGCCCACCATCGCCGCTAACAATTTCGAGATTAAGCCTGGACTCATCAACATGGTTCAACAAAATCAGTTTGGTGGGCTTCCCATTAAATATCCGGCCAATCATCTACAAAGATTTCAACAACTCCGCAGAACTGTAAAGCATCAAGGAGCCACACCTGAGCAATTGAAGGTCATGCTATTCGAGTTTTCACTCCGCGACAGAGCTCAGAAGTGGTTCACGGATATCAAAGTATCAGAATGGTTGGAAGTTTCTGCTACGTTCCTGAGAGTATTATCCACCTACAAAAACAACAGAAATCAGAAACAAACTAGCCACGTTTTCCCAAGAGCCTGATGAAACACTTCGGAAATCGTAGGCTATGTTCAGAGATCTACAGAGAGAGTGTCCACATCACAACATGGACAAATGGTTCTTGACACAAACATTCTACAATGGTCTGCAACCTCAGACGAAGAGTATTGTCGACTTGTCTACGGGAGGAGTTTTTCTAGATAAGGAAGTGGATGTAGGCTATGATTTCCTGTCAAACCTTGCAGCCAATGATCATTCCATTTCCCAAAACCTCAAAGGAAGAAGACTGCGTATTGGATGTAGATGGATGTAGATGCCCTTACATTGTTGACTTCGCAAGTGGCGAAACTGAATATGAAGTTTGACACCTTAAAATCCTCTACCTTGACACCCCCTCCTTTGAGCATTAATGCCATGTCTGCCATTGAACTCATTACCTCATCTTACTGCGAGATATGTGGTGTTCAGGATCATTTTGGGCACGATTGTCGGTTCAATCAAAATCAGATGGAGCAGCGAAATGCCTTCCAACTGAGACCACAAAATTTCCCCCTCCACATAACTACCAAATTCAACAAAAATTTCTACCCCCACCACAAAATCATTCTAAACCACCATTCTACCAAAACCCCCTGGTTTTCGGAAACCCCACCATAAAATTTCCATCATCCTAATAACTTTCAAACCCCACAAAATTTTCAAATCTCACCTCCACAAATAGCCCCACAAGTGCCTACTACGTCTGAATTGATTAAGTTAATGCTGGCTATGCAGAAAAATAACGAGGAGGCACAAAGAGCTCAAGAGAGGCATATGCTGGCTCAAGAGAAGTACATCAAACTTCTCGAGACTCAGATTGCCCAATTGGCAGGAAACAATGCTCAGAGGCAGCAGGGACAATTGCCTGGGCAACCCATTCAGAGGGAGCAAGTGAATGCCATCGATGATGCTGCCCGACTAAGGGGAAAGAGGTGGTAGAGGAAGGAGAAGGGAAGAGTTCGACGTCTTAGGTTGAATTATCTGACGAAGCTTAATAGTCAAGGAAGAAAAAAGAAAAGGTTTCTGAAACGCCTTTTACACCAAGGCTACCTTTTCATCACAGGATGCAGAAATCAAAGGTCGAGCAACAATTTGGTAAGTTCTTGACTATGGTCAAGAACCTTGAGGTAACGATTCCTTTCACTGAATTAATTACTCAAGTTCCTGTTTATGCCAAATTTTTGAATGACATGATAACTAAGAAGATAGACTTTGGTAGGGTAGAATGTGTTGCTCTTACTGCAGAGTGTAGTGCTTTTATAAATAATAAAACCCCACCTAAGATGAAAGATCCTGGTAGTTTTTATTTTCCTTGCTATCTTGGACCTATTTTTATTGATAAGACTTTGTGTGATTTAGGTGCTTCTGTTGTGTTATGCCTTTATCTGTTTATAAGAAACTGAATATGGGAGTACTTAAATGCACACAAATTGCTTTATAGATGGCTGATCGTTCTATAAAATATCCCCTACGTATTTTAGAGGATGTTCCTGTTAGAGTTGGGAAATTCTACAATCCTGTTGATTTTGTGGTACTTGATATGGAGGAGGATGCCTGATAAGCACTTTATTGTGCTTAATTGTAGGTCATTTTTAGTGTCATTACATGTAGTTTAGAGCATTGAAGCCTAGCATTGCATGATTTTTGTCACCTTTGAGTTATTCTATCGCTTCATTATCTGTTTAGTTGTTTTTGGATGATTTCCAGGCTAACCGGCATGTTTTTGAAGTCATTTGATCATCGGAAGACTAGTTGTGGACTTTTGAACTTCAAATGGACATAACTTTTGATCCATAAATCGGATTAAGGTAATTCCAAAGGGAGGTGTTAGGTCATTTTGATAGCTTTCCAATGACTGGTGATGAGCCCAATCCGATAAGAGACGAGAGAGATATGATTGTTTGAAGTTGAGATGTCCGTTGACCAAAAGTCAACACGCCCATTTTGATTTCAACATGCCCGTATTGGTCTTTTTCCACGAAGCCAGTCCTGCTCTACTTGCCCACTGATTTGAGAAGTTCAGGCCAACACGCCCGTGTCCATTTTGACACGCCCGTGTTGGCTAAATTCTACAAAGACAATAACTTTTGCGGAGAATGGCTAAAGACTTGAGATTTCAGAGTAGCATGTCTACACGGCCGTGTCGTTTTTGACACGCCCGTGTAGCCCTGTATTCGGGTTTTTTCCCGATTTTCAGTCTTCATTTATGAGATAATGTAAATAGGTGTTTGCATTTTTGCTTTGTATTAACACAACTCTTAGACTCTAATTACTAGTTTTTCTCTCTAAACACTCTCAAACTTTTAGTTTTTCATATTGTCACTCTTATTGAAGGTCAATTGTTCATTCAATCCAAGTAATTTTCTTTCAATCTCTTTTCTCTATTTTCATTGCTTTGTTAATCATGTTAAATTTTATTAATCTCTTTACCTTTGAATCTGACAGGCTGAAGTCGTATCACCTTATCAAAAGTAAACCTAAAGTTCTCTAACAAATAATAGTCAGGGAAGTAGGGTCGAATCCACAGAGAAACAATGTTCTTTTTCTAATTATCGGTCAAATCTAGATTATAGAGAACGAGTGATGTGGGTAATTATACTACACTATAACTATAACAAGAATATCAATAATAAAGAGTCTAGGGCATAGGTTCATCAATGAATAATATTTCGGGATGAAACACAACAATCAATAATTAATAATGCAGTTATATAGGTTGATTTACTCTCTCGAATCGAAATCAACCATAGAATGATATTAATAGGCTCTCGCAATTTATTAATACCAACTCTACCTATTGAAACTTGCCTTAATATTAAGTTGATACCTCTCGGCGCATAACCTAATATTGCAACACTATAACAATAAGATCCGGCCAAAGCGAATTGAATAGATATAAAAACATTCAATAGGAATCAATATACATCATTAAAAATCAATACTTTAGAAACATCCCTTCACTCAATCATAATTGGGAAAACATATTCATAATTAAATAAGCAGGCATGAATTAGTAATCAAGAGTCGAATAGAAATAAGAAGAGAAGAGAAAGAATATCAATTGTAGAACCAATCTCCCAAAATCAAAGCTTCTATTGAAAATTCAATGTAAATTGGGGAAAAAGCAAAACTAGGGATCTTGAATAATTCAGAGAAAAAGAATTCTAATCTAAAATGAATTAATGATAGAAAATAAGATAGAAAATAAGGGATAATTCTACCATGGCTACAACAAAATAGTAGCCACTATAACTATTTTAATATACATCCTTCATTATTTGTAGGCTCATTGATATCACGTATTTATATAGAGTTTTCTCCCTTATTTACAAGCTAATTTGTGCGTCATTGGAGCTCTTGGGAGCTATTTTATGCTAACTATCGTATATAGTTGTGATTTTGTGTTTTAGCGTTGAATTGCAGGTTTTAGGGAGTTTTCTCTTTATTCCCGAGCTATTTGGAAGCAACCACGACTTTACGAGATGTTACGAGGCACGTAGGATGGCTCACGAGCTTTATGGGTAGTTTAGGAGGTCCCAAGACCTCTGAACGTGAAGAATTGAGAGCCAAAGAGTCAAAAAGGAGTTTTCTGTGCTCTGATCGGGCAAAAATGGCCCGATCGGGCGAAGATATGGTGATCGGGTATAGAAGTTGCGGACCCGATCGGGCGAGCAACCATGCCCCATACCAGATCGGGCATAATGTGCCCGACCCGATCGGGTCTCCTCCATTTAAGCTGCTGCTGTTGTACGTATCAAAATGGAGCGTTGTGCCTTTTTTCGCTGGGGACCCAATCCCAGACCCGATCGGGTGCTGGATCGGGTGGGCCCAATATCTTGCCATTTGATGCTGCTGGTTGCGTGGAAACAAAAGGGAATGGTTGAATCAAATTTGTGTGTGGGCCCGATCGGGTGGCCTTTGGCCCGATCGGGTCCCGGGCATATCTTCGTGATTTTCGTCTTTTAATTTCCGTTTTTAGCTAGGCTTGAGGGGGTATTATAAATACCTTTTCCTCATTATTTTAGAGACACTTTTTTTTACGTCCTATTATTCTAGTTTATGTCTCATAGTTCTTAGCTTAGTTTAAACACTTTAGATTAGATTAAGGGTGATTGAACCTATTCGATTTCAATAAAAGTTCCTGCTTTCTGTCAGTTGGTATTCTTCTTTACTCTAATCTCTTTTATTAATCTTAATTGCTTAGCTTAAGTATTTAATCATTCAAGATGTAATTATTAGGGTTTCATATTTGTTTTGTTGTTGTCAATTCAATTATGAGTGAGTAGTTCTCTTTCTAGGGTGTTAGATAGGAAAGCCATGTTTATACCATGATTGTTATTTAAATTTCTATCAAATTCTAGGGCTTGATTAGGGTGATTGTGATGTGGTTTGTTCTTAATTAGTGATTAATGTTAGTGTACAATTTCATTGATTGCTTGTGGTTAATAGTTGTTTGCACAGATCCGTCTTACGACTAGAGGCCTAGGACACATCAGTAGTTCTGATTACGTTAGTGAACATGCGGCGTATGTTGAACTATGACCGTTGAGTCTTAACCATAGCACAACACATGCTCTAATCCCTCGACTCGTCGCTTAGGTTTTGATAGTAGTTTACCTTGTTTGATTGGTATAAGCATGGTGGACCGACCTAATACCCTAGGTTTTTAGTCCATATTTAATTCCTCGGTTTAATTTGTCTTCCTTAGCTTAATCTTTAGCTCAGTTAATTTTTCCCTGATTTCATCTGGAGTAGCTTACTGATTGAATATTAATTTAGAAACTCTGTCTCCATGTGGATTCGACCCTGGTTCCATTGACTACCTTAGTTAGAGGACTGTAGGTTTATCTTTGAATAGGTGATACGACTAAATCCTATCAAATTTTGGCGCCGTTGCTGGGGAGACGGCTAGTTTTCTAAGTTTTTATTTGGTTATTTGGTCTACTTCTCTGTACCTCATTGGAACTTCATTGTTCCAATTGAGGTACGTTTTACTGCTTCTTTTTGTTTCTTTTGTATGCCCAGGTCTCAAAGAAACGGTTCCCCCATTCCAGCTGATTCCGATCTTACTAGGACAATCAGGCGGATCCGAAAGAAAAATCAGAAAGAAAAGCAGTCTGTTCAGCTGAACACCTCTGGAACAGACACATTGAGTTCAGTTATGTCTAAATCACTGAAGTCATATGGGGTGCGCAACCCAGATGGTCTCTCCACTGGACCTACTACGCCCACCATTGCAGCGGCAAATTTCGAAATTAAGCCTGGACTCATCAGCATGGTTCAGCAAAATCAGTTTGGTGGGCATCCTACTGAAGACCCGGCAAATCATCTGCAGCGGTTTCAACAGCTTTGTCGAACCGTCAAACATGCCGGCGTCACTCCAGATCAATTAAAGGTCATGTTGTTCGAGTTCTCATTGAGAGATAGAGCCCAGAAATGGTTGAACGACGTGAAAGAAACAGAGTGGAGTGAGATTTATGCTGCGTTTCTGAGAGAGTATTATCCACCTACAAAGACAGCAGAAATCAGAAACAAACTAGCCACGTTCTCCCAAGAGCCTGATGAAACATTACGAGAAGCGTGGACTAGATTTAGAGATTTACAGAGAGAGTGTCCACACCACAACATGGACAAATGGTTCTTGACGCAGACATTTTACAACGGTCTGCAGCCTCAGACGAAGAGTATTGTTGATTCGTCTGCAGGAGGAGTTTTTCTGGATAAGGAAGTGGATGTAGGCTATGAGTTTCTATCAAACCTCGCAGCCAATGATCATTCCACTTCCCGAAGCCTCACGAGGAAGGTACTGGAGGTAGATGCCATTGCATTATTGACTTCGCAGATAGCGAAGCTGAGTCAGCAGATTAACACCTTCAGTTCTTCTTCCTCAGCAACACCTCCTTTGAGTATCAATGCTATGTCTGCCGTAGCACCCATTACTTCATCTTACTGCGAGGTATGTGGTGTTCAGGGTCACATTAGGCATGACTGTCAATTCAGTCAACTTCAGATGGAGCAGGCAAACGCATTTCAACAAAGACCACAAACCTTGCCCCCTCCACATAACTACCAAAACCCACAAAACCATCATCCTCCACCTCCACAAAACCATCCCAAACCCTCTTACTATCAAACCCCACAAAACTTTCAGAGACCCCCATCACAAAACTTCCATAACCACAATAATTTCCAAACTCGACAAAATTTTCCCACCCCACCTCCACAAAACAATAACCCACAAGAGCCTCCCATATCTGAAGTGATGAAACTAATGTTGAGCATGCAAAAGACTAGTGAGGATGCGCAAAGAGCTCAAGAGAGACAAATGCTTGCTATGCAAAGAGCTAATGAGGAAGCACAAAGAGCCCAAGAGAAGCACATCAAACTTCTCGAGGCTCAAGTTGCACAATTAGCAAGCACTAATGCTCAGAGACGTCAGGGGGAACTGCCAGGGCAACCCATTCAGAGAGAACATGTGAATGCCATTACTCTTCGTAGTGGCATTGCATATGATGCGCCTCCGTTGCCCGTTGATGAGGTTACCCCAATTGCAGGGAAGAAGAGGGTGGTAGAGGAAGGAAAAAGGAAGAATTCGACATCTGAAGTCGATTTGTCTGCAGAAGCTGAAGAGACAGGGAAGAAAAAGGAGAAGGTTTCTGAAACGCCTTTTACACCAAGGCTACCTTTTCCTCACAGGATGCAACAGTCAAAGGTCAATCAACAGTTTGGTAAGTTCTTGACTATGGTCAAGAACCTTGAGGTAACGATTCCATTCACAGATTTAATTACCCAAGTCCCTATTAAATTTCTGAAAGACATGAAAACAAAGAAAATAGACTTTGGTTGGGTAGAACGTGTCGCTCTTACTGAAGAGTGCAGTGCTTTTATTCAGAATAAAACCCCACCAAAGTTAAAAGATCCTGGTAGTTTTTCTATACCCTGCCATCTTTGACCTATTTTTGTTGATAAGGCTTTGTGTGATTTAGGTGCTTCCGTTTCTGTTATGCCATTATCTGTTTATAAGAAACTGAATATGGGAGCACTTAAATGCACACAAATAACTTTACAGATGGCTGATCGTTCTTTAAAATACCCCCTAGGTGTTTTAGAGGACGTTCCTGTTAGGGTTGGAAAATTCTATATTCCTGTTGATTTTGTGGTGTTAGATATGGATGAGGATGCCCAGATTCCTATTATTCTGGGTAGGCTGTTTTTGTGTACTGCTGGTGCTGTCATCAATGTCAAGTCTGGGTCTTTAACTCTTAGTGTTGGTGATGATAAAGTGATTTTTAAACTAACCAATGCTGTTAAGGCACCTATGCTTGAGCAATCTTGTTGCAGGGCTGAGGTTTTGGATGAGGTAGGTGTGGAGAAGGTTCCAACTACACCTAAGGTTGCCTCGCCGTCTGGAGGCATTATCAAGAACATTTGGAGGCGAAAGATGTTTGATGAGGGTGGCACTCATTGCCAAGCCCCTCCTATTTGAGAGATGGAGGATTATGGTCGTGCGGGACCTTTATAAACCAGCGCTATGCGAGAGGCAACTCGTATTTTTCTTTCCCTTTTTCCTTTTCTTTTTATTTTTCTTCTTGTGAGCGAGAGTGAGGGTACTAACACTGTTTTCCTCTTAGCATAGTCCTTGTCACCTTTTGGCATTAAGGACACTGCCAAGTTCAGCTTGGGGGAGGAGTTCTGTTTGTATTCTCTATCTCTTTTACTGCTTTCTAGGATAGATTTACTGCTTTCGAAAAATTCTGAAAAAATCAAAAAAATATGGTTCCCATGACTGGTTTAGTTGCCTCCCTGTGCCCCTTGTTGTGCTCTATTTGAAAATGATTTGACTTTGTTTTCTGGATAGCTGGGCATTTGTGATCTTGAGGCTATGACTTGATGTTTGATTGCTATGATTTCGAGCAAAATTTGATTATATTACACCACTTTGTGCTGCATATCTGAATTGGTTAGACTGTGAGGCCTCTTTGTAGCCTATTGGATTCATATTATTATCCAGTCTATTTTTGTGTGTTAGTTCCTCTTTAGTGGATTGATCTTGACTTTGACTTCGTACTTGTCTGATTTTCGATGACTTGTGGCATATGCTGTGATAGAGGCATTCTTTTGTCTTATTCTTGAGCTTCAGAGTGAATTTTTGATATACTTTTATCCGCCTTAGCCCCGTTTAGCCTAATGACTTGTTTCGTGATACTTAAACCCCTATTATGAGCCCAAAGCCTTCACTTGATATTATTCCAAGCCTAGCTTGGGGGAGCTTTTGTATGGGTTGAGTTTGAGATTGGTTTCTTGGTTTAGTTTGGTTGTTGAGGAATTTAAAAGTGTATTTGTTGTGGCTTGAGGGTGAGAAAAAGGAAAAGAAAAAGCAAATTTAGAGTTGCGTGGATGAAGTTCAAAAAAATGAAAGAAAAATGAAATAAAAGTTCAAAATTCAAAGTTCTTTCATTCACGTACGTTCTTAAAGAAATATTCGCTTCGTTGCTTGAACACTACAAAAATTCGCTTATATAGCGACGGAATATTTGCAACGAAATCAATTCCGTTGCTAAATTAGCAACGGAAAATTCTAAACCTTCGCTGTTTAAAACTAGCGACAAAAGTATTAGTATCCGTAGCTAATTTTAGCAACGGAAAAAATAATCCGTTGCATATTAGCGACAGATTCTACTTGCCCGTCGCTGATACTTTTTAATTTTTCGCTTTTTAAAATCTAACCTAATACTTATGCAAAATACGTCTACTTTGGTGAAACGCTCATTTTCTCTCTCCTTCCCTCTCTCAATCTCTGAGGACCCATGTGACCGCCGAGTGCTTGACTGGTCGAACCCATCTACATCTTCCTTGTCACGGCTGGGGCTAGGGCTACATCAACGACGGCTGCCCAGGCGGCGTTCTCCCTTCCTAAGGTATGGCTCTAATTCTACTCCATTCTACAGAAGACCCACTCTAAACCTCTTATTAGTGGTATTTTTGGGCACAATTTGTCAATTGGTTGTGCTTATGTTGATTAAGATCCAAAATTTTACTAGACTTTTCTATGTTTTAGGATGATTGGTTCATTAGGGTTTGTAATTGAGAGATTGAAATGTATTATCATCTTGACCTTCTTTCATTCAATAGGTTTTGTTATAATTGCTTGTCTTCTTCCCTTTTATTAATCAATGAAGTTAACTACTTACATTCACAGAATTTTTTATTATTATAAATGAAGTTACTTAAGTTTAGGGTTCAAAGGTTAGTTATATACTATTGTTGTTTATGCTCTCTTTGTTGTTGTATAGTTCCTAAATTTTGTTGCTTTAGACATGGGTCCATGAAAAACTAGTTAATTGAGCTTATAATGTTATACTACTATATGTCAATAATCAGTCTTATGAGCTGTTACTTAGATCACTTTCCTGTGTGTTTTTTCCTGCCTTTCTGCTCTGTTCAATGATCAATGATGTGAAACTGCTCCTATTGCTGTTAACAACCCTCTCCGTCTTCTAAAAATGGCTGAATGGAAAATAAAAAATCAGCCTTTTCGTATATCTTTAAAGTCGAATTTTCTGGAATGTCATAGCATATCGAAGCTTGCTATCCCCTTAGTGTGATTGACATTGCATATAATCTTATTAGACTTCCTGGAGGCTGTCAAAAATGAAAACACAGTCGAAGCATCTAGCATTCAGCAATGAATCTATCAGCTAAGTTTTCCCCTCTTCCTTGTGCAACTTTCTTTACTAATCAAGAGCTCATCAACTTTGTGGTAGATTTCTGTATCCTATCCTTAGTTATATTGGTAGACCTTGAGTCTGGACCAATCATGGAAGGCTCGAAATGCTCTTCACATGCAATTTTATTTTTACACTTTCTGTTTTGTGTTTCATTTATGGATAAGATTGGGTCTTGCAGGTGGAGCTGCACATTGATTCTGAGACATTTCATTTGATGGTTGCGTCACATATAGTTCTGAGAGTTTAATTTCTTGTCGTAATCTTAATTAGCTGGTAAGTATACTTCATATTAGTATCTTTAATTTCTTGTTTTCTGGTTATTTCAGTAACAGTAGCAGTGACTAACATATTACAGCAACAAATGAGAAGTATATACTCAAGTGCAGTATGTACTGATGTTGTTCTGCACCGTTAATAAAGGTCTTTACAAACATAAGCATCAGAAGTATGTACTCATGTTGTTATGCACCGTTATATATCTTCATCTGTAATTAATCAAAGAAGCTGGTGAAGAACACGGCACACATTGATTGGAAGTTACTGTATTAGCTTCCACCAATTCTTTAAGATATGAAATGAGATATTGAGAATATAGACCATACTACGAAAACTAAACCAAAGAATATACTCCGCCGCTGCTGATGAACACATTTCGTGATCTTACATTTGGAGCAAACAACACCCTTTTCTTCTATAGTCAACATAAATCATTAACAAATTGATGTATTTTTTTGGTAGGTTGATGATTCCAACTATGATAACTTACTTGCCATTGCCGTTGTTATCAAACAAAAGCACAATCTTGATTCCATATTTTAAAAGGTATGTAGTGATCAACAATTTGGCATCTGTAGTTGACATATCTTATTCTGTTTTTCATTTGGTCAGGCTTCCGCTTACATCTTGTAATTAATTCAGTATTTGGTGGAAAATTTTACGATTTTATTGTTCCTTTATGATGGTAACATGAACGTCGTGTGGGATCTATATAGAAGCAACAAGGCTTGATATTTAGTGGCCATGTGGTTTCATGCTCTGATTTACTTTTGTTGATAAGTTTATTGATCACTAAGAGATAGTATTGAGGATATTATATATGCATAAGGCCAATGAGGTAAGGAGAACGTTTATTTGGCATATGAAGTTTGCTTATATATTAATGAATTAATGGTGAATGATCTAGCTTAGGGGGTTTTAGATGTTAAAATTTCTAGCAAGAGTTGCCTGATAGTAAGGTTGGGATTTTTACTAGAAACTGATGTGGGGTGTTTTTGGTGAAAATTTGCAGATTAAGGCAATTATACAATGCGTTGCCTGCATCTCAAATTCTCAGGTGAGCTTTACCCTTGAATCTGCTTACTTTTTCTTAAAGTAGTGATCCTAATTACAATTTATGTGGAAATTTTCTAAACAAATGTTACAGACTTGTAGTTTATTTGTTGTTGTTGAATATTGCATTTTCAGGAAGTACTTCAGTTGAATTTTTCTTTACTACTTGTTTAAGGTCAACAAATGTTGCAGACTTAAGAACTGGTTTGCTTTACTACTTGTTGTAGGTTAAGTACTGAAAAGATAAATGCGAAAGTGAGACTCAAACGACAGAAAATCAATTGTTCTTTGCAGCTACTTGAGAAGGGGAAAGATACTTGGTGCTTGCGCAACTACTTATTTGTATGGTGAGAAGACCAAAAGTCGAGTCTCCTGTAATTTTGTAAGGCCATATACGAAAATAAGCTTCTTACCAGGGCATGAAAGTAGCATTTTTGTTTTTAGATAATACCAGATTCCTTCACATATATGGGATACTTATGTATGTAGTTACAAGTGTGGCAGTGTGTATTATGCCATGAGAAAATTTTGTAACCATCAAAATCTTTTTTTGGGTACATGAATCTTAGAAGAGATGTATGTTATTGAAAGTTTATGAGTATAATATTTGTTTTATGTTTTCATCATACAAAATTTGTATATATATATATATATATATATATGAATGTATAATATGAATTCTTTTTCCTTAATCAGCGACAATAACATAAAATCTGTTGCTAACTCTAGTAGCTTTTGGTGAAATTCGTTTCTTCAACCAGCGACGGAAAGTATTTATGCGTTTTTAATTTAGCGACGGAATCATAAAACCGTTGCTAAGCTTAGCGACGGAAATCACCAATCCGTTGCTAAGAGTAGCGAGGGAAATCATAAAATCCGTTGCTAACGTCAGCGACGGATATGTGGTTCCGTTGCTAAGTTTAGCGACGGATTGGTGATTTCCGTTGCTAATGCTGGCGACAGAAAAGTTGTTAATCCGTTGCTGACATTGGTTAGCGACGAGCACTTCTGCAACGGACGTTATCCATCGCTAAATCCGTCGCTAGGCATAATTAGCAACGGATTATAGCTGTTCAGCAACGGTTTTTTGCCGTCGCTAAATGCCAGTTTTTTTGTAGTGGAAAATTGGGTTTGTTACGAGTTTTTCATTGATTTATGAGATTTGGATTACTTTACGTGGTTTTATGGTGTTGTTGGGAGTTGTGTAGGCCATCTTAGGCCTTGTTTGAATGATTCATTCTCCCTCTTTCTCGGTTTTTCCACCACATTACCCAAAAGTATCCCCTACCTCTTACCTAAGCCCCATTACAACCCTACAAAGTCCTCTTGAGCTCGTGTCTACATTGTTCATTTGATTGATTTCGAGTCAGTTGGTCAAAGTTAAAGAGTAAGTCTGCTAATTGAGTCGACTTGACTAGGATGAGCGTCATTGAACCTTCTTAAAGACATGAGAGTATGAGTGGGAAGGGTATTTATGGACGGGTTGGTGAGTGTTCGGGCATATTCTTTGCCTGCCACAAAATAGAGAGGAGTGACACCCTAGTGAGAGCCTTTTCAGGACTTGTATGCCTTATGGATGCTTGAATATGATAAATTTCTTGGATGATTGGTGGTTGGATGGATTTGATTAGCCAAGCTTGAATTATGCCTGCTTGAACGTTTTTTAGTTTTTAAAATGTTTTGAGCTTTGATTGATTTTTATCTATGGGGTGAGGCAATCTATTCCATGTTCATGTTCTGTTTGCTTGAGGACAAGCAAAGGTTTAGCTTGGGGGAGTTTGATATCACGTATTTATATAGAATTTTCTCCCTTATTTACAAGCTAATTTGTGCGTCATTGGAGCTCTTGGGAGCTATTTTATAATAACTATCGTATATAGTTGTGGTTTTGTGTTTTAGAGTTGAATTGCAGGTTTTAGGGAGTTTTCTCTTTATTCCCGAGCTATTTGGAAGCAACCACCGCTTTACGAGATGTTACGAGGCACGTAGGATGGCTCACGAGCTTTATGGGTAGTTTAGGAAGTCCCAAGACCTCTAAACATGAAGAATTGAGAGCCAAAGAGTCAAAAAGGAGTTTTCCGTGCTCTGATCGGGCAAAAATGGCCCGATCGGGCGAAGATATTGTGATCGGGTATAGAAGTTGCGGACCCGATCAGACAAGGCTTGCCCGATCCGATCGGGAAAGCAACCATGCCCCAGACCCGATCGGGCATAATGTGCCCGACCCGATCGGGTCTCCTCCATTTAAGCTGCTGCTGTTGTACGTATCAAAATGAAGCGCTGGGCCTTTTTTCGCTGGGGACCCAATCCCATACCCGATCGGGTGCTGGATCGGGTGGGCCCAATATCTTGCCATTTGATGCTGCTGGCTGCGTGGAAACAAAAGGGAATGGTTGAATCAAATTTATGTGTGGGCCCGATCGGGTGGCCTTTGGCCCGATCGGGTCCCGGGCATATCTTTGCGATTTTCGTCTTTTAATTTCCGTTTTTAGCTAGGCTTGAGGGGGTATTATAAATACCTTTTCCTCATTATTTTAGAGACACTTTTTTTTACATCCTATTATTCTAATTTATTTCTCATAGTTCTTAGCTTAGTTTAAACAATTTAGATTAGATTAAGGGTGATTGAACCTATTCGATTTCAATAAAAGTTCCTGCTTTCTGTCAATTGGTATTCTTCTTTACTCTAATCTCTTTTATGATTCTTAATTGCTTAGCTTAAGTATTTAATTATTCATGATGCAATTATTAGGGTTTCATATTAGTTTTGTTGTTGTCAATTCAATTATGAGTGAGTAGTTCTCTTTCTAGGGTGTTAGATAGGAAAGCCATGTTTATACCATGATTGTTATTTAAATTTCTATCAAATTATAGGGCTTGATTAGGGTGATTGCGATGTGGTTTGTTCTTAATTAGTGATTAATGTTAGTGTACAATTTCATTGATTGCTTGTGGTTAATAGTTGTTTGCACAGATCCGTCTTACGACTAGAGGCCTAGAACACGTCAGTAGTTCTGATTACGTTAGTGAACATGCGGCGTATGTTCTATGACCGTTGAGTCTTAACCATAGCTCAACACATGCTCTAATCCCTCGTCTCTTGGCTCAGGTTTTGATAGTAGTTGACCTTGTTTGATTGGTATAAGCATGGTGGACCGACCTAATACCCTAGGTTTTTAGTCCATATTTAATTCCTCGGTTTAATTTGTCTTCCTTAGCTTAATCTTTAGTTCAGTTAATTTTTCCCTGATTTCATCTGGAGTAGCTGTCTGATTGAATATTAATTTAGAAACTCTGTCTCCCTGTGGATTCGACCCTGCTTCCATTGACTACCTTAGTTAGAGGATTGTAGGTTTATCCTTGAATAGGTGATACGACTAAATCCTATCACTCATCTGGACCATTAATCTAAATGATTTAATAAAATTTAAAAAGTCAAAATTTTAAAAAGTTAATTATTTTTAATGGACAAGATGAAATCTACAAAATTAAGGGTTGAGATTGAAACAATTGCAATTATTGTAGCCATTGAATAACCTTCCGAAAATAAGATAGGAAATAAGATAGGAATTAATAAAAATCCCTTGAGTCCTTATACCTTTCTATTTCCTAAAACAACTAGAAAATTAGAGCCAAATTCGTCAAAGATAAGGCCTTATTCGACTATAAGCTACACGGAATAACCCGCGGACGCGGGTTTTTCATCCTGCAAAACAGCGTCAACTTGCAAAGACTATATCTCACAAACTAGAAGTCGTATTGGGGCGTGTGATACACCGTTGGAAAGCTTTTCAAGTCTAGTTTCCAATCACTCAATTCCGATCTCTGGATAATAAGTTATGATAAAAAAAACTGCACATGACTCGATTTTCATACTTCTTTTAACTTGATTCCGTTCTGTTTTGGGTTGCAATCTAACTGGAAGATGCCCTTTGGACTTCTCATTTGACTTAGCTCCTTCCTACATGCTTCTCATACTTAAAATTGTGCAATAATACTCCAATTGCGTTCTCAATACCTGAAAAACAATCAAAAAACCGAAAACACACACAAGAGTAATATTTTCTCAACTTAAGTAACTATATGCAATTGTGGACTAAAAATGCAACTAAATGATCCTAAAATGCAACCTAAATGCATCATGAAAGATCTATATCAATATGAGTCATCAGAATCCATCATTAGTGAGTAGTTCATTATTTAGGGTTTGGGCGAAAGTATGAATTAAGGGCTTAATTATGATGTTCATGTAATTGAGTTTTCTATTGATTATTATGCATTGATCTTGGTGTTTTGACACCCTAGTGTAGATGTTGATCACGTCTATGCTAGGGCTTTTAGATTTCAGTTTCTCTTAAATGATTATTGAATTCTTTGTCATTCCCTTGAATCAACTTAATTTCTAGACCAAGAGATTGGGTAGAAATTAAGAGGATCCTTGTATTAGGGGTTTTCCACGCTTATTGAATCCATTAATCAATTGATTGGAGACCATTCGAGAGAGGATCTAGTTGATTGATTAATTGATTACTCTTGAGGGCCATTCGAGAGAGGACTCGAGTATTTTAGAGGAGAACTTAACTTTGCATGATATTCGCCTGTGAACTTTAATTGCATTGGTAGTTGTTGCCTAGCCCGGATTCATACCAGTAGCCCGAACTCTAGTGTTTGCCTTGTTATATTTACATCTCTTACGTGGTTGTTCGTTGTTTTTCTTTAGCTAGTTATTAGTTGATAGTTGAATCAATCCTTCAAACACCCCAAATACCCTTCACTTAGGTAGTTTTAGACTTAAGAGACCTTAGTCAATCCCTTTTTCCTTGTGGTTTGACCCTTGACTTTCCATTGCTACGTTCATATAGTAGTTTCTCGTTAGGATTATAAATAATGTTCGGAAAGCGGTTCTTAGTGCCTTAACGACAAACTAAAAACCTCTTATCAGTGCCCAGATTCCCATTATTCTGGGTAGATCGTTTTTGTGTACTGTTGGTGATGTTATTGATGTTAAGTCTGGGTCATTAACTTTGATTGTTGGTGATGATAAAGTTTCTTTTAAACTAACCAATGTTGTTAAGGCACCTATGCTTGAACAATCTTGTTGCAGAGTTGATATTATGGATGAGGTGGTTTCGTCTGCACTCTTGCAGATGCTCAGTACCGACCCTCTGGAGGTCGAGTTGACTCAGGATATTTGTCCAGGCATCGATGTCAAGGTCGATGCCTGCATTGTCGATTTAGGGACATTTACTGATTAGAAGGGCAAAGCTAAGATGGTTGAAGGAAAGGTGTATTATCATAATGCACCTACGATTACATCATAGTCTGGAGATAAGATTAAGAACATTTGGAGAAGGAAGATGTTTGATGAGGGTGACACTCACTACCAAGCCCCTCCAATTTGAGATATGGAGGTAATATGGTAGTGCGGGACCTTTATAAACCAGCGCTGGGTGGGAGGCAACCCGTAATTTCCTCTTATTTAATTTTCTTTAATTTTCTTTTTTATTTTCTTTTTTCTAGAGTGAGAGAGAGTGAGGGAGTACTAACATGTGTTTTTAATTTCCTCTAAGCATCGTCCTTTCGTTTATCTTTTGGCATTGAGGACACTGCCAAGTTGAACTTGGTGGAGAATTTCTGTTTGTATTCTCTATCTCTTTTACTGCCTATTTAGGATAGATTTTTTTACTTTCGAAAAACGATGAAAAAATCAAAAAAATATGATTCACATGACTGGTTTAGTTGCGTCCCTGTGTCCTTGTTGTGCTCTTATTGAAAATAATTTGACTTTTTTTTCTGGATAGTTGGAAAATTGAGATTTTGAGGCTATGATTTGATGTTTGATTGCTATGATTTTGAGCGAATTTTGATTATTATACACTACATTGTACTGCAAGCCTGAATTGGTTAGACAGTGAGGCCTTTTTGTGGCCTATTGGATTCATATTATTATCGAGTCTGTTTTTGTGTGTTAGTTCCTCTTTAGTTGATTGATCTTGACTTTGATTTCGTACTTGTCTGATATTCGAAGACTTGTAGCATTTGCTGTGATAGAGGCGTTCTTTTGTCTGATTCTTGAGCCCCGGAGTGAATTTTTGATACACTTTTATCCTCCTTAGCCTCGCTGAGCCTAATGACCTATTTCGTGTTACTAAACCTTATTACATGCCCATAACCTTTATTTATATATTTTCCCCAAGCCTAGCTTGGGGTAGTGTTGTTGGGTTGAGTTATGAGATTGGTTTTATGGTTTGTGTGGTTTTGGGGTTGATTGTGTATTTTATGTGGTTTCAAGTGTGAGAAAAGAAAAGAAAAAGCAAAGTTGAGTTGAGTGAATGTTTGGTTCGAAAAATGAAAGAAAAAAGAAATAAAAGTTCAAAAGAGTTCAGAGTTCATTCATTCACGTTGTTTAGAAAAATGTGCTACATTGCATGAAAATTGGGTTTGTTGTGAGTTTTATCGATTCATAAGAGTCGAGTTATGTTTTGTGGTTATTTGGTGTTGTTGGGAGTTGTTTCGGCCATCTTCGGCCTTGTTTTAGTGATTTTTGCTCCCCCATTCCCGGTTTTTCCACCACATTTCCTAAAAAAATTATCTCCTACCTCTTGCATAAGTCCCATTTGAACCCTATAAAGTTCTCTTGAGCTTGTGTCTACATTGTTTATTGGATTGATTTCGAGTCCTTTTGTCAAAGTTAAAGAGTATGTCTACTAATTGAGTCGACTTGATTAAGATGAGCGTCATTTAACCTTCTTAAACACATGAGAGTGAGAGTGGGAAGGGCATTTATGGTCGGTTCGGTGAGTGTTCAGGCATATTCTTTGCCTGTCACAAAATTGAGAAGAGTAACACCTTTGTGAGCACCTTTTCAGGATGTGTATGTCATGTAGATGAGTTGAACTTGATGATTTGCTTGAATGATTGGTAGTTGGATGGATCTGAATAGCTGAACTTGAATTTTGCCTCCTTGAACGATTCTTAGTCTTGAAAATGTTTGAGCTATGATGTTTTATCTAAGGGGTGAGGCAATTATTTTCATGTTCATGTCTTGTTTGCTTGAGGACAAGCAAAGGTTTAGATTGAGCGAGTTTGATATATCACATTTATATATAGATTTTAGTTGCATTTACATTGCATTTAGAACTCCTTTTTGAGCATTTAGGTGCAAAAAGACATGAATACATAAGTTGTGCTCTACTACCACTACCACAAAAAAGGCTTTTTATTGCGGTTATAAGGCGTAATTTATTGCGGTTCTAAACCGCAATAGATGCATGGCGCAATAAAAAGCTGGAAGCACTTTCTATGGCGGTTCTGAACCGCCAAGTATTATTTCTATTGCGGTTGTCTGAAAACCGCAATCTTTTCATTGTTTTACTATCACCAAAATTTCAAAATTGCCGCCAAATACAAATTATTTAAGATGGCGGTTCAACACAACCGCCATAGAAAGCTGCAACACTTTATATATATTGCCGTTCTATATCTCTTTTTTCTTTATCAAATTATAATTTAAATGCTGAAAAAATTATAAATGCTAAAACAATCTCACAATCATAATATAAATGTAAAGCTTAAATATTAATTTGTCAACCAAACTTTTTTACATCTTTTTTCCTAAAAAAATGAATGTTGGCCTGCTACAGCCTACAACATAAACTAATGTAATAAGTTAAACAAAAAGTTTTATAATCAAACTACATGTTTTCTTGGAAAGAACTAGTCAAATGATGATACATATCGCACCCACTCGTTTCTGACTTCATCAATTTACTCTTGGCCATAAGATGAAAATAGATTGCCTGGAAAGTATTGTAAAAATAAAAAAAAAAGTCAGCAATAGTATTGAGACAAGGGTAAGAGGAAAAGAAAAGGATTAGATCTTCAACTGGCAAATGGCTCGGAACTACAAAGCAAATTTTAACACACTAAAAAAGTAGCAACTCTATACAAATCTTCACGATAACATCAATAACCTGAAAATTAATAAGACGTTAAAAAAAGACAATCAACATGAAATATTAATCAAAATAAGTAGATATAGACACAAGCTTAAATACCTTAGACATTGTTGACCCAAGATGAAATGAGCTCCAACAAACTTTAGCCTGGTAGGATGTGCTTTCACAACATCTGAAAACCACCGTAATTTCTCATTTCTAATTCCAAATTTGGAGTTCTTATTCCCAATGGCAACATAAGGATGGACCTAGAAGTGACAAGTAACTAGTAAGTCACAGAAACACAAGAAAATGAAAGAGGTACTTTGCGATATGTACAATATGAAGCTCTTAAACGAGACTCCTTGCATCATGATCTACATTTTTCCTCTCGGCAAAGGCAACATGTTGAAAAGAATAAAAAGATTAGCTAGGCCACTTTGGACCTAGGCTTCCTGGTCCTGTTTTCTTTAGATTATACTCCCTCCGTCCCCCAAAGGATTTCCCATTTGCTTTTTGCACGGTCTCCAATGCACATCTTTGACCGCTTATATCTCCTATTATTTATTAATAAAAAGGATAAAATGTTGATATTTTGAATGCACCTATTAATACAAATCTAACAAGATCACCTATGACAATTATTTATATTATATTTTAGTTATAATATATGGTCAAAGTTTACAAAGTTTGACTTCAAGAAAAACAAATGGGAAATCCTTTGGGGGACAGAGGGAGTATCATGTAACAAGACATTATTTTTCTTTCCTAGCTGAGAGCACGAAATAAATTTTCAGAATTCACGTTGCTCTTTTTATAAGATATATACAAGCCACTCGTTTTCATTCCGAACAACATCTATGAATAATCCCTGACCAACATTGACAAATTAGTGATCCTGCGGATAAAACAGTCGAAAGTAAATGACTAGATTATCTTCTTTGAGCTGAAGAAACTCAGAAGAACACTCAATATATTACACATCTTTGATTAACATGGTAACTGGCTTTAAGTTTTTTTGGTTATGAGAGTAAGAATGGCATGGCACTAGAATGGGGTCCAAGCGGTAACTTAATAATCACTATAGCCTTCATAAAACTGCTAGGGGATAGCCCCATAACTCATAGATAAACAAATTCCTTCTTCTGTACTTATTCTCCCTCACCTCCCTTCCTCCTCCCCCCCTCCCCTCCAAAATAAAATAAAAATTAAACATTGAGCTCCTTTCTCAAGAACAGGTAAAAGGAAAGTACAACATCTTGATTCCTAACCTCTCTTAGGTGTATCATAAATGCAAAAAAACATCACTCGGAGAAGGCAAATAGAAAATCATGTTGACAAATGGAACTACAAGAAATGAAATAGCAAACACCTTTATATGTGATAGACCCTTACCCTCAATATACGAATTTAGGTGACTTGTGTTCGTAGGAATAGGATTAGTGTTGGCGGATTAACATCCAATTTGGTTCCAAAGAAGGCAGCTAAGTATAGAGCGTGGGGGTCGGGGGCTGTACAGAAGGAGTTGCAGCACGCCTCAAGTGTAGGCACCTGTGCTAAACGCTATATAGGTACTCAGTTCCTGCAATCCACTTCCAAGTTCGAACCCTCAAGATTATTAACCTTTTATATTGAACTACATTTCACTGACTACGTTCATAATTAACCCCACGAAAAATCCAAAATAAGCTTCAGAAATAATTGATAATCTAGAAGCATTAAAACATGAACAAAAAATTGTTAATCCCTGTTTGGTCAACAAGCAGATTCATAACGAAACCCTGTAGCTCGTTTGCAAGGAATCAATTAAGCACCGGAAGCTCTAAAAAGTAAGAAAAAGAAGCGCAAGGCACGGAGGAAAAGGACGATGTGCTCAGTAATTTACCTGAGGTTTAAATCTTGTGTGAGATCAAACAAACCCTCTAATAGGCTAATAGCTGGCTTTGCTTCAACTCATTGACGCTTTTCCAACACCCCTGCTGCCTCCATTTAGCCTTCTATGTTTTTCTCTGAATTGACTGACAAAAACCCAACCCATTTGCAGTAAGTACATATATCATAACATCATGAACATGAACAAAAAGCTAGAAATTAGCCAATCAAAAAGCTCACTTGAGAATATCAAGTTAATGTCACAACACAAACAAAAGATAACGTATTTCAAACCCTTCTTTCCAAGGAGTCTGGTCTCAAATAAAATTAAGCCCCTTAAAAAGAGCTGAGTGCTATATTTGAGTAGCATTTTACTGCATCCTAAAACAGGCATACAAAGAAAGGCAACATAATGGAAACGTAAATCTAGTTTCTAACTATGAAACCAGTATAGCTAAAAGGTGAAAAAGGTTAGTTAGTTCTGAATCTAGTTCCAACTATGAAACCAGTAAACATTTTTGATGGCTCATCCTCACTTCATATTATGAAGCTTCAAACCATACAAATAACTCCACCATTGTTATAAGATTCTTCAGAGTAAGCATAATACCTTTACTTGCACCACTAGTACCTGAAGAATACATTATTGTTGCGGTATCATTTTAGTTGATTTTAGGCCTTGGAAATGAAAGATTCCCAACATTCTTACCAAATAGAGCCTAAAAAAGTCGGAAATTTTTTGGGTTCCATCACCAACTATGACATTTCAGGGACTTGAATAATTTTAAGGCCTAAAGATGAGAACTTTTGAACATTTTCACTCTGTGTAAAGGCGATAGTTGCATGACAACCAAGAGTCTGTATGAGCACATATATGGCTGAGTTAAATGAGAATAAAGGCAAGCTTAAGCCTTCAATTATTTCTTCAAATTATGTTTTTGTATCAAGTAATCAGATACTCTCAAAGTCTCAATAAACCAGGTAATGATTGTAATTTCAACTCAAGAAGCAATTTTGAATCACAATTCTTAATAAACCAGTCACTATAACCGTAATTCGAGTGCAATTGAGAGAAATTAGACAAAGAATTTAGAGAAAATTACCTTGTCATAATTTGAATCACAATCTAACTTCGCGCAAAACCGCTATCTTCGTCGATCAAAGTCTAAATTGAAACCAATTTGAGTGGACAATTTTGATAGAGAAACGAAGGAGAAAGAGGTAGAGTTCAGTTCAGTTATGCAGGAGGTGAAGCGGGTGAACGAGGAGCAGAGGGAGGGAGGAGCGGAGGAAGTTACAGTAGAGTTATTTAAAACTTTAAATTTAGGGTTAAAAACTTGGGGGGAAACGTTTGGTGATAGCAAACCGCAATAAAAAGGATTTTGTTGATATACTTTACACTGCGGTTTATGTAAAACCGCAATTAAAAGCATAATTTTCGTTTTATTGTCTTCTTTACATTGCGGTTTTGTCTAAACCGCAATAAAACATATAGTGCCCACTTAAAATGCATTAACAAAGGCGGTTGTTAAAAGAACCGCAATAGATGCAGCGCTAAATAAAACTATTTTTGTGGTAGTGTACTCCCCGTTTGTGTGTTTCGATGATTTACAGGTTATTTTGGTACAAATTGATCATTATTATCAAGAATCCAGCCTATTAATCATTGAGGATGAAGATAGCTTGCACAAGGATCACATTGCATCCGTCTGGGATAATTTTGAGTTAGAATGAAAGCAAGAGTTAGTGAAAGAAGTGCCAAAACTGACACATGTTCACTATTTTCATCATAACTTTTGATAGAAAATTGATAATCAAGAAATTCAAATTGGGTTGGATTCTAGACTTCAAGAGTTTTCCATTGACAGTCACAGGCCCCAATCGGACTTACGGTTTGAGAGATATGACCTTTGCAAGTTGACGCAGTTTCGCCAGTCCCCTCGCCCGTCCGCCCGGGCATGAGCGCCCGATCGGGCCCGAGAGCCTTTCCCCTCCCTTTTCTTATTTTTTTTTTCCAATTTTTTGTCCGCCCGGGAGGGTCATTTGGCCCGGGGGCGGGCAGTTCTTCGGGAGAGCGCTTTTCTCCGTTTTTTAAGTAGGTTTAAGTTTATATCTATAAATAAGATGTAATTTTGGATTAAACATCACTTTTAGCTTATCTTAGTTTAGTTATACTCTTAGTTTTCTCTCTAGATCTAATCTACAAATACTTTGAAGATTATTTCGAGTTTAATTGAACTTCTTGCCTTTCCTTTCACTTGGTAAAAGTTTCTTCCATTGTTTTTTATTGTTTTCAAGTATTTGCTCTCTTTTTTATTAGATGCTTCAAAGTATGAACCTTCATTAGTTATTGCTTTTGTTACTTTAGCCGCTAACGAGATATTTCATTAAAGACCCTTGCAGGCCACTCAACTTGCTAGAGAGATTTTTTATCGAAGACTCTAGCAAGCCTTGAACCTACTAGAGAGGTATTATATTATTAAAACATAGCCTTAGCCCACCAGTGGATCTTCTTGCAGATCAAAAGTTTCAAGTGGAAAGCTGATCTCGCACGACTTTGGAATAGTTCGCCCTATTCTTATTGCAAATTTTTAGCATCTTAGCCACCCGAGTGTACCATGCTCATATTTACACCCAAAGTTATTTGAGCAAAAAAAGCCTTGGATGTACCATGCTCATGTTACACCCAAAGGTATAGTAGTGTATAATAAAAATTGTACATAATAACCCTCCATCGAGTTTTTCGCTCTCGAAGCTTTAAATCTGGCGCTCCATTTTTGGGCTGAGTTGAAAATGTCATTCAAGAATCAAGTGAAATTTTTTTGAAATTCGGGAGCACCAAAAAAGGACTGAGAATCAAGGGCCATTTGAAATTATCCTTTCTAATTCAACCATAGTAGGGAGCGAATTCCCTTCAAAGTCGTGAGGTGTGTGATTTGTTTGATTGCTTTTGTACAATTGTTTCTTTTTTTATATATAATTCCATGCTATGATTTTATTTTGATTCTTATCTTTTCTTATTAAAAAAAGGAAGAAAGAACAAAATTTCAGCTCTTTGTTCATTTATTCTTAGTTTTTATTAATTTTTAATATAGTAATTTACAAGGAGTATCTACCCAAAAGACGACCCTAGTATTAACGTTGAAAGTTGTTTGTTAGAATACATAAAAGTCCAAATGTAATACTTAGGATAATTCGACAATGGCTACATTAAAAAGTAGCTACTGAAGTTAGCCAGTTGCTTAAATATCAACCTTTTAGTTTAGGAAAAATTGTTTTTAATAAGCTAACTTTTACCCCGTCTTCTAATATTAAGTTAACCTTTGGCTAATTTTGGAATAGTAAACCTTGATATTATGCATCATATGTCCGGGTCATGTGTACCATGAGTATGGTACACCCAAGACTATTTGAGCAAAAAAATAGGCTTGGGCGTAGCATGATACACCCAACACTATTTGAGCAAAAAAATAATGGTACACCCGAGTTTATGAGTGATTGTGACTTAAATAGTAGTAGTACATTACGACTTTATGAGTGATTGTGACTCCATTTTAATACATGTAATGATCTAATTTGAAACACTTTTAAGATTGTATGAGCTATATTTTGTTAATTGTTTCGATCATACCTTAACCATGGTCACGCTAACCTATTAAATAGGCGAAATAAATTTATTAGATTATTAAATGCAATAAAACTTGAAATTCAAAAGGACCCACTATGGACTCTAGACCTATCAGACTCAAAGGGTTTGGGTATGAAAATTCCTGACCAATGGGTTTGGGTCTGGAATAAATTGTAGAATGAATTTATCTAACTTTTTGTAGCTTATTTGTATGAAGTAATTGTGAATATCTAGCCGGTAATATAAAACAATGATTGTAAATTAGAATAACGTGAATTTTGGTTAAATTAAGCACCAACCCCAAACCATGCTCAACCATATAATAATAGTAATAATAGTAAGTAAAGATATAATAAAAAAATACTATATAAAAATATTAGTATTAAGTAAAATAAATTAGACCAACAATATAGTAATATTAAACAAAATGATTAAATAATGAATGGAACTGAACTGAACTAAATTGAACTTATTGGAGCTGAACTGAAGTGAACTGAACTTATTGGAGCTGAACTGAACTGTTAGAACTGAACTGAACTTATTAGAGCTGAAACTGCTGAACTGAACTGAATGAAACTGAATTGAAAATAAGCTCAAGAGACAGGCCCTTTGTCTATGTTTTATTTTTAAGCCAATATTTTAAAGGTATTTGTGCTTAATGAACAAAATTAATTTACAAAAATAGATGATGAAGATTTAAACAGTTATAAAATAATGACCATAATTTAATTGTAGCCACCGAAAAACCTTCCATAATAATTACTCCCTCCGTCCCACAATTATCTTCCCATTTCATTATTTTATACCTCACATAAATTCAAGAAATGGGAAGATAATTGTGGACGGAGGGAGTATAAAAGAATAAACAAAGTAAAATACAAATTTTATCACTAAAATAACTACTTGAGTATCTTGGTAATATATTACTCCCACAAAGATGCTTGGTACTTTTTTAATAGGTCCAAAATAGATATAAACTAACACAAAAAACCTAAATGTAGAATAAAAAGATGCTCCTAGCTAAGCTTACAATAGGTTAAGATTTGAGAACATGAAGTGACAGGCAGCTCAAGAGTCAAGACTCAAGTTGCTCCAACAACCTTGCAAAAATAAGTCCACCGCTAAAACCCTTACATCTTAGCTTAGCTCCCTTTTATTTTCTCCATCACATATCACAAACAACAAAAAAAAGTTGAACAAAACCAATGGAAGCTCAAAACTCCATTAATATACAAAAACATCATGCAATATTTTTACCTTTATCACTTCAAGGTCATATAAATCCAGCAGTCCATTTCTCCCTCAAACTTGCCTCTTTAAAAAACTTTACAATCACTTTCCTAACCTTTGAATTCCTTCACCAAACACTAACCCAAGCCCGGCCCGAAGGATGCTCCGGCGACATATTTTCACGAGCCCGTGAAGGGCCTAACGGGGTTGACATCCGGTATCGGACGATATCTGATGGGTTGCCCATGGAGTTTGATAGGACGGGTCAACTTGAGGAGTATTTAAGGTGGTACTTGTATGGTGGCATGTATGATCAAGTGGAGAAGGCAATTGAAGAGATAGTGTTGAATGCAAGGCCTAAAGTGGATGTGTTGATCATAGACACATTTTATCCATGGGCCTCTAAGATTGCTAAGAAGTTTAGGGTTCGTTTAGCGTCGTTTTGGACTGAGCCCGCTTTGGTTTTCAATCTTTATTATCATGTTCATCTTCTTAAGGAGCATGGTCACTTTGATTGCCCTGGTGATTTCTTTATCTCTATTCCTTATGTTAGATTTCTAGTATGGTTTTGCTTAATGTTGAATCAGATATCTTAAAAGAAGAAATAACAATTGAAAATAATTGCTCTGCTTTTCTTCGGCCAGCTTAACAACTTCGTCTCAATTTAGTTGCAACACTTTTTCATACATACAACTTTTGAAAATAAAAAAATAAAATAAAACATGAATTATATTATTATTATTGTAAAAGTGGATGGATGGAAATTAGCGGCATATATTTGTATGATAGGTAAATTGTATAATGCTTATGATTAGAGTAAAGTGTTTCAGCGTTTTTCATTAAAGTTTGTGGTAGAGTGACATAGTAAAAATTTGACACACTTATCTTAAATTTGCATCTTTGTTTTTATTGGGCGTAGTAAGCTTTTTTCACTCTTCCGTCACAAAACTCTACTCTTTTACTATTTTGCAGTGCCAATGTTCTACTTTCTCATCTTTTTAGGTACCATAAATTGATGGTTTTTGTATAGTAGTATAGTATATACACGTTGTAGTCCTAATAGGGATTGAACTCATAACTAATTTAGGCTAGTTACAACGACCACCTTAATATGAATTAAACATCAATTAGTTTCGTATACCAATTTTATGATTACAGGCCTCCACCATTTTCCCTTTTCGATTATAGTCGTTTTGAAACATAAGTACTAACTAAAAAGATAGTGAGTAGAAGTTTTAGTTGACATCAGTACACATTCTGAGGTACTAAATGGAGTATTAAACATAACAAGAAAAGCTAATTATCACCCTAATGTGACACCAAAGTGTGGCAAAGCTGTATCATGTAACATTTTGCCTTAGATGTTACTTGGATAATCACAACTTTTCGCCTAAATTTTTTCCAATAAGCTCCTTGATATTATTTTTTCTATTACCATGCATCTTTTGAGTTGTAATTATACTAATAAATACCAATATTTTTAACTAGATACTCGGAAGGATCCAATTGATTATATACCAGGAGTAGAGTCCATTGAACCACACGACCTTATGTCATATCTCCAAGACAAAAACATCTCAACAAACATGCATAAGCTAATTTTTCAGGCATATCAAGATTTGAGATCAGCAGATTATGTGCTTTGTAACACGGTAGAAGAGCTCGAGCCAACCACAATCTCGGCCTTACAAAGACTCATGCCTTTTTACGCGATTGGACCTAATTTTCCATCTCGATCATCAGTAAACGTCATGCCCACAAGTTTTTGGGCCGAGTCCAATTGCTCACAGTGGCTAGGGTCCAAGCCTGATGGTTCAGTTTTGTATGTTTCATTTGGTAGTCTTGCTAATTTAACAAATGATGAGGTTATGGAGATTGCTTATGGTCTTATAGAAAGCAATGTGGATTTTGTATGGGTGCTTCGTCCTCGCACCGTCCTTCATGAAGTTGATCACTTGTGGCCTGTTGGATTCGAAGAAGTCATTCGTGGTCGAGGGCTAGTTGTTCCTTGGACTAATCAAATAGCGGTATTATCTCATCCCGCCATTTGTGGGTTTTTGACACATTGTGGATGGAACTCGGTATTAGAGAGCGTATGGAATAAAATACCAATGTTGTGTTTTCCAGTATTCACTGATCAATTTACTAATCGGAAATTAGTGGTTGATGATTGGAAGGTTGGGATTAGCTTAAGCAATGAAAAGCCGTTGAGAAGAATGGAGATTGCCTCACAAATTAAGAAATTTATGAGTAAAGAAACAGGAGATAAATTGAGGGAAAATATGAATGCCCTAAATAAAATATTAGGAGAGGCATTAGAAGCTGATGGATCTTCGAGCAAAAATGTTGATTTATTCATTGAACAATTAAATTAGTTTAGAATATGTAACCGTTGGCTATGTACACCCTTTCTTTTGGACAACATCAACAAGTAGCTCAATTCATCAAATAACCGTCATATACTTCATAATGCAATATTGCTTAATGCTTATGCACTTCTGTATCTTAGACAACTTCAGCAATTGAACTCAGCAATATTGCTTAATGCTTATGTACTATAGTACTATATTTAAGCATTTAGATAACAGATGTTCCTATCATCCATAGGTGATGAAGTTATGTTCACTTAGCCTGAACTTTACTAAACTAAAATCAGTAGTATAGTATAAAATTTCTTTTTATTGAAGTACACTTGTTTTTTACTTAATTAAACTTATTTTACTGTTTTTTTTATTGGATGCTCTTATATAGTTTACCGTTTTTTATTGAATTAAACTTATTTTTCCCGAACGGAACACAAATACTAAATATAATTTAATTTTACCGAATATTATTATTGTAAGGTAAACCGAACAACGCCTTTGCCTTATAAGATGCTTCCCCTTCAGTAGGGGACCCCAGGAATTCAGTTTTGGGTGTCAATTATAAACTTATAAACTACGAAGCTGTGCTGATGAAATCGACAATTAACATAATAGTTCATATCCTAATGGCACATTTTCTTCTTTTCGTGTGTTAATTGACACCTGTTACCTCAATATAATATCACAAGCAAGACCTATTACGTGAACAAATTATTCCATGATAAGGGAACTAAGGAGGCAAATCAAGAAAGGGGATTAGATTGCTCAACAACTTTAAGGAACGTTTGTTTTAGGGATTTAATTTCATGATACCGAAAGGGTGTAATCTAACAAATCACGCAACAATAAATCAAGCAGACTACAACTAAAAAAACAAAAAATTAACGTGGTTCACTATTAACGTGATAGTTACGTTCTTCGGGTAAGGGATACTCTTTTACTATGAACTGAGACGAATACATATCACAATAGGCATGAATTCACTCAAAAATTTCTCTTTGATGAATCTCACAAGACTCCCTCTTTGGATCTCTCTATTGTCAATCTTAATCTCTCTCTGCTTTTGTGGTAAACAATCCCTCTGGAAAGTTTATAAAGTAATATGGCTAATCACGCTCTTAAACCTATTTATAACAAACCACGGAATAAGAAACCTAATCGTCGACGGATAAAAACCGCCCGAGAGTGGTACACGCAGCTCGCAGTCGCGAGAGTGGTACACGCAGCTCGCAGTCGCGAGCTGCGGTGGTTGCCGCGAGTTACGCTTTGCTTTTGGCATTTGCTCGCGAATTGGGGGTGTTTGACTTGTAATGGGCCTTTGGGTAGGGGCCTGTGCGAGAGTAGCTCAGAGGATTATTAATTCTTCTTACCTTAATATAGTATAAAAATAGATGTACAATAAGTAGAGTTAATTTGTAAACTAATTACAATTAATATGAAATAAAGCATGAGTTTTCAACCTTTTCAAAAGCAATTTACAAAAGAGAAGCAATAAACAACATTTGCCATAGATCTCTCCACATTGGCCAAATATGTTCTCGTGTCTGCTTAATTACCAGGGATGTACCATGGAAAAGCCTTGTAAATAATGCAATGGCTTAGTGTGATTTCTTACATGTTGGGACATAGATACGATTTCTCAGACAATTTGGAATTATTGATATTCGTCGTAAAGTCATGTGAGAATAATACCTTTTGAAATTAAAGGAACGATGAGCAATTCTTTATACCATGTTAATAATATGGCAAAGCTTGCCTTCATTGATTAATCAAGGAATATATATACATCAATAAGCTAGGAAACAAATAAGATAGAATTTCCTAATTATATGCTAAAGATATTCTAAATAATATCTTAATAACAATATTATCTCAACACCCTCCTCAAGTTGGAGCATGCAAGTCAGAAATGCCCAACTTGGAAAGTAAGAACTCAAACTGCTTCTTCCCAAGTGCTTTGGTGAAGACATCGGCCAGCTGATCTGTGGTAGGAACAAAGTAACAATCCACCTCTATGTGCTTTGCACGCTCATGAAACACAAGATTCCTTGCAATATGCAAGGCTGATTGACTGTCACAAAAGAGAGGAATAGGTTTAGGATGATGAACTCCTAAACTCAACAGAAGACCCTTGAGCCATTTAAGCTCACAAGTGATAGAAGCCATAGAGCGATATTCAGCTTTAGCAGAAGAGCGGGAAACTGTATGTTGTTTCTTAGTCTTCCAAGAGATAGGAGAAGCACCAAGAAACACCAACCAACCTGTAAGAGATCGACGAGAGATAGGGCATGCAACCCAATCAGAGTCACACCAACCCTGTAGAGAAAGGTCACTATCCGAACTAAGAAGAATACTCTGGCCCGGACATCCTTTCAAATAGCGCACAATACGATGTGCACTTTCCAAATGTGTCTGCGTAGGAGCATGCATAAACTGAGACAAAACATGTACAACATAAGTCAAGTCAGGACGTGTGACAGCAAGATAAATCAGACGACCCATAAGACGTCGAAAGGGCTCAGGATCATCGAGAAGAGGACCGTCATCACGGCCAAGATGGTGATTCTGCTCAATAGGCGTTGCTGCTGGCTTTGAACCAAGCAACCCTGTCTCAAAAATAATGTCCAGAGCATACTTCCGTTGACACAGAAATATCCCTTTGGAGCTACGAGCAACCTCCAAACCCAAAAAATAATTGAGGACCCCTAGGTCCTTCATATGGAAACAACGCCCTAAATAGGCTTTAAAATCCTTCAATGCAGTGGAATCATTACCTGAAAGAATGAGATCATCGACATACACCAATACATTAATCTGAACGCCCTGCTTAGTGTATGTGAAGAGTGAATAATCCGAGTAGGACTGACAGAACCCATAATCCTTAAGAGCACACACCAACTTTGCAAACCAACAACGAGGAGCTTGCTTCAAACCATACAAAGACTTGCGAAGACGGCAAACCTGATTTGAAGACGAAGATCCAAAGCTAGGAGGAATTTTCATGTACACCTCCTCATCCAAGTCTCCATGAAGGAACGCATTATGGACGTCCATTTGGTGCAGTTCCCAATTTTAGAGGCAGCTATAGACAAGAAAGCTCGAATGGTAACCATCTTTGCCACAGGAGCGAAGGTCTCGTTGTAATCGAGTCCTTCAGTTTGATGATTCCCAAAGACCACAAGTCGAGCTTTCAATCTTTCAATGCTACCGTCTGAGTTATACTTTATTTTATACACCCATTTGCTCCCCAATGCCTTCTTGCCTGAAGGGAGTGCTTCCATTGTCCACGTGCCATTATTTTCTAGAGCTTGTATCTCTGCTTGCATGGCTTTTTGCCATTCAGGATGTTTCATTGCTTCCTTGAACGATTGAGGCTCCGAACCTGCAGTGATAGCTGCCAAGAAATGTCTATGTTGCACAGAAAACTTATCACAACTAACATAATGTGCTATGGGAAATGACGTACCTGAGGATGCCGTTGGACTAGGATGAGAGTGAGATGGACTTTTCGATGCTTGCGGAGCCATTGTAGTGTAACTAACGAAATCGTTGAGCAGAACCGATTTCCATTTTTCACGCTTTCCTCTTCCCATATTATCATCATTCACCACCACCTCATCATTAGCAACCTCATTGATTGCATCATTACTTGTAAACAGGGGGAATGGAGATGTGTTTTTCTCACCCGCGGCTTCGTCCCGCGCCCGCCGAGGTGAAGAGTGGACGATTGGCTGCTGGGTACACCGCGCCCGCAGACCACCCGCGGGCTCAATTGGCATAGGCGAGCCTAGAAGCTGCCCACCCGCGGGATCGTTCCCCCGCGCCCGCGCCTGCGCCTGCCCAGCACCCCCGTTTTTCCCGCGCCCGCAGGTCACCCGTGGCCTGCCTGGGTGAAACGCCCTCTACAACCTGCTCACTCGCGGGGTCATATTCCCGCGCCCGCGGCCTGCCTGCGCCATCACCATATGCCACATTGTGGCCATCAACCATATCCATTGGGTATGCATCCCAATCCCTCACACGGAGCTGGATTATTCACGACATTCGGAGGCATAAAATTAACCACCTCATGATCCAAATATGGAAACACATCCTCATAGAACTTCACATCACGAGACACAAAGTATTCACTCAACTCAAGATCGTAAAGTAACCATCCTTTCTTTGCAAAGGGGTAGCCAACAAACACACATTTGCGACTACGACTAGCAAACTTGTCTCCTTTGGACCGTTGATTGTGAGCAAAACAAAGACAACCAAAGACCCTCAAAGCATCAAAAATGGGAGGAGCACCAAAAAGCCATTCATACGGGGTTTTCTTGTTAAGTAACATGGATGGTGTCCGATTAATCACATGAGCCGCAGCTAACACACATTCACCCCAAAAAGAGATAGGAAGGTGGGCTTGAAAGCGTAGAGCGCGAGCAACATTCAAGATATGTTGATGGTTGCTTTCTACTCTCCCATTTTGTTGAGGGGTGCCCACACACGATTTTTGAAAGATGATTCCCACAGTGGTAAAATAAACCTCAAGACATCTAAACTCCGTTCCATTATCACTACGCACAATTTTTATATCACTTGAAAATTGATGTTTAATCATAGCAACAAATGACATGAATAAGCCAAACACCTCTGTTTCATCAACCATCAAGTAAACCCATATAGCACGTGAATAATCATCAACCAATGTCAAAAAATAACGAGAACCACAAGAAGAGGGTGTCGAATAGGGACCCCACAAGTCACAATGTACTAACTCAAAAATACGAGATGCTTTATTTTCACCCAAATTAAAACTACCTCTAGAGTGTTTAGCTTTATGACAAACAACACATCCTGTATCTAAATGAGTTGCAGTAGTAGCAAAGGGAAGTGACTTCACCACGGCTTCGGAAGGATGACCTAATCTCATGTGCCAGAGTGCCAAGTCAGAAGGAGCAGAACTGTCAACTGAGACCGCAAGAGCTGTAGATTGCTGCCGAAGGTAGTAAAGTCCATCCCGTCTCTCACCCGTTCCAATCAGCTCCCTCGAACGAAGGTCCTGAATAGCACAAATGTTAGAAGTGAAAGTAACAAAGCAAGACAACGCATCACTCAATTGGGTTACAGATATGAGGTTACAATGTAGATTAGGAACATAAAGAACATGGTGGAGAACAAGCAAGTCACTCAAGTGAACGGTGCCCTCCTCAGAGGCCACCACGGACGCCCCATTAGGAAGGCCAACCGGACAATCTACAATGGAACGAATGTCGCGCAAGTATGTACGATTTCCAGTCACATGATGACTACAACCTGTATCGATAATCCAGGAAGAGACTTAAAACTTACCATTCAAGCGGTTCGAAGGGGGGGGGACTAGAGTTACCAAAGGTGGCAAAGAAGGCCTGCCAATGTTCAGGAGAAATAGCGGGAGTGGTGGAGCTTCCAATTGCAGCGTCTGTGGTGACATTGGCACGAGCATTGCAGCGCCCGCGCCCATTAGAGCGGGGACGAGAGGATGTACGTGTCGAAGTGGAGGCACCATCATCCGACTTGTTGCCAAACTTCTCATACCACCAATCCGGAGTTCCATGAAGAGAAAAACAAGTAGTGTCATCATGACCATTTTTATGACAATGTGAACAAACAAGATTACCCTTTGGAGGACGAGAAGGCACAACCCCACGTCCACGACCCTCCGTTCGAAGAGCAAAACCAACCACTTCGGGCTTTTCATCTTTGGCTCGTGTGAAGCCACGCACCCTTTCTTCTTGAGAGACTTGTTGAAAAGCTTTGTTGAGAGTGGGCAACGGATCTTGAGCAAGCAACGAAGAACGAAGTGTCCCATAATAGTCCGAATAAAGACCAAAAAGAAATATATGTAATTGTTCATTGTCACGACGTTTTTGTAAAGCCGGACCAAAATCACCACATTTACACCCAATAGAGGGTTCATGTAATGCTAATTCATGCCAAAGAACCTTTAATTTGCCAAAGTAAGTAGCAACAGGCATAGTTTTCGTTTGTTCACATCGAATGATGTCAGATCTTATTTGATCAATTCGAGTCCCATTCACAACCGAGTAGCGTTCATGGAGATCATCCCACAAAGTTTTAGCATTGTCATAGTACGAAAGAGTGCTACTAACCTCGGGATCAATTGTGTTTGTAATCCATGATACAAGCATGTAGTGTATAGTGTCCCAATCATCGGCCGTACATGGTGGTGAAGGACCCGAAATCGTGCCATCAAGGAAGCCGTATTTCCGGCGAGAACAAAGAGCCACTCGAATGGATCGTGCCCATATGTCAAAATTATCGGCTTTTAGACGTGCCGGAGTAATAAAATCACCAGGGCGATCTTGAGGACCGAGAAAGAAAGGAGAATTGGGTTGGATTTTAGAGGGGGGCGGTGGTGCGTCATCACCGGCCATGGTGGCTGCCGTGTGGTGGCCGCCGGTCGATTGGTAGTAGGGTTTTTTCGGTTAGGGCTAGGGTTTTTGAGAGGCTCTTGATACCATGTTAATAATATGGCAAAGCTTGCCCTTCATTCATTAATCAAGGAATATATATACATCAATAAGCTAGGAAACAAATAAGATAGAATTTCCTAATTATATGCTAAAAATATTCTAAATAATATCTTAATAACAATATTATCTCAACAAGATTAGATTATCAATAAATAACTCACACATATAAACAAATTATTGTTTAAAACTAATTGATAGCCTACCTGCGAATTCCTAGCTTTCAGAAGGAAAAATAACAACGAAATAACTTGCGTTCACTTCACTAACGATGGCATCCAATACAACATATTGGATTTTGGAGGTGAGGGTTTCGGGTACAGATGGTAAATGTTGAGACAACACAATAACTTGACACGAATCCGACACGAAATTAACAGGTTGGGTTCAAGACTTTCGAATGTTTAAGTAATTGGGTTAATCCGACATGATATATTTATTAAATAGATAAGGTTAGGGTTAAACTAGTTTAACACAAAACCCGTTTATCTACATGAATTGCAATTGCTTCAAGCTTCCATGTCTTTAATTTGACCTTTATTCTTTTATTTTTGAATTTAGTTTATTTGATAGGGATTACTTTTATATACTATTAGATATTAATTTAACCATCACATGAAATTTAATAAGTTTTAGACAAAAAAATATATAACTTGAACATATCAAATACTCATTCCATCCCCCAAAGGATTTCCCATTTTTTCATTTATGTTGGTCCCAATCACATTTCCCATTTCCTTATTTGGATATGGGCCACCTACTATAATATTATTTTCCTTACAAAAAGTATTTGACCCACACACTCTCTCCTAATAAACAATTCTATAAAATACCCACTACCTTACTTTTCTTTTATATGAAAACTAGGTCCCACATCAACATCACTCATTAAACTTTGTGCCCAAAGGAAATGGGAAATCCTTTGGGGGACGGAGGGAGTATATTAGATGAAAAGATAAGCGGGTCGACCCGAACTTAAGATGTTGTGACTCTAAGTCTATGATATTTTGATGATGACAAACACTTTATATTATAACATGTGAATTGTGTAACAGTTATCTAAGTTATTTGTCGAGCCCGGAGTTATCTAAGTTATTTGTCGAGCCCGAATTTAATGGAAGCTCAAGGACTTGAATAGGAATGGCAATGGCTCGGGTCTGGGTCGGGTCTGACCAGACCCAGACCCATTAATTTTTCCTAGAGCTAGACCATGGGTCTGGAATTTTTAGACCCAGACCCACATCCTTTGGATCTGATGGGTCTACGGGTCCTAACAGGGTCCTTTGCAATTTCAAGTTTAATTATATTTTTTAATCTAATAAATTCGTTTCGCCTACTTTATAATGATTTCGTTTATATCAAAATAATTAACAAAACATAACTCATGAAATGTAAAAATAAGTTTCAAATTACATCATTAAAAGTCATAAAGTAGCGATTGCCATTAATAATGATTTCGTTACCTTCTTCGACGAGAGACTGAGCAGCAGTTGCCGGCGGCGGCGGGCGGCGAGTCCGAGTTCCGACGACGGCGATGAGTGACTCCGCTGAAGAGTGACTGAGTGAGGAGTAGAAGAGAGAAAATGTGAAGAGTGAGGCTGAAGACCGTGACTGTGAGGCGTTAAGAGAAGAACTTAAGACTAAGAGTGAGGTTGAGCGGCTGCTGAGTGCTGAGTGACGGCTTGACTCTTGAGGGTTAAAAACTTAGGGTTTTAAGTTTTAACTTATAAGAAGTTTAAGATAATATATTTTGGACCAGGTCTGAGTCTGCTGATTTTGGACCCAGACCCGCTAACAAGCTTCTAGACCCAGACCCGACCCAGACCCATTGGGTCTAAAAATGTTAGACCCAGACCCTTATAAATGGGTCTGTGGGTCTGGATTTGGGTCGGGTCCTGGACCCATTGCCATCCCTAGACTTGAAGAAACGAAAGCTTAGATCTAGTTATATTTTTTAGGGAAATTCCCAATGGTGGGCCTTAGGTCTCAGGAATTCCAAGTGGTGGAAATTTCAAAAAAAAACTTTTATGTTGGTATCCTACATTACAAATTATTCCCAAACATAGCCTGAATGAAGAATATTCCGTTAATAAATAATCATATTCCGTTAGTTAATAGTTAAGATGGTCACTAGTACATAAAACGATATATTTTAGTCAGTTTTTGCTAAATTCGACTTCAAAATCAACCCTTAAGGGCTAAAATTGACCCCTAAAATCAACTTTTAAAGGGCAAAAATTTCTCATTTTACGTGCAAGTGACCACCTTAACGATTAACTAATAGAATATGCTTTATTATTAATTAAATATTTTTCATTAAGGTTATATTTGGGAATAATTTGTAAAGCTGGGTTACCAACGGGAAAGTTTTTTTGCCACTGGGAATTCATGAGACTTAAGGGCCACCATTGGAAATTTCCCTATTTTTTTATCAGGTCTATATAATCAATTTGTTGGAATTATGTGCTAATGCTAAAATGTGATTTTAGGATGATTGATTGTTTTCTTAGAGTTAGCAAATAATTGATTATGTTAAAATCACGTTCGAAAAATAAAATGGGATATTTGACAAATGTTTTTGGAAAAACAATGTATAAAAAGTCTGATGCTTTTGTTTTTTTGAAAAAAATTTGAAAAACAATTTGAAAAAATTTGAAAAACAATTTGAAAAACAATGTATAAAAAGTCTGATGCTTTTGTTTTTAGTAAAATCGTTTTATGTAAAATCGGATTTTGGTAGAATAAGATTAGGATGAAATCCTTATCTTAGGAAACCAAAATATTTTTTATGGAAAAACAAATTTAATCTGGTTTTAAAAGATTTGTTTGTTCAGAAAAACATACTTGTAAAAGATGAAGATAAGTTTTACGTAAAATATAAGATAGAAAGATATTATCCCTTATCTTTGGAAACAAGATTGGTTAAGAAGATATTGTTATCTCTCTTAGACAAATCCTTGACCAGCAAATCATTATATAAAAGGTTATGCTGCTTTACAAATCATACGTTTCACATCATAATTTGAGAGATTTCGAAAAATAAAACATATCCCATAGCACAGAACATAGCACTGTGTTGCAGTGCGTTCCGGTTTCGTCATCTAACTTTCTAAGAAGCACTTGGATGAGGACTAAAATCTTTCTGTAATTCTGTTTATAGAGAGTGTCAAATTAGGGTCAGGTGTGTGCTAAATTTGATTAGCAACACTTAAAGTTAAGTGTTAAGGAGCACTACTAGGGTTAGTAGTGGGGAAATTATTTTTGCATGAAAGAGTGATATTTAAGATTCAAATTAATAAGAGAATAGGTAGGGTGGACGTGGATCTCAGAGTTGAGGTTGAACAACGGTAAAATCTTGTGTAAGGGACAATGCTATCAGTTTTGTTTTGGTGAAAATCGAATAAATTTAGTTACTCAATTCAACTCCCCTTCTTGAGTATCTCCTCGTGTTCCAACACAACACGTTCAACAAACCAATTAGGTTAGGGTCAAGGGTTCTTCACACGTTTAAGTAAATGAGTCGAGGTTAGGGTCACGGATAAATAATCCGCCAACTTGTTTACTTCACACGAACGTGACCTGACCCGACTCGTTTACTAGCTGCTGGAAATAATGGATCGATTGCAATATTCATGAAGAACAAACAAACAATAAATCTTAAAAAACAATAAAAGAATCAGACTTATCTGCAAACATCAGACAATTGAACGATGTGCCGTGGTATGGATGCCACAGCCTTAGCAGCGATTTCACCACCGTACCGGTGCAGGCCTTTAGTGACAAACGCCTCCAAGGTAGGTTAACACAGCACCCTTGAATCCTACAGCCCGAACTCATTAGAGTCTCCTAAGAACTGCTCAATTCTCATAAAGGTAGAGATGGTTTGTGTTTAGAGTTTTTCAATCATGCATAGAATGAATTAATAATGATTGTTTTTCCATAGAGAAATATATATAGGAAGTCCAAAATATAAAAGATAAGAATTCCGAAAAACGAAAGCGAAAAACCCGCGAAGCAGCGTTCCGCGAGCGTGGAGTGTTCCACACGGGCGTGGGCTGCTTCACAGGGGCCTGGGCCTGGTTTTTTCACAAATCAGGGACTTCCTTATTCCCAAAAAGCCACGCCCCATGGTCGTGGGTCCTCACCCACGGGCGTGTGAGCATGAATCCATCCAAACCCGTTCTAGCCCACTTCCACTTTGCATTACAACGACCAACAATACGATCCGGGCTTGCTTGCGTGTTTTCCAGAGCATTCTACACTAGGATTCCAACAATCCCCCACAAATGAATGGAACGACACGCCCTAGAAAATTGAGAAATAAAAGGAAAGCTCGACACTTACATAATAGTATCTAAGGATTGAACTACCATGTTAGTAAGATGGGGTGTTCCCTCACCTACAAGTATACTAAGGATTGAACTTGCAGAAAATAGAAGTGACCCGATAACACGTGTCTTGCTTTCAGAGCTTGAGAAACTCCGCGATAATGATAATAATAAGGAGTAATCAATACGTCCTTTCCAATACGGCCATCCAAATACATTGGGATTTTCATGAGCGCTCTAGGAAGATTCACATATCTACCATAGAAGGAAGCCAACTCTTCACACTCATATAGGTGAAGTATCAAGTTCAATTCCACATGAACCTCCTTAACGGATGTAACTTCATTAAGAACCAAATTCAACCTCACTAACCACATAGTGTTCTATAAAGTTTAGCATATAGAAACACTTTCCATGGTTATAGAAACACACAGTTCATTAAGTTCATCCAAAACCGCCACTTAGGCTATGAACTCCCATGTCACAAACCGTGACTAGCAGTTAACCATCAAGTCCAACCCCATGGACCACCCAGATCTTGAGATATGTAAACATTAAGAGCCACCATGCTCAACCTCATCAAATCAAAATGTCACAACAGTGATCAACGGTGTAACCATCAAGTCCATTCCATGGACCACCCAGAGCCTGGGATATGGGAACATTAAGAGCTATTATGCTCAACCTCATCATACAAACCAGGAAGCCATCAAGTCCACTAGACAAGCCACCTAATCAATATGGGCTATGGATTCTCACATATTCATCAAGTTTGAACTTAGTGAACCACCCAATCAATAAGGGATATGGACATCCATCACTGTGAGTCAATGCATAAAGCATCACCATACAAACCAAGAATCTATTAGGTCCAATTTCTGATTGAACCCCCACGAAGGCTATAGATTCCTCAATCCGTTAAGCACAACCAAGTTGAACCACCATAAAGGTTATGGATTATCCTGTCACAGTACATCAGTCAAAGCACCAGAATGGCCTTCATTCCATGACCTAAGCGAGAAATGCACAAGACATCACAGACATAATCCAAAAGAACTTATCATGAGTCACTACTCATCCTCTCAAAAAGCGGCGAGTCCTTCTAGTTCTATCCTAGAACATACCTAAAAGGGATAATCGACTCAGTGCACATAGTTCATCCTACTATCATCTTAAACCAAACTGTGCATGATTTAACACATGTGCCTCCATTGCCCCCACAAGGAAATGTTTACAACCACATGAAAGAAACACGTTGTGATTAAGGGGACATCATTACCCCCACAACACGTAACTTGCCAAAGATTTCTAGATCAACTGGTTTCTTGACTTCACGAGTTCAACTCCGTGAACTCAGTCTCATGGTTGACTTTATAACTCATTTAATTTGTATCTTCTAATCAAAACCACAACAAATCAAGAATAATCCACCAAAATATACGCATATAAGCATGATCATATAGAATATCACTTTCTAAATAAATTCCTAAGCATAGATAAAAGTTCGTACTAGCTCCAACAATGTCAATCAGCTAAACATCACATAAAGAGATGTAATCATGGCAAGCTAAGAGTCAATTAAATCACTGACACTAAACCAGCAATGCCAGTACTATCAATGATAGACTACCCACATACCATTCTAGTCTACTCGCTGAGAATACCTCACTAGGTAACTCCAAATCTCGTAAGATCTAATGACTCTTCCTCCTCTGAGATGTCTTCTAAAAGGAACGCACTATGTCAATCCACTTGATATATAGTCAAGCTTAAGGAAGCTAATGCAAAGTCAACCTTTAGCCCAGACAGACTTAGAAATATGGGAGAGAACTAACATAGGTCAAACCAAAGCTGAATGAACATTTATAGCCCTTATCCTCGCAAAGATCACAACCTTTAAAAACCCTAAAGCTTAGCTAACAACCAACGTCTACACTATGGTTAGGCAAGACTGACACAAAGATGTATGATATGTCATAACGATCATGGTCATCTACGCTTGTTCTCCCCCCAAACAAGTTCCAACATAAGTCATAGTAACTCCTAGTGAACATGTCCGTCACCTCTTGGAGAATACCTAATGTCTCAATAGTCCAATAACTGCTTTCTAAATAAAAAGTGCACCCCCAATATTGGACGTAGCTAGTTTAAGAACAATATTTAGTTCGCTACTCCTAGGTGAAATACACATCAACTTTGCTTGAGAAAAACTACATGAAAGCAAGAAGCAAACACATAATCATGACCATAAATTATAGTATCAATGCCAGAATGCCAACTAAAAGCATATAATTGTGAATCACCAAGTTCAACAAATTAAGCTCATTCAAGGATAAACAAGCACACCATCAATTTCAGCTTTCCTCAACAACCACAGAGAACTACGTTCTCACAACAATTGTTGTCCACAAGAAGATAGAAATCCAAACATTGTTAGACAACCTTCCACAAGAGAACAAACCACATTAATTCCATAATCTTCTATAACTGACATAGGAGTTCAACCAACTAGTCATGAGCTTACTTAACATAAAGCGCTTACCACTGAAAAGACGATCATCCCCACATAGGATTAATACCCAAAGTGGTCTAAAGGATAGTTGTCTTTCTCTTAAGAAATCCTCATGTTCTTTCAACCTTGAATGATCTTTACTCACTTGGTACAAAGCCACACTTGATTTATAACTTCTGCATAAGAATGGAGTCCCAAACGGTCTCACCTAAAACCTTAGACAAGAGAATGCTAAACTTTGATCAATCAACACAAAAATCATTATAGCATTTATCAATCAACACTCCAAGTTTACCAAATAAGCTAAGTCCTCAAAAATTAACTAATGTAATTCAATAGCCCAAATAGACGCAAATATAGGGTTTAGTTTGAGACATGACTTAGCACTAGAGTTGCAACTAAAAACCTGAAACTGATCATTTAACCAATCTTCTAGCCCGCTCGATTAATAAACTTAGTCAACAAACTTAGACTCTTCATGAGTACTATTCACAACAACTCCAAACAAGCAAGTACAAAAGTATTCAACATGAACAATGCAATAGGTAGAAGTATACAACCATAACTCAATGACACATACAATTATTCCAAATGATATTACATCCCATGAAAGTTCCCTTACTTTCCCTCAATCTCCACAGTGAGGCTAACAGACTAACTTGCCAGTTTCATACATTTACATATTCCCCAATAGACCCAGCTATGACCAAAGCACAGATATATGTTAAATACCCAAAGGATACATCAAAGACACTATGCAAATAAGTTAGAGTGAAAATTTTCATCAATAAGAATTTGGAACTTCCTTTCCTTCAAGCCTAGTGGAATTATGGAGCCTTCACAACTTACAGTTTCCAATTTCTCCACCTTCACTGCTTAGGTGTCTCTACCTCAAAGTCACACTTTCATTAGCAATAAAGTAAGTTAATTACATGGAAGTTTCGTTCTCCAACACTATCACAAAGAGAGCCCCAACAACCCTGTTTGTTTCAAACTCTAACTTACCCCCACACATAATACAATGATAAATTTGTAAATGAAAACAAGCATTAATCCCTTAATAAACATATTATGCAAGTTTAAAGTTTAATAGCATATAGGATAAGTAGGAAACTTCCCTGAGCACATTGAAGTCTCGTTAGCATTCCACATGCGTTTGATCGCTCTCCTTTCAACCTTTGCCCTTTGAGTCCTTTCATCAAATACTTGTTGTGCAATCAAGAAAACTATTCCCACACATAATAGCAATGATAATCTTAAAATCATAGTCTTGAATAAATTTTATCGAATCAAATCCAAATTAAATTATGACTCGAATAACTAAAACTTCTGGAAAAACAGTCAATCATCAAGTTCAAAAACCAAGTAATGGAATAAAGCATAGTTTTTAAGAACCTAACTTTAACCAATAATTAATACTCAAGGAATTCAATCAAAGGAACATCAACAGAAAATAGGTTAGTATATACTTCGCTTCAACATGAATACAACAATCACGAAATCTCTTCTAAATTGTTGGAAATAATGGATCGATTGCAATATTTATGAAGAATAATCAAACAACAAATCATAATATGAAAGAATAAAAGAATCAGACTTATCTGCAAATATCAGACAACTGAACGATGTGTCGTGTGATTTCGCCGCCATACTGGTGCAGGCCTTTGATGATGAACGCCCCCTAAGGTTAACACACCACCCTTGAATCCTACACCCTGAACTCAAGGGTTGGAGTCTCTCAAAAACTACTCAATTCTGATGAAGGTAAAGATGGTTTGTGTTTAGGGTTTTTCACATGAATAGAATGAATTAATAATGAATGTTTTTCCGTAGAGAAAATATATAGGAAGCCCGATAAATAAAAGATAAGAATTCCGAAAAACGAAAGCGGAAAACCCGTGGAGCGCACGGGTGTGGGAGAACCTCCATGGGCGTGGGCGGCTGCGCACGGTCGTGAGCCTGGGTTTTTCACGAATTAGGAACTTCCTCATTCCCTTAAAGCCATGCCCCACGATCGTGGGTCCTCATCCACGGGTGTGCGAGCATGAACCATCTGAACCCTTTCTAGCCCACTTCGACTTCACATTAGAACAACCAACAAATGCGATCCGGGCTTGCTTGCTGGTTTTCCGAGCATTTTACACTAGGATTCCAACACTAGCTACCCTTAGTTTCGGGGAGCAACAAAACAAGAGAAAGAGAAATGACAAAATATTAAATTATTTTTCCATTACACATTTATTTAAACATAATGCATATAGTGGTATAGTACCTTTTTATTGTTACAAAGTACAATATTATTATAGATGGTTCAATATCCAGCATGTCTTTGGTACCCTCTTAAACCATAGAAGAAGCTAGCAAATATATTAGTATTATATGACGAGGACCTCATATTTCAGACTTATGTAGGAAGATTGTTGAAATGAATCTCTCAATTTGGTGGCATGATGATGGTCGTCTTGCTTATATTTTCCATGAACAGTTTGCTGAGATCGGGACTAACATCCAGAGAAACTTGCAGCACTTGAGGAGACAAAGCTTTCCATATTGATTTATTCCCAGCTATTTGTCCGAGTATTGGCCTGCACATCATGAACGATAAATATGAAACTTTAGTTTTGTACGATTGTACAATGCTTTATTTTAAGTTTAACCTAGAACTACATGCGGAACAAGCCGATTCAAACTCAAATCCTAGTATTATATCTCAAATTAGGTAACCTGATTTTAACTCACGGCGAAAACCTACTCAAATTAAAACCCGATCCAGCTACATTTTGGCTAGTTATAACACGCTAATTAATAATATTGATGTAAAAGTCGACACAAGCCAAGTTTGGCCAAATCCAAAATTAACACCAAGACCGAACTAAATGACACGTTATTATATGATTTGAGCAAAAATTGATCCGAACCAAATTTCTTCTAAACGACATATATATTGCCTACGTGTTAACCTTTGACCGTACCCTTAATTTTCCAAGGATTGATAATTATAGTTATTGTACAACTCTAAGAAATTGGTTAAAGGTAGAGGAAGTATTACCGCATGAAAGATGATATGAGGGACTCTTCGCAATAACCTCTTACATAAAGAGTATAAACCGCTAATTCAATTAGCAATTTTCTTGTCTATATAAGAGGTTATTAGGCGGGAGTTCCAAAATACGTCATATCCTTATAGGTTTATTATCTTTCTTTGTTATCAGCCATGTGTAAATTGATTAGAAAGTGTAATATTACAATAAGAGGGGAAACCCCCCATGAAAAACCTGTAATAACTTACTTGGAATTTGTGACAATTGAGAAACACTCAATTCCTTCCTCACCAGCACCTATAGCAACCACATAAAACTTTGGGACAGCAAATAATTGGCCAACCTCCAATTGATTATCCAATGCACTTTGTCCATTCATCCCCACAATTTGAACCCAACCACTTCCTTTGGTAACATAAGTGAGTTGCACCCCTGAATCTTTTGCATAATAAACAGGTCCAAACATTGCATTTGGTTCAAGCTTCAATAACTTACCAGAAAGCTCAATTCCTTCTAGAGCAGGACACTTTTTACATGTCATAATATTGACAGAACCCCCCTTTTCAACATGAAAATCTGGTGATTTCTTGTCAAAGTTAAAGGTGTAACGTTGATCGTTTGATGGTTTTGGCATGGTTTTTGCTTCGTCGAGCTTGGTCATCAAAGGTTGTTTTTGAGCAGTAGTAAGCTCAGTAGCTTGTGCTTCACTAATGTCATAAGCTTGGGTTATGGTTTTGGTAGAAAAACCTTTCAGAATTCCGATAGCTCCTGCGACGAGGCAGTAGGTAAATGTACCTGGGTTTGTAGCATCTTGAGTTTCACCCAAGAATATGATTTTGAGATCATCATCACCTCCATTGAACCACCATGAAACTGCTCCTTTTGGGACTACTACGGCTTCTCCTTTTACAAGCTTCACCACATTCTCTTTATTAGACTCAGGATCTATTAGTCCAGCTACACCATTAGCACCTGGGCAACATTAATGAAGAAGATTATATTTTCCAAAGATTTAAAGAAACACTTTCATATAGCTAGGTGCTTTTTATTTTGGTGAAAATAGCTAGGTAACTTGTACTATAGACCTGGTAAACGGTCGGTAGGGTCACGTTTGGATCCGGTAAATTCGGGTTCGAGTCGGTTTCCTTAATGGGCTGACAAACTAGAATTCAATTTTGGGTAGTAGAGACACTTCTTAGTTTCTATTTTTGTGATGAATTTTTCTATTTATTCTTTATATTATAAAATGACTTATATCACAAGTATAATATCAAAATTAAGATACAAAAATAAGATATAACTTCTTTTTATTTTGCCCAAGTTGAAGACCAAAATACTCAGAAATTCAATTATAAACATGGAAAAATGATCGGTTAGGTCGGTTATAGGGAATCTCAGGCAAAAAACTATTTATGTCGTTTTCTGCACTGATTACAAAAAGTTCGTGTTATTTTGTGCACCTTTTTTCGTTGGTGCTGTTTTGTGCAAGAGACGTTTAGTTTGTATTGTTTGATCCAATTTTTCCTTGTTAAAATAATGCTCCCTCTGTTTTTTCAATAGGGACATTTTGCCATTTATTGGTGTTTTTTATTAATTGAGACACTTCTACCTTTTCCATAAAGGGTAGGTTGACCCACCTAATTATTATATTTCTCTCCTACTTTTTCACTCCTTTTCTCTACCTTATTTTCCCCACTTTTTCTTACTTTACCATCATTATCTCTTACTTTTGCACTTTTTCCTTAGTCCGCGCGCAAAAATAAACGTCCCTATTAAAAAAAGGGAAATTCCCAATGGTGGCCCTTAGGTCTAAGGAATTCCTAGTGGCGGAAATTCCAAAAAAACTTTTCCGTTGGTAGCCCTACTTTACAAATTATTCCCAAACATAACCTTAATGAAGAATATTCCGTTAATAATAAAGCATATTCCGTTAGTTAATAGTTAAGGCGGTCACTCGCAAATAAAACGAGGAATTTTGGGTCTTTTTTGCCAATTTCGACCTCAAAATCAACTCTTAAGGGCTAAAACTTACCCACTAAAATCATCCCTTAAGGACAAAAAAGATCCAAAATACCTCGTTTTACGTGCGAGTAACTACTTTAACTATTAACTAATATAAAGTGCTTTATTTTTAATGAAATATTCTTCATTAAGGTTATGTTTGGGAATAATTTGTAAAGAAGGGTTACTAGCGGGAAAGTTTTTTTGAAATTTACACCACTGAGAATTCTTAAAACCTAAGGGCCACCATTGTGAATTTCTCTTAAAAAAAACAGAGGGAGTATTTTACATATTATTTCGCTATTAATTTAACTTTTTACATGTTTTCGCATGCATAGCATATAAAAGAGTAGTAGAATCTGTCATAACACTACACATGGTGAACCCATGGGTAATTTTTTTGCTCAGTTTGTGCTTCCCATTAGAGTTATTTGCTCAGGCAGAAATGGGTCGGATCCGGGTAGGGTCCTCCAGGACCCGGATGCAGATATGTTTTTCAAACAAGGATCCAGACCCTACCCGGATCCACCAGGTAATAAAAATGAGGACCCAGATCCAGATCCATATGGGTCCCACGGATCCGGGTCCAAAACGGGTACAAAATGGGTCTTTACCTATTTGCTTCAAATAAGGCTAATTTTCATAATAATAAAATATTTCAATAATGAAAAAAATGTCATTTCGCATCTCCAACTGTTGATGTTCAAAAATTCAAACTCCATACAACAAAAATCCAACCATAACATTAAAAGTTGAAGATAAATAAACAACAAAGTTTAACAACATTACAAAATATTACAACATAAAGTTAAATTTGTCTATGTTAAATATAACTTTAATAAAAACGTGTAAACGGATCCGGATCTGGGTAATACTTTAGGACCCTGTCCAGATCCGTTTTTTTGAAGATATGACCCGAATCCTACCCGGATTTGATGGGTCCAAATTTTAAGGACCCAGATCCGCTCAAAACGGAGGAGGATCCGGGTCGGGTCCATTACCCATTGCCATCCCTAGGCAGATCGCTTCAATTTATAACTGGCCAAAAAATGTCATCACATACTATACTCACGACTCATAAAAAATGTATAATAGAAATTGTGTACCAAAATTGTGATTATTCTAAATGCGAAGTTTGGAACGTTTTCTGATAGAGTATACAACAATTTAAACTTTTGGTTGAGTTGCTTCCGTAACATAGTAGCAAGAGCCAATATAGCCATAAGGTTACGGGTTCGAATCTCATCCACCTCTCTTTATAAGTGATAAATTTAGCGCCAGGTATGCGGAACCCTATGCCCATCCACACTTCAAGCTTGTTAAGAACTTACAATTGAAATGCCGGAATAAGAAACGATTTCAAGGCTGTGTCGCGGTAGAAGACCACTGACTTGAAAGCAATTACGGCCCGACTATGGTGGTAATCGCAACTGGCCGGAAAGCTCCTCAAGGTTAACACAGCAGCCTCTCTAAGTCACCACTAACAAAGAAAAGCTTTGGAGATTGTATAGCACGTACCCAGGATAAAGAGAAGAAGAGAGGAGGAAGAACAAAATGTTTTTTTTTTTCTTCTATGTCAAACAGAAGAAGAAGGTCTGATTATATAGCAAATAATTAGACCACAACAAAGGAAGGTAATCAATGGGCAGAGGGAATCAAGGGACGAATTTATTGGCCATCAAGTGTAACGTTAAAATCTTTTCAGCCATCAAGTTACCGTTACACATACTCAAAGGAGGCTTTTCAATAGCCTTAATTCCAACAATCCCCCACAAAGGTTCTGAAAAGCAAAAGAAATTCCTAGGTAAGGAAAGGGAAGTACTTAAGCATCAATATCTTTCGATTTGAATTGATACATAGTGAGATGAGGCAACAACTTACTTTCTAGTGAGTGAATATCTCTTGAACTCACCAGAGTTCGGTTGAGACCCCCACAACACATACCTACCTTAAGAACGTGCAATCTCCGCGATACAACACAAGCGCTTTATAGCCATGCGCACACCTTGGGTCTCATAAGTGCTCTAGAAAGACAGCCCAGTCTTTCATAGAAGGCGGCTTAACCTCCACACTTACGTAGGTAGTCCATCAAGTGTTCCTCAATAACACCACCCCGAAGGGATATGGAACCATTAAGAGCGAAAGCTCAACCTCACAATATAAATCCATCAAGTGCGTCTCAATAGCACCACCAAATAGGCTATGGATTTAGAAAGCACTACCAATGCGCCATAGGGATGAGAAAAGTAGTGCAAGTTAAGGTTCTATGGCTTCGTTTGACCACAAACGGGTATCCACCATAAACTCTCAAATAATGGGCCTTAGCCCCATCCCCCTCGACGACTCTAAGAAAACTCTCCTAGATGATCCCTTAGTAAAGGGATCAGCAAGATTTCTTTCGGACCTCCCATAGTCCAAAAAAATCACCCCATTTTTCAGGAGTTGTTTCACGATTCCATATCTGATCTTGTATGTGTCTCTTCTTACTATTGTAGACACTGTCCTTAGCAACACCAATGGCTGCTTGAGAATCACAATGAAGGGAGACAGGAGCACACTGCCCTCCCCATAACGGAACATCAGACAATAAATTTCTCAACCACTCAGCTTCTTGCCCTGCCAACTCGAGGGCAATGAATTCAGACTCCATGGTGGATCGTGCTATACAAGTCTGTTTTGAAGACTTCCACGATATAGCACCAGCACCAAGGGTAAACACGTAACCACTAGTTGAATTAATATCATCATTACCTGAAACATAGTTTGCATCACAAAATCCTTCAAGTACAACAGGAAATTTTAGAATAGTGCAAATATAGATCAACAGTTTCTTTCAGGTATCTAAGAAGACGATGAAGAGCATTCTAATGTTCATTACTAGGGTTATCAATATACTGACTCAGTCTACTCACTGCATAAGCTATATCAAGTCGAGTACAGTTCATGAGGTGCATCAAACCACCTATGACTTTCGCATATTCACTTTGCGAAACACTTTCTCCTAAGTTATTAGTCAAATGAATACTAGGGTCATAAGACGTACTCACTGGAACAACATCAAAGGAGTTAAACCTTTTAAGCAAGTTTTCCACATAACGAGACTGACTTAGGGAAATGCGACCGAAGATTTTCTTACGTCTTACTCCTAAAATTACATCAGCTTCTCCCAAATCTTTCATCTCAAATTTTTGATGCCAAGAAAAGTTAAGTTTTATTCACAACCTTTAAATTGTTACCGAAAATCAGCATGTCATCCATATAAAGACATATAATTACACAATCTAGGTGAGAATAACAGCATAGTCAACACTAAAGCTCTATTGAATCCCTAATCCATGTCTTGCCCTCATCTTCCCACGTCTGACACCTTTTCAATACTATTGAAGGTCAAATAATGTCTAGACTATGGCCAGGCGACACAAACAAGAATGTATGATAAGTCACAATATTCATGTTCACTCACACTATTGTACTTCTAAACATAGATAGGTTAGAGCCTCATGCCATGCTACTCTTGTGTTGGCTTACACATCAACCTACACTAGAAGAACACTTCAAACATACAAGTTTGAACATACATGAACATGATCACACATATCATACAAATGCCAAGCAATAGCATATCATCAAAACATAAAGGGGTCCACAACATGAAACACATTCAAGGGTAAACAAGAGTTATTTCAAGTTCAACAATAGTAATCAAGCACCTATTCTTAGGTCTTCACACCACTTGTGGTAAAATAGGACATAAATCCTACCTCAGTTAGAGAACCCCACAACTCAAATTGTAGGTTAATAACCCTCTACGACAAAACTAGGGAATCTAACTGTCAACTCATGAGCTTGTCTAACATACAAGCTCCGGATGCTAAAAATGACTCACCTACCCCCACATGATCAGACATTATCAAATAGTTATGGGGTACAAAAGTACATTACCTTATCTTGTTTTCCATCCTTGAATGATCTTATTTACTTTACACAGAGTCACATTCAACTTTCTCTTCTGCTTAGAAACATGGAGTTCCAAATAGTCTCACTTAGACCTCTAACATGATGAGTGCTAACCACTCAAGAAACACAAGAGCACTCATTGTTCTTTACTCCAAGTTTGACAAACAAACTAAGTTCACAAATACTAACACAAATAGTTCAACTCCCTTAATATACAAACTATAGGATCATAACACCAAGTGAACTTAGCACTAGAGAAGCAATCGTTTTTGACCGATACTACACTTCCTGAACATGGTCAAAAATCGAACTCTAACAGAGTACAACATAACAACTCTAGACAATCATACACACAACAATGTATAAAAAACAATAAGCAGAAGTAACATTCATAACTCAAAGAATCAAGCATTAAGCTTCAACTGAATATGTTGGCTCTTACATGTAAGTCCCTTTCCCAACTAATAATTTGACAAAATATGTCAAACCAGCTTATTAGTCTCAAGCACTAACTTACCCCCACATTGCATCAAAAAATTGAAATCGAAAGGTATAAATAATTAACACCAAATTATGGGGCACATAAAATAGATTATACTAATAAGTTAGACTTCATAATTAAACAATAAGAGAAAGGACTTCCCTTTAACTGAGCTCATTGTATATGCTACTGGTCTCACGTAAACTCCCTCTGGCCTTCCTTCCAATACAAGTTCAACTTCTTGTAACTTCTTGTATTGCCTCAATCTCTAATCTTGCCCCAAACAAAGCACATTAGGGGCACACAATAAATTTATTAAGTAAATATATTAGAGATTCATTATAATAATAATATAAATTGAGGAAGAGGAACTTCCCTTAGCATATTGGACTTGCTTAAGTCACTCGTTTGAGCTCGAACACTTTCTCTTTAATATTTACTCTTGGAGCATTTTTTTTTCAAATACTTGGCGTGCATTGACCATCTTTTATTTCGAACCAAACAAGCTTGCCCGCAATGACCCGTAGGATACACCCGAATCATAACGATGATTCATGTTAGACACAAGTATGCCGCCATACTCACTAATTTATCCATGTTCATAATCATTCAAAATGAATTTGCCCAACTTCTTGCCGATGCTTGCACTGTACTCCCATGTACTCTCAATCGGGTCAAAATTTAAAAAGTTAACTGTATTCTTGTTTAATACTTCATATAACTAGAACATTGTGATCAAATTTGAGTCTTCCAGAGTACCCCTAGCTAATGTCTAAATTAACCAAATAAAATAGTAATTCCTACTCTTGTAATTTGGTAGAGGACAAATAAACAACGCATTCAATACTTCATAATGTCGCATTTGCTACTGCCTACTGAGATCTAATATTCACTTCTTCCTTAGTGATGAATCAATTCTCCAATCAATTGAAACCACTAATAGCCTTTGAAGGATCAATTGACGTTTCCAGCAACTTTGAAGAGTAATAGCAGCAAAGTAGACTACTTTGGTCAACGTATATATCATACTCCATAATTAACATAGTTATTGAGAATTCTTACGAATTCACTAATAATTAAAGCAACTTTTTCGTAACCGCAATCAAAGTGGCGAGTATACAAGGCAGCACATATTTGATGGACATGATCCAAAGTAACAATTGAAGAAGGATTGTACTATACCCACAAATTTCAGGAATCGACAACCAATACTCTGTAGTTGCACAAATTATTAGCACCCTTCAACCCGCTATTTTAATATGACCAAAACCACTTAGATTACGGCAACCAGTCAAATATTTTGGTTTTTTTCTTTTCCCCATGGATTCAATATCCCAGAAAGAACTTCAAGCATATATACTAACTTTATACGCTTTGCTTGCTTGGTGGCCATTTTGATACAGACTAAAAGTTAATAACATTGTCGTCATAGAAAGATGCTGACTATCCCTTACTTCTAATGATGTATCACTTCAAAAACATATGGAAACTGATAATTCCTTAGACTTGGACAAACCAATTATCAATTTAATCACCAAACATACCCAATAAATCCGACAAAGTAAGACTAATTGCTTTCAAATTGTTAAGAACTTACAATTGAAATGCCGGAATAAGAAACGATTACAAGGCTGTGTCGCGGTAGAAGACCACTGACTTGAAAGCAATTACGGCCCGACTATGGTGGTAATCGCAACTGGCCGGAAAGCTCCTCAAGGTTAACACAACAGCCTCTCTAAGTCACCACTAACAAAGAAAAGCTTTGGAGATTGTATAGCACGTACCCAGGATAAAGAGAAAAAGAGAGGAGGAAGAACAAAATGTTTCTTTTTTTTTCTTCTATGTCAAACAGAAGCAGAAGGTCTGATTATATAGCAAATAATTAGACCACAACAAAGGAAGGTAATCAATGGGCAGAGGAAATCAAGGGACGAATTTATTGGCCATCAAGTATAACGTTAAAATCTTTTCAGCCATCAAGTTACCGTTACACATACTCATAGGAGGCTTTTCAATAGCCTTAATTCCAACAAAGCTCAATGAGCCTTCAACCATCAGCTTAAACTTTTGGTTGAGTCATGGTTCCGTAACATAGTAGCAAGAGCTAGTATAGCCATAAGGTTACGGGTTCGAATCTCATCCACCTCTCTTTATAAGTGGTAGATTTAACGTGCGGAAAACTATGCTGCATCACCTTTTCCAATACCAATCCAAGTATATTATTTCTATTATGCCCTTTTTTCATAAAGCAACGAAATGTTTTATTATGGACTATGCCCCTTAATACATTATTCTCAATAAAAATGTGCCTATGTTAGTTTTAAGATTTTACAGACTATGATGCATCGTACATGCATCAAGTCATAACATTTCAAAAACTATTCGAAAAAACTTTATTTTTATAGCAAGTTTTCCAAATAATTTATCATGTTTATGCTTAGCAAGTTTACTAAGTAATAAAAAAATGCTATGATAATGGTCATTGTACATTTGTTGTTAGTACGCCAGCCAATAATTAATTACTCATTCTCAACTACATCATCACTATGATTATCAATAATTCAATATACAAATACTATTAATATCGAGTTTTAAGTCAACAACTACCTCATAGGATACTCGTTATAATTATACTCCCTCCGTTTTTTTTTAATATGCACCTAAGGCTTTGCACTAGAACCAAGGAAAAAGTGCAAAAGTATGAGAGAAGGGAAGTAAAAGAAGGAAAAAGTGAAAAAGGTAGAGAGAAGGAAAGAAAAAGTAGGAGAGAAGTGTAATAATTAGGTGGGCCAACCTTCCATTTATGGCAAAAGGTAAAAAGGTACCAATTAAAAAAAACACCCCAAAATGGAGAAATGTGCATATTAAAAAAAACGGAGGTAGTACTACCGATTATAATTTTTATTCATTTTAAAAAATAATTCGCTTTTATCATCGAAACTGGTTTTCTGGCTAAAATAAGTGGTTTATGCTTCTATTTAAATGATTAACCCGCATTTTCCAAAAAAAAATTAGAACTTTGGTTTTCAACTCAACATTTTTACACTCTTACCCCCAATTAAAATCATAAAGGCCACTTAATTTCATACCCATTTAGTAGAATTAAGGGATTCATTTGAGTTTATTTAGAAATCCGTATAAGCTTTGTGTAAGTAGAAGAATCGTGTCTTTTGAGTCAAAATCATTCAATTTGAAACAAAAACATCAAGGGACTAGAAAAAAAAAGTTTTGATAGTAAAGCTACTCGTATCACATATACTCTCTCTGTCCCAGAAAACTATATATACTTTCTTTTTCATCCGTCCCAGAAAGTTAAATACACTTCTATTTTTAGACAGACCCACTACTACTTTATTCTTTTGACTTTTCAACCACCAACCACTACTCTCTCATATCCAAATAAAACCATTGACTCTTATCACATTTACCTTTTTAATAAAATACTATTGATAACCAAACAACACATTATCATCTAAAACTACGTGCCCGATCAAGTGTATAAAGCTTTTTGGGACGGAGGGAGTATAAAATAGTTTAATTGAACAGAAATTACAATAGGTAACTAAACCTATATAACGTGCATTATAATATGTAGTATTGACAAACATCCATATCACTTCAGCTATTTACTCCCTTTGTCCCATAATTTAGGCTTGCATTTCCTTTTGGATGTCTCAAATAGTTAGTATTATTCATAAAATTTCCATTTATAAAATATTTTCCCCAAAGTTTCCTCACGTGACAATCTTTTCCAATTTTTTTTTTCTCATTTAGTGTCTATTTTTTTCAATTTTTTCCTTGGTTTACGGTACCAATTAGGACCACAATTAATAATGAAATTATAACATTCAGATTTGGACAACAATTTTCCCTTTATTTCCTTCTTTAACTTTGTCATGAATTTTTTGTCCTTTTCCTTAACTACAATTAATATGTTCTTTAATCCTTTGTGAAAAAATTAATATAAAACAAACCTTATATCAAGGGACGGGGAAGTAGTAATTAGTGTTAGCTAATAATTTCAATAAATTTCGATTAGTTACAACAAGTTTTAGTAAGTTTCAATAAGTTCTAATAAATTTGAATAAGTTTACATAAGTTCCTATATAAGTTGAGATTACATCAAATATGTGAACTCAACGAACTCATAGAAAGAAACGTGATAGAGATGCCAATAGATCTTGCACCTAATCAAGATTAGTGAATCCAAATCTTTTCTATAGGAACCACATCTTTAATGGAGTCATATTCAAATCCGCACATTCAAAGCCATAGTATAATTGGTTAGATTTCTATTTGAATATTGTTTAAAATTCAAATTACGTAACCAATTTGAACCTATTTATTTATAAAATGTTAGAATATATTTAAGAGTTTCTTTACTTTTCAGATTATAAAAAATAGTCCTAATAATGTTCTTGTGTAGGATAATACAATTATAATGAGACATGAAAAGTGATAGTAGCATTTTATACTAGAATGAACTTTTTAGGTCATTTAGATTTTGTGATAATGTCTCTTTTGAGTCTTGGTCCACATTTTAATTCTATGATCTCCGTGATTTAAATTGGAGTTAGACCCATATGATCTCCGTGATTTAAATTGGAGTTAGACCCATATATAAAATTTAGAGTCTGTATCCGATTTAAACCAAAGCATGGACATCTCTAGTAGAAGAAACGTGCTTTTAATCTCTACTAAAACTGCACCACCTTTACTGAGAAACTAGCTACAATTTGCACCATACTCTCAGTCTCGGGTGTATGGTGCACTTCTCACGCTCTCTATTCATGTGCTCTATGAACAGAGCAGATAATGTAATGTCAGAAAATGTGAGAGGGTGTATGATGAATGCTATTCAACCTAACATATTTTTTATTCAACTAATTCAGACTTATCTTAATTTGTTGAAAGATAATATAATATATAAGACTTTATTAAAATTTCTTGAAACTCATTTGAACATATTCAAACTACAGTCAATTTATTGAAATTTTATTATTTGTACAATTGAAAACTTTTTTAAAACATATTAAAACTTTTAAGCTAATAATAAGTATTAAATATAATTTCTATTGATGAGTATAACTGTATAACGAAGTTTTCCAAAATAAAATCAAGGGTAGTTTTGTATATACATTACCTTCAATAGTATATCCAATCTTACTAGCATCAGCATAATGAGGGATAGCAAATCCTCGAGGCTTGATAATAAGCAATCCACCGCTCACTTTACCAGGGCCAAGAAATGGGAATACGGTGGTGTTCCAACTATAGTAGCTTCCTCCATCTACCTCAGCCAACTTCTGTGGTTTTTCTAAAGCCAACAAGCTCATATTTTCCATTTCTGAATCAATGATCTTAGATTCAAAAAAATTTATATTTCTTTTACTTACTCCGACGCAACTTTTATAATGAGAATTGTAGCTCTTCATAAACCTTAAATAATAGCAAAATCTTGTAGGGCCCAGAGCCAACATCAATACCTATAGAATACAGAAATGTGGCTGGCAGTGTTATATTCTGAGTTGGTAAGGAAAAAGGATACCGTCTAAATTCCGGCTCTGAACCACGGAAACTCTCTTTAGGGTCAACGTTTTTCATTTTTGTCACGTTTTCGTTTCGGAAATTTGGCGACACATTTCCGAAAATTTACTAAACGTATGATATTGTTTTGTTAAAATTAAAAAAAATTCTCACAAAATATCCATTTCTTTTCTTTGAAATGACTAAATCCATAACTCTTAAAAAGCCGGAAGAAGGCTCTACTGTTCAAATGAACAGTGCAGATCGAACGGTTGGCATTCATCCCAATCGAACGGTTGTGACTCATTTCCTTTTTCACAACCCTAAAACCACTTTCATACTGAAGCTTCTCTTCAGTTTTGTCTGCTCCTTCCATGGCTCCTCCTCCTGAATCTGCGACCCATGATGTCCTCTTTCATGTCTCAAAGTTGATTGCTCTTCCTGGCGGTATTCTTTAACGAAAGTTGGCCGGACTTTGAGGTATTCTTTAACATCCATTGTTGTTAGCAATTTCTTCGAGTTTCCTCTTCTATTTCATTTCTCAAGATCTGCAATTTATATTTCGTCAACTTCATTTTCTGCTCAATTTCTTTTGCAATTTTCGGTACTTTTCGATTTGATTATGTTTTTCTCTAACCAAAATAGAACTCCTAAGTTGCTCTAATCTTAGTTTTGACGAAAACCAAAACACGTAGCCTATGAGAAATGTTTGATCTGATTCAGTCATTCAACATTGATCTGGGTTTGATTGAAGAAATATTTTTGGATTCTTGTGTTGTAATGCTACACTAATTTTGAAACGTAATGCTTTTATATGTGTAATTTAGTGTTTTACAATTGGGTTTTTCGGACAAGCTGAATGGATTGGAACAGGAAAAAGTTTGAATGATTTGTGTTGACAGGGTTGGTGTTTGATTGTGCAGGAATCATGCCCAATTGTTAAAAACACACTGCTTGATTCTGAAGGGAAAGGGGTAGCTATCAAGTATTATTCGGATGATTGGTCTACTAATGCGGCAAAATTGGTGTATGGGAAATCACTATTTACTAAAACCCGTAAAACTAATGTTATAGGACTGAAGGTAGCCCTTGATTAGGTTTGGTTATGTAGTGATATATTTTCTTCTAAGTGTTGTTATTGTTCTTCTTTTAATGTTTATTGGTGTGTTTGTTTCTCGTTTCTCATACGTTATGCTGATGGCATTCGTGAGTGATGTTTAGTTTTGTATTATATTATTTGGGAACATGTGTGATCTGCATTCAGTGTTGTTATTGTTCCTTTTTAGTGTTTATTGGCGTGTTTGTTTCTCGTTTCTCATACGTTGTGCTGATGGCATTCGTGAGTGATGTTTAGTTTTGTGTTATATTGTTTGGGAACATGTGTGATCTGCATTCTTGGTTTTCAGGTAATTTATTTGCCACGGCATTGCAAATAGCAGGCTTTATATCTCTTCGTTCTTGGCTTCTTCCTTGTCAAGCCTGCTCTCTCCGGCATCAGGTTCTTTTCATTCTCTCTAAATCTTTTTCTCTCTCTTTTGCTCTTCTAATAGTTCTTATCTGCTTCTAATCATTGGTCCTGAGAGTTACCGACCTCCTGTAATGAACGCTTCGTTTTGCTTTTTTCCCCCTCCCCACTTTCCTGGTCACTTCCCTTTCTTGTAACCCTTATTCCCCTTTTCAGTCACTTTCTCTCTCTATAAGTTCTTATTTTTGCTACTGTTCGCGCTCCTTCTCTCAGGCTTTACTAGAGATGCATCCCTTTTGGCCAAACCTACGGCCCATGCGACCTCCAAATAGGAACCTACGAACCATGGTTGTGGTTCAATGCGCCTGTTTTGCTTCGCTGGTTGTTTGCGGTCAGGGAACCTGCGACCAATGCATGTTGAAGACATGTACCCTTCCAAGGAGGTTGGCATTTTTCGATTGTATTTTGATGCACGAATTTCAGAGTTTTGGTGTGGATCCGGAGTCGGGGGAGCCTTGTACTGTAAGTGTGTAAATTTGTGTGTGTTTTTGAATCATGTGGGTAATTCAATGTTGATTTAGGTTTAGTGTCTTTGAGCTTTGCTTCCCCTGGGACTGTGATAATTGAATAGGGTTTAATTGGACTATTGAATTGGGCATATGTACCTGGTTCTCAACTATTGTTGTGAAATTGTTCATCTTTAGCTTGCTTATTGATTTCCACTATGCAATGTATGTGGTTATTAGTGGTTACTTTAATGTGTTGGAAGTTTGGCAATTTAGGATTTTGTTTGTTTAGTTGTGGTTAGAGGGAGAAAGAGGCTATAGAAGGTTCGAGATTGCTGGAGCCTAAAGGCCTTGTTTCCTATTGCTGGATGCCTAGATCAAAGGTACATAAATCGATGCACCCCCCATCGATTTTCGATTCAAGTCGATCGACCTTAATCGGAGTTTGATTTCGAACTGTACCGTAGAATAGTCGACCTCTTTTTTTTGGTGGCGTTCCTTCACATATGTAGGGTTTTATAATGAATGTTTGAGAGATTATTAGTGGTTTTTGGGATGAGAGACAGAAGATAAGATAGGAGAAGAGGAATTATCGGGCCATCGAGAGAGAAGAAGAGGAGGAATAGAGACAAGAAGAAGAAGCGTCGAGGAGAGAAGAAGCGCTGAGGATAACAAGGGGAGAGAAGAAAGAAGAGGAGTGGTTACCGTGATATGAGGAGAGAGAATAGGGAGTGGGGAGGTTAAACGTGATACTTACTTGATCCACTTTCCTTTTCCAGGTTACATTTAAGTTTTTAAATATATTTAACAAACAAAAAGTTAAATTTTACTTATTTTTATCGGTATTTAAAAAATAAAATGAAATTAAAATTTTGATTTTGTTTTCCATTTTCGATTTCTATATCATACAAATCCATTGCATGATCGTCCCGATCCATGCCCAAAGTACGATTTTCGATTTCGGCCTTCGCCTTCGACCTCTACGATTTTCGATTTAGTTGACCCTCGCCTAGATCCACTATCATATTTCTGCATGCAAATCAGTATGTTTTATTATGTTTCAACTTACTATTTGATGAAAGTTCGATGATTATGTTGTATTAGAAGTTGATTGATTTGAGTGATCTTTTATTATATAGATCCCAAATTTGGTTCAAATGTTTCTCATTGGATTATATGAAGAGCGCAATCTGGTTTGTATGTGTTTATAAAGTGAGCTCAAGGTTCCTTTTAGGTGAGTTCTATTTTGTTTTCAGGTTTTCCAATTTAGCTAAATTTAGGTGTTATTTGAAATTGGTGGCTTAGAGTCAAGGCCCAAGGGGTTCTCATACTTAAGTCCTTTAAGTAAAATTATATGATATATGTTTTGTCTTAAATAATTGGAGAATTTTGTCGAAAGCTAGACTTGATGTGAGACCTTTCTTTTGTTAAAGAATTGATTCTTGTTCTAAATTCGAAAATTCAATATACTTTGGAAGAGACATAGAAAGTAATACGGTGTAGATCCTTTTCGATTCATACCAAACAGCTCACTCAACCTAAATTCTGTGCAAATACAGGTTGGAGATGTTGTTGTTTCATGGGATCGAAGCCTCAAAGTGAAGATAAAAGTTTAAGCAAAGCAAGTATTGTATTTTATATACATTATTTCATTATTACTCTTGAGAATCTAAGCACTTTCAAAATTTATATATCAATTTCTAAATAAGTTTCTGCTTTTGCTTTAAAGATTACATCTCCACTTTTGTCGTTCATGGTTCCGTGTTGCTGCTTCCTTGAATATGTTGATTGTAGAAGTTAGAATTGGTATCATGGTATCATGATCATCTTACTGAGGTATTTACCACTATTCACTACCATCATCTTCCTTGTTTTTACATAGCTTATATCCTTTATTTATGTTCTCATCTTATATAAGGTTTTTGTCTCAACGTAAAAGTAACTATAGCTTTGACGGAGATTGGTTTTGTGCTTTTAATTATTTATGATGTAGTTATGAATTGATATGATTTTTTTTTTGCTAAATTATCTGCTATGTTTCTCACTACAACGTTGTGAATGTTGATTTTCCTCAATTAGAGTTTGATTCTCATTGTTCTGGGGATGTTGAGGTTTAAATTGACAAATAGTGCGGCATTTCTTCTTGTTTAGTAAATTAATTATTTGATTAGATTATTTCATGAATCATTTACATATTAGTTGATATTTGCTCTTCTCGTATTTCTTTTTGGGTATCCAAATTTATTATTCTCATTTCTATACTTTCCATTTAGATTGTGTGTATTTTATCTCATCGAATATACCCCCTCCGTAACGAATTACTTGCAACAATTGATATTATTTGTTAGAGGTAAGATATTCGACCAGACGATAATTTTGAATTATCGTGTTACTATTAGTCTGCATACTTGTATATTTTGTTGACGTTGTTGTAATTTATATTTGAATATGTCGGTGATTTTTTCATTTTCAAAATGGCTAAAGTTATATGCTTATCGTCAGTATTGAAATATGTCATTGTTCCGTAAGCATGCGAAAATGACTATGGCCACACCTGAAAATCAATCCGTTAGAAGTATGGATACATAACAAAAGTATGCGAAAATGACTATTTGTACTCTTTTTTTTTGGGGGGGCGGGGGGGTTCATTTCATTTCAAATTACTGTACAAAAATGGGATGATGCTTTTGCAGGTGATTTAGTGATATAGGATGACATTGAATTCCGAAGATGGTGGCTATATAATGCGTTACTCATAAGTGAGGAAATTCATAGAATTTGTTTGATGTCCAACTTATGAAGTTCTTAATCTTTGGTGGACAGTTTAGCTATGTTGTGCTATTTCAAGCTGTAACTCTCCATTAATTAATCTGTGAAGGTTGCAATAATGAAACGTGTCCGTCACCCCAACGTGGTTCTCTTTATGGGTGCTGTAACCAAGTGTCCTCACTTATCCATAGTAACAGAATATCTTCCCGGGTGAGGCATTCAAAACATCATACTTCATGATGAGCTTCAAACATATTTGCATAAAAAATTTCACCTCCTTTATCTTTTGGGATGCAGAGGTATCCTATACAGCCTCTTGCACATACCAGCTTCAGCTGAAGTCTTGGATCAAAGAAGGCTATTACGCATGGCATTGGATGTGGTTTGTGCTACTTGGGTTGTTGTTTTCCTCTTCTGTTTCTATCTTCAAAAGGTTGATTCTGCAACTTCATTTTTTTCCCTTCAATATAGGCTAAGGGGATCAATTGTCTGCACTGTCTTAGCCCTCCTGTAGTGCACTGGGATCTAAAATCTCCGAACTTGCTGGTCGCTGAAAATTGGAAGGTGAAGGTATGCCCTCATTTGGAAGCAACTCTTTAGTTGTTCTCTCTGATGGGTTTTGAGATTTTGTGTTGTAGTTACATGATTGACTTTGCTTATTGCCCACTCCTAGGTATGTGATTTTGGATTGTCCAGATTCAAAGCGCACGCATCATTTCTTTGAAGTCTATCGCTGGAACTGTAAGCTTTTCCTAGCCTCTATTATTGATATTCTCTCCCTTTTATCCCTTCGCAGGAAATTAATTTGAGTATGCTTGATATGTGTAGCAAATTCATACTCCTATAAGAAAGCATTAGGAATTGGAATTGACAAGGTGATAGGATCTGTCTGTATATCTGTATTATATAAGTGAAGAGGTGGGGATGGACACCAAAAAGAAAGAAAAGGAAAAATAATTAAAATAAATTAATGAGTTTATTAAATAAGTAAGTTTTATTTCTAAATTTATCCATCAGATTTTTAATAAAAGATGTTCATAACTTCTAACTAAAATATCTGAAAACCTACAACGTAAAAAAAATAAAAAAAATATCAACGGTTATATTTTTTTGAGATCTATAGATAGACACCCACTTTGCTATACTTTTATATACTTATGAAATTTTTTATTTTGAAATACATGAGTAATTGATTGTTCATGAGTGAAGGCACATCTGATCAAATTGATCCTGATAAAATATTTTAGCATGAGTGAGAAATATGATAAAGCATTTTCAAGTACTTTTAAATTTTTTTTCTCATTTGGACAATGAGCAAAAAATACCTTACCAGGTACTATATAACAAAAGTTGTAGTTGATGGTGGGGAGTAAGGGATGTTTTCAAAGAAAAATGAGCCAAAATGACTTTAGCTTGAAAATAAAATATGTTGCAGTAGCCAAAACACGAATCGTATGTTCGTATGCAAATAAAATTAGGATTTTTTTGTTCAAAACCACCTAAAATTTTCATATATTTAGAAACTCCCACCTTAATGAACCGTGAATGGGCCCCACATATGCATTGTGTTATTAGTTTACGCTGAAATTGAAGTCAATTTCATCAATTTAAGGGCAAATTCTCAACAAACTTAGAGCAAATTTAGAACGAATTACAACTATTTGGAAAGAATTGCAACTATTTCAAGTTCCATTTTGTTAACAAAATGTATATGTGGGACCCACTTAACAGTTTTTTGTTAATGAAATTTGACAAAAACCGTTAAGTGGTGGGAGTTTTTAATAAAATTGTAAATGGTAGTTGGAATCTATAAAAAATCATTAAGGTGGGAGTTTCTAAAAACATGAAAATTTTAAGTGATAAGATGCGACTATCCATAAAATTATCTACTTTAGATTATAAATTTCATAATAAATTAATTTCGCACGCATCGCGTGCATAGAATTCTAGTGTTATATAGTGGAATGATTAAACCAGCATTCAGATAGATGACTATCTCCTAATGATATGAATTTCTTATCTCCGGTGGTAGGATCTACTCCTGGGCATACAGCTCAACTGACAAAGTTTCTTAGGACTCTTATGCAACAGCTTGATATTATAACCTTTTTGCTTTTTTTTTTGTAATTATTTGGTATTTTCTTTACGCTGCTGCATGAAATTGAAATCATAAGCTTACGAATGTGAATTCCATTGGCTGCATATGTATTTTATTTGTTAGTGGTTTGAAGAGGGGAGTAAGGGGGGGGGCTAAATTTTTCGACTGTCACAATGGCTGAAACGTCGCGTTTTTTAGAACCTGATGTGGTAGAGATCCATGCTTAAATTTCTCGAATTGCATAGTGCCTTTTTGCTGAATTACACTTTACTGCTTGTGGAAGTTATAAGGTTTCTTTTCAAGTGTATACTACATATACTTGCTAATGTTGATCCAATAACTACGACCTCCATTTCACCCTGAGTGGATGGCCCCTGAGTTTCTACGTGGAGAGCCTTCAAGTGAGAAATCAGATGTTTACAATTTTGTTTTCATTTTATGGGAGCTGGTGACCATGCAGCAACCGTGGAATGGACTTATATTTGCCAAGTATGTTAATCCCCCCTCCCCCTCCCTCTTTTTTAATGTCTATATTTGCGATTGAAACCCATCTTGTCTATTGACCTTTTTAACTTGCTTTACAAATTTCTACGTTTACCGAGTTTCTTCAGACTTCTATTTGCCAACACAAAACTGAAAATTTCCTGCAACACCAAATTTAATTCCTCGTCTGCAACAACTGTATTTGTTTTCAATTGCAAAAAAACCAGTTTCATGACTTACTACAAAGATACCTTTTCTTCTGGTGTTAAAGGTATCATGTCTTCTACATGTCACTCACTTGATACTGTTTTAGGCGGTTGGAGCTGTTGCTTTTCAGAATAGGAGGGCTCACTATTCCAGCAAAAACCTCTCCTTTGTTGGCTTCCCTCATGGAAGCATGCTTGGCAGAGTAAGAATTTTTCTCATTTGGCACGCTATAAACCTTCTTATATGCTAGGCGATTATGCTATGAGCTATAATCCATAACAACTAATCATCTAAATTGTCACATTCAGTATGTTGCCTAATAATCATCTGATTTACTTTGCAGGGATCCGAGTCAGCAACCATCTTTCAGGAAAATGGTTGAAACACCAAAGAAACTCCTGAAATCTCCCTCACAGGTTATACAAATGGCTGTCCCATGAGGTTTTCACTTCAGCTAATACTTTCTGTGATTTGGCAAGCTGAATATTCTTCACCGACGCTTGCAGTTCCCCTCTTCTCTTTTCGTTTCTTATTAGCATAATAGGTGTTGCTTGTCCAACCCAAGTTCGTAGGGAAACCAACCCGTGAACTCGTGAGGTGTAAATGCCGGAGAATTGTGATTAAGATACGACTTTGTAGCATCTACATAGGCTATATTTTATTCATGGATCCCCGAATATTTATCGGGTGACCAACTGGCTGTTCTATGGTTTCTTTGACTGCTACACTGTTCTGAGATGTTGAGATCGTAATACAAGATCGATTTTTACTGTGTCTTTTATTTTTAATTTCTGTTTCCGAATTTCATCAACAGAATATTAAACCCCCTGCAAACTTTTTAGTACTGTGTTTATTACTCTCGTGTATTTTGTTTATATTTTTTGCATTCTGCTTTCTATTCTCCGTATTACTACTTCCTCCTAAACGAGAGCAAATCAAAGTGTAGGAAAACCATAATCATGCCCTGCCTGATATTGTGTGCCAAACTTTAGAGCCATCACTTGATTACTAAATGTTTGTTACTTGTGCATGAGGACCTAAATTTGACTGAGAACAAAAGTAGTTTAGGGCTTTTCCCTTAACATCCACAAGGAATGAACAGCTCTTTGGGAAAAGGGTGCGAGAGAAAGGACTTGTAATGGCTCTTGTAGTTTTTCTTTCTTTCGTTTGGACGGTAGCTTGAAATTTATAGTCTTATTTCTTTTTTTCAAGAAGGCAAGACGAATGAATAAACACAATCGCATTTGTATCGTATTCAATTTTGAGTTAGTTATTCAGTCCCATTTGGAAGGCGGGAAGATAATGAATTTCTTCTCTTAAAAGTGTGTTAGTTCATAACCTCAAAGCCTTAAGGATCAAATCCTTACACGTAAACTGGTATTAAATGATACTCATATCGAATCCTTATATAGGCAATGAAATAAATTTTGTGAGGATGACTCTTGATATGACACATTAATACTTAGAGATTGATAGACTAATTTCTATCTCCAATAAAGAGCCCTTTTTTGGTATTTTTAGTTGGAGTTCGTATTATTTGACTTTGGAACGATTGAGTGTTATAAAGCGAGGGAGAGTGAGGACGCTAGAGAGCTCTCTTCGCATATAGTATCTATAAGAAAGACATAGAGACGGATAGAAAGTGAGAGTTGGAGACAAAGAAGGAGAGCAGGGGAGGGAGAGAGGGAGAGAGAGTGCACAAAAGAGGGTGGGCGAGAGAGAGGGAGGAAGATATAGTGTAGTTAGCAATGGTATACCATGCATCTGATGGATGCAAAAAAGACCACTCAATTACCCTAATTTTTTGAAATGTATATTTTGCCTTTTTTTACAATGTTAATTCGACTATATATTTCATTATCTAAAATGTTACCTTTTGTATTTATGCATTCATGGACAAATAACATAAATAGCCGAGAAGATCTTGCAGAAGCCAAGCACACGGCAACAAGGGAATCACCAAAAGCGCAATTTTAATCCAGAACGTTTTCACAATGGACAAACGGAAGCATATGATATGAAAAATATGAAGACGCCAAAATTAACGCTAAAATTCCAAAGATCCATTATAGACTCTCACAACATCAGACATTTGTCTTTGAACACTTTCAAATTTCTTTTCAACTAAACTACTACTTTGGTTATATACTCTTTTATTACTTATGTCTAATGGATGTTTCACTCTGTATTGTATTGTATTACCTAAATTCAACAAAGATGCACAAGCTAAATATGACAAATTGAATGACCAATGATGTTTTTCTATTGTTTACATACATATATTGGGGGACCGTGTGCGTTAGCGCGCGGTCCAACAACTAGTCTCTTACAAAAGAGGCATACTTTATATATATCCCTTCTCATTCTCTTATTTCCTCCTATAACAACATGTAGTTTCTGCAATTTTTTAATTTATATGCAGTTCCCCCACGTTTCGCTATGTTTAGAATTGATTAATTAGGAGAAAACGGTTTGTTCTTAATAATTAGGGTACACAACTATATACTCCCTCCATCTCATTTTGATATACCCATTTGGAATATGGGGGAAAACCAAGGCAAATAGAATCATAGGGGAATCTTATGTTTATTTTAATAATTTCCATGTACTTTTTTGTCCTTATTACTTTATGTTTACTCAAAGGTGGAGACCATTAAAGTACAAATGAGTAAAAGGTAGGTAAATGTTTAGATATTGAAGGGTAAAATGAGGAGAAAAAATGTATATAAATGGAAAAGATTCTATATGAGTATAACTTTTTGAAACGGCCTAAAACGGAAAATGGGTATATCAAAATGAGACGGAGGGAGTATATAGTACAATGACTTGGAAAACAATCTAACCCTAGAATATTAAACAATAATTCCTAAAAACATAACAAAATTTATTATTATTGTAAAAGTCTACAATGATATACTCTCCTTATCTTTTTCCTTATCTCTGATACTCCCCCTAATCGTAGGGTAGTAACACGAACGCTACGATTGGAAGAAAAATGGAAAGAGAACAATAACTACTAGATCAATATCACGTAATTAACGCCAACAATTACCACTCTTTAGGATGAGGGACAACCAATAAACACCATTTTTGGATTAGGGACAATCAAGAAATACCCTTTTTGGATTATGGACAACCAACCAACCTTCACGACCCAATTCGTCACTTAGGTCATCAACGATGCATGACCACACCAACAGGATGCTCAATAGCACCAACACAATAGCTTGGATGAGCCACCATATTAACCCATCATAATAACGATGCATAACCGCGCCAACCCAACTAGGGACCCAACTAGAGTTTTGTAGAAACGATGCACAACCGCATCTATCGAACAAGATAACGTCTTAGTCACATATTATCCAATATACCACAAACAAGATCACATCTTGGTTGTACACAATCTACTAAACGAGTAGATCACACTTAAACGATAATCTCTGACATTCAGCAAGTCGGAGAATACAAACAATTTCATGAACAAATTCGCGAAATTAATATCTAGAAAAAACACCACAGTACCACATTGGCAAGATATGGTACTAAAATAACAACAAAGGAACAACAATGGCCGAATATCAAAATAAACCAAATTAGGACTATGAACAAGCACTCAGCAACATTTTTTGTGTGTGTTTAAAGCACTAAGTGACCCATAAAGTCAATGCTAACCAAATCAACAATGATACATCAACAAATCCCATCAGTAAAGTATTGATACATCATCGTGCACCCATAGCAGCCAAACAAGCACAGGAACGCATCACTAGCACTGGTTGATAGATCAATCTTAGATCATCCCGTTTGCTCCGCAAACAACCCACAAACTTAAAAAATATTGTATTTTTGGGATGGGCAAATTCGTCCGTTGGGTTTTCCTTTAACGCCCACCGGCCATGAAAGTTTTATGCAGAAGCGTCGAATCAATCCAATAATTTGCCATGTTAAGAATTGAGTAATTAGGAGAAAACAACTTGTTCTTAATGAATTAGGTACACAACTAAATAGATATATATATAGTACAATGAATTAGAAAACAATCTAACCCTTGAATATTGATAAATAATACTTTCCTAATAATATAAGATAATATATATATATATATATTAAAAGCGTAAGCATGCATTGTCATCCGCCACGTGTCACTCTCCCTTCTTTTCAACAACATTTATCAACGTTATTCTCATAAAAAAGTGCAAATTTTGTCTATGAGAAGTTTCGAACCTGCGACCTCGAGTGTGAAAGGTAAATGCTCTAACCATTGCGCCACTACATTATTGTTGCTCCTTTTATCGAAACTAATAATGATATTATATGTTTTCAATGAAAGCAAGCATTTTCATCCGCCACGTGTCACTCTCCCTTCTTTTCAACAATATTTATCAACGTGATTCTCATAAAAAAGTGCAAATTTTGTCTATGAGAAGCTTCGAACCTGCGACCTCGAGTGTGAAAGGTAAATGCTCTAACCATTGCGCCACTACATTATTGTTGCCCCTTTTATCGAAACTAATAATGATATTATATGTTTTCAATGAACAACAATAATTAAGTTACAACATTTTAATTGCAGTTATGACTTAAACTACTAATTTATAACTTCTTACTAACATCTTTCTACAAAAAAATTTAGTTATCTTAAAGTATTAAAGCATAATGCATATATAAATTCCAGAGCATCGCCTGGGCCCGCATACTAGTTTATTACTCTAAAACTCTACCATGATATATTCTCCTTATCTTTTTCCTCTCTAATACGCTACGTGTCCTCATTTTGAAAAACAACGTTTCCTAATTTCTACATTTCCGCGTTTCAGTTTTCCTTTTCTGTTTTCGTGTAACCTAGAATTCCCGTCGTTGCGATATTTTCATATAGTATTGTGTAAATTTCTGACTAACTACGATAAGTAAACTTGGTACATATGTTAGTTGTTAAGAAGAAAATTCACATAGCATCAATGAACGAGAAGGTAGAAAATATACATATAAGTTTGATAAGCTAGTTTACCTATTATCTATTGATTTTGAAATGAAAACTCATTTAGGCTTATGAGTGATCAAGCTCAACAATTTTGTTGTTAATTCAAGAATGTTTATGACTAATTCAGATTGTAAAGTTCAAGTTAGACTCACATGTGAGGAAAGAGTCTTAGTAAAAAAACAAAAAAAAAATCACATACAATCCAACAACAATGAAGAAGAGAGTCAAGATAGACATATATAAGTCTAATTGATTACTTCATTCATCCTTAATTATTTTTATGATGCAAATTTATTCGAAATTATATATGCTCAAACGTTCATCTGATATGAGGGTGTTTGACAATTGGCTGATGGTTGTTGGCTGGTGACTTTATATGCTGGTTGGTTTGACCAGTTGTTTTCAGTGACTTGTTTGACCAGTTGTATAATTATTTATTGTTAAGTGTTTGGTAAAATTGATTGTTATTATTGGTTGTTTTTTACAAAATAGAAGCAAAAGCCAAAAAAGCTGGACACTTTGCAAAAGACAATTACCAAATAATTTTTTAAATTGTTTGACTAGAAACAAAAGTTAATAGCCAAAAGCTATTAAAAAAGCCACCAAAAAACCGTTTTCTTAAACACTCTATATAGTATTCCCTCCGTTTCATATTAGTTGCAACACTTTTCATATATAGTTGTCCCATATTAGTTGCAACACTTCTATTTTAGGCATGGACCCACCAATATTTTATTATATATCATCCAACTAATATATCCCACTCATTTAATTTTATATGAAAAACATTAAAATATTACTCCCTACTCTATTAACTTCCTAAAAGTATCACATCAATTTCTATCACATTAACTTTTACAACAAAATAAATATAATCTATATCCTACTCTATTAACTTTCTAAAACTATATGTATAAGCTATTATTGCAACTAATATGGACGGAGGTAATAGACTAATAGTACATATGTATACATGTTCAATAAACTTTGTCATTAATGCTTATCTCGATTCTCGCCGCAATATCAGAATTGATTTGCTTCACTCACCGACAATGACATGTTGACATCATGCGAAATTCGAGGGTCTTGCAGCACTTATTGGGAGGTTATAGAAGTATCTCATTCCTTTGGCCTAAAATTATACGCCTACCAGTAATAAATTGGTAACCACAAATTAAAGTAATTTTGTTTCATCAATTTAAAACTCTACAAATTTTCGTACTCTCCGTTTGAAATATTTAATTTACTTATTTTTTGGACAGAATATCGACTTAAACTTAATTAAATTGAAAATAAACTATAATTGATAAAGATGAACTAAACTAAATTGAAATAAGTTAAAATTACTGAGATTAATAAAGTTCAACTGAATTGAATTGAACTAAACAAAAAGGGGACTGGAGTGAAATAAGTCGAATATTAATAAAGTTCAACTGAATTGAATTGAATTAAACAAAAAATGGGACTGAAGTGAAATAAGATGAACTAACAAATCGTATGCATAGTAAACTTTGAGGTTGATAGTATTCAAAAGAAAAGGCATCTGCTCTAGGTAAATTTACTTATTAGATAGTTATGATTTGTCCTTGAAATACTGAATCGTATGCATAGTAATCTATGACCTTAGGCCTTTATTAACCGAGTAATCCTTCATATTTAATTACGTTATTAGTTTAATTTAGTGATACGAATCTCATCTTTGATCTTCAGTGTAATAGTGTAATCTAGCAAAACTAGTATCGTTATTTCACTATAGGTTGACCCTGCTTACCTGACTACATTTGTAACACCTCCACCAACCCGTACCCTCCTTCATTTCAAAAAACATGATAAGTGGGAATTCATGTGGGTTCGACTCAAGTAGTGTGCTACCGCTGCACCTATTTTCGAAGAAATAATTGCTAGGGTATTAAACTAACACTTATGTAATTCTAAATTAATTCATCGTAATTCCCTCTTGTTTCAGATTTTGAGCGAGAATTAAGGTGAGTAGAGTCTTATTTTATAAATTCATTTGTATTGGGAAGGAAAATCAGTTGCACAAAAATTAAAAATATGCATTAAATAGAAGGAAATGAAATGTTGTTGCTTAATTGTGGACGAAACTAGCCATGGATGCCTTTGTATTCTGGATGAAATCATCACAATTTCTCACAAAAAAAACGAAACCCACCAAAAGAACAACAGACTCTGCTATAGCTATGGGTTCCTTTACATTCCGGACCAAATTCACGAATCTTGAATTCGCAAAACTCAGATTAAGAAGGACTAATTAGGAAACCTGATAATTGAACTTACGGATGTGGACCAAGTAAATTCAAGCTGTAAATCGTCATCATCATTATCATCGCTTATTTACATGATTTCTGATTTTAATTTGAAGAATGCAAAATTTCAACGGTTAAATACAAAAAATTTGAATATCAATATTATCATCTAAAAATCTCCAAAAACGTCAATCATTTCATCCAAAAGAAAAAAAAACTAAAAAAAGTAACAAAACTCTAACTTTAAAACTCAGATTAACAGAGACAGAACAAGATCTACAAAAGAAACCTGATAATTGGCGTTTGTCAAAATCATTGAGGCCATTGAGGCGGGATTTTTCCCCTCCCTTTCTATTGTTATTATTAGACTTTTCACCGTGAGGACACTGTGTGGTTTAGCTTGGGGGAGGATGTATATATTAGTTGCATATAGTTTGCATTAGTTGCATATTAGTGTCATGTTTAGGTTGCATTTTAGTATTTAGTATCATGTGTACGGTGCATGTAGATTTCTTTAGCCTTGCATGTGCATATAGATTGCATTTAGGTTTGGACTCTGCCTTTGGTACGCATGTGTCTTTTCTTGATGACCTGAAAACTTACAAAAAAGGAAATGCTCTGATAGTCTCTAGTATGCTAAGGAATTGACTGTTTGTGGAATGTTTGGTCTCCCCTTTGTGCGGTTCGACCGATTTTGGAAGCTATGCCTTGTGAGGATATGCTCTGAGCCTTTTAGACTGACATCTTTTCAGTCTTTTCTACTTGATGTGTGATGCTCTTCCTTGACGACCATTATCTAGAACTTGCATTGATTCTCCTTGAATACGCTTGACTTGTTTGCGTCTTGAATTTGATTGAGGCTTTCATGTTACTTGAGTTACATTGCCAAATGCCACCCTCACCTACTTATCCTCCTTTGAAGCCCCTATGAGCCTAAGCTTGTTTTCTTTGTTAACCACATCTCTAGCTTATTACTTATCTCCTTACCTAGGGGATTGTGAAACTACTTAGATGGGGTGAAACATATTGATGGGTGTTACGAGAATGACTTAGTGTAGGTGTTCGACTTTGTGTTTGGTTAAAACTCATGTATTGTTTGAGTTCGCCTCCTTTCCATACATTGAAGTTCTCATTTTCTCCCTTCTTCTAAAATCACCACAATCCGCAAAAAAAAATAAAAAATAAAAAAAATGAATGAAAAAGAGAAAAAAAGGATTTGTGGTGTGTTCAAAAATCGCAATAAAGGAGATTGAGATGCTAAAATTAGAGGAGTGCTTGTGATAGGTTGTGTAGAGCGTTTAAATTTTAGTAGGATTGGTTTTGTTCTTTTAGAAAGGTGCCGAGTTGGAAGTTTCACTTTCCCTTCTTTAACACCACGATCCCAAATGCTACCACACCCTCACCTTAAGCCTACATTACAAGCTTGACTAAGTCCTCATGATTCTTGATGAAAACTTTGGTCCTTACGCGATGGAGAGTGAGATGATATGCAAGCTTATGGTAGGATATAGTCAATGGAATTGAGCTTTAAGCGTTCATTTGACCTATTTAAACACACGAGAGAAGTGCACATGATTAAAGTGAGAGCTACCATGTATATGACTGAGCCAAGCTTGGGGAGAACTAGTGGTAAGATTTGGTTGCTTTTCCTTGAGCTTATAAACTTTGAGGCTTGATAGTTTTTTGCATTTATTGATGAAAAAGTTTGAAAGGTCTTTATTCTCTATCTTGGCATGCGTATTATTGTGAGGATTCATTGAACTCTTACCCATGAATTTGATTTGCATTGCTTGCGGACAAACAATTGGACTAGCTTGGGGGAGTTTAACAAAATCGAGTCTTCAAAATCGGAAAAGGTTTATCTTTTCTTCGAATTTTGCAACTTTGAAAACAAAAAATCTATACAACAAAACTCCAAAAACAAACAAGAGGAAAAGAGGAAATGCTACTCTACTCAATTGGTCTTTTTCTCTTCTTTTTCCCTACTCTGTTGGTCTAGAATGCTACTGATGCGAAAGAGGCAAAGAGGAAAATGAACTTAGAGCACCCTTAATGGGTTTCAACAATTGAGAATTTTCCAAAAATCTCGGTGTACCAAGTTTAAATTGAGAAATCTCAATGTTGTTGAGTTGGCAAAGCAAGAGAAAGAAAAGCCAAGGTTGGAATGCCATTTAACAGAGAAAAGCCCAAAAAAAAAAATCAATGCTGCGAGGTTGCTCTGACGCGCGTCAGGCCACCTGGCGAATTCCCATTGGACCAACACCTTTTTTCTATTTTGTGGATGAAATACTTCCACGATTAATATCTTGCAAACCAAAAATTAAATTTTTTTTTTATACCAAAATTCATAATTTTTCATCCTCTATAAATAGACATCCATTTTGCTATATTTTGAACACCTTTAAAATATCTCTACTAATTTTGTTTTTCTATAAATTTGCTAAATTAATTATCTTTTGAGTTTTATTCAGTTTAAAATTCCAAAAAAAATATTAAAAAAATACTAGTTGACTAAATGTTTATTAATCTTTATCTATTATGTATGTCATCAGCTTAAGTGATCATGTACTTTAACTAATTTGTTATTAATTTTGTTGCTTTTATTTCGTTGTAATATCAGTAAAAATATGTATAATTTTATGTTAAGCTTAGTTATTGATTAATATTGATACTAATTTTATAGCTTCATGATTAATAAATTATTAACAAGCATTAACGAGACTAAATATAGACATTATTTCTTAATTAACTACTATTTTTATAAAAAAATTAAACATATACATCTACATACGTAATTTTCTATTAATTATTAATGATTATTTATGCATCAAAATTTATTACAGAAATTAATTTTTAAATTATATTAATAAATAATAATCACCTTAATAAGATAATTTACTAATAACAAATTATAATAAATTAATATGTAGTGTGTTATTGAAATAAGGTGAAGAAAGAGAAAACATGGTGGGGTAGGAAAAAGGAGGAGAGAGAATAGAATGAGAATTTTTAAAAGATCGGTGTTAAGAAGTGGAAAAAATTCTCAACTGAAAAATCTCAATTAGGTGATGTGGAGGAGAGAGAAATGAGGAAGAGAAGATTGAGATTTTTTTCCTCAACATTAAGGGTGCTCTTAGGTCTGAAAGGAGGAAAACTGGAGAAAGAAGAAAATAATGTTTCTCCGTGAAACAAAAAAGAAAAAGGAAGGACTTTTGGTGTTACATTTGAGTTTTCACATTATTAAGAAATTAATTAAATGTAAAAAAGGTAAGATAAATTAAAGATTCCATTCATGCATTAATTAGGGATCAATTTTCATGGCAATTTGAGGATATTTCAGAGATTTTAGTAATTTATTGAGGGTATTTTAAGCATAATTAATGGCTTAATTTAAAAATAGGACTTATATTTTCTGACACAATAAAAGAAAACAACACTTATATTTTGGGACGGAGGAAGTACAATTTAAGAAATTGTTTTACTAAAGCATTCATGATGAAACAATTTAGAGTTCCAGCAAAAGCTAAAGTTATTGATTAGGTGGATGCTAACTCTAGATTGATCTTTTACCATTTCCCTGTCGATCACCCACCTACATAGAAGACTTTTGAAACAAACAAAGGAGACAGTCTCCAAAAACTCTGAAAAATTGAGTAATTCCAACTTTATCCCGTAAAATACTTAATTGGAAAACACTGTGTAAAGTAATAGATTAATAGGGCAGAGGTACATTGCATATATGTATATCCACAAAACAGTAAACAAAAAAGTACAATTGATTCAACATTATCAAATTATTCAAGTGTAGGAATTTAGATGCTACAAGCGGAATTACAAGAACCATATTCTTTACATCTATTTCAATAACAAATTGCATAAACTAATATGAATCAAATAGTATATAGCAATATATCCCTTCGATGCGTGAATTCACAAAAGTACTAACATCCAAATGAGATCTTATGAGAACGTCAAGCGTCGTTCCTCTAGTGTTGGTCCATGAACAACAATTTGATCACCACATATGTTAGTGCAGAAAGAGGAAACTTTTCACTCCTTACTTTGTATGGTTTTAAGCCAAAAAGGGAGGAACAAGAGGAGTCTAAGTCTACCAAAAATCAGAATTTTTAGCAAAAAGATGATGATGTGATTTATTTGTAAATATATAAAGTTGTTACAATGGTGGTTTTATAAGGCTTAATTGGCCACATAATGTCATACATTATGAGGCTTAATTAGGCACATAAAGCCACCCATTATGAGTCATCTAACAACAAGAGTTACAACTCTTCTCATCCATCCATATGACCATCCAAAATGGATTTAGATCGATAATTATCTAACCTTTATTACAATGTGTGACCTCATATGACCCAATCAATATAGTAGTTGGTCCAATCTCATTAGTCCAACAAACCATAATTTATCTTTTAGCAAAACGTTACGGTCTCCTAATATTAATTGAATATGTTATCTCTATAAACTTGTCCAGGTATACTTAGATTATTACACTTGATCGAAGGACAAAATCCTTCATCAAGGAGAAGAAAGACAACGCCATCTAAGCCGGGACTAATCCTTGTAACCACTTACTTCAACATTATATAGTGTAGACCGAGACTTGTCCTTGTAATCACCTACTTCAACAATAGATCGTGTAGGCCGGACCTTCTCCTATAACCACCTACTTCATCATTAGACCATGTAGGTCTGGAGCCGCCTACCATAATAACAAATAACAAATTGGGTGTAAGCCTGGACTCATTTTTGTAACCACCTGTCACAATTCTCACAAATCATAGCCAATATCGTTTACAAACATCTCTTGTGTCCATATCGTCCCTTCTAATTACATCACTTCAAGATAGAAGAAAGACAATTCATCATAAATTAGCATAATTGATAAAGGAACCTGAAAATGGTCGTCGAACCTCCCATATAAAGCAATTTATTAATCATTTTCCTTTGATATTCCACTTTAAGTGATTAACTTAAATTTGCGACTTCAATTAATACATGTAGACATATTTATAATTTCATTTAACCGATTGTGAGTTTATTTAATCCAACATCCATATTTCATCCATGTTTCCATAGAGCTCATTCATATTCACGAACACAACCATCACTTGCTGAAATTCAATTATCTAATTTCAACCGATTCAATTATTTAATTTGTCAGATCATAACCACTTACAATTAGTCCAATTTTGATTTTTATTTATAAGGTTTTAATAATATTAATAATAATGATGAGTGTTGGAATCAATCCTTGAAACAGCCTACCTTTGATTTTCCCAAGGGTCCATATCGACTATGGGAGGAAATAACTCTTGTTTATTTATCCTCTCCCTTTCTTATGTGTATTGAAATTTCTACTATGAGATGCTTTTGTAGGTAGACATCTTGCTTGGGCGTGGGCTTGCTACCACACACACGTGCGCGGGTCGCCTGCCCAGACCAGATCGAGTAGGTCCAGCTTAGTCGTGGGAGCTAGGTTATGGATTTTTCCGTATTAGAGTTGAGTTGATTTTGTACCTGGGCTTGGCCCATGTGTAAAGGTAGGCTGAAGGACTGTATTTTTAATGTTGCAATATTTATTGCAAACCCTTAATTTTCTCCGACAATCTACTTTCCTTTTTTGGTCAGATTAATTAGTTTTGTTATAAAATCAGATCTTCACTGTTTTAGTTTTCCATCCGAAAATTTCTTCTCTTCTTTCTCTTCTCCTGGGTACGTGCTAAAGTCCATAGCCTACTCTGTTAGTGGTAACAACTTAGGTTGATGTATTGACCTCGAGGAGCTTTCTGGCCAATTGCGATTACTACCATTGTCAGACCATAATTGCTTTCAAATCAGTGGCATTCTACCGTGGCACAACCTTGAAATCAGTTCTAATTCTGCTATTGCAAATGTCAGTATCTAATAATGATGAGGATGATGATACTAATACTAATGATAATAAAATATTAATAACATTAATAATTACAATAATGTTAATAATAATAATGTTAATAATGATGATAATGTTAATAATACGAACATTACTATTAGTGATAATAATGTTAAGAACAATATAGAATGACATTAATATAATATAATAACAATAACGTTTACAATGATAACGATAAAGTTAATACCATAATAACATGAAAAAAATATTTTTTGTGTTCGATATTAGTTATTGTCATAAAAATCATTATATGAGTCATTTCATATCTCGTACCAGCTTATCGTCCATAATCATTCCAATTCAAATAATCATGTAATCATCAATTATTCAACCGCGAAATACTTTTGGATGCACATCAGAGATTACCTCGGGAAGCATGTCCAATAGTTAAACAAAGAGCGAATCAAAATCTTGATAATCTTCGCCCATGCATGAACTCAGAGTCTATAATAAGTATTAATAAATTTAAAATCAGTTACCTAAATAGCCCCTTTTGATTTATAAATATTCAGTAACTTATATGGCCCAAACTAAATAAACTAAAGAGATGCTTAATTACACAAAATGTGGTTTATAAATCAAGTTCATAATTATAAAAATGTATAAGAAATCATTTTATTTACAAAAATAAAGTCAACTTAAAAGTTTGTCAATTGAACAAAATAATTAAATAAAAAAGTATATTTTTAAAAAACGGGAATCACTACCAGTAAAAGAGGATTGTTTACAAATTCAAGAAGAAAAACGAAAAGAGAGTTTTTTTAAAAAAAAAAGTACAAGAAAAGTTTAGGGAACCCTTTTTCTAGAGGTAAATCCTAAACTGAAACGAAAAGAAAATTACTTATGTGGCAATATGACCAATTAATTATTATTTATATTTTAAGTTACTTTAGCCTTTTTCTCTTTATCTTTTTCACTTTTTCTTGGAATACGTGAAAAAAAGAAAAAAAAGGAGGAAGTAAATGTATATCAATATGTGTTTGTTGTTTTCTTATGGTTAATTGATCATTTGGTTTGGGGGGTTAGGGGGGGGGTTGAAAAAGATAAAAAAAGGAGGAAGTAAATGTATATCAATATGTGTTTGTTGTTTTCTTATGGTTAATTGATCATTTGGTTTGTGGGGGGGGGGGGGTGTTGGGGTGGGGGGGGAGTGGTTGGGCGTTTGGTGGGGAGCATGTCTAATTAAGCTTCTTTTTGGCCATAAGTATAGAATATAAGTAATCGTTGCATGTATCTATCAATACATGCACAACTACTCCTTTCGTCTTTTTCAATTTTTATATTTTCCAATAGATGTTTCTTTTTAATCGCTTAGACAATTTTTCTTTAATAAATATTAGCCTATTACCCACATAAACATACATACTTCTTCATTTGTGATGTTTGACCATGAGCGGGTGGCTTATAGCTTTTGTGGTTGCTTGTTTGATCGATTATTTGTATTGACTTGTTTTACCGTCTGCTAAGTCATTGGTTGTTTATTAAATTAAAAAAGTAACGGTAAAACTCATTTGTCAAACAACCCATTTGTTTTTTTTCTACCTTTTTAGTCAATCTCATCTTTTGTTATCTTATGATATAGTTATGGTTCCCGCTAAATTTTTTCCCTTCTCCTAAATACTTGTGTCTGCATAAATATAAAAATTAAAAACAGACGAAGAGAGTAAGTATAAAAGTAATTTTTAATTAGGTATAGGTGTTTAATAATCATTTAATTTTTTCCATAAAACACAAGGGATCATATGTGTAAAACTCAATAAAAATTTAAGAAAAGAAAGTATCACAGAGTATGATTATGATGAGACGTAGGATATGTTATGTAAAAACTAAAATAAATTTAGCAACGAAGGAGTTTGATAAATGTTTGAGAAATTCTACATGGAGATTCTACATTGGTGGAAACAAGGTATTATGATTTTCTGAAGTAATAACCTTATGATTTTATATCCTTTTATATAAGTTAGTTGTTAAAGTACAACTAATGCACTATAGTTAAATACTCCCTTTATCGCGTGCATATAAGACTGCTTGCAACGTGTTATCCAATGTTAGTGTCATTGTTTTACATGATAATTTCATTTCAATGTTTCAAAAATGCATGAAATAGGTTTTAAGCCTGCGACCTATTAATTGAAACTTCATAAGCTTTACCACCAACAGATCTCCGGCCTATATCACGCTATTTCATGATCTTTTTAGATTGTGTTTATTGGTTCTAGTACTTGGTCTAGTGGTAAGGAGAGCATCCTTCCAACCTCAAGGTTGGGGGATCAATCCCCAGTAGTTGCACTTTGAGGGTAAGGATTTCCCTTACCCTTCCCCCCTACTCTCAAGTGTCTGGTCCACTAGGACCCGAGCGGGGTCCGGACCGCTTCTTCTTACCAAAAAAAAAATCCGCCTCCAAAAATCTAATGTATTTTTAAAAAAATTAGTCATCAATTATAAATTTGATGAGGATTATTTTTCTAACTCAATAAAACATAAAAAATAAATCCGGTTCGTTGCCGAGGCCACAAACTAGTTGTAATTCTTAAAACTTGTGGCCTCTCATTGTACAACAACATGTGGCGCCCCATGTCACAATTTGACATGGTGGCGAATTGCTTCTACATCATAATTTTTGACAACTGTGCATGCTAACATGTCAACTTTACCTCACGAGTAAAAGATGTTAGTCTCAAGGTTAGAACCTAAAACCATAAGTTTACATAGTTAGATATCTACCATTGTGACGCATGCATTAAATTGAAAACATAATCTAATTTTAATTATATTAGCCTCCAACTTGAGAACTTATAAAAACAGGCTAGCAAAAGAAGAATAAATAAAATAACAAGTTAAGGTTTTTAAAATAGTTTTCGAAGATGAAATAAAAAACCCCTTATAAAAATCTTACCCCCTTATTCTTCTTCACACACATCATCTCGGCCCCTTAATTCCTCACGTCTAACAGACCTCACGCCTCCATCCCCTACTCTCCCTTATCGGTCTAACACATCACCTGATCTCTCTACTGGCTGAAATTACTCTTTGCATCACAAAGGAGTATCTGTTTCGCCAACCCCCTAAAGTTGTCATCAGGGGCAAGGCAATGAAAAAAGGACAATGACTACAACAATCTCAACGGAAAAGATAATGATTTTGTAATAACGTTTTTCAACCTTGTTATTGAAGACAAGCTTATGTCATTTCTTCTATTTGTTTATATTGAAGAAGTCTGTTTCAGAATTATATATGCATATATTTTATGTTTTTGTATTACAAGTTACTGGGTAACTATATGTCATGTCATATGCCAATTGACATGTTACCTTCATTTGTTCCATTCGAAAAAATTAAAGCACCAGGATTCAAATTTGCAACCCATCACTTTGAAAGTCACAACTCAAACCACTAATTCATCGTTATTTTAATTTGTTGTTACTTCTTTATTTATATTTTATATAACCAGAAAGATGTTTTGGGCCAACAAAACTAAACTCCTTAAGCCCCTTTCCCCTAATGTTATAAATAACCTACTTGGGGCGTTGTCTGGACCCAATAAATTAAGTGGAGATAGTAATCGTAGAAGTTTGGGGTAATCAATTCTATAGATTGGTATAGATTATGTTTCACGAAATATAAAATTATAATGTACTTGGGACATCGCTCGTACTCAAAGACTAGTTTCAACCATAAAAGAAATGACCATAGAACACTGTAGCAAATATAACCATAAACAAATATATAGCAGACGACCCAATGAAATAGAAGCTAAAATTAACAAAAGATAACATAGAAAGACGGCCCCAATCATCGCTCAAGTGTAAAAACTAGCTAAATGGTTGTTTGGTTGACAATTAAAAATAGGGGAAGTGAAAATTCATGGGAATTGATAAGTGTGCAAGTTATTTGGTTGACACAAAAAATTGAAAATGGAGGAAATGAGAATTCATGAGAATTTCCACTTCCCACAAAACATGGGAAATAAATTACCAAGCCCCCCTGGTCACTAAAAATTCATGGGAATTTCAAATTCTCTTATATCAACCAAACAAGTTTATGAAATTCATAGGAATTTCTTAGAGGAATTAACTTCCCATGAATAGAAATTTCCACAGGAATTTACTTCCCATGTAAACCAAATAAACTCTAATATTGAAAAACAGATGAGATAATGGAGTGGTGTACTGTGCAACTAGCCAACTACATTGTCAAGTATTTTATTTTCACTATCGAAATGAAGATCTTAGATATCAAAGTGTAAGAAAGCAAAGTTAAATAAATGGAAAAAGAAGTACATTCAAAGCTCATAACAGAAGGTTATTTTCATTTTGTAACTTTCTTAGACTACATAGGGACGATTATGAGGTATATGTGATTGGTGTGTATCATGTTTATGGTACATTGAGTGCCTATTTGTTCATTGTTTATGTAAATGTCTAATTTTTACTCATCAGGATATCTAAATGAGCAAAATAATAGTATTAAATTTACCATGCTTATACCAAGTAAGTGTTGGTCCAGTGGTGATGGGAACTGACTTTGGTAGGACGGACCCGTGTTCTAATCTCCGCAACACCATTGGGAGAAAAATGAAACCTAACCACACCCCGAACTTGGTCTCGATCCGGATGTAGCCCGAAAGGTGAAGCGGGTGCAAATACAAAAAAAAAACAAATTACCATGCTTATTATACACATGAATGTATACTAAAAGTTGTAGACAATAATAAAGGTCAGAATCTATAATTGACCCATGAGGCCATGACCCCTCAATCACTCGACTGACTATTTTATCCATTATTAATGGTTTGAAAGACCCCACCAACACTATGAGGTATGAGGTTGATGTATTGATTGGGAGGCAAATAATTCAACGATATGAGGTTGAATATTAATGATGCCTATTCAACCTCGCTATTGTGGTTAGATGGCCATAAAAAACAATAGAACAAAATTTCCATTGATATAGTTTTCGATCAAACTTCAAAAGTAGACTAGTTTATAATTTAAAAAAACAATTTTTTTGAAATGTGTATATAACAATATTATTTGGCTGGATAATTAATCATATTGATAGAACAATCGAACCCATGATCGAGTCAAGGCCTCAAGGGGCGTCACCAATTTCGACGGTTGACATATAGATTAAACAAACCCTAACATGTAAATTGTGATGATCAATTAACAATCAACGGAAATAAATCAAAACCAAATAGCTAATTGGAAAACAGAAAGCAAGGAAATAAACTAACATAGGAAATCCGGGAGAAGTATCTCATCAAGCAAGAACCTTTAAATCTACTCCCTTCGTAACGTATTAGTAGCAACAATTGGACTAGGGTAACTTCCTAGACAAAATTTCCTAATCACCATATTTAACTTAATTCAACAACCATCATCATTCTTAATCACTACCCAAATTATCAACACCACCACCCCCTTTAATGTATCACCACTGAATCTCTCCACCACTGCCACCAGCGATTACCCTAACCACCGCCGCCACCAGAGACTCCACCACCCCCACTGACAGCGACTCCGCCACCCCCACAAGCACCACCACCCCGTGCAACCAACTTCCAAAATGACGCCCAAATTCACCCCCCAAAACGACGGCCCAACAACTTAGATCGACGGCCCACCCCCAAAACGACGCCCCAGCAACCCACCCCCATCACCACCACTTTCACCGGCTCCTTCTGTCACAAAAATAACCCCACATTCGCCGCTGTCTTCTGTCCTTCAACAACCCAATCGACATCTCCGACAACTTCGCAAAACCAAATCGAAACCCTAACTCCCAATTCGTTCCAATTCACAAAACCCAACAGGAACCTAACAAGTTCAACGGTGGTCGAGGATTATGATTTCGTGGCGATTCTCTCGATGGTGGTTGTTTTGGTTGCTATCTTGTTTTGGTCGTGGTTGGTTGAAGTGGTGGTGGTGGGCCGAACTGAAGGAGGTGGGGAATTTGTATGGTGTTTGTCGGTACTCGGCGGTGGTGGTTAAAGGTGGTAAGCAGTGGTGTGGTGGTCGAGTAAAGTGGGGGTTGGCAGTGGTGTGGTGGTTGAGTAAGGTGGTGGTTGGCAATGTGGTTGTTCATGGTTGTGTTGGTAGGTAGAGAAGACATGGGGCGGAGTTGCTGTGGTTGTTGACGACGTATGGTGGCGGCGAAGTTGTTAGTGGGTCGGTGGAGAGAGAGTGGCTATGGTGGTTCAGTAAGTGGGTAGAGGAGAGAGATGGCTATGGTGGTTCAGTAAGTGTGTAGAGGAGAGAGAGTGGTTATTAATTTAATTTGGGTTAAATTTTGTTTTGTTGATAATGTGGGGTTAATGTGAAATTTTTTTGGTTGGATTAATTTGATAAGTAATGGCATTTCTGTAATTTTTGTAAAAAGACTTCGCCAAAAATAGAAAGAAGTGGAAATGTTGCTAGTAATATGTTACAACCTAAAATGAAAATTATTGCAACTAATGCGTTACAGAGAGAGTATAATAATTGAAGAACCAAGATGAGATTACAAGCATTAATGGATAAAGTGATGCTCTCACACACTACCTCTATATGCGGAAAAAATTATAAGCCAAAAATCACAAAAGTGTTAAATGTACTCTTATAGATACCGACAAGATTTAATCTTAAACTCGACTAGAAAACGCGTAAAAAAGCATGTTGCCAGCCTCAAACAATAAGAAGTTTGGAACTTGAAAGCCTATCCGAATAATCCTGCTCACCCATGTACTTGGACCACCTACCAAGGCCCATCAGAGATGCATATACTTCAGTTATACTTTGCAAACTCGTCACAAAAATTCAATTAGTGAATAAGAAACAACGATAATGCAGTTGTAGATTGGTATAACTTTTTTTTCTTCCTTTTCTATCCATGTTAGCAATGTTGAAGCTCTTTCTCTCCTGAGTTCGAGCTAGCTCCACACGTGGTGTTGGCAAGGGCCTTTTGCAAATACTTAGAGTTTGTGCATCCTTCCACAATCGTTGAGTTCGTATCTGAGACAGGGCTAGATTGACACTTTCCCTAGGCCCAAGGTACAAAGTGTAAGTTCACAAAGCCTATAAAGGGATTTAATTGTAAAAACTCAATAAAATTATTTATCTTTGATAAGTGTAGTAAAAACTCAATAAAATATATATATATATTAAAAAGCGTAAGCATATGATGCAATCCGCCACGTGTCACTCTCCATTCTTTACAACAATATTCTATCAACGTTTCTCTCATAAAAAATACAAATTGTCCATGAGAAGTTTCGAACCCGCGACCTCAAGTGTGGAAGATAAATGCTCTAGCCATTGGGCTACTACATTTTTATTACTTCTTTTATCAAAATTAATAGTGATATTAATGATATAATATATTTTCAATGAAAAATAACAATTAAGGTACAATATTTTAATTCCATGTATGAATAAAACTACTAATCTATGACTTTTTACTAACATCTTTCTACACCAAATTTTAATTGTCTTTAAGTACTAAAGTATAAGACATATAAATCCCAGAGCATCGCCTGAGCCTAAATACTAGTTATTTATCAAATCCCGATTTTTGTACGTTACTCGTTAATTAGACCCCAAATTTTACTTCGCCCCTACGCCATCATCGGCTTGTATCGAGCGCACGCATGACTTGATGACCATGCCTCATCTTCATCTGCACCGGTGTCGCGCATTAATGAATCGCTTCACCGTTGCACACTAGATGCAACATCTACGAAGCCTCATTGAAACTTGTCACACAACCGAGAAGTTGTCTGGCAATCAATTTATGATAATGTTTGGTTGTTTGAACAGGGAGGGACCTCACCATATAATAAAAAATCCGGAAAATTTATATGATTGTTATGACTTGCCCCTTAACCTCTTACTTTCTTCGACCTAGCATAAACATCCCATCGAATCGGTCTTGCGTCATTTTTTGATATATGTTCCTGGTATTATGGTAGAAAATGCAATTTAGTTATGATTTGCCAATTGATTATTGATCCTGTTGGAGTTGTGACACAATTATGCATTGTGTAAGACACAATTATGCATAGTTTCGAAATGGGGTGTATTATTTCAAGTATGAGATACAGTTGAGCTGCACACATCGCTTTACTTCTTGATTAGCATCTTGGACATCTATCTAGTCAGCCTATGCTGTCCTTAAATAATATATGGTCTAATCACTAGCTCACTATGCTCCACAACCAAAACCTGTAAGAAATTTGTTGCCAAACGTTTGGCTATAATGTTTTCCTAATGCTCCACATCTATCTAGTAAGCATTCAGAAATGTGCCTATCAACAATATTTCATAAAAATCTTGTATGCCAAGTTGCCGACGAGAACAACGTTATTTATTGAAGAGAAGGTATTGGGTTAGACGCGTCCGACCATAACATTTGGTCGGACGACTTTCAGTTGGTTTCATTTTTTTTCAGTTGGTTTCATTTTAGTTTCAGGTGGTTTCATTTTTGTTTCAGTTGGTTTCAATTTTTGTTCAGTTGGTTTCAATTTTTGTTCAGTTGGTGTTCACATTGCATTAGTTAGTTTCTCTACAATTTTCATTTGGTAATTATATTACTTCAGTTACTGCATAAAAAATTTCATTTACAAATTATTCAGTTTCAGTTACTGTTTAAAAATTTTCATATACAGAAATATATTCCAACAACACATTATTTTCAGTTAGAGTTTTACAGTTTTCAGTTGGTCTTTATATTATTTCAGTTACATATTTAACTTTTTCATTTAAACAAATGTATTCCAATCAAAACTTATTCTTTTCAGTTTCAGTTACTAGCATTGCCATTTTTTGGGTTAGGAGAGAGAAAGGTTGTTAAAACAACAATGGAGTTATAGTTACAGTGTATGAAGAATAACCAACGGCGGCGGAGGTGTTATAGTTACAGTTTATGAAGAATATGTTGGAACATTTGTAAGGGTAATGGGTTTGGATTAATCACATATGGGGGAATTAATAGAAGTTGTAGAATTAATTCCGGAAAACAAGAGAAAAGCGGGAGCAGGCAGCTCGCGGGCCGCGACCCGTGGTCGCGAGTCGTGACTTGGTTTCGCGAGTCGCGACTGGGCACTGTTCTGTGACGCTTCATTTCTCGATATGTCCGTTTATATCCGTTGAAGCGTTTTTGCTCGGTTATGCTTGGTTATTACATGGTAAATGGCTGGCTTTATTCTCTGAATTAAGGACCTCATTAAGGTGCCTATTAAAGGTCCTTAATGAGGGCCCTTGCATGTGTGACTATAAAAGGAGGAGGTGATCTACATCCTTGACACAACCTTCATTGCTTGCTTAAGAATTTCAGATTAACTTTCTTAAGTGTTCTTCATAAACACATCAAACACAAGTTCTTAAGGATTCACTTCTAAGATCATAGAAGTGAATTGTTTACTCCATTGTATCTCATTAGTTATTTCGTGTAAACCCGGTGATCCTAGAGGGGCGAAATAAAACTAATAGGAAAGCGTAGTTTCCGTGACTTGGAGTGGTGATTATCCGGTTTCCTCTTGTTCCATTGTCTATTTCTAACAATCTATTAGTTTTACTTTCTTTACGGATATGGCTTCATCACTCAAGGACCTTACTTTGAACTTCCAAAAGTTGGACAAGTTCGAAGGTGTGGGTTTTCGTCGTTGGCAAAAGAAGATTCATTTCCTCTTAACGACCCTCAATGTGGTGTATGTGCTTACAACACCAATTCCGGCTTATCCGGAAGAAGGGGTTGAGGAACCTTTGGAGACTACGAGGAGGCGTACAAAGTGGGAGAATGATGACTACATTTGTCGTGGTCATATTCTCAATGCACTTTCGGATGCCTTGTTTGATCTTTACCAAAATGTGGAGAGTGCAAAGGAGCTTTGGGATTCTCTAGAGGCCAAGTACATCTCGGAAGATGCTTCAAGTAAGAAGTTTCTTGTTAGTAATTTTAATATGTTTAAAATGACTAATGAAAGGCCTATAATGGAGCAATTTCACGAAGTTCATCACATTTTAAATCAAATAAGGTCACATGGTATGGTAATGGATGAAGCAATTGCCGTTGCATCCATTATTGATAAACTACCATCTTCTTGGAAAGACACTATACATACTTTGAAACATAAGAAGGAGGATCTTTCCATGGAGCAATTAGGAACTCATCTTCGTATTGAAGAAGGGATCCGGGCTCAACATGGGGTTAAGGACACAATTTCTAGTGCTCCTAAGTCTACCGTTAATATGGTAGAGGTTGGTGGGTCTAATGGGACCAAGAAATCCAATGCTCAATCTAAAACCAATGTTGCAAACAAGAAGAGAAAAACTCTTACTTGTTGGGTGTGCAATGGTCCTCATTTGAAGAGGGATTATCCGTCTTGGAAGAAAAAGAAGACGACAAAGAAAGATCAACCTAGTGTTGGTCAAAACCAAGGTATGGTTGCACATGTAAACATAGTTGAAGAAATGAATTTTATTGCAATGATTTCTAAAATTAATGTTGTGCAGGTTGATGGAGCTTCTCGACATGTGTACAATAATAGGCACCATTTCAAGTCTTTGAAGGAATTGGATGATGGTCCAATTTTGTACATGGGGAATAGTTCTACGGTAAAGGCTAAGGGAATTGGCCAAGTAGAATTGTTGTTAACCTCGGGAAAGACTCTAACTCTCCGGGATGTTGTTTATGTTCCGAAAGTTAGGAAAACTCTTGTGTCGGGAGGACTTTTGAATAAGTTTGGTTTTAAGGTTGTTTATGAATCCGATAAATTTATAGTGTCTAAGAATGGTATTTATGTTGGTCAAGGTTATTTTTGTAATGGAATGTTTAAATTTAACATTGATAATAAAATTGCTAGTTCTATTTACATGATTGATGTTTCTTCTCTATGGCACAATCGGTTATGTCATGTGAACTATCGTAGATTATATGACATGTCTAAGTTAGGTTTAATACCTTCCTTTGATTTGAATTTAGAGAAGTGCAAGACATGTATGTTAAACAAAATTACAAAGAATCCTTTTCCTAGTGTGACAAGACAATCGGTATTGCTAGAATTGGTGCATAGTGACTTGTGTGACTTTCATAGTTCACCATCTTTGGGAAATAAAAAATATGTTATAACTTTTATTGATGATTTTTCAAGGTATTGTTACATTTATTTATTATTCTCAAAAGATGAAGCACTTGAAAAGTTTAAGATCTATAAGACCGAAGTGGAACTTCAACTTAGTGAAAAAGTTAAAAGGCTTCGAACGGATAGGGGTGGTGAATACTATAATCCTAGTTATTTTAATTCCATTGGAATAATCCATGAAACTACCGCACCATACTCACCTCAAAGTAATGGTGTGGCGGAAAGGAAAAATAGGACTTTAAAAGAAATGGTTAATACCATGCTTTCTAATTCGGATGTTAGTGACGGTTTTTGGGGTGATGCTATTTTAACGGCATGCTATATTTTGAATAGAGTTCCTAATAAAAGGAAAAAGACTACCCCATATGAACTTTGGTCAAAGAAAAAGCCTAATCTCAATTACCTAAAGGTATGGGGATGTAGGGCGGTTGTCAAATTGACGGAACCTAAACGTAAAACGTTAGGTGAAAGAGGAATTGATTGCATTTTTATAGGCTATGCGGAAAATAGCAAAGCCTATAGGTTTTATGTCATTGAACATAATGATTTTGTCTCTATTCACACCGTGATAGAGTCAAGAGATGCAATATTTGATGAGACTCGTTTCTCTTCGATTCCTAGACCAAAGGACATGGTACCTAGTACTAATTCCAAGGTTGTGGGTGACATCAATGATGATCATGAAACCACAACACCGGAAATTAGGAAAAGTAAAAGAATTAGAAAAGAGAAATCTTTTGGACCGGATTTTCAACTTTATTTAGTTGAAGGGTCAAGGGAGTCAATTATGACTCAATTTTCATATTGTTACAATATGGAGGAGGATCCTAGGACCTTTAATGAGGCTATAAAGTCTCATGATTCCGCCTTTTGGAAAGAGGTCGTGAATGATGAAATGGATTCAATAATGGGGAATAATACATGGGTTTTAGCTAATTTACCTCCCGGTTGCAAACCCTTAGGTTGTAAATGGATTTTCGTAAGAAAACGGAAAATCGATGGAACCATATTAAAACACAAGGCCCGGTTAGTGGTCCAAGGTTTTAGGCAAAATTGCAAAAATATGGTATCGATTACTTTGACACTTATGCTCCGGTAGCAAGAATTGCTACCATTAGACTATTGATAGCTTTATCGGCGATTCATGGTCTTGTAATTCACCAAATGGATGTTAAAACGGCATTCCTTAATGGTGAATTGGAGAGGGAAGTATACATGAACCAACCCGAAGGATTTGTGGTCAAAGGGAAAGAGTCTAAGGTTTGCAAGTTGATTAGATCTTTGTATGGACGTAAGCAAGCACCAAAGCAATGGCATCAAAAATTTGATGATGTAGTCTTGGCTAATGGATTTAAAATAAATCAGTCCGATAAATGTGTATATAACAATTTTGATAATAACGGTAAAGGAGTTATAATTTGCTTATATGTAGATGATATGCTCATCTTTGGGACTGATTTGGAACAAGTGGAAAATACTAAAGCTTTTCTCTCAAGTAGCTTCTCAATGAAAGACTTGGGTCAAGCGAATGTTATTCTTGGTATTAGAATAATGAGAGGTAAAGGTACTATTTCTTTATCACAAGCTCATTACATTGAGAAAGTGGTAAAGAGGTACAATGAGTCAAATTCGTCTCATTTCGCTACTCCTATGGATCCTAGTATTCACTTGGTTCCGGCCCCCCCCCCCCCCCCCCCCCCCCCCCCCCCCCCCCCCCCCCCCCCCCCCCCCCCCCCCCCCCCCCCTCCCCCCCCCCCCCCCCCCCCCCCCCCCCCCCCCCCCCCCCCCCCCCCCCCACCCCCCCCCCCCCCCCCCCCCCCCCCCCCCCCCCCTCCGCCAACCCCCCCCCCCCCCCCCAACCCCCCCCCCCCCCCCCCCCCCCCCCCCCCCCCCCCCCCCCCCCCCCCCCCCACCCCCCCCCCCCCCCCCCCCCACCCACTTACCCAATAACAAAAAGAAAAATAATAAATAATTACGATAATATAAAATTATTCATTACTCAAAATTATTTTTAAATACATTGTTCAATATTCAATACTCATTATAATCTTATTTTAATTGCTATATTAAGATTATAAATAAACGACATTACTAGGAAAGAGATGATATTAAATAATTACGTCATTACGATATATTATAAAAATTAATCATTATTTTCCCATTTATAAATTTTTTTTAAATTATTTTTTTTTTATTTACAAATTAAATTTATTTTTCTTATAATTTTTTTTCTTTTTTTTAAAAATTTTTTTTTTTTTTTTTTTCTATTTTTTTTATCCCTTTTTACATTCTCCCACCTAATCCTACCCTTCCATTAACCCACCCAACCCACCCCCCCCCCCCTTCCCCCACCCCCCCCCCCCCCCCCCCCCCCACCCCCCCCCTCCCCCCCCCCTCATATACCAACCCACCCCCCCCCCCCCCCCCCCCCCCCCCCCCCCCCCCCCCATTTGCCACCTCTAGTTCCGGGTAGTGGTACTCCTATTGCTCAATTGGAGTATGCAAGCTTGGTTTGAAGCTTGATGTATGCTATGACTAGCACTAGGCCGGATATAGCATTTGCTATTGGCAAGCTTAGCCGGTATACTAGTAAACCTAGTATGATACATTGGCAAGCTTTGAGAAGAGTACTAAGGTATTTGAACAAAACCAAAGATTATGGTTTAACTTATACGGGAGAACCTTCAATCATTGAAGGGTACTCGGATGCTAGTTGGATATCCAATAAGGAAGATTATTCTTCCACAAGTGGATGGGTGTTTCTTCTTGGAGGAGGTGCCGTCTCATGGGCATCTAAGAAGCAAACATGTATTACCGATTCCACTATGGCATCAGAATTCATCGCATTAGCTTCTTGTTGTCAAGAAGCGGAATGGCTAAGGAATGTGTTGAGTGAGGTTGACTTATGGGTCAAACCAATGTCTCCTCTAGCTATCCATTGTGATAATGCATCTATAATAGCCAAAGCATATAGTGAAGTCTACAATGGCAAGTCAAGGCACATTGGGGTTAGACATAGCTATGTACGTGCAATGATAAGGAATGGTTGTATAACCATTGATTTTGTTCGGCCTAGTGTAAACTTGGCGGATACGTTTACAAAACCGTTGTCAAGGGAACTAGTGAACAAAATGAACAAAGGGATGGGTCTTAAGCCTATTGATCAACCTTTAACTAAGGAAAACTCAATTTGATGTCTAATACAACGTTAGATCTCAAATTCAATGAGGATAGTACTTTTCTTTAAAGGTTGGAAGCACTTGTGTGATATACATCCCAAGGTTAGTACTTGATACTGCAATGTAAAGGAGGTTAAATGTAAGTTCTTAATAAATCTTTGATAAAGTGCTCAATTGCAGGAGCATGTGCGAAAAGATTTACCTATATGAGTTAGGGGTTTGGCCGCTTCAACAAGTCTAGGCTTGACTTGGAACGCTCATGAATGGATATGGACACCATAGCTACTAAGGTGTCGGAGGTTTTTAAAGAACATTAGTTTTTATGCTTATGTGTATTTGTAACTTCAATAATTTGTAGTGGTTGAATGATTCAAAGCTTAGTCTATCGTCTCAATCTTAATTGTTGTTAAGTTTACATATACTAGTGGAAATTCAATCGTTAGATATTTCTATGATGCATGAGCATGTTGGTTTATGATTTTGCATGAGGTAAACCGTTCAACATTACCTTACAAATGGGAGGAGGATTGTTAGAACATTTGTAAGGGTAATGGGTTTGGATTAATCACATATGGGGGAATTAATAGAAGTGGTAGAATTAATTCCGGAAAACAAGAGAAAAGAGGGAGTAGGCAGCTCGCGGGCCGCGACCCGTGGTCGCGATTCGCGACTTGGTTTCGTGAGTCGCGACTGGGCACTGTTCTGTGACGCTCTATTTCTCGATATGTCCGTTTATATCCGTTGAAGCGTTTTTGCTTGGTTATTACATGGTTAATGGCTGGCTTTATTCTCTGAATTAAGGACCTCATTAAGGTTCCTATTAAAGGTCCTTAATGAGGGCCCTTGCATGTGTGACTATAAAAGGAGGAGGTGATCTCCATCCTTGACACAACCTTCATTGCTTGCTTAAGAATTTCTGATTAACTTTCTTAAGTGTTCTTCATAAACACATCAAACACAAGTTCTTAAGGATTCATTAGTTATTTCGTGTAAACCCGGTGATCCTAGAGGGGCGAAATAAAACTAATAGGAAAGCGTAGTTTCCGTGCCTTGGAGTGGTGATTATCCGGTTTCCTCTTGTTCCATTGTCTATTTCTAACAGAATAACCAACGGAGGCGAAGGTGTTATGAAGGTGGCGCAGGAGCAGCGGCGGAGGAAGAAGATGAAGAAGGAGGAGCAACAGCGGCGCGGCGGCGGAGGAAGAAGATGAAGGAGGAGGAGCAGCAGCGGCGCGGCGGCGACTTCGTCCGACGAAACATATTGGGTCAGACGGTCTGACCCTATAGTTTCACTTTATTGAATTATGGAAGATGATACTCAACATGTGTGATATTATTTCAATTATCATTCAGCTCTATAGACCCCAAACAATAATAATGTAAATAATTAAGTGGGTCCAGTAATTGCATTTTGTCCAACCTTAAAAGCTTACCAGAACCAGAATGCTGAATTCCTTTAATTTTGGCTAATGGTATCTAGTGATTGAATGATGCTTTTGTCTATTAGCCATAAATTAAGAATTCAGGTGTCTCAGGTAATAGATGGTGTTGTCTACTCTGATCCACAGTTGAATGCAATAGGTACTAACAAGTTCACGTGTAATATAACATAAGGCGATTGTCAATATAGGTATCCATACATTACATCGACCTCATGCCGACATTTTGCGATATTTCTTGTTGTTAAACTCAAGAACTTTGCATATTAGCATGTTTGAGAAGATTCATTCATCAAAGGTAAATGAAGAAATCAGTAATCATCATTTGATATATGTCGAAATTGAAGAGAGAGAAAGGGGAGAGTTAGCTCCCTGTTATTACATTTGAGAGAATAATATTTGTTTATGATCTCACACTTAATCTGAGATTACAAAAGAGCTATTTATATCTAAGCTAAGTAACTCTAGTTAAGGCTATTTAACAAACTAACTAATGGTAACTAACTAGAGTAAACTAACAGTATCAGTTAGTAATAAGCAGCTGAAGTTGCTCAACTTTGGTTAGCTGGTGGTGCTGTAGACATATCACCAATACCCCCCTCAAGCGAGGCAAGGGCAAGCTCATGCCAAGCTTGGAAAGTAGCAAATTGAATTGAGAAGATGGCAGAATCTTGGTGAACAAGTCTGCTAACTGTTGTGCAGTAGGCAAATAGGAAACTTCCAAAAGACCTTCTATAACCTTCTCTCTTGTGAAATGACAGTCAATAGCAATGTGCTTAGTGCGCTCATGAAAGACAGGATTTTTTGCAATATGCAAAGCACTCTGGTTGTCACAATGTAAAGTGACAGGTTGTAGTTGATGAACACCTATTTCTTCCAAGAGTCTCACCATCCATGTAATTTCAGCTGCAGCAGTAGCCATGGCTCTGTATTCAGCCTCTGAAGAAGATCTAGACACAGTGGACTGCTTTTTGCTTTTCCAACTAATAGGAGAAGAGACTAGAAGAAGGACATAACCTGTAATGGATCTTCTGGAATCAGGACATGCACCCCAGTCACTATCAGAAAATGCTTGTAGTGTAAGAGAATCTGAAGCTCTGAGAAGAATGCCTTGACTAGGAGTGGAAGCGAGATACTTCAGGACATGTTGGAGAGCGGTGTAATGAGTGGATCTTGGATGTTGCATAAATTGGCTGAGAGTTTGGACAGTATAAGCAAGATCTAGTCAAGTGTTGGTTAAAAAATTAAGTTTACCAACCTGAGATCTATACAATTCAGGATCAGCAAAAGGGGTGCCATCTTCAGCTGAAAGTTTTAAGTTGAGGGGAAGAGGAGGAACAACAGACTTGGCTGACTGTAAACCTCCTGCTAGCAACAACTCCTTGGTGAATTTGTGCTGAGTAAGAGTGATCCCATCATTAGTATATCCAACTTCAATTCCCAAGAAAAAACTGAGGTACCCCAAATCCTTGATACTAAACACTTTATCAAGATGAGATTTAAGGTTAGTAATAGAAATAGGATCAGTCCCTGTGATGATAATATCATCAACATACACAGCTGCTAGGGTAAGATGACCATTAGATTTCTTGATAAAATGGGAATAATCATTCTTAGATTGCCTAAAACCTTGATGAGATAATTCACCCACCAATTTGGCAAACCATTGTCTGGAAGCTTGTTTTAACCCATAGAGGGATTTTTTTAATTTGCACACATAGTTGTTAGGGTTAGGAACACCATCAGGCATCTTCATATAGACATCTTCAGTCAAATCCCCATGGAGGAAGGCATTGTTAACATCGAGTTGGTGCAATTTCCAGCCTTTGCTAGCAGCAACAGCAATGAGGGCCCTAACTGTAGACATCTTGACAACAGGAGAAAGGTTTCCTGATAATCAATCCCATATCTCTGTGTGAAACCCTTAGCAACCAGCCTTGCTTTATATCTTTCTAGAGTACCATCAGCCTTCAGTTTCATCTTATAAACCCATTTACAACCTATAGGTTTATGGCCAGGGGGAAGGTGAACGAGATCCCAAGTGTTGTTAGTTTCAAGAGCAACCAACTCTTTATGCATAGCATCCACCCAGTTTGGATTGGAACTGGCCTCATAGTAAGAAGATGGTTCTGTGAGAGTAGATGAGGAAGAAAGAAGGATTCTGTGAGAAGAGGACAGAGAAGAGAAATGAACCAGATTGCACCAGTGACTAGTTAGAGCAGAAGATTTCAATTTAGGGAGAGTAACATGAAAATCTAGGAGATGAGATAGAAGAGAAATAGGTCGAGTAGATTTTCTAAGAGGTGGAGGCGAAGGTGGAATGGGAGAATGATGGGATGGGGAAGTAGAAGAAGAGGAAGTAGGGGAATGGAAAGAAGAAATAGAAGGAGTAGATGTAGAAGAAACAGAAATAGTAGTTGGAGGAGAAGAAGGTATGGGGTTAGAAGAAGATGGAAGAGGTGAAGGAGGGAAATCTATGAAAGGAGAAAAAACATCAGGAATGTCTTCAATGAGAAGAGAAGTAGGTGGAGTAGAAACAGGAATAAAGAAGGGAATAGGAGATGAGCTAGGCTGAAAATGATAGGGAAAATGGTGTTCATGAAAAACAACATCTCTGCTAATTTAAATTTTGTGTGTTTGTAGATTTAATAATTTATATGCTTTTTGGTTGGGAGGATAGCAATCAAAACACAAGGTTGAGCTCTGGGGGAAAATTTAGATCTACCTTGTTTCAGAGTAGAAACAAAGCAAAGACAACCAAAATTCCTGAGATGAGTGAGGTTAGGTGGTACTCCATAGATCTTTTCATAGGGAGAAATATTATTCAGAACTTTTAAAGGAATTCTGTTGATAATATGAGTTGCTGTAAGAACAGCTTCACCCCAATAAGAAGGTGGAAGTTTAGATTGAAAGAACAAGGCTCTAGCAGTCTCCAAAAGATGCCTATGCTTCCTTTCTACCACTGCATTTTGTTGGGGTGTGTCAGTGCAACTCTTCTGAGAAATAATGCCTTTCTTCTTATAAAACTGAAGCATATCTCCTTCAGTCAACTCCTTTGCATTGTCAGACCTCACAGCAAGTACAAATGAAGCAAACTGAGTTTCAATATAAGATATAAAATTCTGTACAATACTAACAGCCTCTGATTTGTTTTTCATCAAATTGACCCAAGTACATCGAGAAAAATCATCTACTACGGTAAGAAAGAAATTAAACAACCATCATGTGTATATGTTTTATATGGACCCTAAACATCCAAATGTATAAGCTGAAAGGGTTTGGTTGTTTTGATGTAGCTATGATGAAAAGGTAGTCTAGTTTGTCTAGCAAAGGGGCAAACTTGGCATATAAAATCTTTTGCATGCCTTACATCAATCTTAGGCTGTATTATTTTCAAAACATCAAAATAAATGTGTCCAAATCTCAAATGCCACAATTTGGCTTCATTATTACAAATATCAGTATGACTAGCATTTGCTATATGTGTGTGGCAATCTGAATTTTGTATCAGTCTTGAAGTTCTGCAATAGAGGCCTTGCTTCAGCTTACCAAGAACTTGTGGATGGGTGAGGTCTTGCCCCTGAATAAGGCAAGTGTTATAGTCAAAACTCATTGCACAGTTCATATCCAGGCAAAGTTTGTGTATAGAAATCAGATTAAACTGAAATCCTGGAACATGTAAAACATTTTTAAGTGTAATAGCATCATTAAGCTTAACAGATCCTATGTGTGCTACTGTTATACTCTTCCCATCAGGTATAGTGATAGTACTATCAGCATCATGAACTTGTGTATAAGTAGTGAATAGGTTCAAATCATAGCTAACATGGTCTGTGGCACCACTATCTAATATCCAACTTGTATTGAAACAAGTAAGTAGACAGAGTTTACCTGTCAAGAATGCATCTGCTGAATGGCTATAAGAGTGATCAGTTTCCTCTGAGTCAATTGTGGTTCCAGCTGATTGTTTCCCCAAAAGATTCAGGAGTTGAGTGTACTGATCAACAGTAGGAGTAGTGTTGACATTATTGTGAGCAATTTCATGTTGTGATTGTTGAGCAGTTTGAGAATCATCATCATCTCCTCCTTGTATCATATTTGCACTCTTTCTCTCTTTGTTACCATTCCAATTAGGAGGATAACCATGTAGTTTAAAGCATCTCTCAGTGCCATGTCCTGAAATCTTACAATGATCACAGAACCATGGAGATTGCCTCTTATTCCCTGATGTGAATCTAGCTTGTCCTCCATGTTGTGGAAGTTGCCTATTATTTCCTCTAAAGTCTCTATCATTATTATAAACTTTCTCTTATCAACTGCAAGAGCAAATGAATCAGTGTTTGTAGAGGAAAGAGCACTCACTTCTTTGTGTCTTTCTTCTTGCATACATATTCTATAGGCAATTGTGATAGTAGGGAGAGGCTGCATCATCAGAATATTTGTTCTCACCAAACTAAAATCATCATTGAGCTTCATAAGAAACATCATGAGTCTCTTGTTTTGTTGTGATTTCAGCATCTTTAATGTCAAGGTACAACTACAATTTCCACAGGAACATATAGGTAAAGGGTCTATGCTATCCATTTCATCCCAAATGCTCTTAATTTTGGTGAAGAAATCTGAAATGGATTCATGTTTTCCTTGGTGTACCTCTGTAAGTGATTGTTCCAAAGAATATTGTTGAGTAGCTGAGGTGTGTCCAAACCTCTCTTCTAGATCTTTCCAAAGATCTCTTGCAATTTTACAAAACCAGACACTCTTAGCTACACTTTTCTCCAAAGAAAATAACAACCATCCTAGAACAAGATCATTACATCTTATCCAAGCATTGTATGTAGGATTTGTGTTTGGTGGTTTTGGTAATGAGCCATCAACAAAACTCAATTTATTTCGTGAAGAGAGACCTAACATCACAGACCTTTTCCAATCTCCATAACTACTTCCATCAAACAACTGATTCACTAGCTTAGTATTCGAACTATCAGCTGGATGAATATAGAATACACTACCAGGTGTAGTGGTTGGATCAACAACTGGTGGAGTTCTTGAACTCGTGCTTTCATTTTCAGCCATTTTTCAACAAAATCAACTTCACAATTACAATTCAATCCAAAGAATCTCACAATTTTCTCACAAGTTTGTATTCAAACTCAATAATATCAACTTCAATTTAAAAATCAAATTGAGAAATTCTCACATAAGCAATCAATTCGAACTTCAATCAACTAAACAACAATCAATCAACACTGATTTCAACAATCGAGAAAGAAATCAGTCAAAACTGATTCAAACACAAGCAACACTGATTCAATTAATCAGTTCCAGAATAAAGGCAACAATCAATCTCCAAAGAAACATCAGATTACCAGATTCAATCAATTCTCAAAGCAGTAATGGAAAAAACGAAGAGGATACCAGAATCGTATTTGGAAATGCTGAAGAACGCGAGCTCGGGATCAGGATTCCCACTCTGATACCATGCTAAACTCAAGAACTTTGCATATTAACATGTTTGAGAAGATTCATTCATCAAAGGTAAATGAAGAAATCAGTAATCATCATTTGATTACTGTCGAAATTGAAGAGAGAGAAAGGGGAGAGTTAACTCCCTGTTATTACATTTGAGAGAATAATATTTGTTTATGATCTCACACTTAATCTGAGATTACAAAAGAGCTATTTATATCTAAGCTAAGTAACTCTAGTTAAGGCTATTTAACAGACTAACTAATGGTAACTAACTAGAGTAAACTAACAGAATCAGTTAGTAATAAGCAGCTGAAGTTGCTCAGCTTTGGTTAGCTGGTGGTGCTGTAGACATATCACCAATACTTATGGGTAAGAAGAAGCGTTTGTCTTATAGACGATGGTCTTCTGCGGGTTAATTCAGTTTAGTTTAGTAGGAAAGGCTCTTTAAAGCAGAAAGATAATTGATTCCCATTCCTAAAGTGCACTTATTGGGACTTGACTCTATATATTTAGACATAGACTACCATTACACCAACCAGTGTTTAGTGGACCTAAATCAAAATGAGTTGTTGTTTCTGTACCGAATATGATGGAGTTGACCTTGACTGCCAGAATAGACTGGTGCAAACCTGCAAGATGAACAAATTCGGCCTCAAGGATGTTTCAGAGGAACACCCCTCGATGCCTAAGTAAGCATCAATGTTCAGTATAGTCAGTAATTAGGCTCAGAGTATTTTGATTGCATACATCTTGGTTTGATGACATCTGAAAACAAATATTTCATTGATCTCCTTCGTAAATTTGGTCCCCATGTTGTCAAACTAGTGCGGATTCTTGTCGTATCTAAAGTCATTTTGTCTCTTCTTGATGGTGATCTTCTTGCTGATCCCACGGATCATCGTAGAATAGTTGGTGCATTGTAAATTTGACTATGACTCGTCCTGACATTGTTTATGCTGTTATTACGGTTTGTAAATTTATGCATGCTCCTCGTACAACTCATCTTCATGCTGACAAAAAACCTTTTCAGTATCTGTAGAGACCATCTAATTATGGTCTGTTTTTCAATAGCACTAGCTCTCCTACCATTGTTATCGCCTATTCAGATGCAAAATGGGCTGGTTTTCCTAGTCGGCGTTCTACTACTGGTTATATTGTTTAATTTTCCTAGGAAAAACTAATTTTTTGGCTCTCCAATAAGCGACCTGTTGTATCAAAATCCTCTACCGAGGCCGAGTATAGGTTGTTGCCTACACTTAGAGTGATACGATATGGCTTCGGAAAATTCTTGCCGCTTTGGGATATTTGCATCCCGTCCGACCACTATATTATGATAATGTATCCGTTATATATATATATATCTTATTGCCAATCTTGTGCATCATGATAGTAGTAAGCATAATGATGTTGATTATCATTTTGTAATTAGTAAGATGGTAGCCAAAGGTGGTTTGCATGTTAAGCATGTTCGTACACAGTTGCAGGTTGTTGATATTTTTTACTAGGGGTCTCTCTAGTGAGTTATTCCAAGAACATCACTCTAATTTGTCCGTGGTTTCAACCCGTAGAGATCCAAGGGTTAGCTATTTGTATTAACTATATATATGTACATAAGACTGCCAAACAACCTAAACATATTAGCCAATCATTAATTCCAATACTCGTACAAAACTCATTAAACTTTGGTGCTATAGGAGATTTTAGTTTGAGACTTGTGTTAATTCAAGTGAGTGGAATTTTAGCACTTGGTAACCAAAGTTTAATTTTAAGGTGTTAAACAGTCTATTCGTAACTATATGGGTAGATTGTACTCACTCTATTCTTTTTTGTTCTTCCTACTTTGACTTTTTTCCTTTCTCAAAGAGATTCCAAATAGGAAGAAAAAAAGAGAACGGAGGGAGCATATAACTTTAGTAAGTTAAAACATCCAAGTTTTTAAAATTTTGAAACTTTACAAAATAAAATTTTAGGTAAAACAAAAGGGAATAAACGGTCTATTCCAGGTCTTACTCAAGATTACTGATCTTAAGGAAAATTAAAACCCCCATCTCTAACAAAACCCTAGCCTATATAAACTTAATTTATATTTAATATTGGTTATTAGTCACTCTTCTACCTTATCAACCCAAGGTATTACTTCACAATACTTTCCACGAAGGCCACATTGATTAGGATAGATGATCTCTTCAAATATTGTATGACTAGATTTCTATGCACGCGATGCGTGCGACAACAATTTTATTATGAAATTTTATAATCTACAGTAGATAATTTTATTGATAATCGCATCTTACCACTTAAACTTTTCATGTTTTTAAAAACTCCCACCTTAATGATTTTTTTTTAGATTTCACCTACCATTTACAATTTTATTATAAACTTTCACCACTTAATGGTTTTTGTCAAATTTCATTAACAAAAAACCGTTAAGTGGGTCCCACATATACATTTTGTTAACAAAATGGAACTTGAAATAGTTGCAATTCTTTCCAAATAGTTGTAATTCGTTCCCAATTTGCTCTAAATAAATTGATGAAATTGACTTCAATTTCAGCGTAAACTAATAATAAAATGCATATGTAGGGCCCACTTCACGGTTTTGTTAATCGAATTTAACAAAAATCATTAAGTGGTGGGAGTTTCTAATAAAATTGTGAATGATAAGTGGAAATTTAAAAGAAAAATTCATTAAGGAGAGAGTTTTTAAAAACGTGAAAATTTTAGGTGGTTTTGAATGAAAAAATCCTATTTTTATTTGCATACGATGTGTGTTTTAGCTACTGTAACATGATAAAATATGAAGGTACACAACATAGTTTATTTTCAAGCTAAATTCATTTTGGCTCATTTTTCTTTGAAAACATCCCTTACTCCCCACCATCAAGTACTGCTTTTGTTATTTAGTACCCGATAAGGTATTTTTTGCTCATTGTCCAAATGAGAAAAAATTCAAAAGTACTTGAAAATACTTTATCATATTTCTCACTCATGCTAAAATACTTTATCAGGATCAACTTGATCAAATGTGCCTTCACTCATAAACAATCAATTACTCATGCATTTTAAAATAAAAAAATTCAAAAGTATATAAAAGTATAGCAAAGTGGGTGTCTATCTATAGATCTCAAGAAAATATAATCGTTGATATTTTTGTAAATTGTTTTTACTTTATAGGTTTTTAGATATTTTAGTTAGAAGTTTTGAACATCTTTTATTAAAAATCTAATGGCTAAATTTGGAAATAAAACTTAATTACTTAATAAACTCACCCCCACCTCTTGACTTATATAATAGAGATCAAACAACGATTGGATAGATGATCTCTTCAAAGATTGTATGATCAAACGACGATTGGATAGAGGGTTTTTGCCACATTGATTATATGGTTCATTGGCTTTTTAGTTTTTGGAAGACAAATAGTATTCGATGCACTGAGATTTATTTTCATATTTTTTTATATCTATAGTAAATGTCGGATAGATTCAATTAGTGAAAATTCCCTTAAGGCCCCGTTTGGTTCACAAGGTGGTATGAGTTTGGAATCATGAATCAAACGAGGGTGGTACGGGGTCAGAACTTGATTCCTAATACCATGTGTTTGGTTCAATTTGGGATGAAAATAATACCCTTACATGTTATTTGTTTAAAACATTGTAATAAAAAAAAAATCACATATATCATGAATATTCCCCCCTCCTATATTTCTTGTATTACCTCATAATATTTACATATGTAAGGGTGAATGTTGGCTATATTTTTCCTAGACATGCAAATTACAGACCATGCTACAAAATTATATTACAAATTCACATGCACAAGCTTAAAAAATAAAAGAAAAAGAAAAAACGAAAACTAGGTACGGTTCTTAGTGATTAGAAAATTGAGAAAATTGAGATCATCATTTGAATATAGTTCGTGAAGGAAAATTGTGAAAAAATTGGTGATCAAAAAATTTTGAAAAAATAAATCATATGAATACGGTTCTTAGTGATTAGAAAATTGAGAAAAAATTAATCAAATAAATTCAGTTATTGGTGATTAGCAAATTGAAATAATCATAATAATATATAAATATACTTGTGTATGTGACAATCTGAAAAGAAAAAAAGATCATCATTTGAATATAGTTCACAATTCGAAAAAAAATAGATAGGATATGAAAAAATATCACTAGCCTATACACTGTCATTAGTCATTGTTTTCTTAAAAAATGATAATTAACACGTAAATGAAAAATAGAAGATCATACGAATACAAATACGATGAAAAGAAAAAAAAATTGCAAAATTATATGATAACAAGAAAAAAAAAAAAGAAAAATATTTCTATTATCAAAGCTATTTTAATTAAGGGCCTGTTCTGTTCAGTTTATTTTCAGTTTAGTTCAGCTTTAATAAGTTCAGTTCAGTTCAGTTCCGTTCAGTTCAGCTCTAATAAGTTCAGTTCAGTTCAGTTCAACTCCAATAAGTTCAGTTCAGTTCAGTTCAGCTCTAATAAGTTCAGTTCAGTTCAATAAGTTCAGTTCAGCTCCAATAAATTCAGTTCAGTTCAGCTCCATTCATTATTTAACCATTTTTTTTAAATATTATTATTGTTGGTCTAATTTATTCTACTTGTTATTATTGTTATTATATAACAATAATTATTATTATTTATATATATTATTTTTTTTATTATATCTTTACTCATTATTATTACTATTATTATTATTATGGCTCAGCAAAGTTTGAGTTGGTGCACAGTTTAACCAAATTTCACGTCAATACGAGTATTCTAATTTGCAATTGTTGCTTTATTTTACTGAATAAAATTCACTATTACATCATACAAATAAGCTACAAAAAGCTAGAAGATATGAAAAAAATACAAAGTTGCTAATAATACTGCAATACTATTTAAAATACAACATTGTCGTTACGTTGTATATCAAATATACTTTGGCGGTTTGGTGTATTTCTATCATAGACCAATCCACCACAAATCGTGGTTTGGTTAGAAGCACACATCAAACCATGTTATAAGCTAATTATTATTATAATGGTAATACTATTAATTTACTTCTTAGACATTATATTATATCATCAGCATCAAGTATTAATATATTAATACTAATAATTGTAATTACTCATTATTATAATTTATTATTATTATCAGTAATTATTATTTTTAAAATTAATTTTTTATTATTATTATTTATTTATTTATAACTATATAATAACATCAAAATAATATTATCATTATTCATTTGATATTATTCCAAATTATTAATTTAATTATTATTACTTAGAATTATTATTACTTATTATTTAATATTCATAATAATTATTATTTACTTATTATTCATATACTTATTATAATTTAATTCAATTCAATTCAATTCAGTTCAGTTCAGCTCCAATAAGTTCAGTTCAGTTCAGTTCAGCTCCAATAAGTTCAGTTAAGTTCAGTTCAGTTCAGTTCAGCTCCAATAAGTTCAATTCAGCTCCAATAAGTTCAGTTCAGTTCAGCTAGAATTAGCCGAAGAGAACAGGCCCTAAGTCATAATTAGAGATAAGAAAAAATATGTGGAATCTTTATGATTCTCCATCCACTCTCATTTGATGTTCCCATTTGAAATATGGGGGAAAATCAATGAAAATTGAGGTGAATGAGCAGGGCGACTTATAGAAAGTGGGGCCATGTGAAAAACAAAATTAGGCCCTAGTAAACTAAAACTATAAATAACGTATTAATTTCGAAGATTCTTATTTTAAAAAAATCATATATTTTTTCCTTTAACACAACTAAATCTATCAAATTATGAGGCCAAATCGTCCAAAATGTGGTCTTATAGAATGAAACTATATTAAGTAAATAAAACAAAAAAGAAAAAAAGGTGTTTAACAGGATCTCTAGAAACAGAATGCTAGTAGTGCAACCAATAAAAAGTTAACAAATAAAACAAGTGTAATTAAGAGGTTTAGAAAAATAATGCATATAGGAAAGTTGTGAAGTGTAAGAGTCGAACCGCTGCCAAAAAACTAGGGGTATTCATAAACATCCGATCAGCGATCCGATCGATCCTAAAATTCAGATATCCGATCTGAAATATAGTGTTTTGGATAATTCGGATTGAATATCCGAAATTTTTAGGACCGGATACAGATCACCTTTTTGGCATTTTCAGATATCCGAAATATGTTTAAAAAATCGGATATTTTTCGGATATCCAGACAAATCTCCGTAAATTTTTTTCATTAAATAAAATTGATATTAAACTTTTTCACAAAAAAATCGAATAATCGGGGTATCAGATCCAAAATTTTATTAAGGTAACTAAGGAATGCAGGTTGCCTCCCGCAAAAAGATGGTTTATAAAGGTCCCGCACGACCATATTACTTGTCTATTCAAATGAATCAAGTGGAGGGGGGCCAAAGCGAATCTCTTTCACACAACCAACAAAGGCACCCTCATGGTACAGCTTCAGATGCTATCCATTTTCCTTGAACTTCTCAACTTTTTGATTGACTACCTCGATGGCACCATGTGCCTTCACATCATTCACCTCGAATGGTCCAAACCATTGAGACTTAAGCTTTTCAGGGAACAGCCTAGAATTGAACAATAAAACCTTGTAGCCAACTCTAAACTCTCTCTTTCCAATCGTCTTATCATGCAACATCTTCGTTTGATCCCTGTAGAGCCTGTGGTTGTATCCAAACGGAGCTCATCCAACTCATTGAGTTGAAGAAGTCGTGCTTCACCTGCAGCTGTCAAATCAAGGTTAATCTCTTTGACCGCCCACGCAGATAAATACTCCATTTCCATTGGCAAATGGTAAGCTTTGCCATAAACCAGTCGGTAAGGGGTGGTCCCTAATGGAGTCTTAGAAGTAGTGCGGAGCGCCCAAAGAGTATCATCAAGTTTGAAGGACCAATCTTTCCTAACCTTTGTGACAACTTTCTCAAGAATCCTCTTTATTTGCCAATTCGACACTTCTACCTGAGCACTAGTCAGGGGGTGGTAGGCTAGATCGACCTTGTGGGTGACTCCATGTTTCTTCAAAAGGGCCTTGAAGGTAATCTTATGAAAATGAAAAACCTCCATCACTAATGACAACACGAGGGACACCAAAATGGGATATCTTTTTGATCATCTTCATCAAAACCTTAGAACCATTGGTTGGTGATGCTATAGCTTCTACCCATTTGGTCACATAGTTAACAGCCACTAGAATATACCTATTCCCACAAGAAATAGGAAAGGGTCCCACAAAATCAATCCCCACACATCAAAAGGTTCGACTTCTAGAATCCCACTCTGTGGCATCTCTTTCCTTTTAGAAATATTACCCGTCCTCTGACGAGCATCACAAGACAAACAAAAGATACGGGCATCTTTAAAAATTGAAAGCCAATAAAAACCACTATGTAAGACTCTAAATCCAGTCGCTTGAGACCCTAGATGGCCACTATAGGGCATACTATGACAGTGTAGTAAAATCCCTTCCATTTCCCAATTAGTAATACAACGACAGAACATTACGTTAAAGCATTTATTATAGAGAAAGGGGTCCTCCCAAAAGTACATCTTAGCATCATGACAAAACTTTTTTCGTTGCTGATATGTAAGGTTCGGAGGATGAGAAGTACCAAGGAGATTTAGAGGAAACAGAAAACAAGCGATCATCAGGAAAAGAATCATCAATAGGAGAGTTAGAAGACGATTCAAACCTCAACCTGGAGAGATGGTTTGCGACCACATTCTCCGCACCCTTCTTGTCCTTAATCTCCAAGTCGAAATCTTGCAGCAAACGAATTCATCTTATCAGTCTAGGCTTGCCCCCCTTCTTGGCCATTAAGTACTTCAAAGCAGCATGATCAGTATGTACTATCACTTTTGAACCTATCAGATAGGTCCGAAACATGTCCAATGCATAGAATATAGCCAACAATTCCTTCTCTATCGTAGCATAATAAACCTGGGCTTGATCCAAGGTCTTGCTGGCATAGTGAATGACATGGAGCAACTTATCTTTCCTCTGACCAAGTACTGCCCCTATAGCATAGTCACTAGCATTGCACATGATCTCAAAAGGGAGATTCCAATCAAGGAGCTGTATGATAGGGGCAGTGATCAATGCTGTATTAATCCTGTCAAACGACTCCAAACAAGCATTAGTAAAATCAAACGGGACACCCTTAAGCAACAATTGAGTGAGGGGTTTTGCAATTTTCGGAAAATCTTTTATAAATCTACAATAAAACCCCGCATGACCAATAAAACTTCTCACTCCTTTGACATTCATTGGAGGGGGAATTTTCTCAATCACCTCAATTTTTGCTCTATCTACTTGGATGCCACGCTCAGAATTCAAGTGACCCAATACAACACCTTCATTCACCATAAAGTGACATTTCTCCCAATTGAGCACAAGATTAGCCTCTACACATCTCTTAAGAACTCTAGACAGATTATGCAGGAAAACATCAAAATCAGATCCATAAACACTGAAATCATCCATACAAACTTCCATGATATTTACAATAAAATCAGAGAATATGGCCATCATACATCACTGGAAAGTAGTAGGAGCGTTACACAGTCCAAATGGCATCCTACGATATGCGAAGGTGCCACAAGGACATGTAAACGTAGTCTTTTCCTGATTGTCTAGATGGATGGGGATTTGAAAAATGCCAGAATATCCATCCAGATAACAGAAAAGCTATGTTTGGCTAGTCTTTCCAACATCTGATCAATAAAGGGAAGGAGGAAGTGGTCCTTCAGAGTGGCATTGTTAAGTCTACTATAGTCAATGCACATACGCCACCCTGTGGCAGTCCTAGTTGGGGATCAAATCCCCTTTTCATTTGTCACAACAGTGGTTCCCCCCTTCTTAGGAACCATTATGCACAGGAGTGACCCACTTAGAATCAGCAATGGGATAAATGATCCCTGCATCTAACAACTTCATTATTTCTTTCATCACCACCTCTTGCATATATTAGGATTCAAACGTCTTTAGGGTTGAATGCAAAGGCGGTGATTCTCTTCCAGATTAATACGATGCATACAAAAATCAGGACTAATGCCCTTTAGATCATCAATACTATACCCTATAGCCTTCTTGTGCATACGAACCACTGTAAGTAAATTTTCCAATTGGCTATCTGTGAGCGTAGTATTGACAATCACAAGACATTCTTCCTTATCATCAAGAAATGCATACTTCAAATGAGAGGGGAGTGGTTTAAGTTTTACCTTTGTTACCTAAGGTGTAGAGGTAGAGCATACACTTTCCATAACCACATCTTGTCCCTTTTCAGCATTAGCGCCCTCTAAATGAGCAAGGCAGGCATCGACTTTTGTATCAACGCCTGATAAATCATCCTCAGTCAGTGCTACCTCCAATGGGTCAGCATCAGATATCTGCTGAAATGCAGACAACACAACTTTGTCTACAACATCAATCCTGTAACAAGATTCTTCAAGTATAGGAGACTTCATAGCATTGGTTAGTTTAAATGTTACAGTATCATCACCAACACTTAAAGTCAAATACCCAGACTTGACATCTATAATAGCACCAGTAGTGCACAAAAATGGTCTACCCAATATAATAGGGATTTGGGCATCCTCCTCCATATCTGACACAACAAAATCCACAGGGATATAAAACTTTCACAACCTAACAGGGACGTCTTCTAAAACACCTAGAGGGTATTTTGGTAGAACGGTCAGCCATCTGCAAAGTAATTTGAGTGCACTTAAGTGCCCTCATGTTCAGTTTCTTACATACAGACAATGGCAGGACAGACACAGATTTACCTAAATAACATAAAGCTTTATCAATAGATAATGCACCTACATGACATGAGATGGAAAAGCTATCAGGATCTTTCAATTTAGGTGGAGATTTATTTTGCAAAACAACACTACACTCTTCAGTTAGAGAGACTCTATCTACTTCACCAAAATCTTTCTTTTTAGTTATCATTTCCTTCAAAAACTTGGCATAAACAGGTACTTGAGAAATAAGTTCTGTGAAAGGGACCATTACCTCAAGGTTCTTGACCATAACCAAGAACTTACAAAGTTGTTAATCTACTGTGGACTTTTGCATCCTATCAGGGAAAGGTAGCCTTGGTGTAAAAGGCATTTTAGAAACCTTTTCCTTCTTCTTCCCTGTCTGTTCAGCTTCCTCAGATAATTCGACATCAGACATCGAACTCTTCTCCAAATCCTCCTCTTCTACCACCTTCTCCTTGCTAGGAGCAGCATCATTATCAAACGGGCATAGGAGGAGCATCATAAGCAGTGCCACTACGGACCGTAACGGCATTTGCTTTCTCCTTCGGAATAGATTATACAGGCAATTGTCCTTGCTGCCTCTGAGCATTGTTCTCTGTCAATTGGGCAATCTGAGACTCGAGGAGTTTTATGTGTTTCTCTTGAGCTCTTTATGTCTCCTCATTAGTTTTTTGCATTGCCAGCATCAGCTTCATCAGTTCAGATATAGTAGGCTCTTGTGGGGCTACATTTTGTGGTACTGGCTGATAGGAATTCTGTTGGGTAGTGTTGGTCCTATAGAACTACTAAGTTTACTACAAGAGGGGGGTGAATTGTAGTAAAGACTATTGGGGACTATTTTTGCGGAATTAACAAGTTAAAATGAAATAAAGAGAAGTTAAAATAACGAACACTAGAACTGCTTTTAAACAAGATCTTATTCCTATTTTCTCTGGGAATACATCTTGTCCTTTTATTTAAAATAGTAACTTACACCCTATTAAAAACAGCAACTCACTCTGTTCCTCTAGGAACTGGTTCCCAGTCACCTTATTCCCCCTGAACATGTGATTTCCTCTCTTGATTTCACTCGAAGTCTTCTCTTTCTCTTTCTTTTCTTTCTCTCTTGAATGTAGAAATTTTCTCACAAAATTTCACTCACCCCAACTCAGATTAATGGAATACAATGAATTGTTGAAGAGAATAAAACCGAAATAACTTTCTAAAAGATTTACACAATTATCGTAGAAAGTCTTAAGAACTAAAATTGAGTTCTTCTCAATTTATATAGCTGTGATAAATCTTCAACGATCTTCTTCAGCTTCTTTGTAGTGGACGCAAGTTTTTAGGCATTTTCTTCCACCTTCATAGTCGTTATGGACCATGTTAAGGCCACGTTCCATGATCGTGTGTTTGCACGGTTTGAATGAGTCTTCGAGTCTTCCACGATCTTCTCAGCAGCTCTTGACTTGGTCTTTGGCAGTTTAGGATATACGTTTGATGTGCGGTTAGCTGAGATCATGGCTCCTAGAATCTAGGACCTCAAACCATCAATTCAGCCACGCATCATAGCAATTTCTTCAACGTCTATTTTCCTGTAAACCATTAACAAACTCAACTAATATTATGGAATCCAATATTCCATAATATTAGAATATTAATTCTACACAAAATAACTAAATATTCTATTTTCCTAAACAACTTAATTTTGGTAATTATAAAACCAATTCTCCATAAGTTTATTTTAGGCAAAATAAAATAAATAATTAAATAAAACTATACAAATAATTACAGGAACAAAAACTAATTAAAAACAAAGTTAAAAACTAAACAGTACATTATTCCTCAATTTTAGCAAGGTGGGATATGGCAATCTAATCACCTCAATTTTAAAGAAAAATATAGCGTATTGTTTTACCCCGATCTTCCAAGAGAACCCAAGCTAATCTAATGGACCTCTCAATAATGTACTGTTTAGCAAAGAATATTAAGATATACTTTCCCGCTCTTATGCTCTCTCATCTTTCCTATTGCATATCCCATAATACCAATTTTAAAGAAAATTACTTGACCTTATGCTCTCTCATCTAATGGATCATTGTTCCTCTTTCAGTTTGCTTGATTTCCAAACCAAGAAAGAAGTTCAATTCTCCCATCATGCTCATTTCAAATTCACTGCTCATTAAGTCAGCAAAACCCTTCTTGTTGGTTGTAGCCTTTTTCTACGAGTATGGCCTATTTTCTGATCACTGTGCCATGTTCATCTAGCTTGTTCTCGAAGATCCATTTTAACCCAATTACCTTCTGATTCTTGGGTTTGGGCTCCAAGTGCCATACCTTGGTCCTCTGAAATTCATTCAGCTCCTCTTGCATGGCATTTATCCAGTCAGACTCTAGCATTGCTTCATTGTGGTCTCGAGGTTCTATCATGGATAGGAACGCTTGAAAGGCACAAAAGTTTCTAAGTTGAGATCTTGTTTGAGTTCCCTTCTCAATGTCGCTAATTATCAGCTCTAGGGGATGTGACTTTTGGTGCCTCCAAGATTTTGGTTCAAATCTTCTTGTTCCTGTTCCTTCAACTTGATGTTCTTCAGCTTGGTCCTGTTCATTCTCTGTGTGAGTTTCTTCAGCCTGTATTCCTGCATTTATTGTTCCTTCATTTACCTGTTCCTCACGAGGAACAGGCTCAGGAACGGTTAGTTCATTTCAGGAATATGTTTCTTAACTGTTCCTGCAGGAGTCAGTTCCTCCTCAAGATTGTCAGTCTCTTGAGGATGAGTTAGCCCAATTTCAAAATCATTTTCATAACATGGTTCCTGCAATGAGTCAGTTTCATCAAAGATAATATGGACACTTTCCTCTACGCACATTGTTCTCTTATTATAAACTCTGTATGCTTTACTATTTGAAGCATATCCTATAAAGACAGCTTCATCACTTCTAGCATCAAATTTGCCTAAATTGTTTTTACCATTGTTGTGTACAAAACATCTACATCCAAAGACTCTAAAGTAAGAGATATTTGGTTTTCTTCCTTTGAACAGTTCATAAGGAGTTTTCTTGGTGATGGGTCTTAGCATGACTCTGTTTATGATGTAACATGCAGTGTTCACTGCTTCTGCCCAAAAATTCTTTGGAAGATTGCTTGATATAAGCATTGTTCTAGCCATATCCTCCAGAGTCCGGTTCTTTCTTTCAACTACACCATTTTGTTGTGGTGTTCTTGGAGCAGAGAACTTGTGATCTAATCCTTCATTACTGCAAAAATCATCAAACTTGGAGTTTTCAAACTCCGTACCATGGTCAGATCTTAAGTGTTTCAATTTGAAACCATATATCCTTTGAACTTTCTTAGCAAATGAAATAAATTCTTCAAATGTTTCATCCTTGCTATGAAGGAAGATTACCCACGTAAATCTAGAAAAGTTATCAACCATAACTAATACATATCTTTTACCTGATCTGCTTTGGATTCTCACTGGGCCACAAAGATCCATGTGGATCAGCTCAAGTGGACTTTAAGTGCTTACCATTTTCTTGGATTTGAACGAGGATCTAACTTGTTTCCCTCTTACACAAGCTCCACAAACTCCATGGCTTGTTCCTTTTATAGTTGGCAAACCAACTACCAAGTCTTTACCACTTAGTTTATGAAGCAGTGTAAAGCTTGCATGACCACACCTCTTATGCAAAAGGTCTTGGTCATCTTCTAGTACACTAAGACAAGTTAGATTGTTCCTAGGAACAAGGTTTAGGTCAACAACGTAAGTGTTTCCCCTTCTTGTTCCTTCTAGTATCTTGGTTCCTGTAATGGTGTCACTAACCACACAACATTCATTAGTAAATTTCACATTGTTTCCTTTGTCACAAAATTGAGAGATACTAAGTAAGTTATGTTTCAAACCCTCGACTAAAAATACATTATTTATGGAATGTGACTGAGATTTCCCAACTTTACCTATACCTACTATGTTACCTGTCAGGTTGTCTCCAAAGGTCACAGTTCCTCCTTCGTAGACTGAAAGTGAGAGAAATTTGGTTTTATCTCCTGTCATGTGCTTGGAACAACCGCTATCGAGGTACCACAGGTTGTTCCCCCTCACTTTAGTCTGCACCTACAGTAATTAGTCAGTGGCAGGAACCCAGTTAGACTTGGGTTCCTCTGTTGAGTGTGCGTTCCTCTTAATTCTCCACTCTTGCTTCACTAAGCGAGTGTTCATTTCGATCTATTCCTCTTTGGTGGAACAGTCAGACACTAAGTGTCCACTATTCCCACAGTAGGAACAGATTCTGCTGCTTGGCAGGTCAACATATTTTTTATGTTTGTTCCTCTTCTTATAATTGAAACCTAGTCCATTTCTTCCTTCATTTTTATATTTTTATATCCAACTAACTGGATCAGGAAGCTTGATTATTGAAGATTCCAATTTCCTCTTCGAGTACCATATTTTCATTCAGCACTAATTCGTGCTCAATTTTCAAAATTTCAATTTCTTTACTGGTACTGTCAGAGGAACTGGTTCCTTCGAGAACAACTAGTTTCAATTCTGCCAAAGCAATATTCAAGAAGTAGTTGTCATTTTTCAGTTTTTCATAAGCTTCTTGACATCCTCGGTATTTATCAAAAATTTCAAAGAACCGTTCCTCAATATCTGAATTTAATTTCTTAAACCAATTTGTGTGTTCCATGGTAACTTTCAAGGCCTTCTCCATATTCTCCTCTCTTATGCAGATTGCCTTGTAGTCATCAAAGGTTTCTAGAAGTAATTCAGTGAGTTGGTTATTATTTAATTTTGATAATTCTTCTTCAACAACATTAAAGTTTACATGTTTGTGTGATACGTCCTCTTCACTGTCTGATTTTGCCATTAGACACAGCTGAGCAGTTTCATCCTCAGGCTGTTCCTGTTCCTCATCAGAATCTGATTCACCCCAGGCTGCTACCATAGCCTTTCTCAATTCAGTTTTAGAGAAAGGTTTTTGTTGTTCTTTGCTTTTGAATCTGCTTTTTCCTTTCTCGTTTTCCCACAAAGGACATTCCTTTATGAAGTGATCTAGACTTCCGCATTTATGGCATCTTAGCTTTGAGGTTTTCCTTGTGCTCTTCCATTTATAGTTCTTGTTGAAGAACCTTTTGAATTTCTTTACTATCAAGGCAGCTTCCTCTTCATCAGTTTCTGAATCATCTTGCTCTTCAGTCTTGAGAGCCAGGGACTTTGATCTGCTGGAGTCGGGTTCATGAGTTCCTAAGTGCAACTCATGAGTCATCAAGGATCCAGCAAGTTGTTCTATGTTAAACTTGGTGAAATCCTTGAATTCTTGTAGAGCTGTCACCTTAGCCATCCACTTCGCATCTTATGGAAGACTTCTCAATACTTTGCGTACTTGTTCCTCTGGAGAAATAGATTTTCCTAGAGAGTCAAGTTCATTTATGTTATTTGAAAATCTTGTAAGAATATCATGAACTGGCTCTTTAGGTTTCATTTGAAATAACTCATATCTATGCATGAGCATGTCTATCTTTGATCTCTTGACCTCGCTTGTTCCTTCATGTGTAACTTGAAGGAGTTCCCACATCTGCTTTGCACTCTTGCATCCCATGACTCTATTGTGTTCATGAGGACCAAGACCACAATGCAGAATCTTCTTGGCCATGTTGTTCATCTCCATTTTCTCAAAATCTTCCTTGTCATACTTTGAGAGTGGTTTTGTAACTAGCTCGCCTTCTTCATTCTTTTCAGTGACTTCAAAGTCACCTATCTCAATGACTCTCCAGACTTAATAGTTTTCAGCCTTAATAAATATTTCCATCCTATTCTTCCAATAAGGATAATGTTTGCCATTGAACATTGGAGGACGTTGAGTAGAGTATCCCTCATCTAGCTTTTCTCCAGTTGTATTCATGTTCTCTAGGATCAGCCTCCCCAGTGTTAACTGTTTCGGGAGGAACTAGCTCTGATACCAGTTGTTGGTCCTATAGAACTACTAAGTTTACTACAAGAGGGGGGTGAATTGTAGTAAAGACTATTGGGGACTATTTTTGCGGAATTAACAAGTTAAAATGAAATAAAGAGAAGTTAAAATAACGAACACTAGAACTGCTTTTAAACAAGATCTTATTCCTATTTTCTCTGGGAATAAACCTTGTCCTTTTATTTATAATAGTAACTTACACCCTATTATAAACAGCAACTCACTCTGTTCCTCTAGGAACTGGTTCCCAGTCACCTTGTTCCCCCTGAACACGTGACTTCCTCTCTTGACTTCACTCGAAGTCTTCTCTTTCTCTTTCTTCTCTTTCTCTCTTGAATGTAGAAATTTTCTCACAAAATTTCACTCACCCCAACTCAGATTAATGGAATACAATGAATTGTTGAAGAGAATAAAACCGAAATAACTTTCCAAAAGATTTATACAATTATCGTAGAAAGTCTTAAGAACTAAAATTGAGTTCTTCTCAATTTATATAGCTGTGATAAATCTTCAACGATCTTCTTCAGCTTCTTTGTAGTGGACGCAAGTTTTTAGGCATTTTCTTCCACCTTCATAGCCGTTATGGACCATGTTAAGGCCACGTTCCATGATCGTGTGTTTGCACTATTTGAATGAGTCTTCGAGTCTTCCACGATCTTCTCAGCAGCTCTTGACTTGGTCTTTGGTAGTTTAGGATATACGTTTGATGTGCGGTTAGCTGAGATCATGGCTCCTAGAATCTAGGACCTCAACCCATCAATTCAGCCACGCATCATAGCAATCTCTTCAACGTCTATTTTCCTGTAAACCATTAACAAACTCAACTAATATTATGGAATCCAATATTCTATAATATTAGAATATTAATTCTACACAAAATAACTAAATATTCTATTTTCCTAAACAAATTAATTTTGGTAATTATAAAACCAATTCTCCATAAGTTTATTTTAGGCAAAATAAAATAAATAATTAAATAAAACTATATAAATAATTACATGAACAAAAACTAATTAAAAACAAATTTAAAAACTATTCATTTGTCATCATCAAAATAACGAGTACAACAGGTAGGTCTTTGGAAACCAGGGGGATTGTGAGAATTCCCATGGTTTTGGTAGTAATTGGGTTTTGGTGGATTTTGTGGAGGTTGATAGGAATTTTGTGGTCGTTGGTAGTTGTTTTGTGGAGGGTGAGGGTTTTTCACATTGTTGCTGCGATATGAGAGAAGTGGGTTGTCTCTCCAACCAGCATTGTATGTATTGGAGTAGGGGTTATTTGGTTGTCTTTGCTGAAAGGCATTCGCCTGTTCTATCTAAATCTGACTGAACTCACAGTCGTGGTCAAAGTGACCCTGAATACCACACACCTATCGCAGTAAGATGAGGTGATGGGTGCAACTGCTGACATGACATCTATACTCATAGTCGGAGGCGTCGAACTATAAAGCTTCAATGCGTTAATCTTCTGATTCAGTTGCGCCATTTGAGATGCAAGTAATGAAATTGCGTCAACATCAAGTACCTCCTTAGTGTGACTCCTAGATGAGGAGTGATCATTGGCAGCAAGATTAGCTAGGACGTCATAACCTTCATCAACTGCCTTATCTAAAAAGACTCCGCCTGTAGACGAATCGACAGTACTCTTCGTCTGGGGCTGCAGACCATTGAAGAAAGTTTGCGTCATAAACCACTTGTCCATATTATGATGTGGACACTCCCTCTGTAAGTCTCTGAATCTAGTCCACGCCTCCCTCCATGTCTCATCTGGCTCTTGGGAAAATGTGGCCAACTTATTTCTGATGTCTTCTGTCTTTGTGGGAGGGTAATACTCTTTGAGTAACATAGCAGAAATCCCCGACCAGTATGTATCAATGATGTCACTAAACCACCTCTGATATTTGTCGTTGAGTGAAAACTCGAACAACATGACTTTCACCTGCTTAGGTGTGACTCCTTGATGTTTAACAGTTCTGCAGAGTTGTTGGAATCTCTGCAGGTGATTGGCCGGATCTTTATTAGGATGCCCACCAAACTAATTTTGCTGCACCATGTTGATGAGTGCAGGTTTGATCTCGAAATTGATTGCAGCTATGGTGGGTATTTGTGGATCAGTGGGTATGCCTTCAGGATTAGGCACCCCATAAGACTTCAGTGACTTCGCCATTGGTAATGAAAAAGTCTCTTAATCGGGTTTCTCTTGTTCAAACTATGTTTGAAGGTCCCGAAGTATCGCTTCCGTATCGGGATCTACAAGGAATATATGAGTTTTCTTTTTGTACCTTGACATAAAAGAGAGACACAAGATAACAATGAGAACGGCCTCAATTGGAACGGGAGGTTCCAATGAGGCAAAAAGAAGTACGCTAAATAATCGAATAAAAACTAGAAAACTAGTCGTCTTCCCGGCAATTGCGATCATAAATCCTACTCGAGGAGCGTATTTGGCCAGTTGCTTCATGACACGAAAGAGAGGAACTGCTAGTCTTTAATCTTGAAAGGCCTAGCTCCAATAATTTGGACTTCAGCTCCTTAAGCAACTTCCCTGAGTGAAAAAAATCCTTAACTTCCTCACAAACATCTCAGGATTTTATGAAAAAATGACACGAGGTCTTTTCGGTTAAAGCCTTTCCCTCAAATACATAGGGTCAAGTAAGCAAATAGGAATTACCTGACTTGTTCCAAGTAAAAATTTAATGGGCTAAAGTCGTATCTCCTATTCAAAGATAATCCTAAAGTCCTCTAACAATAGTAGTCAAGGGAAGAAGGGTCGAGTCCATAGGGAGACGGAGTTTCTATGTTAATATTCAACCAAATAACTACTTCAGATGAAATCAGATATGAGAAACTGAACTAATAATTAAACTAGAGAAAGATGGGAATTAAACTGAGATTTAACTACGGAATAAAAGCATAGAGTATTAGTTCGGTCCACCATACTTATACGAATGAAATAGGTTCAACTACTACCAAAACCTAGGTCAAGAGTCAAGGGATTAGAGCATGTGTTGAGCTATGGCTAAGTCTCAACGTTAATAGTTCAACATATGACGCTTGTTCACTAACATAATCAGAACTATTGGTGTGTCCTAGGCCTCTAATTCTAAGACGAGTCTGTACGAACAATTATTAACCACAAGCAATCAATAAAGTTGGCCACTAACATTAGTTACTAATTAAGAATAAATCACGCCACAATCGCTCTAATCAAACCCTAGAAATTAATAGCAATCTAATCAACGATCATGGTATAAACATGGCTTCCCTCTCTAATACCCTAGAAAGGGATCTACTCAGACATGATTAAACTAACAAAAAAATTCTAATATGAAACCTAACAATTGCATCATGAAATAAATCAATAACTAAACTAGAACAATTAAGTAATAATGACAGAGCAATAAAATAAAGAAGATTACCAATTGACTGAAAGCAATAACTTTTATTGAAACGAACCAAGGTTTGATCTCCTCTACAATGGAAAACTAAGTAAAACTCTCTAAAAGCTCTCTAAAAGTGTTTAAGATAATTAAAGATAGATGCATAAATAAACTACAAAATATTTATATTAACCTAAGAAAGCAAGTAAAAATAAGACGGAAAATCGAAAATCGGCCCTCCGTGTCTTCTGCCCGATCGGGCAAAGGGCCTCCCTCGGAACTCTCTTTCGCTTGGTTACGATCTGATCTGTCTATTCTATGAGATTTTGGGTTAGCGCTCCGTGTGAAAGATCGGGTCTGGGGATCTCAGCAGCAGCAGCAACATAAAACCAATGTCCACCCGATGAGATCGGGCGAAGCCACCCGATCGGGGCCGAGACCCTGGTACCCAATCGGGCAAAGTTACCCGACGCAATCGGGCTAAGCTTCCTCTGGAGTGCCTTTACAACTTTGGATTTGGCTAAGTATCTCTCCACCCCATGGGATCGGACAAGGGTGCCCGATCGGGTGTAAAATCAATGGAAATCAGATGAAAAGATCGACCCCCAATCTGGCAGGCTCTGCGCGATGCCGTCGGGTCAAGCCAATCTTGGCTTCTTCTCTACTTAGCTTCAGACGCCAAGTTCTTCAAGGAAAATATCTTCCGGAGTACTCAAGCATGCCTCATAACTTCTCCAATATAGTGTGGTGATCAATATCACAGAAAAATAGAGAGTTTTTTCTTAAAACCTGCAAAACATTACAAAACAACCAAACCACAACTATATCAAAATAGTTAGCATAAATAGCTACTAAGAGCGTCAATATCGCATATTTTACCTTGTAAATTAAGGAGAAAACTCTATATGAAATCATTATATCAGTAAGACATAAATTAAAAAAAAGTGTAGTAATATTTAGCTGTTGAAGGGTAAGATGGGAAAATAAATAATATTAAAATGAAAAAAATTCAAAGTGGGAAGAACTTTTTGAAACATTCCAAAAAGGAAAATGGGAACATTAAGAGGGAGTACATCACAAAAGAGATCAAGACTATTGAAAGAGGATGATAATGAAGCAGCTTATTGACTGCAGTAATTCTTAGTCACTCTCGTTAATTGATACTCATGGCTTATGGGGTTGGAATGAGTCATATCTACTCCCCCCAAGGATTTCGAAAACTCATATAATTATCCTATTTCATTAATTGAAAAATCTTATTCACCAATAAATGAACCAATATGATGTAGGGCCCTCAACCCCTCCTTTTATGGACTATTCTCCTACCTTATTTTCAGTTCAGGTCAGCTCATTTCAACTCGAATCAATTCAGTTCAGCTCCATTCAATATTTGACCATTTGCTTTAATATTATTATTGTTGATTTAATTTATTTTATTGATTACTCTTACTATTATTGTTATTTATTTTCTAATTAAATTATTACTCGTTATTATTATTATTATTATTATTATTATTATTTTGGATAACTATCATTAAAATAATATTTACTCTCATTATGACGTTAGTAGTATTAATTACTATTTGACATAATTGTTATAATATAATTAGTATCAAGTAATAATATATTAATAATAATTATTGTTACTTATTATTATTGGATATTATTATTAGTATTATTAGTAATTATATATTATTATTAGTATTATCATTATTTATTGATAATTATGAATTAATAAAAGCTAAAATATTATTATCATTATTCATTAGTTATTTAATAAAATATTATTATCATTATTCATTAGTTATTTAACTAAAATATTATTATCATTATTCATTAGTTATTACTATTAAATATTTATTATTAGTACTTATCATTATAAAAATTATTTATTATTTTTAATTTTTACTATATTTTTTTTGGCAATTTGAAATAGTTATTGGTAACAAAAAAAAGCATACAACCTAAGGGTATTACTACTAGACCAACAAACTGCTCATTAGAACCCAAAACACAACTATTACAACATGATCAACATAGATCTCTCCTACTTAGTACAATTGCAAGCAACTCTAAAAACATTATCTTTAGCAAGAACAATAAGAGAAAGTACAACATTCCTAAAAACCTTACCTTGTTCTCTGAAGCAAAACAGCATACACACATTCTGTATAAAGCATCACAAATACTTTATCCTTACTTTTCTTATAACTTCTAGCCTTCTTCATGAGAGCATTTAACTCTGCATTGTAGCTTCTAAGGGGGTGGCCACTGATATACCTCAATACACACCGCTAGACCTCTTTACTATAAGTACAAATAAAAAACAGATGTTGCACTAATTCAATACAACCAATACAAAGCTTACACTCATAGCTCACGGTCACTATTATTCCATGTGCTCACTCAATCACCAGCAGCAAGCCTATTAAGTAAAGCTCATTATATCATATTTTATTATTATTATTTAATAATTTATTATTGTTATTTAAGAATTTATTATTGTTATTTAAGAATTTAGTATTATGAATTTAATATTGTTTAATAATTAGTTATTATTGATTGCAGTTCAATTCTTTTCGCCTTCATTCAGTTTAATTCAGCTCCACTCAGTTCATCATGTCAGTTCAGTTTCAGTTCAGTTTCAGTTCAGTTCAGCTGCTTAATTACAAAGGAGGTTCTTTCTTAATCCCGATCTCCCTTTTATTAAGCGCATCGAATTTATGCCGAAGAGAATAGATCTGTACTATCTCTCACGCTTTGTCTACATAAACATGGAGACTCTCCATTGACTCCTTCTTACTTAACCCTTTTTTATTGGACGATTAATTGAGAACGAAGGGTTTATGGAAACATATTCAACTCGAACTTATTTACTTAAGTTTAGTAGAATTTAATTTACTTCAGTTGTGATCAAATCAAATAGGACCTTTTTTTTAGGGGAAGATAATAGGACCTTAGTTTATTATAGTGCTTGTAATACCACTTGTTCAATATTCCTTCATCTATTTATTATTAGAAACAACTTTTTGTTCCTTACATATTTGCTGATACACAACTTTGAGCATGAACTCTATTATGTACGAATAAGAATTTGAAAAATAGTTAGTATTTTTAAAGTATATATTGAGACAAAAATTAACAATATCATACGTGGCTATAGTTTGAGTTGTTATTATAATATACTGCCTACTTTAAATTAAAATCGTTCAACAATCCAATACCAATATGAATAAAATAATGGATCACCCTTTTGATATAATGACTAGTTTCATCGTTTAGTGACCATTTAATTCACCCAGTTCTCACAATTTTGATCCATTTAAGGACTAGCTTAATCTAGTTAGTGACTTCTTTTAATCCATCCAGTAAGTCTGGTGGGTTATGATTTTTTTCAAAAAATATTTGTTAGATTCATAGGGAAACAAAGGAAGGAGGAGAGAAGGGGCATTGGGGCAACTAGGTTGGTGCGAGATGTCAAGAGATAGTGTTGGTTAAAGAGGTAAGGAATGAGCTTGTTAGAAGAATGTTGACTTAGGTTGGTCTCATTCTAGGTTAAAATTAGATTTCATAGTCTCATATTCTTTTGTATTTTCCATGATGTTTATCTGCCCAAATTAGAGTGCATAAACATAGAATATTGGCAAAATGAAAAATGATAAATACTTCCTCCATAATGAAATAAACGTAACAATTGTACTTTTGACGCTTTCACAGTTGTAACTTTCACCATAATTTGTGACTTCTATATAAGGAAAAAATAGTCATGTGGGGTCTTGTTGGAGTCGTCTCAACTTGTAGTTTTTTATGATCTAATGTTTATAATTTTTACCAATACATAATTAGATATATTGATCTTTAAATTTTTATATTGGCATGCGTGCCCAAGAAAATTGTTGCAATTATTTCGTGATAGAGTATAAATCTATTCCTCGGCCTTCAACCATCAGCTTAAGTTTTTGGTTGAGTTGGTTCCTTGACATGGTATCAAGAGCTAGTGTGACTACAAGGTCACGAGTTCGAATCTCATCCACCCCTCATTTCTAAGTGGAATATATAGCGTCAAGTATTAGGGAGGCATGCGCTGCATCCACACTTCAAGCCCAGTGGGCTCTTGCGTGAGGGGGCGTGATAGAGTATAAATCTATTCCTGGGCCTTCAACCATCAGTTTAAGCTTTTGGTTGAGTTGGTTCCTTGACATTTCGTTACGGAGGAAGTAAATAAAAACCGATAAAATATTATTCTGATAACAATATCAAGTATTTCAGTTGCCAAAATCACTATCAAGGATAATTTTGGTCATATATATGATTATGTATACAACATATAGAGGGAAAAGAAAGAAGTATATGCACAGGTGATATAGTGATGAAAATAGATCATTTAACAAGCTCCTCTTTGCGACTAGCTTCCTCTAGCTCTCTCAAGCCACCAACCTTTTGCTCAATTTCTTCAATTAGCTCCTCGCGCAATAATGCCGCTCTTGCCGATTCTTCAATGTCTTCTTGCTGCAATCTCATCACGTTTATTAACACTAATCATATAATTTATAATAAGCCAGGCCAACCACTTATGTCACGATTAGGATATCCAATTTTATGACGATAATCGAGTTTAGAGTGCTTGCTCCTGGTGAGGCAAATTTGAGCGGGAGCAGCCAAGAGTTTTATGCGAATTCTCTTATAACCATACATATACACTACTCCTCTAAGCACGCGATGCGTGCGAATATATGAAATTGTGCATAAAAGTATAAGAGTTACGTAGAGGAAGAAGAGAAAGAAGATTATGGAATAAGTCGTTTACACGGTGTTTTTTATAGATTTTTTTCAAAATTTAAAATTGTAAAACAGTTAGGCATAGAGTGAAAAATGTGCCATCCAATTCTGATTTTCTTACAAGAATAATTATTGATGGTGAATTATGTTATGGATGTGGTGTTTGAATTAGAGTACTCGATCTATAGATCCCGAGGAGTCATATGGTCTAGCATACAATACAAAGGATCGAGGAAGGAGACAACATAAAAAGTCTAAGCGACGGAAGTGGAGAGGCAAGAGTAGTGGAGTGATAAATACTCCCTCCGTCCCCCAATAGATTTCCCATTTGCTTTATTCTAAGTCAAACCTTGTAAACTTTGACCATAAATTCTCACTATTATATAATATTAATAATAGTCATGATGGATCTTGTTAGATTCGTGTTAATGTGTACGTTCCAAATATCAACTTTTTATAATTTTTATTAACACACAAATAAATATATTAACGGTCAAAGTTGTACATTGAAGACTGTGCAAAAAGCAATGGAAAATCTATTTGGGGACAGAGGGAGTAAAGAAGAAGCTGAGTGTTAGAAATGTGACAAGAAAATTGTAGGAGACAATGCCAAAATTCCAAAATACCTAACAAGGGATAGAAAAAAGGATGACCAAGATAGTGATGTACGAATTTCTTGCGATAGTATCTTTCCAAGGCTTTTGTGGCAAGTGCACAAGTTCGATAGGCTCGTAGATTTCGGATTTGATTCATCTTCCATTTTTCTACCTAACATATGAATTTGAAAGGTTGAGAAGTAGTGAGGGGAAGGTGTTCGGTATACCATGTAGATGACAAATCATTGGAGGTTCAAGCTAAGACGTGGATGATGTGAGTGAATTGAGTTGAAGGATCTATCTCAAATTCATTATTGGATTAAAAAGGATATATGAAGAAAAAATCATGTAATGAAGGGGATTCTTATTTGTACAAATGGTACTTCGAATTTGGAACGAGCATGAAATAGGAGCTTAATCTCAACTAATCAACTTGACAAGTCTAGCTACAATGTAGTGCTTGATGGGTGGAACAACGTAGGCCACGATCAGCACGACAAAGGTATCTAAGGAAGGCTACGAGGAGCGTTTCACGAAGGGTGATGTTTCCTTATACTACCTCCGTTATATTTTAGATGTTACACTTTTTTTTCACAGTAGGAGAGAATTAGAGAGAAAAAGTAAGTGGGGACCATGCATACACAAATAGTTTTCCTCCATCTATCCATTTCCTTTGTTTGTTCTGGTAAGGGGTGGAAAGCAATTTTCTTAGAGGTGGAAAATTCTCTTAGAAGAGGAAAATCATTTTCATTTTCTAACTAAGGTATGCAAGGTTGTTAAAATCGAGATTCTAACTTGAATCGGATAGGCGCGTTAAAATCGAATCGTAGAATCGAATCTTGAAATTGTAAGATTCTACAAATTTTGCGGATATAGAGTTTTATGATGCTATGTATATCTTATTTAGCCTTTTTTGTCATTAAATGATTTTTAAAAAAATATTATTTAGTTTTTTAGTCTTTTTATTATACGATTAACCATCAAAATTTAAACATAGTTAAGATTAGAAGTGCAAGGCCTCTAATCGTGTATTAAAGAACTGCTCTTAGTATCATTGTTGATGAAAAAGACGAGATTGAGTGAATTGTGAAAGTTAATTGAGTAACTGTAATAAAAATTGTTTTGAATATGTAAATGTTACTCATCTAGAAAGAGAGAAACATTATAACAATAGGCTTGGCCCATTATTCAATGGAATCTCGATGTTTTGATAAAATCGTATAGAATCGTTAAAATCGTAAAATTTTAATGACGATTTTAAGATTCTGATGAATTTTTTAAGATTCTAACAGATTAAGATTGTAGTTGCGATTTAAAACGTTTTGCAAATTAAGATCATAAAATCGTGAATTTAGTAACCATGAAGGTATGCCACATTTTCCTTTTCACTCCTTACTTTTTTTTATTCTCCCTTCCCATCTTTCCTTCTCTTTTATTTCATTTACCTTTTCTTCCTAATTTTTCCTCTAATCAAACAAACAAAGGAAAACCTTTTCTACAATCATATTTTCCATTGAATATTGTTTTCCTTGAAAAGTGATTTTCCGTAAAAATATTTTCTATTAAAACAAACGGAGCCTAAAAGAAAAAGTAACTAATAAAGCGAACAATATTAAGCCTCATGAATTTATGAAAGGGGAATGAAAAGTTTACCTTCTCATAGACCCAGTGGCCTGTTCCGTCCCCTCCATCTCCCCTGTATTGCTCGGAGTCATAGTATGGATCCTGCACAAGTTAATCCTTATTTTTAAAATCAAATCCATATCAAAAAGTGTGAGCTTATATTGCAAGCCATGACATGTCGATAATAATTCACAACTCAAAGTATGATAAATAAAAACTTCAAAACTAATTAAAACATATAGGAATCATTTAAAACTAGTATTAGGTCCCGACGATGTTCTGAAATTTTCGTGATTTATAACTTTTAGTAGTTAAAGATAATGAATGTGAAACATATCATTAAAAAAAACATTTATAAATATGGATATCAAAAGTTGCAAGTAGCAACATAACCATGGGTTTTTATCCATATATCATTGATTTTGATAAAACTAACGATAATATCGTGGTAGAGGGAAGATTAGAGCTCTTTTTTTCCCATACTTGAGGTTGTGGGTTCAAACTTTGACGTTGACAATATTATAGATAGATAGGGTTATGCCTCAATTGATCAATGAACTTATGTCACATAATTCTTAGGGTTATGCCTATTCTTCTTAATTTCTATATTCTAATCATCTAGTATAAGATGGAAAAAATCAAAATTCCCATACTTTAGCTTCTTCTCCTACTAGTAGTTACGCCTCTAGGGATCCTAAATAAAGGAGCGTGCTCGTCTAGTAAAAGCATATGTCTATTTATATAAATCCCTAATTCAAGAGGTCGAGGAAAAAAGTTTGCCTCCTCTTGAACAGGAAACTAGGCCTTCACACTACTTGGGGCTTTCACTGCATCTACTCCCTCCGTTTCCTAAAAATTATTACACTTGCAAAAACACAAGAACCAAGGAAGTGAGTATAAAAGCATGACAATGATAGAAAAAAGTAACTTTAGGAGAGAGAATAAAAAATAAAAAATTAACTTTAGGAGAGTATAAAGAATAAAAAATTGGTGGGGCCATATATCCCAAAATGGTAAAAGTAAAGTGAAACAATTTTTGTGAAACGTATTAAAAGGAAAGCGTAACAATAATTGAGAAACGGAGGGAGTATATTCCTACACTTTTTACCAATATATAAAAACAATGCGATTATTTAATATGTTATTGGATTGATCTCAACATATGTTTTAACTATTTATTAATTATCAAAGTATTGTATTGATATGTGTGCAAGTCAACATATTACGTACATTGCAAGACTTTTTTTTTTTTTGAGATAAACGGGGAGGGGATTATATCTCTATACTATAAGGGAAGAGGGGGGAGTGGACACCAAAATTAAGAAAAGAAAGAAATAAATAAATTGAATCAAGGAAGTTATTACATGTAATTAAGTTTTATTCCAAACTTAGCTATCATATTTTTAGCAAAAGATGGTTAAAACTTTAGACTACAATATCCAAAAATCTACAAAGTAAAAATAATTTAAAAAAATATCAATTGTTATATTTTCTTGAGATTTATAAATAGACACCCACTTTGGTATATTTTTATATGCTTTCGAATTTTTTTATTTTCAAATACATGAGCAATTGATTGATCATGACTGAAGGTGCATTTAATCAAATTAATCATGAAAATGATACAATATTTTAGGATGAGTAAGAAACTGGTAGAGGGAGAGGGATGATGTATTTTTTTTTACTCATGAGTGATGATGCTAATGACATATTCTATTAATCTTTTGTAAGATTTTGTTTTTTAGGCGTTTTGTTTTTAAAACACTTAATCTACTCTCTAATATTTATTACTCTTTTTTATATATTTAAATTATTTAACTATTTAAACTCTTTTAAGAGTATAATTACGCCCTCTAAGAAAACAAAATGATTATTACAAAACAATTATTTTTAAAAGTATGAAAAATATGCATATATTTCACTTGAGAAATTACAATGTAGTTTCTCCCATATCTTTAACACAAAGCACGCATCGCGTGCATAATTGGCTAGTATTAATGTAAATCAAGTTCCGCCAAAGTAAGAACACTTTAGGGAAACTCACGAGTCAATACAATATCATCCCCATCAGGAGAAACCCATCTAACAATCATATGAGGTAAAGCATTCCCTCCACATTTAACATGAGAAATATGTATAAAAGAAATCAATCGACTTATATCCAAGTTTGATCGGATTCATTTTATTTGATGAGTTAGTCAAGTCTAACGTCAATTGGGTTATCTGCAAAATAAAATCCATTACAATTATATTAATTCTTGCTAGTTCCATTCGTTTCACAATTGATCATCTAAATTGACATTTAGTAAATTGATCGCTCGCACCATCCTTTATAGTCTTAACTGACCTTGTATGTACTCATGTATGCCACAAATTTTCAAAAGATCAAAATTTTCGGTCTTAAACAAAAAATAAATTTTATAATTTATTTGAAATAACAACCCTCTCCTACTTTTTTCTATTTTTCCGAGCAAGTCTGTAACTTATTTATTTTTAAAATTCTTTTCCGGTTTACGCTCTTACATCATAGAATAGAAATTTAGCAAAAAAAGGAGGTAGGATTGTAATTTCATGTGGACACCAAGTCATCCCCGTCCCTTATAAATAGAGATAATAGAGATTTCTCTTTTAATTGTCATATCTTTTTAACTTAGTTCTTTTTATGAAAAAATGTCATCTTTCAATCCATATTTACACGATGCGTGTGAAAGAGGACAATGTAAAGATTTTGAGAAATTGTATTGTAATTTCCATTGAGTGTATTTTTTTCATGTTTTCTAACAAATAAATGATACGTTTTAGTTATTTTATTTTTTCGATGGGTGTAATCTATATATATATTAAAAAGTGTAAGAAAAGATTGCAATCCGCCACGTGTCACCATCTCTCTTTGAATGACACTCTATCCACTTCATTCTTATATAATAAAAAAATATGTCATTGTGAAGATTTGAACCCGTGACCTTGAGTATGCAATAAGGAGTTCCAACCACCACTCCAATATGTTATTAGTGTTTCTTCTATTAAAATCAATAATGATGTATGAATAGAAACCAACAGTTAATTTGTATATTTTTAAAATGCAAAAATATGTCAATGTGAAGATTCGAACCCATGACCTTGAGTATGCAATAAGGAGTTTCCAAACACCACTCCAACATGTTATTAGTGCTTCTTCTATCAAAATCAATAATGATGTATGAACAGAATCCAAGAGTTATGTTGTAAAATTTTAGAATCCATATTGTAAATGAGATGAATTTTTTTGGATAATTTTTCACAACAATTATACATCAATTATTTTAACTACTATTAAATTCAATGCACAAAAATTCCCGAGCATCTCCAGGGCCTAAATACTAGTTATAACATCAAAAGAAGTTAAAGAGTGAAACAATATAAAAATACATAATAGAAAATGTGTAATAAATTTTAGAGAGCAGATCAACAATAATGATCTGAAATTAGAACCCCAAAGAAGACAAAAAATTCTACCAAAAGATCATTGGAAGATGTCATATAGAGCGAGAATGGCAGAGGGAGTAGGAAAGTGAAATGAAATAATTATAAAAAGCCACACTTGGTGCTTTATCACCCAACGAAATTAGTTTGAAATAAATGGCTATGGTTGAAAATAAAATAATTATATAAAAAAACATTAACTTAGCTAATTAATTATATGAACTTTAACTGCCTTAATTTAATTTAATTTACTTTCTTTTTCTTATTTTTGGTGTCCATGCCCCCTCTTCCCTTATAGTATAGAGAAATACATTTGAGTTGGAAATTCGTTACTCTTTTGAATTGCTAAATTCGCTCAAAGTATAGATTTATAGTAAATCTTTTCATTTTCCTTTGTTTGTTTTGGAAGGGGTGAAAAAAAAGTTTCTTAAAGGTGAAAAATGCTCTTAGAAGAGGAAAACGAACATTTTATAAGGAAGGTATGCCACATTTTCCTTTGCACTCCTTACCTCTCTTTATTCTCACCTCCTATCTTTCCTTTTCTTTTACTTTATTTACCTTTTCTCCTTAAGTTTTCTTCTAATCAAACAAACAAAGGAAAACTTCTTCTAAAATCATTGCATGTTTTCCATTGAATATTGTTTTCCTTGAAAAATGATTTTCCATAAAAATCGTTTTCTTTTAAAACAAACGGAGTCTAAAAGGAAGTTATGGGTTCCTAATCCATAAAGGGTTGTGGAGATGTTCTAAGTAGACCTTCTTTTACACACCTAAAAGATACTCCCTCCGTCCTATAATATAAGTCATATTTAGTTTTGCACAGTCTTCAAGACATACCTTTGACCTTTAATATCTTCACTTTCGTATTCATAAAAATATAAATAAGTTGTTATTATGAAAATACATATAAAACGAATCTAAGTATATCCCATATGAATATGATTCTTTTGTATATATTAAATAGGATATTTGGTCAAGTATTTTAAAGCTTCACTACCAAAATAGAAACAAGACTTATGTTATGAAACGCAAAGAAAAGTTTACTAATAGACTGTAGACTATAAGTAATATGGCTTATTCATTCCTCTGGTATATGGAAGAGGTTTCACACCCAAAGCTAACTCAATTACTGGAGATGATTTTCTACCAATTCCGATGAGTATGAAGTTTCTATGAGGGTGTATACCCATTATGGTTTTCACTTTTCAGTAATACAAGCAAGTCAATTTTCACTTAACACAATTAGGTTTGAGGTTTCAGTAACAATAACTTTTTATCATTAACACTTTCAATAACATGTTACAACTTTCAACAGTTCAATCAAATACTCTAATTCTTGTAATTGATGCAAAAAAAATGTTTCCCTTATTAGTGAAGTATAGAGGTCGTAAAAATTGACACGATTCAACAACGCAACACCAAATTAGCGGGTTTAGGTCAAGACTTTTGACATATTTAAAGTGAATGTTCTTCACTCCCGCCGACTTTTGTGTGGAAGAGGTCCCATCTTCTCTCTTTGATTTTCTCCCGCCCGATCGGTAGAGTAAATGGATTCACTCGACTCGGCACGTTTATTAAACGAGTTGGTTTAAGGTTGAACTCTTTAACACGAAAACAACATGCCAACCTATTTATCTACACGAATTGCAATAATTTAAATTTTATCCTTATTCTATTTTATGTTCATTAGTTTATTTTTTAATTTAGTTTATTTGGTATTACTTTTATACACTATTAGATGTTAGTTTAACTACCATATGAAATTTAATAAGTTCCAAATCAAAAAGAGATTAATAGAGAACATTAAATATATATGATTAAAAGATATACAGGTCAACCCGAGCTAGACACGTTTGATAAATGGGTCGGATTAGGTTAAGAGATCTTGATACGTTTAAGTACACGGATCGGATTAGAGAAAGACAACCCATGAATCCGACACAAATATGACACGCCCCGACTCGTTTACCACCACTGGTGAAGTATAAGTCGTATAGAAAAGGGAGAACTTACTTTAGTAGCGCCAAAGAAACAACAGCCCCAACAAGTGAACATAATATAGAAAGTGTCTGAAAATCAAAACAATACACAGTGTTATAATTATTAATACTAATATTAATACTAATATTAATATTAGTAACAATACTTACAAACATTCTTAATGGCATCATCACTAAGGTGCCAAATTGATTTGTGGGTAATGAGATCTCTTTGTCCTTCAATATGCTCAACCAAGACTGCCATTAGAGGCCAATCTGGTAAAGCATTTACTTTACCAAAATACCCTCTGTCTCTTTTTTTAACCTTAAGTCAAATTAGTTCACAATTAGAGTAAATATACATTACTAATTAATTTGCGACATTTTAATTCTTATAATTAATTAAAGTGGCATCTAAAATACTTACCTGGTGAGATAACTCATTGCTGAAATTGGAGATTGAACATTGTTTAAGCTGCAAAAGTTAAAGATAATTAGATCCTAATGGGTTAAATGCTAATTAAGAGTCATCTTAGAAAGAGGGTAATATGGGTACCAGCAAATTAGCATTGTTATTGTTAGTTTTGTTTATATTTAGAGGGGAGAGAGGAGGGTGAAGAGATATTGGCTTGGATAAAGTGAAACTCATGATTGTTTCAACCATATTTTTAAAAATGGAATGTAGTTAGGTGTTGAGATGTGCATGATTTTTGTGTGGTTTCGTGGGAAGGAAATGGATAAGGCAACCATTTCCACCCATGTTGAAGCAACTCCTCCAATAGATGAAAATCATAATAAGACAAATACTCCAAAGTCCAAACCATAACGAAGTAAATTTGTGTTGGTCATATAAGTAATACAAGTGAGGGACTAAGAGTAATTGTCAATAAGTACTTCCAATACTACTACTACTACTAATAATAATAATGAAAAATTGTTTCTAATAATGCAAGTTTTTGGTGATTAGCAAATAATAATGCAATCTAAATATTATTCTAAAATAGTGCAACATTAATACTCCATTTATTTTAAATGAGATAAATTACTGTGACCTGAAGAAAAAGTAATTTTTTAATTTAAACTTTTAATTCTAATTAATATTTTTAACAAACATTAAAAAAAACAAAATAAACTAATCCCCCACCCCCACTACCACCCCCAACCTCTCCCCCTCCCTTCCCTTCCCAACCATAACCACCCCTCCTCCCCCTTCCCCATCAATGAAACCGCCACCCACCGGCACCTCCTCCCGCCTCTTCCCCAACAACACCTTGTCGGTCGCTACCCGAAAAATCGAGCCACCTTCCCCGTTTTTCTTCTCTCTCTCTCTCACCCCCTGCTTCGCCCTGTTTCCGCCCTGGCGCCACACCCAGACCACCACAACTCCAATCAACCACCACCCGCAACCCAGAACCACCGCAACCACCCCATATACCTCCCACAGCCTATGCCTCCCTCTCCTTCTTCCTTCTTCACTCCCCCTTTCCCGCCTTTCTTCGCCAGCTATATTTCTCTCTATGCACTCGCCGAGTGGTGGTTGTGGGGAGGGACGTCAGTGGTGGTTGTGGGGAGGAACGCCAGTCGGCAGGTGAGCCACCGGCCGCTTCTGTGGATGGGGAAGACGCTGTTGTGCGGTGGGGTGGGTGGGTTGAGGGTGGGGGGTTTTGTTTTTGTTTTCTTTTTTTTAATTATTTATTGGAACCAATTATTAGGTGACACATGTCCTATTTTACCCATTTTTCAGGTTGCAACAGGTTCCAGCCTACTCAAAATAAATGGGGTATAAACCTTGCATTATTCCAGAATAATCTTTAAGTTGCATTATTAGAAACAATTTTTCCTAATAATAATTATTATTTTTAGTGCAATTAGTTGTTTCTAGATTCTATATTAATAAACTTTCATAGTCTTTCCTAACATTTATCGTCATTTTCTCCCTCATAAAGAAAACCCTATTCTTTTTCTTAAAGATAGGAAAGTAGAATATTGGAGTCCTAGAGTAATAAGAAAAAGATGTAGTTTTCTTATGGTATTAGGTAAATATGTTTGTTTAGATAATAGGGCTTATTTATTCCAAGTTATTGTCCACTAAGTGTTGGACCCATATCATATAATAAAAGGACATTCAGTGCTTCAAGTTAGTCAATTTATTTTGTCCCTAGATTTTTAACGAGGTATCAAGAGCGGGTTTCAATTCTTTGGGGAGTCTTGTCGTTTGTGTTTTCCTACTGATGGGTAAATTATACCCAACGATTGGATTGTTTGTGTCTCGCTCGAATTGATTTTTTTGGCCAATCCAGTATTGTTCTTGTTCATCAGTTTTGTTCTTGGTCATTTGTTGTTCGGCGAACGTTATTCATACAAACTTCTTCGCCCGTCAGATTTGTGTTCGTCATGCCTGGCACGTTGAGTTTGATAAGGGGCCGTTCATTATTGTTTTTTGTTTTCAGTTTTCAGTTTTCAGTTTATCTGAAAACAAAAAATACAAAACAGGATACCACAAAAAGGGTTTTTCACTTTTTAGTTATTAGTTTTCAAAATCATCATGTTTCCATTAAGTTTGACTAATTTTGATTTATTGTAGAACATATATCATATGACTTTCAAATTAAAAAAAAAAACTGAAAAACTGAAAATCACAGTGATACCGAACGGGCCCTAAGTTATTGGTTTGTGCATTATCTTCTAATATTTTTAATTAAAAGTATGTTGGGAGCCTAGAATTGCTCGAGATGAGTTTTGCATTGCTCTCAGTCAATCTCGCCTAAATGCTTTCTTGAAATTCAAATAACCAAACAATAATCTGTATAGGAGGGGGAAACAACAAAAAATTAAAAACTAAAAATACACAAATATAAAAGCACAATTTTTCCCCCAAAAAATAGTAAAAACCTCCACTCCATAAGGTTTGTGGAAATGCCCTTGGTAACCTCCCATCATCTTTTTAATAATAACCTCCATTGCAAGAGGTTTGTAGAAGATAAGAAGCCTATTAGAATTCCATGATCAAACCCATGATAATACTACAACAATTTCCAAGTTTCTTCAGTACATGAGTTGGTCATGATAATATAGGAAAACCGTGGAAAACAAATTAGAAGCTATAAACCCACAAACAAGTGAAAAAATGGGAAATATCGGTAGAAGAGAGAAGACGGTTGCGCATGACAGAAGCAAAAAGGAAAAAAGAATTCAGCGTTTTGGGTCAAAGAATTTCGATCACAACTTGGGTAAAAGTATTTTTCGCTTGCTCCATCCTTCTCTTTTGCCGATGTTCATTGTTCATTACAGTTCTTCATACGCTTTGCATGATGAGGGAATGGTGAAAGTGTTTGTTCATTTCAATTCGTTGATTTTGTGGACAGCTTCAGTTATGCAGTAATGAAATCAGTTTTACAGGGGGGAGATGAAGGAAACAAAACACATTGATCATAAATTATTAGTTCAATTTGATTAAATACTACTAATCTATTAAGCTTCATCAACCCTTCTTCATGTAAATGAAATTTTTTAAAAAGTTGATAATTCAATATAGGAAAAATAGATTTAGAATTTCAAAAATAAACCCCAATTATTTTGTTGTCTATTTCAATTGACTTCGAATTAGATGAGGCTCGTAAACTATATAATTATAAGTGACATAGAAAGAGGGAAAAAATAACTTGACAAAAAACTTAATTAAAACCATTATTAAAGATAGAACCAAAAAAAAGTTACTGAACTTCAAAACAAGAACATGTTTAACATACCTTTATATTTTCAAATAAACTATGTAATGAAGGAGTTAGGGCCTGTTCATTTCAGCTTAATTTCAGTTCTGTTCAATTCAGTTAAGTTCAGCTCTAATCAGTTCAGTTCAGTTCAGTTCACCTCCAATCAGTTCAGTTCAGTTCAGTTTAGTTCAGTCTCAGCTCAACTCCATTCTTTTATAACTATTTTGTTAAATATTATTATGTTGGTCTAATTTATATTACTAATTGCTCTTATTATTATTATTATTATTATTATTATTATTATTATTATTTATTATTTTTATATCATTATTATAAGTATTATTATTATTATCTGTATATTATTTTGTTCATTATAGCTTTATTCATTATTATTATCATTATCATTAGGGAGGAACATGGTTTAGGTTAAAGGCACAAATAAACCCACGTTTTCAGCCTATAATCCAATCAAATCAAGTCAAAATAATTTATGATATAATTTTGCACGGTCCGACCTAATCATTATTTTATTACTAAATATTAATATATAATTAAATCTAATTATTAAAATAGTAATATTAATTTAATTCTTCGATATTATTGTTATTATATAATCATTATCAGGTATTAATATATTAATACAAAGACTATAAAATAATTGTTATTAATTATCATTATAATCATTAATCATTATTATTTTTAATTTATAATTATTAATATTATTTATTTATAGTTATCATTTAAAAATATCCAAAATACAATTATAGTTATTCATTAATCATCATGATTATTATTTAATATTCATTTTATTATTATTTAAATATTATTTATATATTTATTAAATTCAGTTTAATTTAATTCAATTCAATTCAATTCAATTCAGTTCAATTCAATTCAGTTCAGTCCACTTCAGTTCAGTTCAGTTCACTTCAACGCCAATCAGTTTAGTGCAGTTCAGTTCAGTTTAGTTCAGTTGTTTTCAGTAAATCTAAACAGGACTAACTCCACTACTAGAGCCTCTCCCTTCCGTGAGAGCAATATTTTGCTTGAATTTATTATCATGGAAATTGAGGATTACATTATTTTAATAGTGATATTACATCCCTATTTTTAATACATTGAATTTGTTACAACACGAGAAATATTTAATTGAAATATTTTGTGCCCCTTTGTTGCAGATAAAATAACTAAGGAAGTATGTTAGACAAAAGGCCTGTTCTCTTCGGCATAATTCAGCTGAATTGAACTGAACTGAACTGAACTGAACTGATTGGAGCTGAACTGAACTGAACTGAATAGATTGGAGCTGAACTGAACTGAACTGAACTTAATTGAATTGAACTGAATTAAATTGAATTGGGAAAGGTCTTAGCTTTCGTTCGTACTTTATATAAATGGCCTCTTGTAAATCAACTTCTCCATACTCTTTGGACAGAAGGACAGGACACAGCTTGAATTAAATAAATATATAAATAATATTTAAACAATAATAATATAAATATTAAATAAAAATTATAATGATAAGTAATAATAATGAATAATAATACAATAATAGTATTTTGGCTATTTTTAAATAATAGTTATAAATAAATAATATTAATAATCATAAAGTAATAATAATAATAATAATAATAATAATAATAATGATTAATGATTATAATGATAATTAATAATAATTATTTTATTGTCTTTGTATTAATATATTAATACTTGATGATGATTATATAATAACAATAATATCTAAGAAGTAAATTAATATTACTATTTTAATAATTAGATTTAATAATATAATAATATTTAGTAATAAAATAATGATTGGGTCGGACCATGCAAAATTGCATCATAAACCGTTTTGACGTGATTTGATTGGTTTATGCTTTTGACCTAAACTATGTTCCTCCTTAATAATAATAATAATAATAATGAGTAAAGCTATAATAAATAAAATAATATATAGATATAATAATGATAATACTTACTAATAATGATATAAAAAAATAATAATAATAAGAGTAATTAGTAAAATAAATTAGACCAGTATAATAATAATATTTAACAAAATGGTTATAAAAGAATAAAGCTGAACTGAACTAAACTGAATTGAACTGAACTGAACTAACAAACTGAACTGAACTGATTGGAGCTGAACTGAACTAAACTGAACTGATTGGAGCTGAACTAAACTGAACTGAACTAATTGGAGTTGAACTGAACTGAAAATAAGCTGGGAAGAACAGGTCCAAAGGGATGAATAAAAAAATGATTTAGTAAAATATAGAAAAGTAGATGCATTAGGAGATATTTATTATTTTAATTGACTTCGAATTAGATGAGGCCCGTAAACTAGATAATTATAAGTGACATAAAAAGAGGGGAAAAATGACTTGACAAAAAACTTAATTGAATTTTAAAACCATTACTAAAGATAGAACCAAAAAAGTTACTGAACATCAAAACAAGAACAACCTTTATATCTCTATTATATAAGTGAAGAGGTAGGGGTGGACACCAAAAAGAAAAAAGTTAAAAAATAAATAAAATAAATCAATGAGTTTATTAAGTAATTAAGTTTTATTTCTAAATTTAGCCATCAAATTTTTAATAAAAGATGTTCAAAACTTCTAACTAAAATATCTATAAACCTACAAAGTAAAAACAATTAAAAAAATATCAACGATTATATTTTCTTGAGATCTATAGATAGACACCCACTTTGTTATACTTTTATATACTTTTGAAATTTTTTGTTTTGAAATACATGAGTAATTGATTGTTCATGAGTGAAGACACATTTGATCAAATTGGAAATGATAAAGTATTTTAGCATGAGTGAGAAATATGATAAAGTATTTTCAAGTACATTTGAATTTTTTCTCATTTGGACAATGAGCAAAAATACTTACTGGTAACTATATAACAAAATTTGTAGTTGATGGTGGGGAGTAAGAGATGTTTTCAAAGAAAAATGAGCCAAAATGAATTTAGCTTGAAAACAAAATATGTTATGTATCTTCACATTTTATCATGTTACAGTAGCCAAAACACACATCGTATACAAATAAAATTAGGATTTTTTGTTCAAAACCACCTAAATTTTTCACGTTTTAGAAACTCCCACCTTAATGAATTTCTCTTTTAAATTTCCACCTATCATTCTCAATTTTATTAGAAACTCCCATCATTTAATGATTTTTGTTAGATTCCGTTAACAAAACCGTGAAGTGGGCCCCACATATGCATTTTATTATTAGTTTACGCTGAAATTAAAGTCAATTTCATCAATTTAAGGGCAAATCCTCAACAAATTTAGAAAAAATTTGGAACGAATTATAACTATTTGGAAAGAATTGCAACTATTTCAAGTTTCATTTTTTAACAAAATGTATATGTGGGACCCACTTAACGGTTTTGTTAATGAAATTTGACATGTTTAGATTTACTGAAGATAACTTCTCCACTTCTCCTATATAAGGACATGTTTAGATTTACTGAAAATAACTGAACTGAAGTGAACTGAACTGAACTGAACTGAACTGATCTAATTGGAACTGAACTGAACTGAAATTAAGCTGAAATGAACAGGCCCTAAGTCTGTTTATCCAACCAAGAAAATGCAACTGATTATTCTTATTCTCTTCATTAGTCACGCAACTAAACACATAAACACATTTAAAATTGTCACCACATACATCACAATGGTGTGCATATAACAACTTGAAATTACGGGAAAAAAAAAACAATGCCATCACACGCATCGCGAGCATAAAATTCTAGTTTTCAAACAAGCTATCTAATGAAGGAGTAACTCCACAACTAGAGCCTCTCCCTTCCGTGAGAGCAATATTTCGCTTGAATTTGTTATCATGGAAATTGAGGATTATATATTCGAATAGTGATAGTACATCCCTATTTTTAATACATTGAATTTGTTACAACACGAGCAATATTTAATTTAAATATTTTTTTCTCCTTTGTTGCAGTTAAAATAATGACTAAGGAAGTATTTAGATGAAGGGATGAATAAAAAGATGATGTAGTAAAATATAGAAAAAATAAGCATTAGGAGATATTTATTATTTTAAGTTGTAAAATAAAGTGTTGAACAATATCAAGTATATAAATGGTAGAATATGCTATATATTTTTACTTTATTAAATTAACTCGTGCTTAGCACGGGCATGGACTAGTTGCTATTTATTATTAAGTAGACTATTGGAATTGTTTCTCGCAGCAATTTTGCAAGTTCTTTGTAAGCCCGCAAATTGTGGGCCTTTTTGAACGAAGTGTTTCTTTTAATTGTTAAGTGGTTGTGGACTCGTGGGGTTAATATATAAATTACATACACAAGAAACATCAAGATTAATTGTGGGGCAAACGCATATGTTTTAACTTATACTAGTTACTAGTCTTATATGTACGTGATGTGTGCCGCCTGCAAAAGAGTAATATGTTAAAATTTGGGATAAACGACATCCAATGAAGTTTATACATATTTTTCATATTTAAAAAAAATAATTGTTAAGGTTTAATTATTTTGTTTCTTAGAGGGTGTGATTGTAATTTCAACAGAATTTAAATAGTGAAACAATATGAAAAATGCATAAAAAAGTAATAAATACTCATTAAAAACAAAAACGCCAAAAAAGACTAAAAATCTTTAAAAAGATTAATGGAATATTTCATTTAGCACGAGAATGGGGAGGGAGTAGTATAATTATTATTGTACACCCTACACCCGGGTGTACCGTGCGCATGGTACACCTGGAAACAAATATAAATTACTTTATCTATTAAACGCGTGCAGCTATATCATCAAAGTAACTTAGCTCAGTTGGTTTTGAGCCCTCAGTTGGCGTTGTATGTATTGCGTGAGGTTGCGGGTTCCAGACTTAGTTCTCACATGTTTTTTCCTATCTTTATCCTTTTTACTTTCTTTTTTTAATTAAAAGCTACTAAATTTATAACTGATTCATAGGATGTTTACTTTAACATCTTCTTCACTTTATTTTGTCTCTATATTACTAAAATATTTTTTAAAATGGATTTAGAATGTTTTGATATGATATATCTAATAATAAGTAAAGCATTTTAAAATGGGTTATTATGATTTTCTACTTTCTCAAAAAAAAAATATCGAAACAGTATGACAAATAACACTAGAATATGATATAAAAAAAGAGCAATAAACAACCAAATGAGCGATTATATTATGCTTTACTCTAAGTGAACATGTATATATTATCACATATTGATGATATTTTCCACTATAATGAGCAATGTATCTTAAGATGAACAAATATGTAATGTAGTAGTTTAAAGTTTGTTAGAACAAAAAATAAATCTCAGCCTCATTGTTTGGGTTATTACCTACAAAAGTTCACATTTAACCCTTATGAGCAATTCGTATCTAAATGAGCATAAACTAAAATCTTTTAGCATCCTGAAAAACATGTTTCATATAGTTCACATTATGATTTGATATTGAATGAGTTAAAATAACACTGCTCGTTCACAAATGAACAATTTAATTTAACTCATTTTGATCAAATGAGCAGTTTATTTTGTCTTGAAAATCTGTTTTGATCAGTATTATGATCTCAAGTGAGGTAAAATAAATTTACTCATTCACAAAATGAGCAGCTTTATTTTACTCATTTGATCAAATGAGCAATCTTTTTTTGCACAGGAAGATCAATAAACATTCTCATCTTGAGTGAGGTAAAATAACTTTGCTCATTCACAAATGAACAGTTTAATTTTACTCATTTAGATAAAATGAGCAGTTTATTTTTTTCTTGAAAAGAGCATTTCTGTTTTGATCAGTATACATTATGATCTCAAGTAAGGTAGAATAAATCTACTCATTCACAAAATGAGCAGCTTTATTCTACTCATTTGATCAAATGAGCAATCTTTTTGCACAAGAAGATCAATAAAAATTCTCATCTTGAGTGAGGTAAAAAAATGCTCATTCACAAAATGAGTTGTTTTATTTTACTCATTTGATCAAATGAGCAATCTTTTTTGCACAAGAAAATCAGTAAACATTCTAGTCTTGAGTGAGCTCAAATAAATGTGCTCATTCACAAAATGAGTTGTTTTATCTTACTCATTTGATCAAATGAGCAATCTTTTTTGCACGGGAAGATTAGTAAATATTCTGATCTTGAGTGAGTTAAAATAAATATGGTCATTAAAGAAATGAGCGATTGTTATAGGTTATGCCATTCTTTATTCTAAACCATTATTTTTTCATCTAAGCCCTTATTTTTTAGTTCATGAAATAGTTCTTCCTAAAATAATCAGTTATTTTATCGGTGCATCAATTAATGAAATAAATAGAAATAGCAATAAATTATCTTGATTTTGTTCTTCGATTGGTTCTACAATTGTATTTCTTCCGTTGTTGAGTTTAAAACTTCAATTTTTCACCTTATACAAACCCGAAATTATTCCAAAATTTTCAAAAATTTGCAACGAATTTCTCTAAATGTTGTATGAATTTGTCGAAATCACTGTGATATGATAAATAATAAGACATAAATCTGTTGGAATTTTTTTGGTAGAAAATCAACCTTTTCTGGGTTTGGGGATGAATAGAGAGATGAACAATGTTTTGTCTTCTTATGCGGCAATTGACGAGCGTGCCCCTGATCTTCGAGTTTATTACGAGTTTGCCACCGGGTGTATCGTGTGCACGGTACACCTGGATGCACGATGCTATTATTATGGTACATCCACATGTATTTTTGTCATTTTGGCGGTTTATACCAATTTCACATGCCAACCCACCAGCTTCCCTTCAGTATTTCAAACTTTTTATTTCTGTCTCCTTCTCTCTCAGTTACTTTTAGAAACCAAAAAAATTACCAAGAAAAGTTTCCATCTCTCTCCTATGGTTTCCTCCACCGTATGTGTTTTATTTCACCATTTTTTCTCTTCTCAATTACTCAGTTCTCTCTTGTTTTCCCATTTTTTCCATCCTTTTTCTTCAAAATTATTGTTCATTATGTTGTTGTGCTGTTGAATTTTGCACTTTTGTTTATAAATTGTTGAAGAATCTGAAGATTTTCAGAATGAATTTACGTCGAAGTCTGCAATGAACTTCTATTGCAATAAATTTCTTGAAAAACATAGCAAGGATCATGCTACTTTAGAGATTTTTACATTTCTCATTGTTAAAAGAGGTATTCGCCATTTTTACACTTCTCAATTTCTCGACTCTGTCTCATTCTATCTCCTTTTGTTCATCTTTTCATCCTTTTTTTGAAAATTAGTTGCTCAAAACTGAAAGATTTGTTTATTTAAGCAAATGAGAAGAATTATTTTTGCTTAGAGAATTTTTCCTATTTAACATTTTTATTTTCCTCATGAATACTATTTAATTCTGCCCATTTGCGCAAATGAGTTGGTGGTTATTTGCTCAAGCTGAAAGATTTGCTCAGCAGAATGAAATTGCATTAGAAGAAAATTTATGCTCATTTCCTCAAATGAGCATTTTTAACTAACAAATTTGCCTAGGAAGAAAAATTCTGCTCATTTCTTCAAATGAGCATTTTGAACAAACACAATCAGTTTGCCGAGGAAGAAATATTTGCTCATTTCTTCAAATGAGCATCTTTCACTTTCTTCAGAGCTATAATTTATGCTTATTTTCACAAATGAGCGTTTTATTTTCCCTCATGACAAACTTGTTCACTCATTTTTCCTCATGATAAATTAATTCTAATGAGCAAGTGTTTAAAAAATTATCATTGAAATTATTGATCTAAAAGAAAAGAGCATTTTTTTGCTTAAAAGGAAAAAATGATCTTAAATGAGCAACTGTTATGGTACCATTCAAAAAATAATTGTTCATTTTCATTATTCTCAAGACAAATATTCTACTCATTATCTCCATTAATTTTGTTATTCACCAATTCATGAAATAATTAGAAATAGCAATGAATTATCTTGATTTTGTTCTTCAATTGGTTCTACAAATGGTATTATTTCGGTCATTATTGAGTTCAAAGTTTCAAATTTTCAGCTTATAAATATCCAAAATTATCCCAAAAATTTTAAGAATTTGCAACGAAATTGTTAATTTGTTGCATGAATTTGTTGAAATCACATTGATTTGCTTGAAAATCAGTATTTTATGTCGAAATTTTTTATTGCATGAAAATCAGGGTTTTTCTTGGTTTTGGGATGAACAGAAGAGTTGAATACTCATGTTTTGTCTTCTTATGCCCCGGATTGACCAGCATGCCCCTAGAGTTTGTGTTATTTACCAAAATGCCATCATGTGTACCATGCTCATGGTACACCCGAGTGTATGATGCATGATCTCGAAGGAGTAGGAGAGAGAAAATATAATAATTGTAACATGGACGTTTGGTGCTTTATCACCTAAAAGAAATTGGTTTAATTAAATGATTAAGATTGGATATAAAACTTAATTCCTTGACTTTTTTGTTTACTTTATTTGTTTTTTCTTTTCTTATTTTTGGTGTCCACCCCTCCTCTTCCCTAATAGTATAGAGATAAACTAAAGTTAATTCTAGACAGATTTTCCAAAATTTCAGTTTTTTCAAAAGACACCCAAAAGTAAGATCTATAACATCAAATTTCCTAATGAAATTTATAATCTAAGATTGAACATGCAAAGCCACTTCTTTCAAGTGTGACTTAAATCTAGTTTGGTTTATTTTACTGTCTACACATAAGATTCAATTTGATTTGATCCAAGAGAAAAAGTCCGTATAGAATTCAGAAACATAAAATTTCGAATGAAATCCGACAGGAGTTGAACCTTATGTAAGTTCTGTTGCACATCCGATCAGAATCCAATTTATATATGTAACTTGTTAGCTCATCAATTAATAATTGAAAAGTACATTTGTAAACTATTAGAAATTCAGTAAAATATTATAATTTTTATCCTAAAGTTATGATCTGGTTATCTTAACCGGGAAGTTAGTCCGAATTAATCTGAAGGAAAAAGTTTGAGTTTGAATAGGATTGAAAACTGAATCCGAATCCGATTGAGGTGGAGCAGTCTTGTAGTTTAGTAAGTCTGATCCATTACCATACCTACTTATATACTTCCTTCGTTCCATTTTAAATGCAATGATTTGACATAAAGTAGAGAGAAAAGATATCAAATTGTTGCATTTAAAATTGAATGGAGGAAGTATATGAAGTATGTTACAGGTTTTGTGCCCATTGTTACAATCTCACGATGAAACAAAACAACAAATGGCCTATTAGCTCAGTTGGTTAGAGCGTCGTGCTAATAACGCGAAGGTCGCAGGTTCGAGACCTGCATAGGCCAATTTTTTTTTTATAATCACCTAACTTCATCGGTTCAAACCATTACCTTCGTACTTCCAAATTCCAATCAACTCCATTACCCACTTTCAACCATAATTTCCCCACCAATTTCCATCCAGAAGTTCAGAAATTTTGCCAACTTTCAACCCATAAATTACTCAACAACTTCAATTTCCATCAAAAACTTCCAATTTATACGCAAAATCTCATTTTGGGCAACTTTAATTCACAGCAAAAAACTAAAAATGAGTATATTTGATCTTGAGAAGCACTTTGCCTTTTATGGCGCATACCACAGCAACCCAGTTAACATTTTCATACATATGTTATTTGTTTGGCCAATTTTCTACACTTCTCTTATGCTATTCTACCATGTACCCATCTTATTTTTCCCCAATTTTGCAGCACTTTTCACTTTAATATATGCTTTTTTCTATGTGGGTATGGATAAGAAAGCTGGTTCTTTAGCTGCTCTTCTCTGTTTCCTCTGTTGGGTTGGAGCTTCTTCTTGTGCTACTCATCTTGGGTATTCTTTAACTTGGAAGGTAATCTTTTACCTCTATACTATCTTCTCCATTTCGCTTTCTGTTTCATAATTGAATTTAATGTGTTTAGTTGTGATGATTGTATTTGTATGACTTTGTTTTTGTAAACTGCTTTTATTGGTTTTTGTAACAAATGAATGGAGTTGGGTAGCAAATGTAGGAGTTCATGTTTTCGAATGTGAGGAGCTAAGGCTGAAATTGGATTAGGGTCAGTTGGAAAGAGTTTAGATATTTAGGTCACTTGCAAAAAGTTTAGATTTGTAGGTCAAATTGAAAAAAGTTTGGACTAGGGAAGGTTGTCGTTTCTGCATTGCTCCATGTTAGAGCAATGCCTAGTCAATATCGAATATATGTATATATCCATCGCCTCATATTTTTGGTGGTATATTTACTGAAAATGGTAGTACATTTCATATGTATAGTAGTATATTCTAATATGTATGGTAGTACATTTATTAATGAAAAAATTTATGCCAAATACAAACTATATAGTTATATAGCTGTGAATATATCGATTATTATATACTACTTTTCTCAATAAATGTACTACCATGTATAAGGAATGTACTACCAAAAAAGTGAGGCGATGGATATATGCATATATCCGATATTGATTAGGCATTTCTCCTCCATGTTACTTGATTTTCGATGTACTTGCACGATCATTGACCCTTACTCGCTAGTTTTAGAACTATTGAAATGAATGAAGAAAGAACTTCTACTTGGGATATTTGATATGTCCGTGTGAAATTGCATAAATTGTTCACCGTTTTCTTATTTATATGACTGTTTATCGAATGAAACATGAGTATTGTCGGTAAGGTTACTCATTAGTTTTATGATTTGGAATTGTGGGTGTGAGTATTAATGAAAATGGATGAAAAAGAACTTATGCGTGGACTTTCTCATGTGAAATTAGGTAACATGATTAGCGCTTTCTTACTTATATGACTGTATATCGAATGAGACATGAGTGTTGTTGGTAAGGTTGTTCTAATTTGCTTTAGCTATCCTGCTCTTTTTAGTGTAGTGGTACCTTTTTTGGTAAATTGTAGTGTAAGAATTGGATATCGATTTCCTTGCAATGAATCAGGATAGGATGGCAACATGGATGGGATTGAAGTGTCTTGTCCATAATGCAATACTTCAAATATAATGATTAATAAATAACAAACTACCAACACCCGGAGTGGTGCTATACGGATGCTATTTTGCATCCTGAGTTCAGGTGTTTTGCTCTGTCTAAGATGAGGTCATAGTTCTCCATAGGTTGACCTGATGACATTTAATAGCGCTGTCAGCCATATTGTAGAAAAACAGTGTAGGTAGATTTTGAGGCCTATCCTCTGTTTTCCTATAGAAGTCTTCAAGAGATTTGGTGCTAGAGGATTTGCCATCCCTTATTATAATTTACATGCAAACTAATCCCTGGGGAGTGGGGACAGTCGAAATCCCCCAAACTCCTTTTAGCTCTTATCTATTTATTATTATTTGCTTATATTCTGAGGTATATTGGTTTTTCTTTGGTTTGTGAACAGTGCTTTGTTCATGGTGAAACTGTAATCCTATGAGCTATTTTTCTACCCTGGATTTGGTGATAATCTTGTCAGTTCAGTAGACAGCCCCCATCCAAAGTTTGTGTCAGACAATTTGTTGCAGCCCATCGAAGAGTTTGTGTCAAACAATTTGTTGCAGCCCATCTAAGGTGTCCTCAATTCTGTTCAGTTTGTTACTAAAATAGCCTCTATGCAACAATTGGTGCTCTTTCTATAACCATGTACCGAACTCTGTGCTCTATTCACCTCACTGCTAAAAAATGAGGATGTAGCACACTACTTTCTCTTCCTTCTTTGCTTAATTTTTTGTTTCTTCACCCTCTTTAGTCTTTCGACATCCATTCTTATCCTTTCAACATCCATTCTTTAGTCTTTGCTTAATTTATGTGGTTTCTGTTTCTGTTTGTGCTTCCTGGAAATCGGGAATGTTCAAGCACTTTGAATAAGGGCAATATAATGTACTTTGCTCATGTTGTGTGTCATACGTGAGACATATACATGATCAACTGATTCACAGCAGGTAAGCAGTGTGGTATTTGTACAGTGTACACCATACATGTATAGGGAATTTGGTTTGATGTATTATATTGGTGTATTCTTTATCAGCAATTTGCTTTGTTGGACAATTTTGTTTTTTGAGGTATTCAGGTAGGGGGTTATGGCATTTTCATTTCCGTTAAAGCCAATAAACTTTGAAGGAAAAGTGTCAAAACATTCAAGCTCATTACAACCCTTAGTAACCTATCCCGCCACCAAGTGGGCAACCGTGTTTCCTACCCTTTTCACATGAGAAAACTTAATTCGATCAAAATTTACCTGGCTCATTACAGATATCATCATAGAGTTAACTGAATTGGTGAAAGACCATCTGTGCACATCTTCACAGCTTTGATGACATTCCACAAATCCCCTTCAATCCATATCTCTACGCCACCCGTAACCCGTATCGAGCTGCCATTGCTTCAGCAAGTTCCACCTCCCATCTTCCTTTTATTCGACAGGTTGCAGCCACCCTTATCACGCCATGTTCATCACGCACCACCACCCCCAATCCCACATAGTCAGCACCCACATGAGCATCAAAGTTAACTGTAACCATTCCATCTCGAAGTGGCATCCATACACTATTCGGACCAGGACCTGGGAGCTGGGCAAGCAAGAAAGCTGGACTTGCATGCGAGCCATAGTCAGCCACCATCCTCGCTAACCCAACAGCCACCATTTTCGGGTGAGTTTGCTCCTGCTTGAAGATTCTTTTGTTCCTACACAGCCACGCAGCCCACATTAGTGTTGCCACCAATCTAAATACATCCTTTTATATTCTACCCTCCTACCATTTAATTTTTCCAATCATAGATTCTCCCTGTAGACTCTTCACATTGTCAACGAGTTCTTGATCCTCCCATATTGGTTGCACTTCCCTGCTTTGTTGGACACAGTAACTCCTTGTATCTAATGCTAAAAACATATATCTTCTCATTTCCTCTGTTTTATAACAAGTATAATACCTCATTTAGTAATAATCTCTCTTTATCTCTCTCCTTATCACTTGGGTCCACTTTATTTCTCTCTACCTCTCTCCTCCTCTCATGCTGTCCTAAAAACATGTGTCCCCCCCCCAATCAAATTATGAAGCAAGGCCAAATAGGTAAAAATACACTAGTGTGAAAAAATCAGTAAGGAAGTGAAGGGGTGTTAAAGCCCTAAGCTTTCGCCCTTGCTATATCCAGTTCATGCTTCTAAGCATTGTCCAAACTATTGCTTGTAGCTAACTGTCAACCTTTTTGTATAGCTTTTTTTTGCTAAAAATGAACATCTCCAAGTGTATCATTTCTAGGATTTATTCTTTTTTTTTTTTTTTGATTCGCCATATATTGGGCTGTGGTTAACATTAAACAGATTCGCTACTTAAGGAGTACTAAGTTGCATTGTCAAGAGTGTGGACATGCTGGGGAGCCTTGAGTAAATGGGGATCTTAATGCATATTATGCTCAGGTATAGGAAATCAAAGCAACACAGTACACTAGCTTTCATAATTTCATAAGCAAAACCACCACCTGCTTCCTCATGAAGGTACGAGCTGTTATAGTGGTTTAATCATTATTCTTGACCCTTGTCTGGTTTCTCATGAGAAGAAGTAAAGTAATCATATGAGTCAAAAGATATTTAACATGGGACAGCAGACTCTGTCAAAAAGGAAGATTGAATATACGAGCTTTTAAATCTCAGTTTCAGTTAGGAGGACCTACATATTTGTTCAATGGTTGGATATATAATCTTGAACCCATTAGCTCTAGAAACAATTTTCTTAATAACTTTACCAGAACAATTACTTCATGTTACTGATCTGAACTAATGAGTAAAGGATTAGTCTGCTTTTTCTTTCAAGATTTCCTGTATGAGAAATATAAATTTTTAGCTCTCATTCCTTCTGGCTCGCTCTATCCTGGGGCTATACTATTTTTGGCAATCTGTAATGAATCGATCTAGAAGGAGGGGTACTCTAGGAAATGCAATTAAGTAGTGTCTTGAGGAATAAGTTAGCAAGTTAGTTTACCTATAGATAGAGGAGATTAGGGAGTGAAAAATTATGTTGAAAATTATTAAGTGTGTTTTGTAGAACTTTTAAGGATTCTTTGGGAGAGACAAGCCTCTCGAATGCTTGCTTGGGCGTGCTCAATCCACTCGAAAGCTTCATATCTATCTTAATCTTCTGTAATTTCAGTTTATTAACATTAATATCATGTCAGTTCATAATCCTTGATGCTTCCTATCTGAAGTCACATCCTTTGTTATTTCTTGTAGTCTAAGTTCTTTGACCATTTGCCATAGAGTGCATTACGCTTTTGTTAATTGTTGCTGCTTCTAGTACAAACATTGATGCACTGTTGAGTGAATTGATCTCAGTTTATGAGCTAATCATTTTGCGATGCTTTTGCTCTATGTTTTATGTTGTGTTCCCTGCTTGACGAACCTTATTTCTTGCTTATGGTGCTTCTAGAACCAAAAATCTTCATATCTTGTTATTCAGGTTTTCTATGTTCTAGAGTTCTGGTTTCCAGATTTCTCCGTTATTGAATACTTGCCACTATGGTCCGTTGCGTGGTCCATATGATAAATTTTGTTACAATATGTTTGATCAGTTGCTTTTTTTAGGTGCCATTTCTTCAGCCTTTTATCAGCCTTTTCTTTAGGTCCAAGGGAGGTCAGCTGGTCCGGGAATTGGGAAAGTCTGATATACGTACGGCTAGTGGCTGCTTGCATTAGTATAGTAGACCTGTTTCCTTTTTCGTGACAAGTAAAATCTGAATCCTCTCTCTATTTCAAAATAATAGATCCCATTTTTTGGTCAGAGTTGGGTAACTTGAACTATCATTTGAAAGCATTATAAGTATTGTAGTAAAAACTAAAGGGAAAAATTTGTCAGTTAACAAATTTTCAATAAAACCTAGGCTGAGCATGAGTTGGGTTGGTGCGGTTTGGGATGTAACCCAAACCAACACATACAAAAACGGTTCGAGTTTTTTCCGAACCAACCCAAACCGCCCCACATAAAACGGTTTGGTGCGTGCGGTTCGCGGTTTTCCCCTATTTTTTATTTCAAAACATATTTTTCTAATTCAAAATTGTTGTTTTGTTTATGAATTACAAGCTCGATATGAAAACATATAAATGAGCTACAAAAAAGCTACATTATACAAAAAAATTGTGAAGTTGCTAAAAAACATTACACTATTAAAGGTGCAAAATTGTTCTTACGTTGAATACATATATGATACATGTCGTAACTACATAAACTAACACATAATCGTGTACTTAGCGGTTTATGGTGCGGTTTGGGTTTAAAAAATAGTAAACCAACCCCAAACTGCAAACCGCGGTTTAGTCAAAAGTACAACCCAACCCCTTTTTTTGGGCCCATAAACCAAACCAAACCGCACGAAAACGGTTTGGGTTGCGGTTTGGTGCGGTCCGACCCAAGTTCTGCTCAGCCCTCAGTTCAGTTCAGCTCTAATAAGTTCAGTTCAGTTAGAATTAGACGAAGAGTATAGACCCTATATAAAGTATGAATTTAAAACCCTCAACCTTTTCTATTTATATTACCCTTTCTTGTTAAATTTTTCTTAGTGTTCTATTACAAACTTTGACATTATTGATAGAGCTCCTCTATATCTCTCATCTCCTCACTCAATCTTCCTTCCCCTTTGCGCAATAAAGCTTGGTTTATTTGTCGAAGCGCACTCAAATCTTCATCTAAAGAAGTGGCTTTCATCTCTAATTCACGGTTTGATCAACTACTAATCTTTCTCATAAACCAACCAATTTTTCTGGATCAACTACCTGCATTATTGTTTCTATGCGAAACCGTGTTTCAGTTCTTGAATTCCAACACTATGAAGCATAAAAGCGTCTAGTGTTTGAGTTTTCCTTGTTTCCAAAATGTTTCCGTTCTTGAAATCCCAACCATTTTCGTGCTAATGAAGCTTGGGATTAAGGCTCCGTTTGTTTTGCAGGAAAACCATTTTCTTGGAAAATAGTTTTCCTCCATCTTTCCATCTTTCCATTTTCCTTTGTTTTGGTAAGAGGTGAAAAACTATTTTCTTACAGGTGGAAAATGCTCTTATAAGAGGAAAACCGATTTTATTTTGTAAGGAAGGTATGCCGCATTTTCCTATTCACTTCTTACTTCTCTTTATTCTCTCCTCCCATCTTTCCTTCTCTTTTTATCCATGTGGAGGAAGGGGTGTGATTACTGCATTTATTTGTTTTTCTCAATTGTGTTGGCATTTAAAACCTTTTGAAAACCTCTTTTAAAACTTTTTGCTGCAAACCTTGTTTTTCAAAAACTTTTTAAAAAATTCTTAAAACTTAAACCCTTTTAAAAAACTTTTTATCACTCTTGTCGATGCCATCTCCTTTGGCGACGGTTTCAGTTGACGATTCATGTTAGCCGACCCCAAATCACTTTGGGAATAAGGCTTAGTTGTATCTTTTCTCCCTAAGTTTTCCTCCAATCAAACAAACAAAGGAAAACTCTTTCTAAAATCATATTTTCCATGGAATATTGTTTTCCTTAAAAAGTGATTTTCCATGAAAAATGTTTTCCATTAAAACAAACGGAGCCTAAGTGGACATCAGCTTTTCCCCATTTTGAGTGTTTTTGTTTCCAAAGCCTGAACCATTTCCATACTACATTGATCCTCCACCGTGCCCCTCCCCCTTAGCGTTTCCTGCTTCCACTCCATGACTGACCCCCATTAAATATGAACCCGGCAAGAGCAATCGCACCAAACCCTAAATATTATCTGGCAAGACCATCTGATGACCACGCTCGTTGTAAACTCAAAACTGCTTTAGCGTCTCGGATTCGGAGTTGTAAATAAGAATTTAAATCACGGACATGATACGTTGTGATGGACGTAATCACCATCGAGCATTTGCATTGCCGAAAACTAGGCTACTTCTGTTTAATTTGTAGTTCCCTAGTTGTGATCATGCTAATGAAGCTTGAACATGGCTAAAATATGAGGCTTTTTCTGCTGTGAAATGCATCATCTGTTTCCAGAGATCGCACCATGCTACATATCTGACATGATGGTGGCAGGATGTTGATTAGTGGTGGTTTGGTGGATGTGTTGGAAATTGGAGGGGATCGGGTGGTAAAGATTTTTGTGAAGAGTTTTTGCCTCTTTTTTTTTTTAAGAAAATCTTGACTGTAATTTAATAGCTTTGGGATGAAGATCACAGTAACAATTGAAACAATCTTACCAGACTTGTAATTTTTCTTCTTTTTCTGTGTATTCAGAAGAATGTGCTGAAACAGAGGATTATTTTTAAAAATCTCCCCTATAAAATTATGATCTTTCAAACATAAACTTGATAAATACTATGCTACCTGCGTACCTTGATGTGAATACGAGTGTATACAAAGATATTGCTACTTATCCGCTGATCATTGTTTGTGTGTGTAGATGTCCTCAGATATATATTCATGTTTTAATTTTTACCTGAATTGCAGTACATCTGCCAGTCCAACTTCCCAGTTTCCATTTTGGGATGTCCCAACAAATTTCCATTTCCTTTTCAAGTTAAATTTCTTTCTCCATCACATGAGCACCATCAATTTTTTTCTTAATCACAGTGCCACTAGAATTAGGAAGTTAAATATGGAACAGAGGGAGGATTTCAGGCTTGATGGATTTTGCATGATGGGTATCAATGTTGTGTTTCCTGCTCGTTGATATTCAACCTCTCATGTGCACTTTGGCCATTTTCAACATTCAGGTTGTTTTGGGAGCTCAGCTGATATGTTGGACAGCACAGTTCATAGGGCATGGAGTATTTGAGGTTGACACCCCTGAAATCTCAATTTGATGTTAACCTACATATTGTTTCTTACCCTATGCATTTTCTGTACAGAAACGGGCACCTGCTCTTTTGGACAATCTTGTGCAAGCCTTCTTGATGGCTCCTTTTTTCGTTTTACTAGAGGTACACCTCCTCAGAACCCTCTTTTATCTACTATATCAATTTTTCTTACTTCAAACAAAGTCTGGTCTAGTCGTACGGTTAGTATCTCACAACCTTGAGGGTGCACTATCAACCCCACTAAGGGCACTTTCTGGTGTTGGGATTCCTCTCCCTTACCTGTCAACCCCTTCTGGTTTAACCTACCTGAAGTTCTGGTCTTAAGGTCCTCCTTATCAAGTAACAAGAATAAAGATCAATTTTCCTGTGAAAAAAATAATATGGTTCTTCTGCTTGGTAAATAGGATTAGATGCTTAACATTTTGAACTTCAACTCACACAAGAGCTTTGATAAAATTCTTATAGGCTCTTCAGCATTTTTTCGGATATGAACCATATCCGGGATTTCATGCCAAGGTCAAAGCTATGGTGGATGCTGAAATTAAAGAATGGCGAGACAAGAAAGAAAAGAAATTAACCTAAAAGGTCATGACTACAAGATATCCAACTCTGATTGTTGTTATACTGCTGTATATATTCTGATTACCAATATTGAGAATGTTCAGCTACCAGAGTGTCTAAGCAACTTAATAAAAAAATTGGCATTTGAAGGATCGTTTAAAACTCGTCTAATTTGCTGCGATTGGCAAAGCTGAAGAAATATGTGTTGGTTAAATTTGGCTTGATTAAAGATATGTTGGTTAAATTTGGCTTGATTAATCTTTTTTGGGGAGTTTAAAGTCGAGTTTTGTTGACATTTCAAATTTGTATGATCATGGGTTTCTGAGATTTAACATTACATTTTGTTGGATAAAGCTCAGTAGGGTTCTTATGGATTAGCATTTGGTTGGATTTTCCTCACTAAGGTCTAAAAGGGCCGATTAATTTCTATGGCAGTGTGGCTAAGAAGCTCCCCCTTTGGAGCAACATTTTTTGTGCCAATGTTTTTGAGTTTAAATAAGGCTCTATGAATTTCAAGAAGGTCATATAAGGTGTAAAAAAATTAATAACGTTACTAGAAGTCTATCTATACCTTTGATAGCTATGCCAATCTCTATTTTGATAAACACCTTAAATTTGTAGATTTTGTTTTGACTAGTTCAAAACAATAATTATACTTCTACCTTTGGTGCGGAATAGGCCCAAAGTCTAGGGCTTGTAACTTTAGATAAGTTTGGGTAAGCTAATTTCAAGATAGGTAAGAGTTTGTAAGTTCATTTAGGATTTGGGAATTTAGATTAGATAAGGTTGATCTTGCCATAGCCAAAAGGAGAATTGGATCTATAGGGCCTTTCAGATAATATGCATAAATGAGTTGTGTTTGGTAAGTGACGGACATTAATTTACGAAGATTCGGGTGTTTGGTACACATTGGTACTTCAATGTATTTTGCCTTTTGCGTCACAATAAATAAGTTATATAACTTTGTCCTTAAATTTAGAGGTGGATGTTCCCAAGCGAATTTCAACTATCACTTGTTGAAATCCAAATCGTTTAGAAGTAAAAGAAAGTTGTAATGTAGAATATGCATGTTATGTAGAAAATCACTCTGAAAGTCTGAACAACGACATTCAAGTCAATAACTCAATATAACATAGAAAGGCAAGGTTTGTAAATTCATATCACTTCACATAAGTTGAGATTAGTAAAGTTAATGGATAGTGTAAACCCTTAGCTTTATTTGTGGTCTTTTAAATTATTAGTATAAATCCATTCCATCTCGAGTTCGGATCCATTTCCTTTATTTAAAGGTGGATCCAGTTTGGCATTTTTATCCGACATACATATCTTTAACGGATCTGCCTATTTTATTAGTTATATGAATGTTTTGTAAGTTTATATAATATTTGTTACTTACTTATGGTTCATACTTAGTATTTGCTTTTCGAATATTACACTCTAATATTAAGAATACTTTGGATCTATGGGTCGGATATGAATCTTAAATACATTGATCTAAATCCGATCCAACGGATCAAAATTTGAAGATTTAGATTTAAAAAATAGAACCAGTTGGGTCAAAAATCCGTTGCGATCCTAATTTCAAGAACAACTTGAGCCCAACACACACAAGCATTTTCCCTTTTGACCTTTTGCTCCTGTGAAACCGATTTTTGATTGTTTGACAAATGCTCAAGTTACTATTAGTCTTAGGTGAATAAACCGTGTTTAACGAGGAATTTGGACTAGATTTTTCTAGGATTATTATTAATATAAATAATACTCCCATTTTTGTCTCTTCTTCAATCAGCTAATAGTATTATATAAGTAATTAAATTTTGTAGAAGTCATGCGGATCGGAGGTAGATTTAGATAAGGTTGCATGATAATAACATCTAGATATGTCAACTTTGTTATTGAGGGAAAAACACAAGAAATTAATTATCATTGTTTTTCAAAATATTCAAGAATTAGGTTTGAATCATACTCCATTATCGCTACTAAAATTTCAGTTAAGTTCAAAGCTACTAAGCTAGTACTTGCAAACGCTATACTATTAAAGTCGCATTTGATCATGTCTTAATTTTCCTAATTCTTGTCAGCGTCCACACGTGGATCAGTACGAGGCATGATAAGGATGTGCAATTTAAATTACTTGACCATAATACAAAAAGAAAACAAAAAATCACCGTAAGATCTCCTCTAATCGATTTTCTTGTTTTAACAAAAGGAAAATACCTAAACCTCGGGAAGATTATTGACCTTTTTCAAATTGATTATCCGATATATTAACAAGGGAAAATTATAGCAAACAGCATAAATTATACGTTTGTTGCACACCAACAAAAAAGGTGCACAAAACAACACGAACTTTTTCTAATCGGTGCAGAAAATGACGTAAGTGGATTTTTTTGCCTGAGATTCCCTATTCCTAGCGAATCTTTAGTATTTTAGCTATTTTTTATTTTGCTATCTTTTCTCCTTCACTTTAAATAAACTATTGGATCTAAAAATCACCTTATTTCTTCTTTGAAACCATAAAATTTCCCCCAAATTGATTTTGTCTATCAAACCCTAGAATTAGAGGATGAGTGGCAAATGTTCAAGAAAGAAATCAAAAGGAATGTCTATAGTGTATAGGTAATAAAAATCAAAAAGCTAAAAATACTAAAGATTCACCGGAAATAGGGAATCTCAGGCGAAAAATCCACTTAAGTCGTTTTCTGCACCAATTAGAAAAGTTCGTGTTGTTTTGTGCACCTTTTTTTGTTGGTGCTGTTTTGTGCAAAAAACGTATAGTTTGTGCTGTTTGATCCAATTATCCCTATTAAAAAAGATTTTTGATTGCATTATTACTTTTTCAGTTACAGGAAGGGCCTGTTCTCTTCGGCTAAATCTAGCTGAACTGAACTGAACTTATTAGAGCTGAACTGAACTGAACTGAACTGAACTGAACTTATTGGAGCTGAACTAAACTGAACTTATTGGAGCTGAACTGAACTGAACTGAACTGAACTTATTGGAGCTAAACTGAACTGAACTGAACTTATTGGAGCTGAATTGAACTGAACTTATTGGAGCTGAACTGAACTGAACTGAATTGAATTGAATTGAATTATAATAAGTATATGAATAATAAGTAAATAATAATTATTATGAATATTAAATAATTAGTAATAATAATTCAAAGTAATAATAATTAAATTAATAATTTAGAATAATATCTAATGAATAATGATAATATTATTTTGATGTTATTATGATGGTTATAAATAAATAAATAATAATAATAAATAATTTTTAAAATAATAATTATTGATAATAATAATTAATAATGAGTAATTAAAATTATTAGCATTAATATATTAATAATTGATGATGATGATATAATATAATGTCTAAGAAGTAAATTAATAGTATTACCATTATAATAATAATTAGCTTAAAACATGGATTGATGTGTGCTTCTAACCAAACCACGATTTGTGGTGGGTTGGTCTATGATAGAAATACACCAAACCACCAAAGTATATTTAATATACAACGTAACGACAATATTGTATTTTAAATAGTACTGCAGTATTATTAGCAACTTTGTAATTTTTTCATATCTTCTAGCTTTTTTTAGCTTATTTGTATGATGTAATAGTGAATTTTATTCAGTAAAATAAATCAACAATTGCAAATTAGAATACTCCTATTGACATGAAATTTGGTTAAACCGTGCACCAAGCCAAACTTTGCTCAGCCATAATAATAATAATAGAAATAATAATGAGTAAATATATAATAATATATATATATATATATAAATAATAATAATTATTATTATATAATAACAATAATAATAAGTAAAATAAATTAGACCAACAATAATAATATTAAATAAAATGGTTAAATAATGAATGGAGCTGAACTGAACTTAACTGAATTTATTGGAGCTGAACTGAACTGAACTGAACTTATTAGAGCTGAATTGAACTGAACTGAACTGAACTTATTGGAGCTGAACTGAACTGAACTGAACTTATTAGAGCTGAACTGAACTGAACTGAAAATAAGCTGAACAGAACAGGCCCGAAGTCTTGTGTGCGGTTGACCTCATTATTATCAAATCGTATGACATGTATACAATTAAGGTTATCAGGATCGCGATTCTACTTTGGATCGGTGAGGGCACATAGGATCCAATCGTTGGATCGGTTAGTAGAATCGTACGATCCTACAAAATAACTAAGACTTGATAAAATATATCAATATGTTCCAAATGGTTCATAATTTGAGGAGAATAATCTTGAAAGTGCAAATTAGATCGTTAAAGCTAACATGGGGGTTGAATTATAAGATAACTAGCCTTCTATGCACGCTATGCGTGCACAAATATTCGAAAAAATTAAAGTTTTTTGTCTCGTATAAAAATTATAAATTAGCTCACAATTGGTGATTTATTTGCACCTCCGATTCGAAAGTGAAATACCTACCCTCTTCTATATTATTTTTCTATCGTTCCAAGCAAGTTAGTAATTTTGAGTTTTTAAAATTTTTAAGGCTTACCCTCTTCCTTCATAGAATAGAAACTTAGCAAAAGAAGAGTGTATGTAATTTCATGTGGATGCCAAGTCTTCCCCCTCCCATATATATGATAAAGATAATAGAGATTTCTCTTTTAATTGCCATATATTTTTACCTTAGATACTTTATGGAAAAGAACATGTCCTCTTTCGATCCATATGCACCTGATGCGTGCGGAAAAATAAATTTCTCTAGTGAAGTGTATTTTTTTCGTGTTTTAAACAAATGATTGTTAAATTTTAGTTAATTTTTTTTTGGGGTGTAATTGTAACCTCAATAAACTTTAAAGAGTGAAATAATATAAAAATACATAAAAGAAAATGAGTAATAAATTTAGAGAATAGATTACTAATAATGATCGGAATTTAAAACGCCAAAAAAGAGAAAAAATGTACCAAAAAGATTAATAAAATATGTCATTTAGAGGGAGAGAGGGAGAGGGAGTGAGAGTGAAAATGAAACAAATAAACAACTATAAAAAGGAAATTTGGATGAATTATCACCCAAAAGAAATTATTTTGAAATAAATGGCTACACTTGAAAATGAAAAATGTAAAAAAAAAAAAACTACTTTAATTAATGATGGGAGCATTAACTTTCTTCATTTAAGAAAATCTTTATTCCTTTTATTATTTTTGGTGTCCACCCCCACCTCTTCACTTATATAATAGAGATAAAGATAATAGAGATTTCTCTTTTGATTGCCATATGTTTTTACCTTAGATACTTTATGGAAAAGAACATGTCCTCTTTCAATCCATATGCACCTGATGCGTGCGGAAAAGTAAATTTCTCTAGTGAAGTGTATTTTTTCGTGTTTTAAACAAATGATCGTTAAATTTTAGTTATTTTTTTTTGGGGTGTAATTGTAACCTCAAAAAACTTTAAAGAGTGAAATAATATAAAAATACATAAAAGAAAATGAGTAATAAATTTAGAGAATAGATTACTAATAATGATCTGAATTTAAAAACGCCAAAAAAGAGAAAAACAAATCTACCAAAGAGATTAATAAAATATGTCATTTAGAGGGAGAGAAGGAGAGGGAGTAAGAGAGTGAAAATGAAACAAATAAACAACTATAAAAAGGAAATTTGGATGAATTATCACCCAAAAGAAATTAGTTTGAAATAAATGGCTATACTTGAAAATAAAAAATACAAAAAAAAACTACTTTAATTAATGATAGGAGCATTAACTTTCTTCATTTAAGAAAATCTTTATTCCTTTTCTTATTTTTGGTGTCCACCCCCACCTCTTCACTTATATAATAGAGATAAAGATAATAGAGATTTCTCTTTTAATTGCCATATGTTTTTACCTTAGATACTTTATGGAAAAGAACATGTCCTCTTTCAATCCATATGCACCTGATGCGTGCGGAAAAGTAAATTTCTCTAGTGAAGTGTATTTTTTTCGTGTTTTAAACAAATGATCGTTAAATTTTAGTTTTTTTTTTAGGAGTGTAATTGTAACCTCAAAAACTTTAAAGAGTGAAATAATATAAAAATACATAAAAGAAAATGAGTAATAAATTTAGAGAATAGATTACTAATAATTATCTGAATTTAAAACGCCAAAAAAGAGAAAAAAATCTACCAAAAAGATTAATAAAATATGTCATTTAGAGGGAGAGAGGGAGAGGGAGTAAGAGAGTGAAAATGAAACAAATAAACAACTATAAAAAGGAAATTTGGATGAATTATCACCCAAAAGAAATTAGTTTGAAATAAATGGCTACACTTGAAAATAAAAAATGCAAAAAAAAAAACTACTATAATTAATGATAGGAGCATTAACTTTCTTCATTTAAGAAAATCTTTTTTCCTTTTCTTATTTTTGGTGTCCACCCCCACCTCTTCACTTATATAATAGAGATAAAAATAATAGAGATTTCTATTTTAATTACCATATATTTTTACCTTAGATACTTTATGTAAAAGAACATGTCCTCTTTCAATCCATATGCACCTGATGCGTGTGGAAAAGTAAATTTCTCTAGTGAAGTGTATTTTTTTCGTGTTTTAAACAAATGATTGTTAAATTTTAATTAATTTTTTTATTTGTGTAATTGTAACCTCAAAAAACTTTAAAGAGTGAAATAATATAAAAATACATAAAAGAAAATGAGTAATAAATTTAAAGAATAGATTACTAATAATTATCTGAATTTAAAACGCCAAAAAAGAGAAAAAAAATCTACCAAAAAGATTAATAAAATATGTCATTTAGAGGGAGAGAGGGAGAGGGAGTAAGAGAGTGAAAATGAAACAAATAAACAACTATAAACAGGAAATTTGGATGAATTATCACCCAAAAGAAATTAGTTTGAAATAAATGGCTATACTTGCAAATAAAAAATGCAAAAATAAAAACTACTTTAATTAATGATAGGAGCATTAACTTTCTTCATTTAAGAAAATCTTTTTTCCTTTTCTTATTTTTGGTGTCCACCCCCACCTCTTCACTTATATAATAGAGATAAAAATAATAGAGATTTCTATTTTAGTTACCATATATTTTTACCTTAGATACTTTGTGTAAAAGAACATGTCCTCTTTCAATCCATATGCACCTGATGCGTGCGGAAAAGTAAATTTCTCTAGTGAAGTGTATTTTTATCGTGTTTTAAACAAATGATCGTTAAATTTTAGTTTTTTTTTTTAGGAGTGTAATTGTAACCTCAAAAAACTTTAAAGATTGAAATAATATAAAAATACATAAAAGAAAATGAGTAATAAATTTAGAGAATAGATTACTAATAATGATCTGAATTTAAAACGCCAAAAAAGAGAAAAAAAATGTACCAAAAAGATTAATAAAATATGTAATTTAGAGGGAGAGGGAGAGAGGGAGAGGGAGTGAGAGTGAAAATGAAACAAATAAACAACTATAAAAAGGAAATTTGGATTAATTATCACCCAAAAGAAATTATTTTGAAATAAATGGCTACACTTGAAAATAAAAAATGCAAACAAAAAACTACTTTAATTAATGATAGGAGCATTAACTTTCTTCATTTAAGAAAATCTTTATTCCTTTTATTATTTTTGGTGTCCACCCCCATCTCTTCACTTATATAATAGAGATAAAGATAATAGAGATTTCTCTTTTAATTGCCATATGTTTTTACCTTAGATACTTTATGGAAAAGAACATGTCCTCTTTCAATCCATATGTACATGATGCGTGCGGAAATGTAAATTTCTCTAGTGAAGTGTATTTTTTTCGTTCTTTAAACAAATGATCGTTAAATTTTAGTTATTTTTTTATTTGGGGTGTAATTGTAACCTCAAAAAACTTTAAAGAGTGAAATAATATAAAAATACATAAAAGAAAATGAGTAATAAATTTAGAGAATAGATTACTAATAATGATCTGAATTTAAAACGCCAAAAAACAGAAAAAAATCTACCAAAAATATTAATAAAATATGTCATTTAGAGGGAGAGAGGGAGAGGGAGTAAGAGAGTGAAAATGAAACAAATAAACAACTATAAAAAGGAAATTTGGATGAATTATCACCCAAAAGAAATTAGTTTGAAATAAATGGCTACACTTGAAAATAAAAAATGCAAAAAAAAAAACTACTTTAATTAATGATAGGAGCATTAACTTTCTTCATTTAAGAAAATCTTTTTTCCTTTTCTTATTTTTGGTGTCCACCCCCACCTCTTCACCTATATAATAGAGATAAAGATAATAGAGATTTCTCTTTTAATTGCCATATGTTTTTACCTTAGATACTTTATGGAAAAGAACATGTCCTCTTTCAATCCATATGCACCTGATGCGTGCGGAAAAGTAAATTTCTCTAGTGAAGTGTATTTTTTTCGTGTTTTAAACAAATGATCGTTAAATTTTAGTTTTTTTTTTAGGAGTGTAATTGTAACCTCAAAAACTTTAAAGAGTGAAATAATATAAAAATACATAAAAGAAAATGAGTAATAAATTTAGAGAATAGATTACTAATAATGATCTGAATTTAAAACGCCAAAAAACAGAAAAAAATCTACCAAAAAGATTAATAAAATATGTCATTTAGAGGGAGAGAGGGAGAGGGAGTAAGAGAGTGAAAATGAAACAAATAAACAACTATAAAAAGGAAATTTGGATTAATTATCACCCAAAAGAAATTATTTTGAAATAAATGGCTACACTTGAAAATAAAAAATGCAAAAAAAAAACTACTTTAATTAATGATAGGAGCATTAACTTTCTTCATTTAAGAAAATCTTTATTCCTTTTATTATTTTTGGTGTCCACCCCCATCTCTTCACTTATATAATAGAGATAAAGATAATAGAGATTTCTCTTTTAATTGCCATATGTTTTTACCTTAGATACTTTATGGAAAAGAACATGTCCTCTTTCAATCCATATGTACATGATGCGTGCGGAAATGTAAATTTCTCTAGTGAAGTGTATTTTTTTCGTGCTTTAAACAAATGATCGTTAAATTTTAGTTATTTTTTTATTTGGGGTGTAATTGTAACCTCAAAAAACTTTAAAGAGTGAAATAATATAAAAATACATAAAAGAAAATGAGTAATAAATTTCGAGAATAGATTACTAATAATTATCTGAATTTAAAACGCCAAAAAAGAGAAAAAAAATCTACCAAAAAGATTAATAAAATATGTCATTTAGAGGGAGAGAGAGAGAGGAGTAAGAGAGTGAAAATGAAACAAATAAACAACTATAAAAAGGAAATTTGGATGAATTATCACCCAAAAGAAATTAGTTTGAAATAAATGGCTATACTTAAAAATAAAAAATGCAAAAAAAAACTACTTTAATTAATGATAGGAGCATTAACTTTCTTCATTTAAGAAATTTTTTTTTCCTTTTCTTATTTTTGGTGTCCACCCCCACCTCTTCACCTATATAATAGAGATAAAGATAATAGAGATTTCTCTTTTAATTGCCATATGTTTTTACCTTAGATACTTTATGGAAAAGAACATGTCCTCTTTCACTCCATATGCACCTGATGCGTGCGGAAAAGTAAATTTCTCTAGTGAAGTGTATTTTTTTCGTGTTTTAAACAAATGATCGTTAAATTTTAGTTACTTTTTTTTGGGGTGTAATTGTAACCTCAAAAAACTTTAAAGAGTGAAATAATATAAAAATACATAAAAGAAAATGAGTAATAAATTTAGAGAATAGATTACTAATAATGATCTGAATTTAAAAACGCCAAAAAAGAGAAAAACAAATCTACCAAAGAGATTAATAAAATATGTCATTTAGAGGGAGAGAGGGAGAGGGAGTAAGAGAGTGAAAATGAAACAAATAAACAACTATAAAAAGGAAATTTGGATGAATTATCACCCAAAAGAAATTAGTTTGAAATAAATGGCTATACTTGAAAATAAAAAATACAAAAAAAAAACTACTTTAATTAATGATAGGAGCATTAACTTTCTTCATTTAAGAAAATCTTTATTCCTTTTCTTATTTTTGGTGTCCACCCCCACCTCTTCACTTATATAATAGAGATAAAGATAATAGAGATTTCTCTTTTAATTGCCATATGTTTTTACCTTAGATACTTTATGGAAAAGAACATGTCCTCTTTCAATCCATATGCACCTGATGCGTGCGGAAAAGTAAATTTCTCTAGTGAAGTGTATTTTTTTCGTGTTTTAAACAAATGATCGTTAAATTTTAGTTTTTTTTTAGGAGTGTAATTGTAACCTCAAAAACTTTAAAGAGTGAAATAATATAAAAATACATAAAAGAAAATGAGTAATAAATTTAGAGAATAGATTACTAATAATTATCTGAATTTAAAACGCCAAAAAAGAGAAAAAAAATCTACCAAAAAGATTAAAAAAATATGTCATTTAGAGGGAGAGAGGGAGAGGGAGTGAAAATGAAACAAATAATCAACTATAAAAAGGAAATTTGGATGAATTATCACCCAAAAGAAATTAGTTTGAAATAAATGGCTACACTTGAAAATAAAAAATGCAAAAAAAAAAACTACTTTAATTAATGATAGGAGCATTAACTTTCTTCATTTAAGAAAATCTTTTTTCCTTTTCTTATTTTTGGTGTCCACCCCCACCTCTTCACTTATATCATAGAGATAAAAATAATAGAGATTTCTATTTTAATTACCATATATTTTTGCCTTAGATACTTTATGTAAAAGAACATGTCCTCTTTCAATCCATATGCACCTGATGCGTGTGGAAAAGTAAATTTCTCTAGTGAAGTGTATTTTTTTCGTGTTTTAAACAAATGATTGTTAAATTTTAATTAATTTTTTTATTTGTGTAATTGTAACCTCAAAAAACTTTAAAGAGTGAAATAATATAAAAATACATAAAAGAAAATGAGTAATAAATTTAGAGAATAGATTACTAATAATTATCTGAATTTAAAACGCCAAAAAAGAGGAAAAAAATCTACCAAAAAGATTAATAAAATATGTCATTTAGAGGGAGAGAGGGTGAGGGAGTGAAAATGAAACAAATAATCAACTATAAAAAGGAAATTTGGATGAATTATCACCCAAAAGAAATTAGTTTGAAATAAATGGCTACACTTGAAAATAAAAAATGCAAAAAAAAAACTACTTTAATTAATGATAGGAGCATTAACTTTCTTCATTTAAGAAAATCTTTTTTCCTTTTCTTATTTTTGGTGTCCACCCCCACCTCTTCACTTATATCATAGAGATAAAAATAATAGAGATTTCTATTTTAATTGCCATATATTTTTGCCTTAGATACTTTATGTAAAAGAACATGTCCTCTTTCAATCCATATGCACCTGATGCGTGTGGAAAAGTAAATTTCTCTAGTGAAGTGTATTTTTTTCGTGTTTTAAACAAATGATTGTTAAATTTTAATTAATTTTTTTATTTGTGTAATTGTAACCTCAAAAAACTTTAAAGAGTGAAATAATATAAAAATACATAAAAGAAAATGAGTAATAAATTTAGAGAATAGATTACTAATAATGATCTGAATTTAAAACGCCAAAAAACAGAAAAAAATCTACCAAAAATATTAATAAAATATGTCATTTAGAGGGAGAGAGGGAGAGGGAGTAAGAGAGTGAAAATGAAACAAATAAACAACTATAAAAAGGAAATTTGGATGAATTATCACCCAAAAGAAATTAGTTTGAAATAAATGGCTACACTTGAAAATAAAAAATGCAAAAAAAAAAACTACTTTAATTAATGATAGGAGCATTAACTTTCTTCATTTAAGAAAATCTTTATTCCTTTTATTATTTTTGGTGTCCACCCCCATCTCTTCACTTATATAATAGAGATAAAGATAATAGAGATTTCTCTTTTAATTGCCATATGTTTTTACCTTAGATACTTTATGGAAAAGAACATGTCCTCTTTCAATCCATATGCACCTGATGCGTGCGGAAAAGTAAATTTCTCTAGTGAAGTGTATTTTTTTCGTGTTTTAAACAAATGATCGTTAAATTTTAGTTTTTTTTTAGGAGTGTAATTGTAACCTCAAAAACTTTAAAGAGTGAAATAATATAAAAATACATAAAAGAAAATGAGTAATAAATTTAGAGAATAGATTACTAATAATTATCTGAATTTAAAACGCCAAAAAAGAGGAAAAAAATCTACCAAAAAGATTAATAAAATATGTCATTTAGAGGGAGAGAGGGAGAGGGAGTAAGAGAGTGAAAATGAAACAAATAAACAACTATAAAAAGGAAATTTGGATGAATTATCACCCAAAAGAAATTAGTTTGAAATAAATGGCTACACTTGAAAATAAAAAATGCAAAAAAAAAAACTACTATAATTAATGATAGGAGCATTAACTTTCTTCATTTAAGAAAATCTTTATTCGTTTTCTTATTTTTGGTGTCCACCCCCACCTCTTCACTTATATAATAGAGATAAAAATAATAGAGATTTCTATTTTAATTACCATATTTTTTTACCTTAGATACTTTATGTAAAAGAACATGTCCTCTTTCAATCCATATGCACCTGATGCGTGTGGAAAAGTAAATTTCTCTAGTGAAGTGTATTTTTTTCGTGTTTTAAACAAATGATTGTTAAATTTTAATTAATTTTTTTATTTGTGTAATTGTAACCTCAAAAAACTTTAAAGAGTGAAATAATATAAAAATACATAAAAGAAAATGAGTAATAAATTTAAAGAATAGATTACTAATAATTATCTGAATTTAAAACGCCAAAAAAGAGAAAAAAAATCTACCAAAAAGATTAATAAAATATGTCATTTAGAGGGAGAGAGGGAGAGGGAGTAAGAGAGTGAAAATGAAACAAATAAACAACTATAAACAGGAAATTTGGATGAATTATCACCCAAAAGAAATTAGTTTGAAATAAATGGCTATACTTGCAAATAAAAAATGCAAAAATAAAAACTACTTTAATTAATGATAGGAGCATTAACTTTCTTCATTTAAGAAAATCTTTTTCCTTTTCTTATTTTTGGTGTCCACCCCCACCTCTTCACTTATATAATAGAGATAAAAATAATAGATATTTCTATTTTAATTACCATATATTTTTACCTTAGATACTTTATGTAAAAGAACATGTCCTCTTTCAATCCATATGCACCTGATGCGTGCGGAAAAGTAAATTTCTCTAGTGAAGTGTATTTTTATCGTGTTTTAAACAAATGATCGTTAAATTTTAGTTTTTTTTTTTAGGAGTGTAATTGTAACCTCAAAAAACTTTAAAGAATGAAATAATATAAAAATACATAAAAGAAAATGAGTAATAAATTTAGAGAATAGATTACTAATAATGATCTGAATTTAAAACGCCAAAAAAGAGAAAAAAAATGTACCAAAAAGATTAATAAAATATGTCATTTAGAGGGAGATAGGGAGAGGGAGTGAGAGTGAAAATGAAACAAATAAACAACTATAAAAAGGAAATTTGGATTAATTATCACCCAAAAGAAATTATTTTGAAATAAATGGCTACACTTGAAAATAAAAAATGCAAAAAAAAAACTACTTTAATTAATGATAGGAGCATTAACTTTCTTCATTTAAGAAAATCTTTATTCCTTTTATTATTTTTGGTGTCCACCCCCATCTCTTCACTTATATAATAGAGATAAAGATAATAGAGATTTCTCTTTTAATTGCCATATGTTTTTACCTTAGATACTTTATGGAAAAGAACATGTCCTCTTTCAATCCATATGTACATGATGCGTGCGGAAATGTAAATTTCTCTAGTGAAGTGTATTTTTTTCGTGCTTTAAACAAATGATCGTTAAATTTTAGTTATTTTTTTATTTGGGGTGTAATTGTAACCTCAAAAAACTTTAAAGAGTGAAATAATATAAAAATACATAAAAGAAAATGAGTAATAAATTTAGAGAATAGATTACTAATAATGATCTGAATTTAAAACGCCAAAAAGGAGAAAAAAATCTACCAAAAATATTAATAAAATATGTCATTTAGAGGGAGAGAGGGAGAGGGAGTAAGAGAGTGAAAATGAAACAAATAAACAACTATAAAAAGGAAATTTGGATGAATTATCACCCAAAAGAAATTAGTTTGAAATAAATGGCTACACTTGAAAATAAAAATGCAAAAAAAAAAACTACTTTAATTAATGATAGGAGCATTAACTTTCTTCATTTAAGAAAATCTTTTTTCCTTTTCTTATTTTTGGTGTCCACCCCCACCTCTTCACCTATATAATAGAGATAAAGATAATAGAGATTTCTCTTTTAATTGCCATATGTTTTTACCTTAGATACTTTATGGAAAAGAACATGTCCTCTTTCAATCCATCTGATGCGTGCGGAAAATTAAATTTCTCTAGTGAAGTGTATTTTTTTATGTTTTAAACAAATGATCGTTAAATTTTAGTTATTTTTTTTTGGGGGTGTAATTGTAACCTCAAGAAACTTTAAAGAGTGAAATAATATAAAAATACATAAAAGAAAATGAGTAATAAATTTAGAGAATAGATTACTAATAATGATCTGAATTTAAAACGCCAAAAAAGAGAAAAAAATCTACCAAAAAGATTAATAAAATATGTCATTTAGAGGGAGAGAGGAGAGGGAGTAAGAGAGTGAAAATGAAACAAATAAACAACTATAAAAAGGAAATTTGGATGAATTATCACCCAAAAGAAATTAGTTTGAAATAAATGGCTATACTTGAAAATAAAAAATGCAAAAAAAAAACTACTTTAATTAATGATAGGAGCATTAACTTTCTTCATTTAAGAAAATGTTTTTCCTTTTCTTATTTTTGGTGTCCACCCCCACCTCTTCACTTATATAATAGAGATAAAGATTTCTCTTTTAATTGCCATATGTTTTTACCTTAGATACTTTATGGAAAAGAACATGTCCTCTTTCAATCTATATGCACCAGATGCGTGCGGAAAAGTAAATTTCTCTAGTGAAGTGTATTTTTTTCGTGTTTTAGACAAATAATCGTTAAATTTTAGTTTTTTTTTGAGGGGTGTAATTGTAACCTCAAAAAATTTTAAAGAGTGAAATAATATACAAATACATAAAAGAAAATGAATAATAAATTTAGAGAATAGATTACTAATATTGATCTGAATTTAGAACACCAAAAAAGAGAAAAAAAATCTACCAAAAAGATTAATAAAATATGTCATTTAGAGGGAGAGAGGGAGAGGGAATAAGAGAGTGAAAATGAAACAAATAAACAACTATAAAAAGGAAATTTGGATGAATTATCACCCAAAAGAAATTAGTTTGAAATAAATGGCTACACTTGAAAATAAAAAATGCAAAAAAAAAACTACTTTAATTAATGATAGGAGCATTAACTTTCTTCATTTAAGAAAATCTTTTTCCTTTTCTTATTTTTGGTGTCCACCCCCACCTCTTCGTTTATATAATAGAGATAATGTGTTTGTACATAAACATTACTATTCATATAATAATATTAAATTTTTTTTGGTTTCAAAATTAATTTAAAAAATCTTAATAAGTAATAACAAAGTGATAATAGTAAACCTATTTGCTTATTTTTGTATTTTAGATGCATTATTCATATATTTAGATGATAAAATACAGGTAGCGAAGCAAACAAGAAAGAAAAAAAGCAATAGGTTAGTTGTGTGTAAGATCGGTCGATCCTACCGATCTTATGAATCGATCCAACCGATCTTATGAATCGATCCAACGATTCTATACGATTCTGACCGATCCTATATCGATTTCAACCGATTCTGATGATCCTATGAAAGTTCGTTTCTATGAGTGATTTGAATTGTTTGGTCATATTAGGATCATACGATTTTACAATTCGGATCGCGATTCTAACAACATTGTTTTATACAATGAATATTTTAAGCGGGATTACCAACTATTTTAAGGGTTACCAAGTGTTTTGGAGGTTATTTGATTATTAAGGACCACTTATGGGGTTTACTAACTATTTTAGGGGGACCTAACTGTTTGAGGGATTACTAATTGTTTTAGAGGTTACTAACTATATTTGATGGGGGTTACCGGCTATTAAAGGGAGCAATTACCGACTGTTTTGCTTTGATTTGGAAGTGGAAGAATAACATATAGGTCATTAAATGGTCCCGTCACACCATTATAATGGTAGGAGCAACCGCATATAAGAATTGGTATTCAATTATGAAGTTGAACACTATAATGATGAGTAATGATCTGATGAATATTGGTGAGAGTTGGTTAACTTTCGCTTTTTTGAAAATTTAGTTTATTGATTAAGTCATTGCGACCTAAACTTTTTCTTCTAGTGAACAGAAAGCATGGAGAAGGGAGCTTAATTCATTGATTAAATCAAGTTATGTCAAGGACATTGTTGTGATATAAAACTTGTCACACAATGAATTAACTGTAGGGATCGAAAGGGGTCACAATGACACATATCACACAATGAAGATAATCATCCAATTATGCGATTCAATCAACCCAAATTATCGCACAACGAAATCAACAAATAAAATTAGCAACAAAATACAGTAAATAACCAGCTATCACAGGAAGAAATAATATCGAACAACACACACAATTTATACATGGAAAATCCCTGCAATGTAAAGAGTAAAAACCACATGACCGTTTGAAGAGTCCACCCTATATTTATTATATTGATAATTTAGGGAATGAAAAGAGGTCCTTGGCCAGCCCTTTACCATTAAGTGGAGCTCCTGGGGCGAAGGGATTAGTCATTGCTAAAAAAAATATTGATAATTTAAGGGAAAAGAACCCCAAATCAGTGTACAAAGGGTTCACAATCCATCAACAAACACCAACCATAAAAGATTTATACTAGGAAACAAAATGTTAGAATTAAGAAGAAAGATTTTTTAAATGGGTGAGAAGAAGTGGCCCGGACCCCGCTCGGGTCCTAATAGGCTAGACACTTGAGAGTAAGGGGGATGGTAAGGTAAATCCCTACCCTCAAAGTGCCCCTAATGGGGATTGAACTCCCAACGTTGAGGTTGGAAGGGTGCTCTCCTTACCGTTACTACTAGACCAAGTACTACTTGGTTATTAAGAGGAAAGATTGAAAAATAAAAAGAATAATGTACAGAAGTCTATACAATTTTCTAAAATAAATATTATAATAAACTATTTAAAATAAGTCTTTGATTTAGAAGAAAAAGGGAAATGGAATGTAAAATTAATAAAAATATTTTAGAAATTCTTTTGGTAAATTTAAAACCATATTTACATCAAATTCACCAAAAGTGTAATCATTGCTTTCAAATTGGTAAATTAAATCATGGGTTGCAAGTGAATGGGGAAGGATTGATATCAAATTGGAAAAATAAGGGGTAGAGGGTCGGAGAAGATGAAATAAGATCTAGTTTCCTAAAGAAAGGGATATGAGGCTAAAAAATGGAGTTCTCATCAAAATGGCAAAAACTCATATATCCTAGTACTCTCAACTTTACAATCTAAAAATGAGTTTGAAACCCTCGACTTCACCCTTTTTTTTCCTTAACTTCTTCCAATTTCTCAATATTCAATCCATTACTCCTCTCGACTTCAACTCTAACCAAACCCAAGTCATCACCTTCGACTAACAACTCAAAATGATTAAAATATTTTTGTATCTCATGGAGTTGAGCTTCTAATAACAACCTTTGATGATGAGCAGTTACTTGCAACAAACTATCATTTAAAGAGTAAAATAACTCATTTTAAGACTCAATCCTAGTTTGCTCTCTTGTGAAGGTTGATAAACTAAGCTCTAATCTAGACTTCGATGGTTGTCTTTGTTAACGGTTTTACAAATCAAAATGGGGAGGAAGGCCCAATTATTATTGCATATAAGGTTCTCTATAGGAAATATAGGTTAATTCTTAGGAAATCATGCAAAATTTAGGATAATTTTGATAATGAAAACTAGAAACATGAGAATCTCAACTATTATATATCCATACTCCCTATCATAATCAAAGGACCCATCTCCATCACATTGATGCCATTTCATGACAACAAAACAAAACATTTCGAAGCATTAAGATCAAAAGAAAAAAAAATCAAAGAAAACCAAAGAAGATATGTACTATTCACCTAATATACATTTAAACAATGCCACCGAAGTCCTAAGCAACGACACCAAAATTTGATAGGTCGTTGTTGAGCTTACCAAAAAAAAAAACCTAGCTCGGTCTCTCTAACCAAGTAGAAAGGGCAAGCAACGGTCAATCCCACAAGGAATAAGGGGAGTACCAAAAAGTATTGATTTATGATAAGTGACGCCAAATCTCTTTTTTAGGAGTAAGATTATGGATGAAAATAAGAAAAAGAAACAACATTAAAGGTCTTGGGAAAGGGTATCCACCAAATAATTCAGACATAAATCAAGTAATCCAAAAGATGGATCGACAATGAGGATCAATTGAGGGAAAATAGGTTCATTCAGCGCTATTCTAACCACTGTTTCGAGCTAGACTTAATCATATACCAAAGACCTATTTTCATGGCTAAGATTCAACCAAGCATATCCATGAACACGATGAACAAAAACGTACAAGAAAACAAATCCTAGACTAGGTCGTAGTCCCCTATTTTCATGGTCTTCGAGCCTAATAATTTATTTGAGGCAACCCTTAATTTTATCTTTCAATCCTTCACTAAGGGTGCCCAAATTATGCTTTTATGATGGTCAATCATATAAACATACATGAAAATCCCAAATCAATTAACCAAAATTAACCCAAGTCAAAGCTTATTATTTCAATTTAAAGGTTTATGAATTCACCAATGGCCTCAACCTTTTCCAAGGAATAATTACTCACGAATCATGAAAAATTATAAAAGAAAGACATTGACAACTATAATCATGAAACCAAACAGTAATCTAAGGTAGACAAATGAATTAAAGAGTAATAGATGAAAATAAGTAAATAAAACAATATTGTACAATATAAGATAGAGTAAAAAATTCTCATTAATATTGCAAGGATGATTAAAATCTTCAAGTTTAATTTCCTTCTTACAATCTTCAAATTCAAGCTCTTTTTGGGTTTTCAATGCAGGGGATTTTCATTAATTCCGAAAGGTGTTATAAATCTTATAATGAGAGAAATAGGAGCCACTTTATAAATCAAACTTTTTTATACTACTTATTTGTTGCAAATGTATGATTCTTGCACTATTCATATAATAAATTTGACAGTAACTTTCTATTGATTTATAAATCATTTCAATATATATGTAAGACATTGTTTAATTAGCTCAACGTATATTTAGCAAAAACAATATTATGAATTTTAATAATTGAAATAAAAAGTTGTAAATGATCAAAGTTATTTAGTTATGTGTTGTTGAACGTGATTTTCAGTAATTCATAGACGTGAAAATCAAAAGTTTGCAAGTTTACATCTTTTATTGAAGTACTCCATTGGTCTCAAAATATTGGACCAATTTCACTTTTTCAACTTATAAGTTCATCAATTTTTACATAATTTTTTAGTTGTGTATAAGAAAAAAAAAGTATGTTATGATACTTAGTCAAAAACATCTCAATGAGTAACTTAAATATCGTTTTGTAGATTTTTTTTTTCATATGTAAGATGTAACTAATATTTCCTCTGTCACATATTAATTGCAACACTTTTTATATATGGTTATCCCATATTAATTGCAGTACTTCTATTTTAGACATGGACATACCAATATTGTCTTATATATCACTCAATTTATATACCCCAGATATTATTAATTTATGTGAAAAACATTAAAGTATTACTCTCATACTCTATTAACTTCCCAAAAGAACTACATCAGTTTCCATCAGATCAACTTTTACAATAAATTAATATTTTAACCTACACCTACTCTATTAACTTTATGTGCACAAGCTAGTATTGGGATTAATATAGGACAGAGGGAGCATTTATGGTTATAATTGTTTATCGTAAATCGGACAAAATGGAAAAATCCAAAATTTACTAATTTGCTCTAGTAGGCTGAAATCTCGAACGGGTCCATCCGGCCCGGACAAGCGGACCAGACACTTCATAGTATGGGAAGGGTAAGGGAAATCCCTCTTCAAAGTGCCTTCAGTGGGAAATGGGAATTGAACCCACAACTTTAAGATTAAAAGATGTCTTTCTTATCACTAAACCAAGTAGTACAATACTTGGTTACACTTTTTTTTAAATATAATATCATTTATCAGTATGAGATTATATTATTAATCTCCTGGCTGCCCTCGCACAGGGTCCCTACCTAGAGGGACCATTACAAGGGATACGCCACAACCCCTAACAATATTAAAATATTTGCTTCTACCAAAATTTGAACTTTGGTCTCTCAAGTCCCATGTGAAATAGAAAGTCATACCATTGAACGACCTAAGGGGTTCTTGGTACTACTTGGTTACACTCGTACTTCTCTTTGAAGAAGGGGAATTGCATTGTACTTGGACTGCCGAATACGTATGTAGCTACACGGCTACGCCTAGGGTTGGGATAAAGAGTGTGTGAACTGTGAACATAATTTCTTAATGCATAGTACGTTGTAGAAGTTAGAAACTTAGAGCTACTTTCTGGTAGGAATCTTAATGTGTAGTTTCGCTTTGACTGTGCACTCATTGCCAACCAAAATGGAGTAAGTTTGTTCTACATATAATAATAAGAACAATCCAGCTAGATTGGGAGTCAGGACATTTCACACGTATTTGAGTTAAGGGCCTGTTCATTTTAGTTTAATATCAGTTCAGTTCAGTTCAGTTCAGTTCAGCTCTAATCAGTTCAACTCAGTTCAGTTCAGTTCAACTCCATTTATTTATAACCATTTTGTTAAATATTATTATATTGGTCTAATTTATTTTACTAATTGCTCTTATTATTATTATTATATTATTATTATTATTATATATTTTGTATTATTATTATTAAATTTTATTATTATTAGTATATTATGATGTAATTATCATTATTATTAAGTATTATTATTATATTTATTATTATTATTATTTATTTTTATATTATTATGATGTTAAAAACACAAATAAACCCGCATTTTCAGCCCATAATCCAATTAAATCACGTTAAAGCGGGTTATGATGTAATTTTGCACTGTCCGACCCAATTATTATTTTATTACTAAATATCAATATATAATTAAATCTAATTATTAAAATAATAATATTAATTTAATTCTTAGATTTTATTGTTATTATATAATCATCATCAGGTATTAATATATTAATACAAAGACTATAAAACAATTGTTATTAATTATCATTATAATCATTAATTATTATTATTATTAATTTATGATTTTTAATATTATTTATTTATAATTATCATTTAAAAATATCCAAAATACAATTATTATTATTCATTAATAATTATTTATTATTATTACTTATCATGATAATTATTATTTAATATTCATATTATTATTATTTAAACATTATTTATATATTTATTAAATTCAATTCAATTCAATTCAATTCAGTTCAGTTCAGCTCCAATTAGTTCAGTTCAGCTCCAATCAGTTCAGTTCAGTTCAGTTATTTTCAGTAAATCTAAACAAGACTCAAAGAAAGTGAAGGGAAATGATAGAGGCATTCCGATTCCTAAGAGTCGCAATTGGTAAAAATCTAACTTTAATATCGAGATTGTAAGGTGAATTTTTAATTAACTGGAAACAAATTTTACCAACGGTTTTTATTGATGGTGGAAATTATACGGTTGTTAATTTCCCCTTTTTAGATAGTGCCTTCATCAATTTCAACATACAAATCCCCTTAGAAGGTGTTTTTTGGCAAAATTCCGTACTATGAGTTCAATTTATTGGGTTAGTGGCATTGTTGTTAAAATCTGATCCTACCGTAAAATTATGCGATTTCACGATTGAAATATGGTCATACGATTCTACTTACTATTCTATACGATTCTGTAACTCTCTTTCAACTGGCAAGACTTTAACTAATTTTTATTAGGTTTTATCATACCAACAAAGCTACAAATAACATATATTATCCATTATCCTTAATTTAATGGTTAAACGATGATAATTTTTTATTTTTGGCTTTTTAAACCTATAATATGAGCGTAATATCTGGATTTTACGTGTTCGTAGAATGGTAAGATCCTACGATTCGATTCTACGATCCAAATCTGCGAGGCCCTTCTGATGCAAATTAGAATTTCGATTCTGATAACCTTGGTTAGTGGGTTGTCTTATGCTTGTCATTGTAAGAGAAAGATAGTTTTAGTCCTAGGCCTAAAAAAGGTATGTTTGTTGGATGTTCTTTTGCTCACAAGGGCTTATAAATTCTATAATTTAGAGACTCGTCAAGGATTTATCTCAAGAAACGTTGTATTCCACAAATCTATATTTCCTTTTTAAAGCGAATGAGGGATAAGTAACTCATCAGTCGGTTAGAGCATCCCTCCTAATATTACAGATCTTTTCTGATCCCACCCTCACAATTTCTTATTAGGGGTATAAACAAGCTGAGCTGAACCAAGTAATAGGTTGTTCATTTCAATATCATTTATTTTATTTGAGCTCTAGCCCTAGCTTGAGCTATTAATCGAGCTTAAAATTTTGTTCATGATCAACTAAGTACTATGTTAAGCGAGCTCCAGCTATGAATTGAGCTATCAATCGAGTATTGCGTTGATCAAGCTCGACTAATTTAGCAAATATCATGTTCGGGCTTGATTCATTTTTTATTCAAGTATAGCTCATAAACGAGCTTTTGTTTCATAAACGAGCTTTTGTTTCATAAATGAGCTTTTGCTCTTGAACGCGCTTTTGCTTTCAAACATAACTACCCTTTTTCTCGTGACGAAATGCTCGTCTAAGGGTAGGACGTGCTCCTTATAAAACAAGAGAATCGCTTGGGTTCCGTTCACTTCCCCCAAAAACACGTTTCATGTCTAATACGAGACTATCAAGTCCAATCAAGTGTCGATTTAATTAATTAAGATGAAATAGACCAAGGATTCTCGAATCCAATTAAATCGAAAGTCCAGTCCTGATAAGTTGAATTGAAGAGAATACACCCTTAAGCTATGTTCTTTTTAACTTATTTTTGCTTTTCTGAATTTATCTGTACTTATTTTTGCTTATCTAACCTTATTCGACCTTATTCAACCTTATTTGAACTTATTTAAATTTTTTTTATATGGACTGAAAATAAGTTGAAAAAAAAAGCCCTCTTGGCTCAAACCCATAAACCTCACCCTTGAAAAGTTCCCAACCTCGTTATATAATAAGCAAAAACCAAATCCAAACGAGAACCATAACAAACAAAGAAAGATACTGCAAGACTCAAGTCAGATACTTTAGCAACAAAGTAACTAATTAAAAATTTTGCTACTAAATACCCAGCATATCCATAATCCATTCATCATTCATCATTCATAATTCATCATTCATCAATATGATTGATTGCGATTACGTACCGCAATTGTGATCCACGTAGCTTGCAGCTTTAATTTATATATAGTTGTATCTCATTCAACACCATGGAAAGTATAAATCATACAAACCAAAGAATTCTATATTACGTATCAAGCTTCAAGATAATACTACTTTATTTTGCTCCCTACACCAGTAACAACACTAAGTTTTTCATGCAGATGAAAGGATTGGAAAAATCAAGTAAAAAAGGGATTAGTACTATTGAAATAAAATCATTGAAAGTGGGTCGAAGATGCTTTTATCCATCAGCTAGTCTTTGTAAATCGCAGATACTATTTCTGATCCTTTATGCTTTTACCGAATGCTGATGATTTGATGAATAAGGCCTATGTTAATGTATAAGTCGGATATCAACTAATTTAGTTGGTAGGTTTTTGGAGTCTTTATTTAAGATTTTGGATTGAATTATATCTACGTCATTATTATATAAGGCTTTATATATACCATGTTCTTAAATGTATATTATGATGCTTTACAACGTGAATAGTATCAATTATAAGTTGGTATAGCAGAAAGCAGAAAATCAATCCAAAAAGTTTTGAAGATAGCCATTATAAATTTTGTTATTTTACTTTGACTTTTTAATACTTGTCAATTTCTAACAAATATAATATTTTTATGTCTAAATATCTATCAAAGTATCTAGAAAGTAAAATAAATAAACAGAGCCATGTTTTATCTAGATTTTAGTCGTAATAGAAAGATTTCCTCCATGTGTGTCTTTTTAAGTATGCATGCCTTGTCCAATATATAAGCTAAAACTTGGTCATATAAAATCTGTTTAAGCTCTTCTTTTCGTATATTTTCGCAATATTTACATTTTATAGTTTTTACTTATGTGGTCTTCAAAAAATAAAAAATTACATCATTCCAACGTCAAAACGCCTTAAATTTAATTCTCATCCTATTTTCATAACTTTTTATGCATCGAAAAAATAGAAATATAATCATATAAAAAATAATTTAAGGATCGTAAAATGTCAAGAAGCATATATTAAAGGATGGGGAACCTTACTATTTTAGCAGCAAGACTTTGGTATCCCCCTAAAGTCTATGATCTAAAGCCATTTTCACTAAGATATTCAAGTTAACGGCTGATCAGAGACCCTGACCTAAATTTCAAACTATTATCTACACCTAATTTCATGGGCTTTTCAACCAATGAAAGCATGCCAAGTTGATGTCCCCATCAAGCACACATGCTGGGACAGATGAGACATGGCCCACAAGTTTAGCCAACTAAGCTAAATAATGCTTAATTGTCAAATATATAAGCTAAAAAGTTGATTAGACTAAACCTAAGAGCATAAGTCATATTGATATAAAATAATATGGGGACACGTGGGAGTATAAATGATCTATGATTGGGTAAAATGCCTTTTTCAAATTCCCTAATTAAGGAGGCTTAAGGTGACAGATATGAACAGTTGACTAATTCAATTTAATTAGATCTCTTAATCATATGGTGTTTGATGGATTATTCTGAATGGGTTTCCTAGACGGTTTAAACACCTTAATCAAAACATTTAGTGAATTGAGGCTCGACACGTGTTGTGTGTAATTTGTTTACTTTTTCTAAAAGTGGAAATATATTTATTCCAATTTTAGCATTTTGCAAGAGCTTAAAGAGGAAACAAGAAATTAGATCCTTTTATAGATATTGATTGATAATTTGCTATGGTGAAAGCAATAATTGAAAGAGATGAAAGCAAATCTAGATCAAATACCATCTCTTCAAGATTAGAAAGCTTAATAAATAATAATCATATCCTTCTGAATCATTGTGGTAGTGATTAAGTATGTACTGTACATGAAATTTAGATATTTAGCTAAAATGCACAAAGATTATTTCCCTTGATTTTATTGCTAGAATTCATAGGTTTTCTTCAAGTTTGATCTTTTACCGCAGAAAATACTTAGGTCTCGTACAGTTCATCTTAATTTATTTTTACCGATTTGTGTTATTTTTTTACTAAACTGGACTTATCTTAACTAAATATGGTTGTTTTAAGGTGAACTGAAAAGAATCTTAGGTCGTATTCAGTCCACCTTAAAACAAAAGTAAAAATAAGTTCAGTTCGGTAAAAATCATTAGTACAAAGAAGGAAAAAAACATGAATCGCTAAAAATGTTTAGTTTAGCAAATATAAGTTGGTTTCAACCAAAAATAAGTTTAGTTGCAAAAATAAGTTTGTTCAATAAGATTAAGTTGAACGAATAGTGGCTTGGTAAGATAAGTGTGAATGTGTGATACATAATATAGTTACAATTGATACATGTTTGAAAGTGAGGTGTAACTTGGATCAAATTTCAACTTACTTTTGTAAAGTAAGATGGTAAACTGCTCAGTCAATGATATACAAAAAAAGGGTATATGTTGTGAAATAGGGGTGAATGTGTTTGATTAGGGTGGAATAAAATATCGTCAATATAATATGAATGAGAAAAGAGACAATAAGCATAAATAATGACACATGGATTCAATGTGGTTAAGTCACTTGACTTACGTCCATGATGTGGGGGATTCAATTTCTTTAATCTTTAATGGAAAAACTAGAGGATTACAAAATAAGAGTATTGAAGAGGCTAAAGGTGTGAAATAAATGATAGCCTAATGGTTCCTTTTATAATATAAGGTAACCCTAATAAAACCCTTTACTAGCCGTCATATACAAGATAGAAAATCAGGAAAGTTAGGAATAAACATGTAAAGATATATCAAATAAGATAAAATCTCCTCTAAAAGATATATCAGTTTTCCTTTTTCTTCTTGGTAAATCGGCTGTAATAACCCGATTTTTAACCTTATTTTATTATTAAATAATTAAGATTATTAATTTAAATATGACCTTATTTATTTTAGTAAATAAGTATTAAGGTTCCTTATTAAAATATATATATTTATTAGATTTTTTTAAATGATTTTAATTGTAATTATTATTTAAGGAAATGAAATTGAGCCTTGTAAACTTATGGATCACTACTCATTAATCCATATCCAAGTAGTAAATCCAAAGCCCAACCCAAATGCCCCAACCAACCCAAAAGGAAAAGAAAAAAAAAGAAAAAGGGAAAAAGAAAAGAAAGAAAAAGAAATCAGATTTCAAGTTGTCATCTTCTTCATTCTTCCACCTCTTGCTTCCATTCTCCCTCACCATTGGAGCTTCATAGAGGCAAACTGATAAGCACAAGAGCAAGGGTGCAATCAGATAAGTATGCAGATAGATTCTCAGATAACTTTGCCCCAAATTAGACCAATTAAAATAGAAGAACAACTTCATTTTCATCCTTACTTCTTCATATCTATCCATTAGAGGTAGAGTTTGATTTGTGTTAGAACACCTCAAACTCACTATAAATAGGTAGCAATTTGCAATTCAATTCTCATAAGAAAATTTCTAAGCTTTCTTCCATCTTCATCTTCACAAGATTTCAGCCATTAAACTTGAGTTTAATCTTCCCAAAACCACCCAAAAATCCACCTAAAAACTCACCGGAAATCACTAGCAAAAGCCGCCACCTCCGACCACCAGCGAGCAGCCGGAGACTCGCCTGAAACTCGCCTAACACCACCAAGACTAACCGCCCACACGCAGCCCCTTCTCTTCTCTCTTTCCCATTCGTTTTCTCCAGATTTGCTGCTGCCCCTGTTGCCGTGTTATCTCGCAGACCACCACTAGGTCCGCCGCCCACAATCCCCGCCTGATCGACACCCTGCACCGCCATCTTCCCAACCGCCGCAGCCACACCCCTGCACGGGCTGCACCCCTGCTCTGTCTCGTTGCTCTTTGGTGAGTAGCATACATTTAGTCTGTTTTATTTTGGAAGTTTATTCTTTGTAAAGTCAACTTTCCACTCTTTGACCATTAATAATGCCATTTTAAGTTTAACACTCTTTCTATGATTCCTATTTTAAATCTCTATTATCAACACTATTATTGTTATTATTATTGATATTGACATTGATATTAATATTCATACTTATACTTTTATTATTATTATTATTATTATTATTATTATTATTATTAATTTCTAAAATAATCATAACTTATTATATACATTACTCATTTGTAACTCTCAAAATTATTTTACAATTTAATATAAATCTTATTAGATGAAAAATAATTTTATAAGTTTATTATATTAGTATTAAAACACCTATTATATAGATTTTAAATATTTAAAGGTCTCTAACTTAATTATATAATTTTGTATTTTAAAGAGAAAATCGCCCTCGGAGCTCAGAAGGAACTGATATCCAAGACTAAGGATTATTATTCTGCAAATCAAGGTAACAACTACTGCTAGTACCCGCAATTCCCTTGAAAATATAAGAAAGGGGTATAATGACGTAATAAATGATTTATGAATTTTCCTGAATTGCGGGATTATTTAAAGCATGATTTTATGTTTCATGAATACTGGAATATTGAAAAGTATAATTGAATGATGGAAATTTGAGATATTATACCTACTGAGGTACAGCTGAATGACTGAAAATACTGTATACTGCCTGTATAAATTAAAAGAGGTGAAACATGATAAATTCAAGTGAAAGAACTGGTTTGTTGGCTGTATATATATACTGACTGACTGATGGTCGTGCACGTACCGAGCTGTTTACTGTTATTACTGGGGCACTGGCCCGCTACTGTTATTACTGATGAGCACTGGCTCTTTTACTGGGGCACTGGCCCATTGTGGGAGACGTCCCACCAGCTGAAATACTGCCCAACAACCAGAATGAATTTGCTAAAAGGGAATGATGAATGATTGGGTTATACTGTAATCATGAATGTTTTAATTATTCTCTCTCTCCCTGTTTGCAAATAAAATGAATTGAAATGAATTTACGTTGCTAGAGTAGTCTGTTACTGAGTCTCTCGACTCATCCGTTTTTGTATTTATGTTTTAGGTACAGCTGGGGAAGACGATAACGAATAGTGGCGAGGATTCACTCTTATAAGTTTTAGTAGTTATTACCACTTGTGTTTCTTTTTGGTGAACTATAAGAATTACTAGAGTATTAGGTTACTGTTACTTAATGTAATAAGGTTCTTAAGTTACTTTGTTTATCACTTAATCAAGTTAACGTTAAAGTTTAATATATGGATGTTGCCTTGTATTTTCCTAACGGAGAATACGGCAGTAATGCCTCGGCCTAATAGGAATCTTCCGCTGCTATTAGTACCTTAATAAGGTAATTAGACGTCGGGGCATTACATCGGCAGATAAAGATTTCAATGCATATATTTTCCATAACAAATCTTTACCTTGAATTGAAATCCACGAATTAAACAAATTCCAAAATCCATGAAGCAATGCGCAACCAAAAATCCACGAAGGTGAATACTCCACCTTAAACAAAATACCCAATGCCTACCAACGTTAGGCAATCAAAATCGGAGACCTCTATAACTTGTGAACCGGTGCGTTGCCGAACACAAAATGCAAAACTTGAACCATCACATGGCCTAGATTGAGATAATATTGCCACAACGCCAAGTATAATACTCAAATTCACCCAACTCTCTTGAAAATATTTCTTCATCTCAATAATGAACCACAACAATTCTAGAAATTAAATTACATCAAAAAAAATTCTAAATCGTAATTGTACTTAATAATCATAAAAGTACCTTAATTGAGATAAGAAATAGCATAACTAGAAATATTATTCTAATGCAAAACCAAAAATTGCAACTTTATTACAAAAGAAATTTAACTTAAACTCCAAAATAGAAATCATCACGGTTTCTCTTTATACCAAGATCTCAAAGGCATGAATCAAAAACTGATCGTAGAAAACCGCAGCCAAATTCAAACAAGGAGTTCTGTCTGTTTAGATACCATTTCATAAACAGTGAATACGCAAAATCCAAAGATTTGTGAATACCAGATTGTCAAATTACTTTTTGTTGAACACCAAATTGAAATATCTATATTTTTAGACATCATCTCATAATAGAGTTTCATATAGCGTAAGCTTGAACCTTGATGGAATGCAAGGGAACACTAAGTAAGAGGGATTTGAATTGAGTGGCTAATTTAAATCGACTTTTTGCAAAAGCAAACTATATGGCATTGTGACACACTGTGCCACGATTGTCATATTACGTTTTTCACTTTCAAACTTAATACACTGTTGTGACACAATTAAGAAGCGGAAATAATAGATTGGACATACCTATTTACCATGGTACAATCCCAACTTTGAGATCTACGTCCACCCTACCTATTCTATTACTAATATTCAACTCAAAAGATCAATTATTTGAAACAAACTAGTTTCCTCCACTTAACTCTAAATATTACTAATCAAGTTGGAAACACACCCAAATACAACTTCACACCTTCTATCAACGAATTAAAGAAAGATTTAAAACCCTCATTACAAATGCTTCTTAGATAATCGAATTCGAGGATCAATAGGAACACTTTTAATTAACTGTAACATTGTGCCATGCTCTGTGGTACTGGGGATCCATTTTCAGCTTTTGTAAACACACAAGACTGATTTTTTTTCTTGAAAACGTGTAACTTAGCAGTAGGCGTTTTTTTGCTTTTAAAGATCAAACCTAGCCTACTTCAATTCTTCTCAAAGATAAAACTATCTTGTAACAAGATTTATCTTATTCAGGGCCGTCTAAGGCCATGTGAAGGGTGAGCAACCGCACAAGGCCCCAAAATTTTAGCCCCAATTTACTAAATTTTCGCCCAAGTAAAAAAAAACCTATTTACTACATCTTGACGCGTGAGACAGTATATAATAACTTGAAGTAGCATCCTCTCCTCAGGAAACTTTCATTTAATCATTTAATGTCTTTCAATTCTCAAATCCAAACTCCATAATACTAAATACTCATTTACTTCTGAACTTCTCCATGAAACAATGCTCGTCTCTTTCTCTTCTCCATGTTCAAGCTTTACATTTTTCCATCTAAAACAATTGAACAACCTTAATTTTTCTATTTGATTAGCCGTTTGTGAGTTTATCCCCAATTTCTATGTAACATGCACTACTAGAAAAAGGGCCTTTAACAACAACTTATTAACGACGAAATGAAAAATTTTCTCGTTAAATATGTTTAATGATGACAAAAATATTGATAGTCGTTATTATTATGAAACTAAACTAAAACTTTCACTAATACCGTCGTTATATTGTTAATGAGCGGAATAATAAGATATTTAAAAAATCTGGCCGTTAAAACAAGGCAATTTCCACACGCGGGATTTCATGAAAATAGTTGCTAAAACTTAGAGAGAGAGAGACGGAATTCAACCCCATCGCCATTTCTCAAGACCTACTGTTCCATTGAGTTTGAGAGAAGGAGAAGCAATTGAAGCCCATCGTCGTTTCTCTGACCTAGAGTTGCATTGATTTTGAGAGGGAGAGGGAATTGAACCCTGCGCCGTTCCTCTTCACATTCTCATCTAGAGTTCAATCAATTAATTTCATTGATTTTGAAAGGAAACTGGTAATTCTCCTGTTCTTCTCATTTTTCTTTGTTATAATTTGATTGTAATCCTTTAAAAATCAGACTTTACGCCATAATTCAACTCCAATTGGCTTAATTGATGTTGTTCGACCATAGTTAAATCAATTGGCTTAATTGGTCGTTTAATTGATGTTCTTCGCCATAGTTCAATCAATTGGCTTAATTGGTCGTGTCTCTGCAGTTCCTTTGCCGCCTTTCATGTCAATTATGGTTTCCTCACTTCCTTTGCTGCTCCTCTGTATCCTATTACACAGGTTTGGCATTATGTTTCTCTTTTTTTCTTCTAGGAATTATGTTAAAGTTTTCAAGTGTTAAATTTTGGATTATTTGGTCAATCTTGTATTTGTTTGTGTTCTCTCTTTTTCTACTCGAAATTTATTATTTCATGATTAATGGGTATATATGTTTTATCAGAATTTGGTGTTCTTTGATCCAATTAGTGTTAAAATCTTTGGATGATTTGAGATTTCCTTGGTGTTCTTTATGTTTTTTAGTTGAATTTTGTTGTTTCATGTAATGGGTTCATGTTATTTTTTACTGAGTAATTTATGTGACGGTTTATTTTTTTGGAGAACAGAGCTCCGAGTGTAGATGTTAGCAGTATGAATGTTGTTTGTGGTGTTTGTGTTGTTCATATGTGTTGTAAGTTCATGGCTTACAGAATCGTTGCTTCTGAAAATGGCTTCAAAATCATGTATGTCATTGCTTATAAAACTTATTGTATTGAGCTGATTCATCACGATTATATATAAAACCTTGGATTCAATTCCTCTTTCCATTAGCTTAAAGAATTGGAGTTTATGTATTAACAATGGCTTACAGAACGCAGCCCACCAAAAGTCACAGAAAAATACAGTAAGTTCATGGCTTACAGAATCGTTGCTTCTCAAAATGGCTTATAGAACGGAAAATGGCTTATAAAATCATGTCTATCATTTCTTATAAAACCTACTGTATTGAGCGAATTCGTCATGATTATATATAAAACATTGGATTCAATTCCTCTTTCCATTAGCTTACAGAATTGAATTTTATGTATGAACAATGGCTTACAAAACGCCGCCCACCAAAAGTCACAGAAAAATACAGTAAGTTTATGGCGTACCGAATCGTTGCTTCTGAAAATGGCTTATAGAAATGAAAATGGCTTATAAAATCATGTCTGTCATTCTGATTCATCATGATTATATATAGAACCTTGGATTCAATTCCTCTTTCCATTAGCTTACAGAATTGAATTTTATGTATGAAGAATGGCTTACAGAACACAACCCACCAAAAGTCACAAAAAAATACAGTAAGTTCATGGCTTACAGAATCGTTGCTTTTGAAAATGGCTTATAGAACGGAAAATGGCTTATAAAATCATGTCTGTCATTGCTTATAAAACTTACTGTGTTGAGCTGATTCATCATGATTTTATATAAAACCTTGGATTCAATTCCTCTTTCCATTAGCTTATGGAATTGAATTTTATGTATGAACAATGGCTTACAGTTGCTGCCCACCAAAAGGAAGAAGAAAACGGAACTTCCAAATTTCACTTCAAATCACATTAATAGATAGTAGATGATTGAAGACATTGAAAACGAAACTCAATGGGTATGCTTTTGAACTGGAAATAGGAGAATAAATAGTAGTTCCTTTCTTCAAGAAAGGATGATAAGGTAAAAACCAAAAACAAAGTCTTTTGTAAACAACAAGTAGTTAATTAGTTTTGTTTTCCTTGCTTTTGTTGATTGGAGGGTTGCACAAGTAGTTAATCTTAATTTCCTTTTATCTCTCTTCATTCTCGTCTCTGTTAAATCAACAAGCATTAATAGTATACAACTTCATCTTTAGCTCTTATTCGAGTCACAATTTCTCAAAAAAAGGCAACCTAAACCAACAATCTAAATTGAATCATAATAATGTCTGTCATCTTTGTCTGATGAGCTAGGTTGTTAATAAGTTCTTGTCATATATATATATATATATATATATATATATATATATATATATATAGTACACATTATGGAAATGGGGAAAATTTTGAAAAGCAAATAAAACAACTGACTTCTATAATAACATGGTGCAACTTAGTGTAAAAAATTATATTAGTTTGTGTTCTCACTTTGTTAAGGATCTATTTTTTGTAGTTGTTTTGACATTGTCGATAAGAAAGTAGAACATCGCCCCATCAAAACATCTTGAAGAAATGGATAACTTACTCATTAGATTTTTCTTTTGGGAAGTTTTGTGAAGTTTAGCATGCAAATCATTGTATGTATGCCATTGAATGTAGGTGAGTTGTTTGTTCATTGTTTTACGTGTAGTTATAATTACTCTTGTTGATTTTTTTTAGCCAAGCCCATAATTGAGTTAGCCAATATTTACAAGTTACCAACACTTGACATGAATAAATCCAGCTAGTGCCATTGTGATGAAACTTGGACGGCATAGATGACAAAATCAGCAGTAATAAAAAGTATAAAAAAAACATGTATGAAAGTCATATCGTAGAAGAATTTAATTGAAATGTTATCTTGTTTTCTTTGCAGATTGTTTTGGTTCTTTTATTCAACTTGTTTTCTTCTAACTTGGATTAAATGGTACCGGATAAGGATTGGATGGCCATTGAGGATTACATTAATGACAAAGCATATGAAGAGGGAGTTAATAGTTTTTTAGATTATGCTTTTCAAAAATTGGGAACAAGACAATTCTTTGCCCGTGTCGTAAATGTATGAAGGTAGAGTCTTATGATAATGAGAAAGTGTGTGAACATCTATTGGTTTTTGGAGTAGTCAAAAGATACAGATCATGGTATCATCATGGGGAGAGATTAGATGAGGCCCATCGCATGTCTGGCGACGATGATGATCATGAGGCGAGTGACAACGAAGATGGTGTTCAGCGATTCTCAGGGATTTTTCCCCACAATTCAATCATGATGATACCTCTGTTGATGCCATTCCTAATGATGAAGAGCCAAATGATCAAGTTAAGAGTTTTTATAAACTCCTAGACGATTCACAGAGTTCGATTTATGAAGGGTGTAAGACTTCCAGGATGTTTGCCCTCTCAGAACTTCTTCATATCAAGACTCTTGGTCGTTGGAGTAATGATTCATTCACTATGCTTATGAAATTCTTGAAGAAGAAGCTCTTACCCGCCGAATCTAACTTGCCAGATTCCTATTATGAGTCAAAGAAGATGATGAAAGACCTTGGATTGTCATATGAGAAAATTGATGCATGTGCTAATGATTGCATGCTATTTTGGAAGGAGGATGTGGGGCTGGATGCAAGCAAAATATGTGGCCTCTCAAGATGGAAAACTGATAGGCGTAATGGGGATGTGAAATGCAAGACAAATGGTGGAAAAATACCCCCAAAAGACATAATGATACTTCCAACTGAAGCCGAGGTGGCAAAGATTATTTATGTGCTCTAAGACTGATTCTTTAATGAGTTGGCATCACGGGAAAAGGAAGAAAAATGATAATATGAGGCATCCGGTCGATGGATCTGCTTGGAAATCATTCGACAAAAGTCACTCTGATTTTGCTCTAGATCCTCGTATGTCAGGCTTGGGCTTGCGAGTGATGGTCTTCAACCCTTTGTAAATCGAAGTGTTCCATAAAAGTCGTAAAAAAGGCAATGATGAGCTTACGAATAACGAGACAACCCAAAAATATGTATGTTTCTCGAATGCTTTTGTTTAAGCATTATCAACTAGCTTTATTTATAGATCACTTTTAGGAATATGGTATGATTACTGCTAACAAATATAGTTAGTGCACTTGAAAAAATGGTGGAATACTAAGCTTTAAATACAAGATTTGGATTTTTTTTATAATGATCAACTTTTACCATATTGTAGAATGAAATGCGAGAGATAAAGGAAAAGAATCCATCACTTTCTAAAGTCGAGGTAATTCTCATATTTAAACACATTTAACTTATAGTGTGAGGAAAATAATTCATCACTTTTGCCATGTTGTGCTCCAAGTGTGAGGTCAAATAATAATGGATGTTCATTGGGATTTTTTTTAGAATTCCTAGATCCTGGTGTTTCTAGCAAGATTCTTATGAGCTTGGATGATCCTGCTGATGTTGTCCGCGCTAAATCCGTGTGCAAAACATGGCGTGATTTTGGTAAACATCCGTTGGACAGTTGGTTTGTCGAAATAGTGAACTCTGGTAGCAAGATTCTAACGTGTTTTTAGTTGGTTTTCTTTTACCGATTTAATGAGAACTCCCATAAATTGTCCTCTAGATTACTTAGCATTGAAAATCCTTAGATTTGAGTTTGAAGCCATTTGTTATTAGGAAAAAAGACTTTATCCACTCTCTAGCCTCTGGTATCATAATAGCCTTTTACCATATAAGGCATCTTAGTGATGTGTATTTATGTTATACAGGAAAGCAACACAACTATAACAGACACATGTTTAGAAATGTTCCTTATTAATTAGCACCACAACTATAACAGACACATGTTTAGAAATGTTTCTTATTAATTAGCACCACAGACATATGTTTAGAAATGTTCCTTATTAGCACCACAACTCAAATAGCTTGTTTGACCTGTTTATCTCATTGTTTTGTGGCCAACTCTATGTTTTTCATATTTTTCTATATTCACCTGTTTATCAAAAGTGGTAGCAGTATCAATATCATTGTTGTTAAACTTTTAGATCTAGAATTGAACATGACAAGCAACTCAATTTGTAGGTCGTACGATAATTTTTTAACCCCAAGTCTCAAGACCGAGTTGTGGGGTTAGGAGGAGGAGTGAAAGTTAAAGATATTAGAAGTCCTCAACCTAGCAGAGAGGATCTTCAAGCTGAGCTAACTGCTACTAAAAAGAAAATTGAAGTTCTATTAAATAGTATAGAGTTAATTCAAGAAGAAAACAAGCAGCTTGTAGGTAGGGTAGGTTTAGTGGAATCTCGAATGCAGGCTTTTCTAGATTTAGTGGCTAGACAGCTTAATGTTCGTATTACTTCAGATTCCGAGTTGCACCAAACAGGTATGTTCAATTAAAATGTATTCATTCTTTAAAGTTCAATTTAATACTAAGCTTTGGATGTAACTCATCACGAAAGCATAGAATAGTAGACATGTAAAGACTCTTTAAAGTCGGTTTTCTTTGAAGCGTGGGGGAAGAGACGAGATATATGTACGTGCTATGGCGTGATATATATGCTGAAGATGTTGATATATGTGTTGGGATAAATTTTTAGCTGAATTACAGGTTTATAACAACAATGGCAATTGCATATGTTTTGGTTTATTTGTATAAATGGGGAAGTGCTGCCGAAATTTTTCGAAATTTTGGAAATGGATGAATGCATTATAAGTGATTAATTTTATAAGACTCTCTAATGTATACGTATTGCGATTCTAACTTATGTTCTTTTGGCTTTGTTTATTGTAGGTACTAAATGATATTGGAATTAGTAAACGAACGAGATAGAATGGAATCTGTTTAATGCATTTTTTGTTTGTCATTTGCTTAGACATATTTTGTGATTTTAAGTGCTATAACTCATGTAATAAGTACTAGTATTACTAGAGTGAAAGTTGTTTATGAATTTTTACCACATTTATTTAAGAGATCAATAAAGTTTCAATATTTTTGGTTTTGATATTCAATATAATATATGGTGGACTTGTTTATAAGTATAACCTTTCAATCATGAGATTATTAATTGATTTCCTTATTATCACAATATAGGGAAGCGTCAATGTATAGGAGCGGGAAATAATTCTTATTATGAAGTTTAACGACAAAACCTTGTCATCGTTATTGAAAAAATTTAAAAAGAGTAGTGACTGTTGGGATATAATTAACGACGAAAAAAAAATATGGTCGTTGTTATTGTTTTGGTCATTTAAAAAAACATAATAACGACCATATGTTAGTTCGTCGTAAGTAATTAACGACTACTTTATCTCCCCGTTACCTTGTCGTTATTAAGTAACGACAAGTCACATTCTTGTCGTTAATAAGTAACGACGGGACTCGTCTCGTCGTTAATACGTAACGACGGGTCTTGCCTCGTCGTTAATGAATAGAACTTCATTTTTTCCGTTAATGAATAGAACTTCATTTTTTCCGTTAACGAAGGGACCTATTGCAACCAAATGACGACGAGGTTTTTTCCGTCGTTAAAAGTTTTAACGACCTTTTGGGCTTTTAACGACAACTTTTTCCGTCGTTAAATGTCCTTTTTCTAGACATATGTCTTGAATTTTGTTTGGAAAAAAACAACTTCTATTTATTGTATGAAATTTTAATTTTGATATCAATATATATATATAACGAAAAAAATTTTAACCTTATGGAGCCTCATATTAATTTCGCACTGGGCCCTCAAATTATACAAGACGGCCCTGATCTTATTCCTTAACAAAAGGAATAATATCTTATTAAAAGAAAAGAGTTTACCTTTAAAAAGTGATTTCTAAAATCTTTTATTTATATTTTTAAAATTGAAGATCAGATTTTCTAATGTTAAGAAAATCGAAAATCTTTCTTCTTAGAAATCTTTATTGTGAAAACTAATTTTGTTACTTAACGATAAAGATTTCATCTTTTATCTTTATCTAACAAAACCTGTTTTTACCAAGATTATCCCAAAAAATAAAAAAATTTATTTTCTTTTAAGTATTTTTGATGACAAAACTGATTTTTCCCGACAAAACGTTTTTTGCTATTCTTCGCAAAACAATTTTTAACAATTCCAAATCCCCTTCAAATATGAATTTAACATAACTCATTATTTCTTAACACATAAGAAAATAATTCATCACCGTAAATTCACATTATAATATTAGCACATAGTTTCAATTAGTTAATTACAACATAAGAAGTATGTAACTAGTCCTATTGTCCCTAGCTTCTTTCCATCCGTTACTTGAGCTATCATGAATGAAGTCCATGCTATCTTTCACTTAGAACTTTGTTCATACAGCAGAATGTTTTAATACAAAATGTTTATCATCATCAAAATAATACGGAGTTAGAATCCCAAAAAACCTTTGACATTTTCGGAGCAAAAGTATTTGAATAGTCAGAAAACATTTCATAATTTCCTAGTCATCAATTAAAAAATCTCAGGATATCAAATTATACTACTTTGTACAATCAAATTATACACCGTACATAGACCCTCATTATTTATATAATTTCTTTGCTCCATATTAATTGCAATCTTTGAAATTTCAAACTATTCATGCATTCTCCTTAATTCTAATATTATTGTAATGTATGAATTAGATAACCATAGTTATGTTGATTCTTGTTAGATTTTTTTCGATTTATACATTTTAAAAATGAATATCTTATATCTTTATCTTATAGATAATTAAAAATATTAATAGCTTTATAAAATTGTGTATCTAAAGATGTAATACTCTATATATTGCAATAAATATAGAACGGAGTAAGTATGATCCTAGTATGTAAACCAACATGACCATATTCTCATGGATCACACATATATAGTTGTGTTCCTACTTCTTCTCTACGTTGAACTTTGAATGACATAAGTCCCATAAAGCAAAGTAGATTGTCCTAACTAAATCATGGAGCCATACTTATCCAAACTTTGATAAAAAAAAGAAATTCCAATCCATAGAATGGGCAATATATGCTGTTTTTCTCTTCTCATAATAAAACTTTTGTTGTGGAACTCCCAAATTAAAATTGTACAATAGTGTCCAATGATGAATGACGGATGCTAATCAATCTTTTCACATGTGCATATAAATTTAGATATTTAGTGGAACTAATGGTCAAATTTAACAATAAAATACTAAAAAAAAAACCATTATATCATTTGAAAAATAGGAAATTTAAATTTAAATTTAAATGGAGTCAAATAACTTTGTATCTCTATACTATAAGGGAAGAGGGGGCGTGGATACCAAAATTAAGAAAAGAAAATAAATAAATAAAATGAAACAAGGAAGTTATTAAGTGTAATTAAGCTTTATTTCCAAACTTAGGTATCATATTTTTAGCAAAAGATGGTTAAAACTTTAAACTAAAATATCTAAAAATCTACAAAGTAAAAATTATTTAAAAAAATATCCATTGTTATATTTTCTTGAGATCTATAAATAGACACACACTTTGCTATATTTTTATATATTTTTTAATTTTTTAATTTTCAAATACATGAGTAATTGATTGCTCATGAGTGAAGGTGCATTTGATGGAATTAATCATGAAACATGATACAGTATTTTAGGATGAGTGAGAAAGTGGTAGAGGGAGAGGGGTGATGTATTTTTGACATCTTCCATTAATCTTTTGTAAGATTTTCTAATCTACTCTCGAATATTTATTACTCTTTTTTATGTATTTTAATTGTTTAACTATTTAAAATCCTACAAGATTACAATTACACCCTGTAATAAAACAAAATGAATAAAATTTAACAATTATTTTTAAAAGTATGAAAAATATGTATACACTTCACTGGAGAGATTACAATGTACTTTCTCCCATATATTTAACATGAAGCACGCGTCGCGTGTATATTTGGCTAGTATGAGTCTATGATAATATATCATCCGTACTAGTGAAAAAAAGTTTATTTCTGTTTGTTAAAAATTATAGGATGGTCCAAAAATGAAGAGCTTTTTGGTGTATCATAACTCGGAGAAATAGTCAAAATTGTTATGAACCCATGCTAAGATGTTACTACTAGGAGTAATTTCTAACAATTTGCAGCCACAAAACGGTGATGAGAAAATTCCAAGGGAGTATCATGTTGATGCTATTATTCACAGAAAAGATGTTAGTCACCTTTCCTTTTGTAGTTATAGGAAGCAATTTGGTCGGTTTTGGATTCATTTTCTCTAGTCCTTTAAATTGGTTGGGGTTGGGGGAGAATGCATCGAAAATTAAAAGATTATCTCCAACTTTGAATCTTCTTGATTGGATTAGCACCACTGCACCAATGAAAGATATGTTTAAAGATGAGATAATTTAAATGGTCTAATCTATTTGGTCTAACAAAAGAAAGGAAGAAATAAAATACAGAAATTTCTTGAGATTACCATGAGTTTGGGAAAAATGTTTAAGTTAGATATGTGCTTTTTATTATCTAAGGTAGTGTTAAGGTTACGATATTTGTCCAAAATGACCCCGCTCTTGCAATAATATTTTCCTATCGATTTACTTTTAGTGAATTGAAGTTAATCAACTGACTGAAACTAGGTTTGACTGATTGAAACTAAGTTATACCAATGGAAACTAATTTATTTAGCATAGACTAAAATATGCTATACTACAATGAAGTAGAAAATTATACCCCAAAATACTACTATGTAAGAACAAAAACGAACATACGATTTGTCAACTTGACCAGAAGGCCCATAACAGAAGACTTAAGGGTTCAGCCACGACAGTTGACAATAGGCCCATAAAATAATGCAGGCCAACACACGCCTATATGACGAGGGTAATCACAACCATCAGCATCTAATAACGAAGTCAAATTAGAGTTTTGACTCTATAAATAGACATCTTAATCATCATTAAGAGGTATGCAGTCGCAATACCTTAAACCTAATTACTAATTAAACTAAACACTCTTGCTTACTTAGGCATAGGTGGGACGTTCCTCGGAAACACCCTTGAGGCCAGGTTTGTTCATCTTGCAGGTTCACACCAGCCGTCACTCAATTCTAGCAGTCAAGGTCAACTCCACAGAAACAATTTGGCGCCATATGTGGGGGAAGATCTTCATATATAGTCAACCAGAGAATAGTGATGTCCAACGGTGATTATGACGATCAAGTTTCTCCGAACTCCACTGGATCAGGTGAATAGGGTATGCACTCAAAGCAGCAAGAGTAGGAGGATCATCCCGTGAAAACAACTCTAGCCATGGCCAGGAAGATTATTGAAAACCTTCCTGAGTCCTCACAGACATCCATTCACGGAAGAACAACTTCCTAGCACGATAGATGTCATGAAGAATTTCCTCACTGCCTTCATTCAGGCTTCGGCACAATAACCTTGGCGTATATAGGGAGTATATGGCCATGAAGAACGCGATCAACCTTGGTGTAGCACTAGAAAAGGCAGATGAGTACATCATAATCGAGGAATTCAATAAAACAATAGCCGAACCATATGAACAATTCCCGACTAGAAAAGGCTAAGAAAAGGAGAACATAAGAGAGAGACAGAGAAATCAAGAATGGTCGACGAGGCGAGCTACAGAAAAGAGAAGAGACAAGTTCAATGACTATACGCCTTTATTGGCATCTTGGTCGAAAATATGCTTTACACCAGAGTGATAAAATGTGGCAACGACCTCGTAAGATGCATTATAAGCATCAAGACAAGTCAAAGTCGTGTGACTTCCATGAAGATTATGGTCACACAACAAATAACTGCCAAGCCTTGGAAAATAATGTTGAAGACTTGGTCCGACGAGGGTATTTGAAATAGTATTGGGACTTTTCCAAAGACAGAAGGACCAACAAAAAGCTAAGGAGGAGGATGACCCTCCTCTCTCCTTAGAAGAAAGTAATAAAGGTGGCCCTAAAGGTGAGATCTATGTGATATGAGGAGGGCCAAGCCCTATTGGTGCAAACAAGGCCCACTTGTGCAAGCTAAGGCATCAAATCAACTTCAGTTAGTCACCGACCTATATCCGTCCAAGCCACCAGCTCTAGAGGTTAACTTCTCCAATGAGGATTATAGGGGGATCGTATACCCCCATGATGATCCCCTGGTCGTCTCCCTAAACATCGCGAACCATACATTTCATAGAATTTTAGTGAATGACGGAGGTTCAGTCAATATCATCTTTGCCTCCACGTTCAACAAGTTGAACATCTATCGCAAGTTCTTCAAAGTTGTCAACTATCCATTAATAGGCTTTATTAACGCGTTAATAGTTCCTGGCGGTTTGATAATGCTCCATATCACGATAGGCAAAAAGGAATATGCAAGGAACATTATGACTGCTTTTCTTGTGGTCAGCATATGACAGGCTAAAGTCATATCACCTAATCAAAGATAAATCCTAAGTCCTTTAACAATGGTAGTCAAGGGAAGTAGGGTCGAATCCACAGAGAGACAGCGTTTCCAAGTTAATATCCAGCTAAACAACTACTCCAGATAAAATCAGAGAGAAATCAATTGAACTACTAATTAAACACTAGAAAGTAATATAAAGAGAGATTTACTATGAATTAAAGGTCTAGGGAATTAGTTCGGTCCACCATGCTTATACCAATCAAAGGATCAAACAACTATCAGAACCTAGGTCAGGAATCGATAGATTAGAGCACATGCCAAGCTATGGTTAAGTCTCAACGCCCATAATTCAACATACGCCACATGTTCACTAACGTAATCAGAATTACTGATGTGTACTAGACCTCTAAAAGTAGGACGGATTTGTGTAAACAATTATTAACCTCAAGCAATCAATGAAACTGCGCAACAACATTAATTACTCAATAAGAACAAATCATACCATAATAACCAATCTAATCAAACCCTAGAAACTAATAGCAGTTCAAAGTAATCAAGGTATAAACATGGCTTTCCTCCCTAAATCCCTAGAATTTAGACTACTCAGACATAATCGAATGAACACTAATAAAACTAATATGAAACCCTAACAATTGCATCATGAATGAATCAATAATTAAACTAAGCAATCAAAAGTTTATGAAAGAGATTAAGAGTAAAGAAAAGTACCAATTGACGGAAAGCAATAACCTTTATTGAAATCAATCTGAGGTTCATTCACCTCTTGAACTAATCTAAATGTTTAAACTAAACTAATGAAAGCTGAAAATAATATGAATAAAAGATGTCTCTAAAATAATGAAGCTTAGCTGTTTAGAATAACCCCTAAAATCTAATTAAAAACAAATAAAATCGATGAAATGGGCCACCACCCGATAGGGTCGGGCGCCCACTGCCCAATCGGGCCGTAGCACACAACAGCCCAGCACTGCCTTCCTTCACGTACGCAACAGCAGTAATTTTTGGGCCTGCCCGATCGGGTGGGCTTGCTCGATCGAGTTGATGCACAAAGCCCAGCACATTTCCTTCACATAATCACCTTCATCCACTTGGGAGTCTCACCCGATCGGGTCGGGCAAGGGTTTCCCGATCGAGCCCGAAACTCCATCACCCGATCACAATATTCTTTGCCCGATCGAGCCATATTTTACCCGACCAAGGTACGGGGCAGCTCCTTTTGACTCTTTGACTCTCAATTCTTCACGTTTAGAGGTTTCGGGACCACATAAACCTTCTATCAGGCTCGTGATGACTTCTACGTGCCTCATAACAAGTCGCAAAGCTGTGGTTGTGTCCAAATAGCTCGGAAATAAGGAGAAAACTCCCTAAAGCCTGCAATTCAACACTAAAACACAAAACCACGACTATATACGATAATTAGTATAAAATAGCTCCGAAGAGCTCCATTGACGCACGATTTAGCTCATAAATAAGGGGAAAAACTCTATATAAATACATGATATCAGCATACAACATGATTGTTAACTCTGGTCCATGAGACGCAAGTAGTGGTATCAACTTACCATCTCGCAATGGCATATAAACCTGACCTCGGTAAGGTGAAAAAGTTAAAAAGAGAGGTGGCGGGATCTTGCAATCTGACAGCAGTGAGGCAGCCTCAGTAACACGTTGTAAAAAGAGCTGTGAAGGGACTAAAAAGACCAAGTTCATCCAAACCTCAACATCATAAGATTGACGTTAGGCCGGAGGACCAGCCACGGGCTCAACCTAATGGTGAAATAGAAGAGGTAGTCATGGACAAAGCAACGGGAAGGACCATCAATATTGGCGCATATACGCAGTTAGATATGTAGATAAACTTAATTAGCATTCTGAAGAGAACAAGGATGTTTTTGCATATGCAGCCAACGACGTGCAGTTTCCTTTGCAGAGAAAAACAAAGCCTTAATGTGAACAAGCAGTTTCCTCCGCAGCGAAAAACAAAGCCATCATTGAAAGTAAGGAAACTCTTGTACGCATGCATGTGTGAGCCCTACGACTATCTAGAGTGGTTGGCAAATGTCATAAGGGTAAAGAAGGCTAACGGGTCATGGCGCATTCACTGATCTTAACCAATCCTTCCCAAAAGACTATTTTCCACTACGCCGCGTTAATCAGTTGGTTGATGCCACTAGCAGGAATGCTAGGCTCAGTTTCATGGATGCATTTTCTTGGCTATAACAAAATTTTCATGTACATGCAAGACAGACCAAAGACATTTGCATCCTTGAGGGAAGTATAAAGTTAAGTTCAATCCTAAGAGACGCACATTCGAAGTTTGTGCAAGCAAATGTCTATTGTTCATGGTCAGCCAAAGGAGTTTGACACGAATCTAAAGAAATCAAGGATGTTATAAACATATCGAACCTAATTCCATGAGAGATATACAGAAGCTAACTGGAAGAAAGGCTTCATTGCCCACGTTCATCTCAAAGTCAGTAGAGCGAGCATTACCCTTTTTCAACATACTCAAGGGAAATAAGGAATTGAAGTGGGAAAGAGAACAATATCAGGCATTCCGGGAAACAAAACCTGTCAACTTTGCCAATAATGGCACGACCCATGACAGGCGAGATGATGTACTCGTACTTTGCGATAACAGAAAAGACAATGAGTGCAGTATTGTTTAAGGAAAAAGGCACGATTCAATGACCCATCTACTTCCTGAGCCACACCTTGGCCGACGCTAAGATGAGATACCCTTTAATAGATAAGGTCACATTCACAATATAGGTAGTGGCGAGAAAGCTTCGCCCTTATTTTGATGCACACCCTGTCACGGTATTGACCTATCTGCCACTAGAGAAAGTCTTTGAAAAGCGGGATACCTCCGGCAAATCGGTCAAGTGGGAGGTAGAGTTATCTGGGTATAGAATTAAATTTCAACCTAAAACAACAATAAAGGCTAAAGCCCTGGCATATTTTCTTGTAGAATCCTCACACCTAGAAGAGAGCAACACGGATGATAAAAGAATACGGGAGCCTTACACTGATGGATTGTCCATCGTTGAGGGGAAGGCACTGGCCTTGTCTTGTTAGGCCTAAAGGATTTTTTTAGTATGAGCTCAAGTTTCATTTTCCTGCTTCAAAAACGAGGCTTAATATGATGTCATGGTAGCTTATAGACTCACAACTTGTGGCAAAGCAAATAGAATGAGAATTTGAAACTCAAAAAGAGTCGATGACAAAATACTTGGCCTAGGTTAAAAGCTTGATCTCAAACTTGAGGACATTTGAAGTGGAGATGATCCATCGTTCGCATAACCATCAAGCGGATGCACTCTCCAAGTTAGCAAGCTCGTACTGCTAGAATTTAACCGCCACAAAGCAGCATCGTCAAAGAAGTAGAGGCGATATTCGACATAGCGACTGAAAAGTGTTGGATGGATCCCATCATGGCTTACAAGCAAAAAGGGGAATTACCCGAAGATGTTGTGGCGGTGAGAAAAACCAAACTGAGATCGTCGAGGTTCTGTTTGCTAGAAGGTGAGCTTTACAAAAAATCGTTCTCGACACCGTTTTAAAGCTCATTGTCTCCATAGAAGATGACTATGTTTTACGAGAGATACGCTTCGGAATCTGCGAGAACCATATATGTGGTCGAACCTTATCACATAAGGAATTGCGTGTAGGATATTATTATGCCCGACCATGTTGAAACCCTCCAAGGAGTTAGTCCGGAATTACGAAAAGTGCCAAGAAGCATGCACTTATGATCAATCAACCCAGCAGAGATCTGCAGCCCATCTTATATCCTATACCTGTTGTCCAATGGTGGATGGACATTCTGGGACCCTTCGTCCAGGCAACCCATCAGAAGAAGTTCCTAGTATTTGTTGTAGACTTCTTTACTAAGTGGATCGTGGTTGAGCCGTTAGCCCACATTACATAGCAAAACGTCTAGTTATTCATCTGGACAAACATTCTCACTAGGTATAGAATACCCCCACTATTGTATTTGACCATGTCTGTGGGACTATCTTGATGACTTCAAAATCAAGTTTGCATACTCAGTAGTGTTACAACTATAGAGTAATGGACATGCTGAAACCAAACAAACAAAATCTAGCAGACCTTAAAAAGTGACTCGATGACCAAAAGACAAAGTTGCTAGAGGAACTCCCTCTTACATTATTGTCCTTGCGAAAACTAGAAAGAAGCTACTCTTGAGACACATTTTTAAACATTCTACGGCTCCGAGGCAGTCTATACCTGTTGATATTGGGGTGAAAATGATAAGGGTCGGCCTATATGACCTAGAGATCAATAAACAAACCCAAAAAGCGGGCGTAGATTTCATTTTATCAGACTAGAGAAGTAGCACACTTGCGCCAGTTATATATCATACACGAGTCAATCGAGCTTATAACTGGCGCGTGCGCGCCACACACTTAAGAGTTGGAGACCTCGTGCTCAAGAGTGTGGCCACAATCGGAGTAGTAAAAGTGGCCGACAATATCTATATCAACTAGGAGGGGGCATACCAAATCTCTAATGAATTGCAACCCGAAACTTAGAGGCTGTAGAGGTTAGATGGCAAGGGACGACTGTTGAGGTATTAGAATTAGGATGTCCTAAAGGTATTTTGTTTAAAGCACTATACTTCTCCAGTAGGAATAAGAAGTGTTTTATTTCATACTTTCTAGGACCTTAAATTTCATGCTTTGTAGGACCTAATATTCATGCTTTTTAGGATATTAATTATTTAACACCCCGTATTTTTATAAATTATTAGTATTTATATTAAATTATCATAAAAATAATTTAAATTAGTCTTTTATTAAATTACTTTTCTTTCGTACTTTGGCTTTAGAATTTTATTTCAGTCTGTAGTAATTATTTTAGTTTTAACTAATTTTAATTATCTAAAACTCGTTGACTATTTATTTTCAGTTAGAACCTTTTGCCTTGCGGTGATTAGTATTAATTATCACGGTGTAGCACCTTTGAAATTTCCTTAAATTATTAATTATATTATCTTTTGAAAGTAGCGGAAATTCAAGGGTGTTATAGTTAGGTACCAAAGCCTCAGGTTATTAAGACTCCTAAAATGACCTTAAATAAGTGTAGGTTAATAAATTTGTTAAAAACTGAAAAGCCGCTGCGAGGATGAGATATTGGGAGGAAAGAAAATTTTATTCTATTTGTTAATGTTTATGCTTCTCTTTTCATCTATTGTTTGATTTGATGGAGTTTTAAACGTAAAAATTCTGAACTATCTGAGTTTGTTTTGTTAATTGTTAATTATTGATTAGTGAGGGTGAATCAACATTGGTTTATCTTTGTTTATGTTGCGATGCTAGAACGATGAATCAACGTGTGTGTAGTAGAAGCTCAGGTTCGAGTCGTATGATACGCGAGATGGCTCAATCCAACCGAGCCTTTACTGATTCTAGGGAGAGCTTGATGCAGCCCAGGCTGCTGCTCTTGCTACTCTTGTTGCTCCTGTTTCTAGTAATGCTAGTTCCCATGCCGTGATTTCATAAGGGATTGACTTGAACAAACCGTCTACATTTGATGGTAAGGGTGATCCCACCAAGATGGAGAACTGGATTCGAGATTTTGACAAGATCTTTATTTCTCTCCAAGTCCCTGACCAGATGAGAGTTGATTATGCTGCAAACTACCTGGTTGAGGATGCTGATATTTGGTGGACTTACAATAAGTTTGATCTGACTACTAAGGTGACTGTAGATGAGGAGGGAGAAGAGTTTATGGAGCAGAGAGAGTTTGGCTGGACTAAGTTCAAAAAGGCGATTCGTGAGGAGTTCTTCCCAGCCCATATGAGGAAGAGAAAGAGGGAAGAGTTCAATGATCTCCAGCAGAGAGATATGAGTGTCGTCCATGAGTTTTATGTGAAGTTTCAGGAGTTGGCTCATTTTGCTAAGGGGCTAGTTCCTGATAAGGAGGAGAGGGCAGAGAAATTTAAAGAATTTGAACCCTAAACTTCATCATAAGATGGGAGTTGGGGAGTACATATACTGAAGTAGGTGTACACCCGTGCTTGTAATGGCAAGAGGATTAAGGTGATATCCCTATTATGTGTGATAGTATCACCCTAGTAGCTGACTTGATAAGTTTTCCTTTACGTGATTTCGATGTAATTTTAGGGATGGATTGACTTAGTAAGAATAAAGCCAAGATAGATTGCGAGAAACAAAACGTATCAATAGTTGGTCTAAGTGGAGTCCATAAGTTTTGTGCAGGATCTTCTTTAAAATGGTTTCTACCTTGACTTTGAAATCCTACATGAGGAAGGGATGTCCTATATACCTGTGCCATGTTCATGATACTAGCAAAGAGGATCCACGAGTTGAGGATGTTCGAGCTGCAAATGAGTTCGTAGATATCTTTCCTGATGATATTCCTAACATGCCTCCTAGGCGTGATGTTGAGTTCAGCGTTGAGTTGAAGCCTGGAACTGAGCCTACTTCTAAACGTCCTTATAGAATGGCTCCTGCTAAGATGAAAGATCTTAAAGCTCAGTTAGAGGAGTTGGTTGATAAGGGCTATAATCGTCCTAGTGTGTCTCCATGGGATGCTCCTGTTCTATTTGTGAAAAAGAAGGATGGGAGTCTTCGACTGTGTATAGATTATAGGGAGCTCAACAATGTCACCGTGAAGAATAAGTACCCTTTGTCGAGGATAGACGACTTGTTCGATCAGTTGACGAGAGCTGGAGTTTTCTCTAAGATTGATTCGAGATCTTGCTACCATCATCTTCGTATTGCATAGAATGATATTCTTAAGACAGTTTTTTGAACTCGTTATGGGCACTATGAGTTTACTGTTATGCCCTTTTGGGTTGGCCAATGCTCCAGCAGTGTTCATGGACTTGATGAATCGGATTTTCTGGCCATATCTTGATAAGTTCGTAGTTGTGTTCATTGATGATATTCTTATTTATTCTAAGGATGCTAGTGAGCATGAAGAGCATCTTCGGACTATTTTGCAAGTTCTAAGGGAGAATAAGTTGTATGCTAAGTTCTCAAAGTGCGAATTCTGGCTAGAGAAAGTTGCATTTCTTGGCCATATTACTTCTAAAGAAGGTGTTTCAGTTGATCCTTCAAAGATCCAAGTTGTATCGGAGTGGCCTACGCCAAAGAGTGTGACTGAGATTCGCAGTTTTCTTGGTTTTGCGGGTTATTATAGAAGGTTCGTGAAAGACTTCTCAAAGATAGCTCGGCCTTTGACTGCATTGATAAGGAAGGATACTAAGTATCATTAGGTTGATGATTGTGAGAAGGCATTTCAGATTCTAAAGGAGCGTCTCACTACTACAGCTCTTGTGTTGACACTGCTGATGAAAATCTAGAGTACGACGTGTTTACAGATGCTTCAAAGAATGGTCTTGGTTGTGTGCTTATGCAGAACAGAAAGGTTGTTGCCTACGCTTCTAGGCAGTTGAAGAACCATGAGGTGAATTATCCGACGCATGATCTAGAGTTGGCAGCTGTTGTTTTTGCACTTAAGATTTGGCGCCATTATCTTCTTGGCACGTCATTTAAGATATTTTCAGACCACAAGAGTCAGAATTACATCTTCAATTAGAGAGAGTTGAACATGAGGCAGAGGAGGTGGTTGGAACTGATCAAAGATTATGATATGGAGATTCAGTACCACGAGGGTAAGGCTAATGTCGTTGCAGATAAATGATTATTTATAATTATAATCATTTTCATACTTATTTTAAGTATTTATAATCATTTTCATACTTATTTTATTTAAATATTTAAGTATTGACTATTTTGAAAGTCAAATGATTGTTTAAACATTTTAAATAATCATTAATATTTATTGAGTTGCATCTAAGTATTGAATATTTTATTTAAAGGTTATGGGTCGTGTTTAAAATAATATTAAATGTTGGGTTGAGGAGCCCAAACCATTTGTTTAAGTTTCATGATCAACTTGAGGCTAAACCTACGCCTAACCTAAGTGCCATAGGTGTTTAGGCAAAACCTATAAATACCCCCCAAACCCTTAGTTGTACACTTTTTATTTCTCCTCTCCCTGCTTCCCCCAAACCGGCGTCCCCTCTCCCTCTCTTCGTTTTCCAGGCATTCGACCACCCACGAGCCACCTCGCCTCCCTCGTCTGCAACTGCGTCAAGAAGCACGCACACCCCCCTCACTCTCCCCTTCGTCCGCAAACGACAACCGCAGCAGCAGTCAAGCAGCCGCGTGATTGCCACGCGCCACCCTACGCGTCTCTTCTTCGTGTTTGTCCAGTTTTTCGTGGTTTTCTTCGGTTCATCTAAATCCTTATCCTCTATTTTAATGTTTAATTATAGTTAAATGTTAAAGTTATAATTTTTATGAGTTTTGTATGTTTTATAATAAAGTTGAAAACTTTATTATTCGAATTATTAAAAATCTGATTTTTATTTATTATGAATATAAATTATAATTTCAGATTTATTATTATTGGTTTAAAGTGAGTTTTAAGTATTAAAGTAATGATTTTTGAGGTTTTAAAGTATAGTTTTATGAGTATTATATTAAAGGTTGGAACTTTAATGTATTTAAAGTATTTTAAAACGAGTTTTGAAGCGTTTTAAAATAAATTATATTGTTGTGAATTAATTAGAATATTAATTCATTGTTGTATTATTGTTTTGGTAGGCGGAGAATTTACTTTAGGCGACTTTTAGAATTCTAAAGTGGCCTCTCACTTTGTCTACACAAGGTACGTGCATGTCCTTATGTGTTAGACTAGTATCATGTCCTAAGCATTAGGATTATTTATAGTATCATGTATAGGGAACCCTTTTATGGTTCATACGTGGCTATTGAATTGGAATTACTCGTTGTTGAGCATGTTAATTGCCTTTATGTTTTATTACATGATTGATGGATGTTTGATTCAAGCATTTTTGAAAAGGGAAGTTTATTTATTAATTCACATGAGGGATTAATATTATTTTTTTGTGGGATTGTGGATTTTGGTATTGTTTCCTTTATTGGATATTTTATTACTCTCAAAGGCCATGGACTTTGTGAGTAAGTTGGATTATTATTGGTTATGGTTATTTTACTACTTTGCAAAGACCGAGGGCTTTGTAGGGTATGTATATTTATTGTCATTGGACATTCAATTGTTTATTTAAGTCAATAAATAAATATACAGAGTCGCGCCCGTAACTCGGTCTTTTATTTGAAGACTGATTTTGGTTGGACAACTCAATCCGTTGTCTATTCAATTTACTAAATATTTATCATGTTGTGTGTCTTGTGTAGTCAAGTCTTATTTTATGAGTTGAAGTCTTGAGGTACTTTATTAAACATGTTTGGTTGTTCATTAGTAGGGGTGTTAATGAGCCGAGTCGAGCCCGAGCTTGGGGTCGCTCAAGCTTGGCTCGTTATACTTTGCTCGAGCTCGAGTCGAACCTCGAGCTTTTCCGAGCTTTGATTATCAAGTCCAAGTTACACAAAACTCGACTTGGATTCAAAAATTATAACAAAATAAAGTATATTTATAAGATATAATATATTATAACTAAGTTTATTTATTTTTCCTAGACTTATTAAAAATATTATACTAATATTTGAGGTCACTATGTTAAAAAATATATTTTAAAAAAATATTTCGAGCCTGCTCACGAACTTCTCGAGCCGAACATGAATGTGCTCGACTTGTGAAAATTTCGAGCCGAACTCGAGCAGCTTGCGAACAGTCTAAGCTCATTAACACCCCTATTAATTAGTATCATGATTAGTTTTCGTGTTTTAATTTATTTATGTATGTACTCAGCCTTGCTCGTGCTTTTCTGTGTGTCAATCACGGCTTTGTCTATTGATCCTGTGATGACCCTTTATTGGCGAGCAGTTTCAATTGAGTATTTGCCTACCGGTTTGAAGGCATGATGCATCATCTCAAATTTTCATTTGGGACTTGGAAAGCGATGTTGGGAGATTGTTTTATTATTCTATTTGCTTCCTACCTTTACGTTGTTTTAATTGAATTGTTTTATGGATTATTTATTGTTAAAATATTTTGATTGGTCTGAATTACTTTCGAGGTTTGAATATTAGTTTGAAAATTAATATGTTTTAAGTATTTATTAAAGTATATATAATATTTTTCCGCTGCAATACTCTGAGTAAGCCATTACGTTTTCACACGGGCGATAGCGCCTTGATAATTCTCTATTTTAGTTGGGAAAAATATATGTTTTATAAATAGAGAATTGTCGGGGTGTTACAGTTCCTGAGTTAAAGGAGAACATTTTGGAGGAAGCTCATACAACGCAATAGTCAGTACATCCTAGAGAGGATAAGATGTACAAGGATCTCAAGCGGATTTTTTAGTGGCGTCATATGAAGACAAATGATAAGCACTTTATTGTGCTTAATTATAGGTCATTTGAAGTCTCATTGCATGTAGTTTAGAGCATTTAGAGTTAGGATTGCATGGTTTTTCCTTCCTTTGGATTTCAAATGTACTTCACGAGTGTTTGGTTTTTTTGATGTATTTCAAGAGAATTGGAACGTGTTGGAGTATTATTGTGATCTAGGGACTTGGAGCATATTCGAGCTTGCGCGGATCGTGTTTTGGAGACGCTTTGGTGACTTTGACTTGGGGAACTGAAGGAAATAGGCCACCACGGCCGTGGCATATTCACCAAGATCGTGGGGGCCTGTAGCAGGCAAGGCAGACTTTTGAAGATTTGGGATTGACTTGATGAAGTTGGGTCACCACGGCCGTGGTGATTTTGCCACGACCGTGGTCACCCTCACTCGACAAAACAGAAGACATTTTGCCAAAACAAAAGGAAGAGGAATTTGGTGAAGTCAGGTCACCACGGCCGTGGTGATTTTGCCACGACTGTGGCTCCTGACTTGCATAGAAGCAGTTTCCTTTGAGATTACATTCTGCCTCGACAATTTTAAGGCACCACGACCGTGTTGACCTGATATCAGGCTTTTCCCCCGTTTTTCCGTCTTTATTTAATGGACCATTATAAATAGTTTTTGCGGTTTTTGTTGAGTATTGTGTCATTACTTGGACTCTAATTACATAGTTAGACTATCTAAACTCTCTCATTCTTTTAGTTCTTGTCATATTGCAACTTTGAAGATTCAATTGTGATTTCAATCCAAGTAATTTCCTTTCAAAATCTCTTCTTTATTTTCATTGCTTAATTAATCATGTTTAATTTTTTAATCTCTTTTTCTTTGAATCCATGATTAGTGAGTAGTTCCTTATCTAGGGTTTGGTTGAAAGTATGGATTAGGGCTAATTAAGATGTTCTTGTAATTACTTATTTATGTCTACTATGCATTGATCTTGGTGTTTTGACACCTTAGGATAGACCTTGATCAAGTTTATGCTAGGGATTAGATTTCAATTACTCTTAATTGATTGTTGTTGTCTTTTCATTCCCATGAATCAACTTAATTTCTAGACCAAGAGATTGGGTAGAAATTAAGAGGATCCTATTTAGGGGTTTTCCAAACAAATTGAATCTATTATTCAATTGGCTAAAGACCATTCGAGAGAGGATTTAGTCGATTGATTAATTGATTACTCTTGAGGACCATTCGAGAGAGGACTCAAGTACTTTAGAGGAAAACTTAACCTTGAATGTTATTCTTTCTAGTTTCGTAGTTGCATTAGGGTCGTGTCTTGCCCGAATTCATGCGAGTAACCCAAGCTCTAGTGTTTTCCTTCTTATATTCATTTCTATACTTGATTTTTATTTGTCATTCTTTAGTTAGTTGTTAATTGTTAACTATTCAATCTCTACACCCCCAAATACCCTTCACTTAGGTAGTTTTAGACCTATTAGACCTTAGTCAATCCCTATTTCCTTGTGGTTTGACCGTTGACTTGTCGTTACTACGTTCATAGTAGTTGCTCGTTAGGATTATAAGTATTGTTTGCTAAGCGGTTCTTAGTGCCTTAACGACACACTAAAAAACAGACACCGCTAAGTACGTCTCGAGATGCCTAACTTGTCAAAAGGTCAAGAGTGAGCATAAGAGGCCTCAGGGAATGATGCAGCCTTTAGAGGTTCCACAATGGAAATGGGATTTGATTTCTATGGATTTCGTTTGTTGACTTCCGAGGACACCGAAGGGGAATAATATGATTTGGGTGATTGTGGATCGTCTTACCAAGTATGCTCATTTTGTTTCCATGAAAGATACTTGGAAGCATGCGCGATTGACTGCTGATTATAGAGAGCACGTGATCAGACTTCATGGTGTTCCAAGTGATATTGTTTCAGATAGGGATCGTAAATTTTTGTCTAACTTTTAGCAGAAGCTTCAGGAAGCTCTAGGGACTAAGTTGAAGATGGGTACAACTTTTCACCTTGCTACAGATGGTCAGATAGAGCGCACTATTAAACCTTGGAGGATATGTGAGGTTGTGCCTTAGAGTTTCAGGGTTCTTGGGAGGATAATCTTGATTTGATAGAGTTTCGTACAATAATAGTTACCATTCTACCATTAAGATGGCTCTGTATGAAGCTTTGTATGGTCATCGATGTCGTACTCCGTTGTGATTGGACCAGTGATGATTTAAGATACCGATGATTCAGGAGACCGTTGAGCAAGTAAAGCTCATCCAACATTAAATGAAGGAGACACAAGATTGTCAAAAGAGTTATGGCGATAAGCATCGTCGTCATGAGGAGTTTGACGTAGGAGAGAATATATTGCTTAGAGTTTCTCCTATGAGGGGTGTGATGTGATTTGGTAAGAAGGGCAAGTTAAGCCCTAAGTTCATTGGTCCTTATGAGATTTTGGAGAGGATAGGAAAAGTTGCTTATAGATTGGCGTTGCCACCAAGCGTTGATTGTGCGCATAACGTATTCCATGTTTCTCAGTTACGTCGATACATTAGTGAACCTTCACATGTGCTACAACCCGAGTCTCTATAGTTAGATGATAATATGACTTATGAGGAGTTTCCAGTTCAGATTCTAGATCAAAAGGTTCGGAAAACTCGCAAAGGTGAGACAAAGATCGTGAAGGTGTTATGGTCAAATCATAATTCGGAGGAGTGTACTTGGGAATCCGAGGATGCCATGCGTCTTAGGTATCCCTATCTCTTCACCGAGGTAAACTTTTAGTTACGAGAACGTAACTCCCTTCTTAAGGGGGGTAGAATGCGTACTTATTTCGTGTCTTTAGTGTTGAAAGTTACTATCATACAAGTTTGGTTGTTAATTTTTGCTATGTGTTTAGCTCTCTACTTGTTGTTGTACGATGGTAAGATATAAGTTGTAGTTTTATATTTTAAGTGTCTAGTAGTTGTTTAACCTATAGAGTTAATGAGCTATTTTGAAAAACAAGAGTCTAAGTTTGAATGTTTGCGATTCATACTAAAGTTTCGGGACGAAACTTATTTTTAAGGGGGATAGATTGTAACACCCCATATTTTTATATATTGTTAGTAAATATTTATATTAAATTATTTTCTAAAAATAATTTAAATTAGTCTTCTATTAAATTACTTTTCTTTCATACTTTGACTTTAGAATTTTATTTCAGTCTGTAACAATTATTTTAGTTCTAGCTAGATTTAATTATTTAAAACTCGTTGACTATTTATTTTCAGTTAGAACATTTTGCCTTGCGATGATTATTATTAATTATCGCGGCGTAGCACCTTTGACATTTCCTTAAATTATTTATTATATTATCTTTTGAAAGTAGCGGAAATTCAGGGGTGTTACAGTTATTGGATTGAATTTAGTTTCATAGTTTGAAGTATTAGGCAAATTATGAGCGAATTACAGTGATTAGAATCAGTTTTACATTTTCTAGTCCTAAATTGATATTTGGTATTATGTTGAAGTACATAGTTGTAGGTTGTTGTTGTTGTTGTAGGTTGTGGGCACGTTCATTGTTGTTGTTTAAATGTTGTTGCATTGCATAGTTGTTAGTAGGTTAGTGTAGGTAAAGGAGTGAATTAGAAGAAAAACAATATGAGTGATTTCATGGTCAAAATCAGATTGACCAGTTTGACTTTTGTTGACTTTGGTATTCTATTGACGTTGAGTCGTTTTCAAAATTAGTCAAAGCTCATTAACTAGGTTACGTGACTTATATGTGAATTATGTGAAGTATAGTTAAGTGACTTATAATATACTCCCTCCGTTCCAAAATGTTATACCCATTTTTCTTTTTAGTCCGTTTCAAAAAGATATACCCATATGGAAACTTTTCTATTTATATACATTTTTTCTCCCCATTTTACCCTTCAATATCTAAACATTTACTTACCTTTTACTCATTTGTACTTTAATGGTCCCCACATTTGAATCTCTCTCTCTTACTTTTCCTAATAAGGACAAAAAAAAATACATGAAAATTATTAAAATAAACATAAGATTCTCCTATGATTCTATTTGCCTTGGTTTTCCCCCATATTCCAAATGGGTATAACATTTTGGAACGGAGGGAGTATATACTTTATTAGATTGTAGATTGTGGATTCGTAGAAGAACCTTATTGACTTGAGAACGTTTGGTTAATTTTGGTTGCTGAACAGGTGAGATTTCTTACTAAGACTTGTACAGGTTACTTTAGAAAATGGGTTATATTGATTTGAAATTGATATTGAGATTTAAAAGGTTTTACGTTATTTATATATAGAGATTAAAAGGTTTTACATTGTTTATATAATGAGATTTAAATCGTTTTGACGATATTTATTGTGAAAGAAAATTATGAGATTATTTATGAGATTCAAAAGGGAGAAAGTTTCTCATATGCCAAGTTGAGATTTTAAAGGAGGATGTTCCTCATTGCTACAGGTTTTGAGTAAATATTTCTATGTTTACTTAATTATGATTTAACATGTTTATAAGAATGTTTTTGTGGGGTTGCCAGTAAGCGGTATTCCTCGGGTTTGGAAGTAGGTTGAGAGTTGTCTCAACCATTATTTAGTAGTTGGGTGTATGTTGATCAATATACTTGCCATTTGTCTTCCTTCTTGGTTCGCTATCAAGTTAGGGGTATGCATACTAGGGGCTTTGGTGTTTACCTGTCTCGTGAGCCTAGCTAGCTAGCTCATTGGACTTTAATACTTCCTACTCACAGGTTTCAAAACAGTTACATTTTAAATGTATTTTCAGAATTGTTTCGGAAAGAGAAAGATTGAAAGTTGAGATTATTGGAAAGTCGTTTTATTTTGTATATTTGATATGTACAACTTTGAAATGAAGGTAAGATAGATATATATATATATATATATATATATATATATATATATATATACTTACCTTCACATTGGATAGTTTTGTTTTATTACAGTGTGAAATCTTGCTCAGCCTTTTGGCTGATACTATAGTGTTCAATGTGAAGGGACTTGAAGGTGGTTAGCTCAAGGTTGGGTTAAAGAGTGTGATGGATTTAGTTATGCTTTAGTATGTTTAATAAGACTTCCGCTGTTATTTATTTGACTTTAGAATTTTATTTCAGTCTGTAATAATTATTTTAGTTCTAGCTAGTTTTAATTATTTAAAACTCGTTGACTATTTATTTTCAGTTAGAACCTTTTGCCTTGCGGTGATTATTATTAATTATCGCGGCGTAGCACCTTTGAAATTTCCTTAAATTATTTATTATATTATCTTTTGAAAGGAGCGGAAATTCAGGGGTATTATAAATTATATCTTTAATCATTTTATGACAATAATAAGGGTTTGTTTCATGTTAAGAAATTTGGCCGCTTCACCAAGTATCAGGCATCACTTGGAAAGCTCATAGAATTAGACATGTAGTACTCAAGGCCTTTAAAGGAGTTAAAGTTACAATATAGTTTTGAGAAGGTATTGGGTCAGACGCGTCCGACCATAACATTTGGTCGGACGACTTTCAGTTGGTTTCAATTTTGTTTCAGTTGGCTTAAATTTTGTTTCAATTGGTTTCAATTTTGTTTCAGTTGGTTTCAATTTTGTTTCAGTTGATTTCAATTTTGTTTCAATTGGTTTCAATTTTGTTTCAGTTGATCTTTTCTCTTTTAGTTAGATGTCTTTTTAGTTCAGTTAGTTATCTTATTGTTTCATTTACGTGTTTTATTCTAACTGAAAACAAAACTTAAGTAAATGAAATAAAATAAGTTCTAAATGAAAATAAATTAGTTTTCAGTTACTTATGTTATTGTTTCACTTAGTTTTTTTATTCTTTCATTTAGTTTCTAACTAAAACTAAAAAAATAAAAAATAACACTAACTGAAAACTAAACCTACCTCCCTTCTGCTTCATTACCCCTCTTTCCCTTCCCCCTGATTTGCTGCTGCAGGAACCACCCTCTTCACCACCGTCGACTTCCCCTCCACGTCACGGGATTAGAAGACCAGCAAAAGAGGAACCAACCTCCCCTGTGATAGGTTTTAGTCGTATCGCCTAATCAAAAATAAACCTACGGACCTCTAACTAGGTAGTCAGTGGAAGCAGGGTCGAATCCACAGGGAGACAGAGTTTATAAATCAATATTCAACCAATTCAGCTACTCCAGATGAAATCGGGAAGGAATTAATTAAACTAAAGAATAGACTACAGAAGACGGAATAAATCGAGGATTAAACTATGGAATAAAAGTCTAGGGTATTAGGTCGGTCCACCATGCTTATACCAATCAAACAAGGTCAACAACTATCAAATCCTAAGTCCAGAGTCGGGGGATTAGAGCCTATGTTGAGCTATGGTTAAGACTCAACGCTCATAGTTCAACATACGCCGCATGTTCACTGACGTAATCAGAACTACTGACGTGTCCTAGGCCTCTAGTCGTAAGACGGATCTGTGCAAACAACTATTAACCACAAGCAACCAACGAAACTGCACAATAACGTTAATTACTCAATAAAGAACAAACCACATCACAATCACCCTAATCAAGCCCTAGAAATTGATAGAAATCTAAATCACAATCATGGTAATAACATGGCTTTCCTATCTAACACCCTAGAAAGAGACTACTCACTCATAATTGAATTAACAAAAACAAAACTAATATGAAACCCTAACAATTGCATCATGAACGATTAAATAAATAAATTAAGCAATTGATAATAACAAAAGAGATTAGGGTAAGAAAGAATACCAATTAACGGAAAGCGGGAACTTTTATTGAAATCGAAATAGGTTTGATCACCTCTAAATTAATCTAAAGTGTTTGAATTGAACTAAGAACAATGAAGAATAAAACTAGTCTAAAGCTATTGAAAGATGAATAAAAGATGTCTCTAAATAATGAGGAAAAGGTATTTATAATACCCCTCAAGTCTAATAAAAAATAGGAAGCAAAAGTCGAAAAAACGCGATAAATAGTGCCAGACCCGATCGGGCCCGAGCAAAGTACCCGATCGGGCCGAGTGCAAAACATCGTCAATCCGTTCCTGGGTCAGCGCAGCTTCAGCAGTAATATTGGAGTGGAAATCTGGGCCAACCCGATCCAGCACCCGATCGGGTCTGTGATCGGGTTGCCAGCAAACGAGGCCCAACACTCCTATAATAATACGCACAGCACAGCAGCTCAAGTGGGTGTGGACCCGATCGGGTCGGGCGGTGGTCACCCGATCGGGTCTGGGGACATGCTTCCTCCCCCGATCGGATCGGGCAACCCTCGCCCGATCGAGTCCACAACATCTACACCCGATCAGTATTTCTTCGCCCGATCGGGCAATTTCTGCCCGATCAGTGCACGGAAACCTCCTTTTTGACTCTTTGGCTCTCTAATCTTCACGTTTAGGGGTCTTGGGACCTCCTAAACTACCCATAAAGCTCGTGAGCCATCCTACGTGCCTCATAACATCTCGTAAAGTCGTGGTTGCTTCCAAATGGCTCGGGAATAAGGAGAAAACTCCCCTAAAACCTGCAATTTAACACTAAAATACAAAACCACAACTATATACGATAGTTAGCACAAAATAGCTCCCAAGAGCTCCAATGACGCACAAATTAGCTTGTAAATAAGGGAGAAAACTCTATATAAATACGTGATATCACCCTGCTGCGGCGAAATGAGTCTCACCCAGATGAGTCACGGTTGATGATGTGGAGGTCTATTCTCAGCGGTGGCAAAAGCGGCGGAGTTGAGTCAGGGTGGTTTTGCTGTTAAAGAGTTGAGGAAAATGACGGTGAAGAGATTTGAAGTGATTTTGGATCGACGCTGTCTGACGATAAGTATTGGTCAGACGGTCTGACCCAATACTTTCACTATAGTTTTATATCGAACCCATGTGTATGGCCTCTTCAATTTTTCGTTGTGATGCTTGTACAACTTCAATGCTTAGTCAATCATATTAATCTTAACAATTGCTAAGTTTGTTATAAGTGAAAATTTAATCGTCATATATTTAGGTTATCTCCAGATATATTCGATAAATACATATATGTAATTAAATATTCCTACTACTTCCGTCAAAATATTGTTGTTCACGAAATACATTTGAAAACTTATAGGGGTACAACTTAAGATAAAAGGTAAACAAAGTGATATTCAATCAAGAAAAGTTATGTGATGCATATCACCATTTTTCTACGAGCATGTATCTACAAAATCCAGTCGACCAACGAAAGGATAATTTATTTCAGAAAACATTAATACATGGTTGAGATTCCTACAAAATATACCCTTCTTCCTTAAGCATACCTTGTTTTATTTCTCATATTTTATTGAATATCGATTTTCACGAGATCATATTCCTCTCAATATCAAAAAGCTTTGCTACATGAACAAGTAAGTAAAAAATGATCAATACTTTCTATCAAATTTATACACATGGGAAAAGTGAGAGGGGGTGGGAATCTCTCAGATGTTTAGTTTATATCGAGATTTGTTTGATTTATACATATACATAATCAAAATACTGCTCATAAAGTACATTTGAGAACTCAAAGCAGTTTAACCTAGAATGAACAGGGATACAAGGTATTCTTCGATCAAGAAAAGCTATATATGTGATGCATATCACCATTTTTAACAAACGTATATCTATAAATATCAATCGACTAACCAAACGATAAACAGTAAAACACAACTGAGATTCCTACAAAATACTTCATTGTTTTTCCTGAAGAGTACCTTCTAATATTTTATTTAGTATCTATTTTCACGAGATCTTATTCATCTATGGAATTTGGTGACTGTCTTAGAATCTCTCATTAGCTTGTAGTGGTTAATCCTACATGTAAATTCAATGGCAACTAGTGTGTGGCCCGAGCTATGCTCCGTGTGCCTACTTTGAGTCGCTTTTGGCTTTCATTTTAAAATAGTTTTTTTTTTATTTTAAAAGGATATGTATGTTACCATGGAGAAGATTAACGTATATCATAGTTGCTAAATCAATGCCTTATATCTAAAGAGGTCTAATGATTTAGGAAAAATTGTCAAAAATAAGTCAACGTTTTTGCGGTATTTTTTTAATAAGTTAAACTTTTAATAATCTTGGAATAAGTTAACCTTGTAGAATATCCGCTTTTAACAAGTTCAACAGGTTACCAACCTGTTATTGCAGGTCACCCTATCCACGTGTCATCTTTTTATTGGTTTGATTTTCAATTTCGTTTTTGTTTTAATACTAAATGATAAGTATACTAATAAAATAAAAAATAAAATAAAAACCCAACCCCTTCCCACCCCTACTAACACCTTTGCCGTCCACCGCCCCCTCTGCTGGCGAGAGGCGATGCCTTGCTAACTCCCCCACCCCCTGCAAACCCCACCCCCTGCTAATATCTTTGTCGTCCACCGCTACTAACACATCCCCCACCCCCTGCGAACCCCTCCCCTATCCCTTCTGCCTACGTAGACCACTCAAGCCACCACTCAAACCACCACCTTGCTTTAAATCTGAAACCACATCAAGCCACCCCAAAAACTTGCTTTGAATCAGAAATAAATTTCAACAACAATTGGCATACTATATGTAAAACTTAAACTAATAAAAATGCAAGAAATCAATCAAAGAAGCTAAACTTGCTTATTGTACTAGTGTTAATCGAAAAAAAAATAGTAGCTATAGTTTGTTCTCTTTGCTACTAAAGCATTAACAGTTAGTAAAAGAAACAAAAAAAAGAGAGAAGAAACAAGGAGGCAATCTTCTGGATAACGAACTTGAGGAAGAGTGTGAGAATGAGTTTTTTTTGGTTAGTTTTAAGTTTTTTCACTTTGAGATGGTAATTTCAATTGGAAAGGCAAGCCTTAGCTTTGGTGGAATTTGACAATCAGTATCAATCATTGACCATCGTTCACCATTTTGTAGGTTCCAAATTATACAGGGAAAAGGAAGGGGAGCAGGGGAATAGGGGTGGTGGCCGGAAAAAGGAAAGGAAAGGAGAGAAAGTTGAATATGGTAGCAGATCGGAAAAGAAAGGGAAGGAGAGAAAAGAAAAAAATAAAATAAAAAGAATTAGCTATTCTTCAGGTAAAACTTATTAAAAGTTAAACTTATTAAAAGAAAACCGCGAAAAGGTTAACTTATTCTTGACAATTTTTCCAATGATTTATCCTTTGTTTTTACAATTTGATTCTTAAAAACATGTCATGATACTTATTGAGTGAATTACGTGGTTAGTGAAGGGAAAAGGGTTATACATTGCACATAAACTTTCGTAGAACGCTATAGTATACATCTGTAAAACTTATATAAAGAATCGGTGTGTTACTTTAATATTGTAGTAACACTTAAAGAGATCTACCAGAATTAAAGTTCATATATTTTTTGTTCCAAAGGGTTCTGATAGTTATATTGATTGATTCTAATAATTAGAGTCTACCTAAGGACCCTTTGAATAGTCCTGGCTCCTAAGTTGATTCTACTAAATTGACTTATTCACTTATTCCAAATACTTAATATTCTTAATTTTTGAGCTACTATATGCTAGCCAAAAATATAAAGAATATCATAGTGGGTGAGGAATTGATTTAAAAGTTTGTTTCAAGATAGTTGCGTCATTTTGACAATCATTCTTAACTATTCATAACTTTAATATTTTAGTATTCTTTATTACTCCTAATAATTAGTAAAAACTATAAAAAGTAGATATTTAAAACGATACATTGAGACAAATTCAATAAAATAGTACATAATGATGTTAGTTTTTATATATTTGTACGTAAAAAGTATTCAAAAAAGAGTACACAAATAGTACAAAGGTTAAATTGGTGCAACTGTTTTATAAGAGATGAATTACAACAAGATATACATCTTACATTTAGGTGCAAGATGAACATCATTTTTCGGTTATTAGCTTGATTGGAATTTTGCTACAATTTGTAAGGTGCATCATCTCACATTCTTCACTCATTTGCTCATGTGCAGAGCGCATGATGGAGGAGAATATGAGAGGGTGCACCGTACACCCGGGTGTATGGTGAATGCTCTCGAATTTCGATTATTTAAATTTCAGATGAGCATTGAGTAAGAAAACAGTTTTGTATGTAGAATGCATCCAGATATAGATAATACAATATAACTTAACATGTTAATTATTTTCATATTTGGTTGATTTTGGGAATAAAATATGATAAGAAAAAATAAAGGAATTACATGACTTGGTCCCAATCCTAGCTAGTTGCTAAAAAGTCGGTTATCAACACTAACAGCTTGAAAGCACACTCCAATGAGAGATTTTTGAAGTACTTCTACACGAAGACACTTGGAGAGGGTCATATTTGTCAATTCCCCATTGAATAAAGCTACTTTTTTTAACACTATAGTACAAAGCTTTGTAGACTTTATAACTAAAAAAAGACATTTCGAAGCTTCACTAGGAATATATTACAGGGATTTACCTATACTATTTTTTTTTACCTTTTTTTGGGAGTTACAATATACTATAAACTAATAAGTAAATTAGAGCTTGTTTGGAATTATCCAATTTTGATGGGCAGCATTTTGGAGGATTCTAGCTATTACACACATAAAACAACCAATAAAAGTGTTTGAAAAGCCTTCTCTCTTTTGTCTTGGTTCATGCTGATGTTGTCATTATTATTGTAATCCCATTAACTTAATCTCTATTTATTTATTATAACTATTTAGTCAAGAGAGAACATCAAAAGTCAAGCTTTCAGTAATTATTAGTAATTAATTAGTACATCTGGGAATTTCTTTCAGATGAGTTGGCTCTGGTCAGATTTTATAGAAACAAGGATTTATTATGGAGTTAGTTTAATGTCACTAGAATAATAATAATAATAATAATAATGAAAATTATGAATTTGAACCTAAAAGAAAATTAACAAATGAAAATCTCAATTTTCACAGATCTTTCAAATTAATCTAAACTTATGATTATTTTCAAATAATCCTAAATTTGGATGTTAACTTCTCAAAATAATTCGAGCTCTCAGTTTTTTATATATTATAGATTCGAAATGAATCAGCAAAAACATGAAGAGATAAAAGAATGGGTTATTTTCATTTCTCATAGCATTCCTCAGAACTGAGGGTTATTCATTTCAAAACTAAAGGCGAGATTATTTTGAAGAGGTAGCTAAAATTTGAAAGTGTTAGGCAAAAGCTGACACCTTGCTAAGAAGAATATCTAGTGACTTTTTTTTATGAAAAATGATATATCTATATATATAAGACTATAACCCTTAGGATTATATATACAGAATATATAAGAAGCTAAAATGGAAAATTTTAAGCAACAATGCTTGACGCGTGATTTTATTCAAAACAAAATATAAATCATTATTGTTTTAAATTCTTGTCTAGCGCCCTAGAGCGTCCATTAGCAAGCTAATTATTTCCATAAAATATTTCGGAAAAAATAATAAAAAGAAAATGGGATAAAATTGTAAATCTCAAATGACAAAGTTTCCTTGAATCCCACGTCTCTCCCTTCTCATGGCCACCAGTATTTAGGGAAGTTTGCTACCCATTTATGCGATTTTTCATAACACCCTTTTCATTTTCTCTCTAGTCCAATAAAATTTTCTCACCTTTGTTTTACTTCTTCAGTTCTTCTCCCCTCCTTCTTTTCTAGTGATCTTCTTCAAAAAGCTTATTTATAATACTAGTATAAATTCCCATCCCCCCCTTTCATTTCATACAGAATCTCATCTTATACCTTGGTGTACATAACAACATAAATTACAAATACTTTCTTCTTTGATTACTCACTATTTGTAATTATTTTAGAATTCCTAGGTACATACATACCCTTTAATTCCTAGCTGTTTATTGGAAATTGTAGGAGTTGTTAGCTGATCAAATACCCAATTGTTGAAAAAGAGGTATTCTTTAAGAATCATAGAAAATTCAGCTAAAACTTGCAAGTATTTGTAAGAATTGGTAAGAAGAAGATATGGAAAACATAGGTGTTCTTGCTGGTGAGCAAGAACCGATGGACTTACCGCCCGGATTCCGATTTCACCCTACCGACGAGGAGTTGATCACTCACTATCTATCACCAAAGGTTGTTGACATTGATTTCTCAGCTAGAGCTATTGGAGAAGTTGATCTGAACAAGTGTGAACCTTGGGATTTACCAAGTAGGTTTTTGATCATTTTTTTTGAAATCCAACTTTTTTTTTTGGTGGCTTTTGTTTTGATTGTAGTGCTAATAAGTTTTCTTTATATTGATTGATTGATTGATTGATTATAGAGCGGGCGAAAATGGGAGAAAAGGAATGGTATTTCTTCTGTGTAAGGGACAGGAAATACCCAACAGGACTAAGAACAAATAGAGCAACTGAGGCAGGTTATTGGAAAGCTACTGGCAAAGATAAAGAAATTTATAGGGGAAAATCTCTTGTGGGTATGAAGAAAACCTTGGTTTTCTACAAAGGCCGAGCTCCGAAAGGCGAGAAATCGAATTGGGTTATGCATGAATATAGACTTGAGGGCAAAACCTCTCTTCAAAACCTACCTTCTAATGCAAGAGTAATCACTCATTCCTTATTCCTTTAGGTTTTTATTGATTCCCCTGAATTTCCCCTGTTTTCCTCTGTTTTCTTCCCCTGTTTTTGTTATTTATACTAATATGAATGATCATTTTGTTGTTTGCAGAATGAATGGGTGATCTGTAGGGTATTCCAAAAGAGTGCAGCAGGAAAGAAGATCCCATTCCCGGGATTACTGAGATCAGACTCGTTTGGCACCGAGTTTAACCCTTCAAGTAATTTACCACCATTGATGGATTCCTCACCTTACAATACAAATTATGGTCCTCCTCCTCACGTGTCCTGCTTCTCCAATCCCATGGAAACTACTACTCCCCAAACAAGCCATTACCATAACACTAATCAACCCTCTTTCGATGGGTTGATCAATAATCCTTACAACACGATTCCCCCGATTACCGGTGATAATTCTTATTTTTCAAGGTTTGGAGGTGTGAATCCTTTTGTCCCTTCCCAAACAAACCCTTATTCAGGGAATTACATGATTTCAGATCAACAAATTCTCAAGGCTATTCTTGAGAATCGTGGGACAGAGATGAAACAGAGCATGAAAACAGAGATGGTTAATTACAGTGCTTCTCAGGATACTGGTTTAAGCAGTGACATGAATGCTGAAATCTCATCAGTTGTTTCTAATTATGATAACAGTCGGAGGCCATTCGACGATCTTGATGGACCGTCGACTTCCGGTGGACCGGTTGATTTGGATGCTTTCTGGAATTACTGAAGAATATATGCATACAACCGGATAAGAGGTGATCATAGAAGAAATTAGGAGGATTAAAAAAAGTTCAAAAAAAAAAAACTGTTTATGAATATTACCACGTTAAATTATTAAAGATTTGTATTAGTTTGGTGTATAGAATTTACTGAATCCAATTAAGGAGACAGATGAATACCATATATTCTGTATTATATAATATAGTCAGTAGCATACAATATAACAATGGTCTAGTCTTCTTTTCTTTTTTTATGCCTTGATTTGGTTGTTAGGTTTTGATTGTAATTTGTTAGACTAAATGTATTGAAGATTAGTGCCACATTGATTTAGATTAGTGCACTTACAGTATCAATTATCTTTTTTTTTCTCTTCTCTTCTCTGATGGGGTTAAGTTTTGTGTCTAACACCAATATTTGACTCCTACGAAGTGATTTTAAGACTCTTAAGCATTATATCAACACTTGTTCAAAAAAGCGACCACTAGAAAATCTAATATACGTGTATATCCGTGAGTATAGCTAACTATTTGAAATTCTCTTGCTCTACTGATTTGCTTGTCTAGAGGGTCCCAAATGAAAAAATGCATAAAAAAATGGCCTTAGGTATGCCATGTTAACGGTACATCCCAGTGCAACATCGAGGTTATAATTGTTCATTTGCTTGTGCAAGGCCCCGTTAATTGTTTTGGATTTTAGTCTTGTAAACATACACGTCACATAGTATTTCAAGCGTTACCTACCCATGAATGCTTCTAACATGGACTTTCAAACTAAAGCAGAGCTAGAATCGGCTTATGCTATTGTCACTAAACATAGTAGTTCTCCTCATCATGATTCTATCTTGGCATCAAAGGAGATTTAAAATGAAACATGAAACATGAAAGGGATGAACGTACATGGAGCTAAAAACTTGAGAAGTGCACATAATTTAGGGTAGTTTTCATATACTTTTCATAAACTTCAGTATTTTGGGGGCTAGAATGAATATGCTGTTACAATCTGTGCAATCTCTATCTTCCCACATTAGAATGCATGAATATGCAGCCATCAAAGGATAAAGTTTGGTGAAAGGACCACTTCCATGACCTGACTCATGGATTACTACTCTCTTTGTCTTTATTCTCCTCAAATTAATGGGGAAAAAAGAAATAGAAATAATAATAAATAATAATTCTAGAACCGTTACTCTAACTAAAGAGAGATTATGGTGTCATGGATACTCTTTGAATTTGTTGCCTTATCTCTTATAGAATCCGTCCATAATTTTCTCTTATCTTCTTTTGCCTTTTTTAGTTAAGAGTGATGGCTAAACGCTTTATAATTGATGATATTTTACTTAATCAAGTAACTCATATTATTGGTGCCTTTAATATCTAATTGAAATTGAATTGAGGCACTTGAATAAGGAAAAAAAGGAAGAAGAAAACAAAAACAAAGGTCTTTAGTGAGCTAAAGTTTGAAGGGTTGTTTTGTTCTTTAAAGTAAGGGTCATATAATTGACTTGAAAATAAGTTATAGTAGTGGTGTACTATTAATTGGAATATGTAAGAACTTAAGTGAAACTCTAAAATAAGAGTGTGTTCTACATGACCTTATGTAGTAAGTTTTAATGTTTGAAAATTGTCTAATATATTAATTGGAGTTTCGAGTAGTTAGAACATATCACGAAAAATGTCACCTTCTAACATCCAAATCTAAGAAGGTAATCACGTTGAAAGGTACAAAATCATAATTCTTGAATATAGAGAGAATGATAGAACAAATTTCATATGTAAGAACATCAGCGATCTTGATAAATATGTAAATCAAAAAACTAAAGATACGCTATATGACAAGATTTATACGGTATGTCCAGTATGTAGTGTTTAAATTTGATTTTTACTATTTTGTGTACTACTGCAATGAATGTTAGGGGTTGAAGATCAATCCAATTCCACGACTATTTTCTCTTTGACTTTTACGGTACTCATCCAACCTACTTTAACCTTATCGTTATACTAAGGTATAAGAGTACATATTGTCATGTAAGATGTTTTTGGATTGGTCTTAATATCTACCTTCATAATACCAACTTTTTATACTTTCGTTTTTTACAAATTTGTAATCAAGAATATTAAGGGTCAAAGTTTTGCATCGGCAAGTATGAAAGTCAAAGAGGAACAACTAATTAAAAATACAGGAAGTACATCTTTTCTTTGCTAAATGATATTCCTTGTAGTTTTCTACGTTCCTTGTGAGTTCAATGAGAAATCTTCTCCATTATATTATATTATATATATATATATATATATAGACTTTTTTATCAGAAATAACCTTTTATAATCATTGTTTTGCGAAAAACAACCTTTTAAATTTTTTTTGCAACTTACAACCTAAAACCTAAATTTTTTTGCGAAATGAAACCTTTTTCTAATTTCCGTCATTGACTGTTAGAGAGAGAGAGAGATAAGCTCGTGTGAGAAGTAAGAAGAGGTATAACTCTAATGAACAAGTGATATAACTCTAACCAAAAAAAGTCAAAAAAATTCTTTTTTTTTCCCATAATTTTTTTGGTACAATTCTAAGTGATAAGTACTATAACTCTAAGTTAAAAGTATTATAAGTCTAATTTCTTCTTACTTCTCACTACAAGGACCTTCTCACTTGATCTTGACTATATACATGTATATATATATATATATATATATATATATATATATAGTCAAGATCACGTTAATTGTAGGTCGAAATTAAACTTGGTTATTACTCTTAATTTACAAATAATAGCACTAAGACGCACTCTTTTTACATATTTCAAGTAAAAACTAAGTCAACTTCAAGTTCGTAACAAATTTTCACACCCTTCCCAACTTCAACTCAACCAAAAATACCTCCTAGTGTTTACTCTTTCCACCTAAACGCAAAAATAATAAGCACAAGGAAGAAGTACAAAAATAAATCACAAAAGAGTGAAATGAAGTACTTCCTCCGTTTTCTAATGCATGCAACAAAGGGGAATATTTGTGAGAGATAAAAAATTCATTTGTTGCAAGTATTGGAAAACGGAAGAAGTAATTAGATTAATTAGAATTACAGATAAATAATTAAAAGAGAAAGAGACATGAAGCAATGACACATTGGAAAAGGTCATTGGGTATGAATACAAACATTTATGAACCTAAAAAGGTGGGGGCCTCCCCATTAGAAAAATAGAACCTAAAAGGTGCCGGCTCTCACGCTGACAAAACCCCAAATAATTGGTCAGTTTTTAATTTTCATATGCAAATCAGATTTCAGAATTCTTGCTCTTGTGACACCAGCCCAAACGAAGAAAAATTAAACATTTTCTTAGCAGTGAAACCTTACAAAAAAACACTATAAGGTATAGTTCACTCTAACACAGCCTGGGGGAGTGGAGAGTATATTCTCTCGAGCACCGTCGAAAGGAATCCATGTTTTTAATGTTTTATCACCTTCACTTATACGCTTACTTCTTATCCAAAACAACATTAGGCCCTTTTTAAATTATCTCTTCCTTTACTATATGGCAAATTACATCATACTACTCTCATAGTGTAATTAAAGAGAAGGTCTATCAGTAAGGTACCTTCCATTCCTTTATAAATGAAGTCCGGTTGATATTATATGTCTATACTATAAGTGATATATTTAAGATAAAATGCTAGATATCAACACACGTTGGACGATCCACAAAATCGAACGCACGTCCATGCAATTACAAGTCACGCATCCTAAAGGTCAACCGAGTTAAGGTTCAGAAGGCGCACAACTTAGCACGAAATTGTGCCATTAATTTATTGTCTTATAACTAGTTTGTTTGTTTTTTTGTTCAGCCTCTGTCAAAAAATAATATAGTGAGTTTAGGGTTGAAGATCATAGTGGTGACGTATTATCAGTATCATGGTGTGGTTAGTAAGATATTAAAGTTTATTCCTTTAATAAATATTTCTTCTTCATTTATTGTCAAAACTAATTTCTTTTGACACGATGTTCATATGGAAAAAGTAATCTAAGTACGATATCATACAAGTTTGATTTGTTTATTAGTGTGTATATTGTGAGGAATTGTGACTTGATCTATGAGCGCTGAAGAGCGGCATTGATCGAGGGTTGCAAATGATGAGCTATATATTGACGAATAATGTTGAAGTCGAACTGTAGATAGGCCACTGATCGCGGAGAAGAAGGCGGCTCGTGGAATTTTTCTGAGAGCCCGCCATTGGTCGCAGTCCGCCCACCACTGGTCACGGTCCGTGACGTGGCTTGCGGCCCGCGAGCTGCGTGGGCTTCGCTCGGGCGATCTTTTCCTTGTTCGATTAGGGTTTTCTTTATGCAAAATATTTGTATATATATTTAGAGCGTCTTTTAGCCTTTTAAACACACTTGAATGATTCAGAGAATCAGAGAGAGCACAGTATAGATTTTCTAGAGTGATTGTTTACCACAAAAACAGAGAGTATACGAGAGTGAATTCATGTGAAAAAGAGCTTTGAGTGAATTAATGTCTATTGTATTATGTAATCTTCTCAACTCATAGTAAAAGAGAGTATACCTGCCCCCGAGGATGTAGCTATCGCATTGATAGTGAACCTCATTAAATTCTTGTGTTGTTTATTGTTGTTTGCTTGATTTGATTGTTGCGCGATTTGTTAGATTACACGCTTCCGTTATAACAAACTGGTATCAAGAGCTATTGATTAACATTGAGGTTGATCAATTTTGGGATGGTAACAACAAGTATGAAGATCGAGAAGTTTACGGGGAGGAATAGCTTTGGGCTATGGCAGATAAAGATGAGAGCTTTATTGAAATCACAAAGGATCTAGAAACCTTTGACTAAGGGTTGCACAACGACGACAAAAGAGGGTAGTTCGACTGGTGTGAAAGAGGCTCAATTGGAAACTATGGAGGATATGGCACACTCCACTATCTTGTTATGCCTGGCGCACGATGTGATCACAGAGGTCGCAGATGAGACTTCGGCTGCAGGTTTGTGGGCGAAATTGGAGAGTTTATATATGACGAAATCGCTCACAAACAAGTTATTGTTGAAGCAACGGTTGTTCGTCCTACGCATGAGAGAAGGTATGTCCCTAAGGATCATCTCGATAGGTTAAACTCTATTTTACTGGATTTGCGTAATATAGATGTTAAAATTGAGGATGAGGATGCTGCGTTGATATTGTTGGTTTCATTGACTAGTAGCTATGAGAACTTTGTCGAGTCTTTTGTGGTTGGAAAAGATACTGTGACCCTAGAGGATGTAAAGTCGGCATTTTATACTAGGGAATTGTGCCATAAGGCAAGTGTGGATATAGTAGGGGATCGTGATTATTCTTTAGGTTTGGTTGCAAATGTTAAGAAATATAAGGGCGAGTCGAATAGGCAAAAACCTAGGTCGAGGGGGCCTAAAAGTAGTGACCTTTGCTATATTTGTAAAGAACCAGGTCATTAGAAGAGTGATTGCCCTAAGAGAAAGGGTGGGTTAGCTTCCTATGCACAACAAAAGCAAAATCAAAGTGATTGCGATTATGAGGGGATTTAGCTCTAATAGTTCATGAGGAGAAACACTTAGAGGATAAGTGGGTTCTTGATAGTGGATGTTCTTCACATATGTGTCCTGACAGGGAGATGTTTTCGACCTATAGTTTTATGCAAAAGTAGTGTTACCTTGGGTGATGATACGGTGTGTGAGGTGGTCGGAGTAGGATCCGTAAGGTTTAGGATGCATGATGGGAAACTTAGAGACCTTAGAGGAGTGAGGCATGTTCCACAACTTAAGAGAAATCTTATATCTCTTGGGATGTTAGACCGAAAGGGTTTTTGATTCCAAGGAGAGGGTGGAGTTTTGCGTGTTGTGAAGGGTTCTTGGGAGTTACTTCGTGGCGTGAAGTCATGTGTGGGTAAATTGTATGATTTGCAGGGTACGACACTAGCTAGGGAGGTTTCTGAGTTGAAGTTGCATTCTGAGTTGAAGAGTGACAGTCTTGAGGGTAAGGTGGAGCTTATGGAGGCTTCTTTACATGTTGAGATGTCAGAGTCAACGGGAATGAGTTCAACAAAGGGGTTGGAGAAGTACTGCTTGGGTTGAGGATGAGAGGATCAACAGTGAGCTGGAGTTTATGGGAACTGCTACAAAACTGGTTGAAACTATGGGTCATCAAGAAGAACAACCAAGGGCATTTCATCAGCGGCCTAGTATGATAAGGTTTAGTACTATTGACACTTATATGCCAGGATATAGCTATGAGGTCTCGAACGACATGTCTTTACTCTTTGCTAGGGAGTGTTGGGTCAAGAGTTGGTTCTGGGGGAAGTCACCAAGAGGTGGCTAGATTGGAACTCCATGAGGAGTTGCTCGCGTTCCATTGAGGAGGGGGCGGGTGCTCAGGTGCGAGCACGAGAAGAACTTCGACAGAAGTTCCCCTGCGCCAAGGGTGGTTTGTTTTGGGTACTTAGACGTAAGTACAAATGGCTCTAGTTGGAGCAACTGGCAAGGTACTGGCTTGTCTTAATTAAGGTGGAGCTAGTGTGTTCGCGGTTCTAGGGAAGACGATTTGATTTCCGACGGGTGATAAATTGGGCTTCGGGTAGAATGCGCAACATGGGTCTCATAGGCTGTGAGACCGAGTCGTTCATGATGGGTGGTCAGCGATCTTGGCGAGATTGGGTGAGACTCGTATGAAGACAAAGGGGGGAAGATATTGGTTTTGGCCTTGAAGATTGGTTCGAGGTGGAGCATTTGTGGTAGATGCAAGTCAAGGTGGATATTTGTGAGAAATTTTAACTTGATCTATGAGCGTTGAAGAGCGGCATCGATCGAGGGTTGCAAATGATGAGCTATTGACGAAGAATGTTGAAGTCGAACTTGGTAGATAGGCCACTGATAGCGAAGAAGAAGGCGGCTCGCGGAATTTTGCCGTCTGCCACTGGTCGCGATTTTCACCGCAGGTCGCGGTCCGCCCACCACTAGTCGCGGTCCCCACCACTGGTCGCGGTCCGTGATGTACGTGGTTCGCGGCCCGCAAGCTGCGTGGGCTTCGCTCGGGCGATCTTTTCCTTGTTCGATTAGGGTTTTCTTTATGCAATATATTTGTATATATATTGAGAGCGTCTTTTAGCCTTTTAAACAAACTTGTATGATTCAGAGAATCAAAGAGAGCACAGTATAGATTTTCTAGAGTGATTGTTTACCACAAAAACAGAGAAATAGATTAAGATTGACAATAGAGAGATTCAAGAGGGAGTCTTGTGAAATTCATCAAAGAGAGCTTTGAGTGAATTCATGCCTATTGTATTTTGTAATCTTCTCAGTTCATAGTAAAAGAGAGTATCCCTGCCCCCGAGGACGTAGCTATCGCATTAATAGTGAACCTCATTAAATTCTTGTGTTGTTTATTGTTGTTTGCTTGATTTAATTGCTACGTGATTTGTTAGATTACACGCTTCCATTATAACATTTGTGATTTTGATATATAAGGATGACTAATTGATTGAGTGGCCCTTTTTACTAAACGCATTGGGTAATGATTAATAGTTATTAACCTGTTTGATAATTCAGATTTAGTGGAGACAAATTGTTAGCCTATGAAACCGACAAGAATACGATTGGACCCAACATTACCTACTATAATTGTAACTCTTAGAAACACATGTAAACTATAGCGCTCTATTTCGCAATTGCACGATCCAAACAAATCTATCAAAATGGTCGACATTAATTTTCATAATATCTTAACAACAGAATGAAGTGTGAATTATATTCAATTAAAATGGCTAATAGGGGTTCTAAATTTCAAAATTTCATAGTCCTCAACTGCTCATGCGAAGTATCTTAAATCGACCATTTTTGTATAGGTTCCTCTTCTAGCTATTCTATTCTGTATTTCTGTCATACCTCTTTCATCATAAACTATTCACACAAAATGAACTCACCATCATAAAATGTGATTACGTATTGAAATATATTTCGCTCATTCATTTGGGATTTTTTGGTGAATATGCTGTGGAAAACACTTGGTTTTTAAAACTTTAAACGTGGGAATATTGTACACCAACCAGTTAGCTATTCCTATAATATGGTATTTCTAGTGGGAGTGAACTGGCAAAGTCGCAAAGACGACATATATTATATAACATCCCAACTAATCAAAATAATCTAGTTGGAGCAATTTGGCGATTGTTAATACTTTTGACAGGATTTCTTAATTGTCGTGGTTTACATAATTGTTCCATTCTTTTAGTTTGAATTTTTTTGGTAGGATTTAACCAGAAAGCTCCATTGCCCTTTTGTTAATTAACAACCTCATCCTACTTTGCAGTTATAATATACTACCTCCGTTCCATATATTTGCAACACAGGGAGTTTTACGCCTCCCAACGCACTACTTTAAACGCTAATATCTCTAATTTTATTTAAGTAAAAATTATAAAAAATTGATATTAATTAAGCATTTATCGAGACGAATCTAACAAGATCTCACATGGCTACATTTATCCTTGTGTACAAATCACAAAAGAAGGTCAAATGGTAGTGTATGAATAGTGCAAATTATCAAAGGTTGCAATGCATATGGAACGGAGGTAGTAGCATTCATGAGAGTATAAGAAATTTAAGAATTGTATATTTGACCTCTAATAGTGATATTGGAAATTCATAGAAATTGTTAACACCCACAAAATATGAGAAGTTATTCACACACATCTTCCCTTGATTATTCCAATTTTCCATGTGTTTGACAATGCCTTAATACCAATCAAACAAAATTTGGCAATTACCATAAATTTTATAATAATGGGAACTAACTTCATATGAATTAAAACTTCTCCGAGAAAATGAATATCCATGTCAATCAAATGACCCTTTGAAAGTTGATTTTGTCAAGAATAGAGGAAGATTGATAATTGTATTACTTGTACTTATTCTGATTCATTACAATTACATCAATATATAGGCTAATATAAATATAACCTAACTAGAGTAACCTAATGGGCCTTGGACTTATGGTCCAATACTCTCTAACACCCTCCCTCAATCGTAATGGCAGTAACACGAACATTACGATTGGTCAAATAATAATGATAACAATAATAAGAATAATGATAATTCTTCAATAGTTGGAGCTTCAACAAAAGTCGATGTACAAAATCCGACTATGTTGACAACAATTCTTCAAGGGTTTCTTTTAGATTAAAACCAAACTCAATTCCATCTTTGGGAATTTATATGATCAGCTGGTCTTGTAAGAGACCGCCTACTTTTAAAATAAAATTAAGAAACGGCCCAATAGGCCTAATAATAAGAAGAGAAAATTGACAAACCGTCTACTAAAAATACGGACCAATTTAATCCATTTTGTGACCTATTTAATCCATTTCGTGATCTATTTAGTTCATTCAATACTCAATGTTAAATTTATTTAGTGACTACTTTAATTCATTTAGTGACTAGTTTAATTCTTTCGGTAAGTCATATGTTTTTTTGACGAGTCGCTGGTTATATTTCGAGACTAAAATTGAAATAATAAAAGGAGAAAATAATGAACAAGAGTGGTGCTAAATGTCTCGGAATAGTATTGGGTTAGATTAAGATAGAATGGGCTTGTTAGTAGAATGTGGGCTTTGGTTGGTCTAATTTTATGTTAAAATCAGATCGCCTCTTTTAATAATTTGTCTTATATGATATACTCTCGTGTATGTTTTTGTGTTTTCTACAATGAACTTACAAATTTTAAATCAATTGTACCCAAACCAACTTGATGCGATTTCGTCTTTTGGCTATTGGGTTCTCAATTTAATGAGATGTCATTTTCAGAATGTGAAATAACGATTTTTAAGGGTTTTTGGCATGATCAATTGTAGAAAAGTTGTGTATTTACTTCAGTTTTGCATTGGTGATTTTTTGGGTTTCAAGCAATAAAAGAGACACAAGTCCAAAGGTACAATAGAGAGATTTCAAAATCGCGTGATACAATGTAAAATAGATAGAAAAAAAGATATGTCATAAAATAACCCAACTTTTTTTAAGATAAAAAGACCACACCTCATAGTTTTCTCCAAAGTATATGTTCTCACTTTGACAGAACTTGATCTTTCTTAACGAATCCCCTCTCTCTCAGTTTTTCTCTCAAAAAAATCTCAAAAGGGATATGGGGGCAAACTTTAGGAAACAACAAAACACGATAAATGGGACAAATACTATTATGACCTAAATATAAATACCAAGAGGTCCAAGACCCAAAGAAAACGTTGGTTTTGTTGCATGTTGCATCCGACCCATACCTTGTGCTAGGGCATCCGTTAAGCCGTTAGCTGAATGTTTTATTTAGTTCATTTCCTTCAAAGACTCCCCATGGGCCATGAGTCATGACAAAAGAATATTCTTCCATGTTATTTTATGCCATGTGGCCCCTTTAACCTTCTTTCTATTTAATTTTGATCCCTCCACGAAATTACCATGTATTTTTCTACACCATTAAACGTGTAAGTGTGACCGTATCATTCTGTATTTTGTTTCCAACCTTTTTCTTTTAAAAAATACGTGCTACAATCCTACAAACCCAACGGTTTTCAAGTGGTTAACGGTTTTTTGACTTTTTTGGATTCTCTTGTTTTTTTCTCGCCTCTTTGTTATCACGTGAAATTTGATGTTTCCCGCGCTATTATTGTGCATTTGCTGACTTGCATAATAATATAGGTCGTACGATTATGAATGGATTTGATGAGCTATGGGGGAAAGAAAAACAAAGTAAGTCTAGATGTATTCTGACTAATTATCATGGCTACTAAAATGGGTGCATGCGTTAGAAACGCGTTTAAGTACCAAATTCAGCTAATATTAATTAATTAACATAATTGTAATTGACTTAATACATATATACATTACTCATACTAAAACTCTACATAAACGTATTACGTATAGCTTAATACAACTTAGTGTATCTGAGACCAAGCTTGGCTTGGTCTAGTGGTAAAGGTTTGATCTCATGACTTGAAGGTCATGGGATCAAATCCCACTAGGGGCATTTGGGGGTGGGGATCCCCTTACCATTCCCCCCTGCTCTCAAATGTCGGGCCCCGCAAACACCAGATCAAGAAACTGTGCTAGTTGAGATCTGGCAAGGGTCCACCACATTACCTTCCAAAAAAAAAAAAAAAAAACTTGGTGTATCTGAGATATCTATCATATTAGTAGTGTCCTTCTCCTTTCACATAATAAATATTATTATTATTTTACATTCTTTAGGTAAGAATTTAAGAAATTAGCTGGTCATAAATGACACAACTCGTAAGGTTGGAAAAAATGGGACTCTAATCCATAAAACCAATCCATCAAAACTGAAACGGGAGATTTACCTTGAAAAAAACGACCTCAAATAGTACATACCACGAAAGGTAGGGATAATGAGATTTAAAATACCAACTTTTAATATTGGGTGGATATATATATCTGTTTCTTCCATGCTTGAGGTTGTGGCCATGGGAGGATCCACATAGACAAAATGGGTATAGAAATATCTACACAGATTTTAGAAAAAAAATACAATTTTATGCAACGTGAAAGCATATAAAGTGATTTAGCTATAGCTTGGTTATAGAAGCTTTTGCATAAAGTTATTGTATAGTAATTTTAGTTATGTATTCAAACCTTCACAAGCTATATTTTCTTCTTTTTTTACTTTTTCTATTTTTCATTTTTCACTGACACGGTGTACACCCAACTTGCAAATCATGAATCCCATTGGTTGTGGGTTCGAAACTTTACATTGATATAATTAGCATTTTTCTTAATGTATGAGAATGATGTGGATATCATATCATTTAAAGAGCGGAGGGGTGACACGTAGCACACTATAATGCTTACTAACGCGTCTAAATTATATATACTCCCTCCATCTCTTTTTATTTTATACACTATCGAAAGGCACAAAGTTGAGGATGTACATGTGTGGATCGTGGAGAATAACACTTTATAGATTCGAAAAATATTGGTTAATGATAAAAGGAAGGGGTAAAAGTAGGTAAAAAATACTATAGAAAGGAACATTAAAATATTACTCTACTACTCTATTAACTTTCTAAAAGTACCACATCGTATCACAATAACTTTTACAATAAATTAATATAACATACAGCATACTCTATTAATTTCCTAACACTATGTACATAGGCTAGTGTTGCAATTAATATGAGATGGAAGGAGTATATAGCGAATAAAAAGAGACAAGAAGGAAGTATGAATGTATGATTAATGCTCATGGGTTAAATCATGCTCCCTATATCATATCATTGATATAATAGGAAAATTAAATGGCGATAAATAAATATAGAGAAAAGTAAAAAGTTTCATCTTAGCGTATAAAACATACAACAAGATCAACATCAACTTCGATGGCTCCAGGCTCCGTCGGGGATGCTTCAGCAACAACTGGCTTAATCATTCATGACCATGATGCTACTACCATAGCAGCCACCACTTTCAACCTCGGTACAGTAAACATCATGGTTTCGGAGGCAAGTGAACTTAACGATGGAATTCTGCATTTTACAAGGCATGACTTCTCAAAATTCATCATTGTAGGAGACAACATACTACTTATCTATGCACTAAAAACATCTAGTCCCCTCCTTGCCATATAGCTATTATCATTGACGACATTAGAGATATTCCAATCAATCTTATAGACTCCAAAATACATCAAATGTACAAATTACAGAACCTAATCGAGCGGCTGATCGCAATATTAATGTCGGTCATTTCATTAAACAACTGCATGTCACTCCGTCGTACCACTCCAAACTTCATCATATACTTACCGTTGACGCATTAAGAGTTCTCGAGCGCAAGTTATCGTAATTAATGCATGTTTTCTCTTTTTCTCCTTACCTTATGGAAAAATATTAAATACTTAGGGAACCGATTGTTTTCGGCTATTTGTAAATTGCATTTACCTAGTAATTGTGACTTTTACCATTAAACTCAAACTTTTTTTTTTTTATTTAAACATCTTAACGTATTTTATTATGAATTACTAATATCTTTTAAATATCAATGATGCTCTCATGTTTTAATTTCTTTTTGGCGTATAAAGATTCATAAAGACGGGATGAAATCCGATTCCAATACCTCTTATAAATTACAAATGATACATTAACCAAATGAGTTATTCTCTCTCAATTATTTTCTCATGAAATGTTAATAAACTTAATTTAAGTATTTTAAGTCATGATTCACTACTAGATCCTAGAGAGAGCGTGTTAATCCGCGTGGTTGAAGATCGTAGTATTAATTGCCCTTTTACCCCTCTCTTATGCTAAAAAGGAATATGGAATCCACAATTATTGATTGATAATAATTTCTCAACATAAAGGCAAATTCATTATTAGAGATGATGCAATTCTATAAGGACCACTCTGTAAGTTGATATTGTGAAACCCTTATGATATGAAGTCTTGGTGGCTAATTACGTCCTTGTAGAAAGGTATTAATTATAAACTTAATTACGAACAATAAGTGTATAGCCGAGGAGAAAAAGGGGGTCACCAAATCTACAAACACGCATAGTAATAAATAAATATTTAAAAAACGCAAAAATATGTGTAAACACAAATTTTCACTTGTTTTTTTTAATCTTGTTGAACCTCTTGTGTTGTCGTGCATAATGAGTTGTCCCACATCGAAGAAGAGGAAAAGAAGTAATCAGCTTGAAGTTTAAGGATTACATATATTTCCATTACCCATAACTTACATATCGTCGAAAGTTTGGTGGTTTTTCCTTGGTTTGTGGGCTCTTCACGTTAAATCATCTTAGATTTTTTTTTGTATATCCTCCACCTCATTCTTACGAGACAATAGACAATCGAAATATTGAATAGGCCACTCCTAACAATTAATTTCAATTCACAACTTAAAGTTTAAAAGCAAAAGATATGGCAAAGGAAACAACTAGGCCACTTACTCGGCTATCCTAATGATGGCATGTCAATGTGGCACTATTGATCACATGAACTTGGTGAAGATTGGTAACTAGTGAGCACGTTTGCGGTTTGTGTGTGCCAAATACCTTTGTGTAGGTGTTTATGCAACAAAGGCTCGGTTGGTGGAACGTGCATGTGATGATAGGGGATCTAATTGAAGGCTTGGTGCTAGTAACACGTAAATTTATCTTTGTATAATGTGTGGAATGATATGATGGTGATGTTTTGTTCGACTGGTTAACCAGATTAAGCTCATAAGTATGTTTGTTAACAAAAATTCAAAATAATAAAGCTTAAGTGTAAGTTCGTTGTTAGTTATTCTTTGAATTTCTCAAATTTCACGTTATATCTCTTCATCTATGCTTTATTGTCGTTCTGTATATGTTATACATATTTCAAATCCGTGTTAATGATACTTGCAGATAGGCAATAAAATAGGCCATTAAACCTACAATGGGGTACTATACAAAGTCAACCAAAAAAATATTAGGAGAAAAATATGAAACAAGATTACAAAAGAATTTGACTATCATGTGGGGTAGCAAATAGGCCAACTTGTGAGGAGCAAAAGACAACCAAAGAAGGAGGGCATGCCTTATGATTTCGTTAGGAGGTGAGGTCACAAAGTTGGGTGAAGCCAATGGGAAGAGAGGTTTTGACATAATGTTACGTCTTTCTAACGGTTATCATCTGTTTTTTTGAGACTTGTAGATTTGGGGTTTTTATTGGTGTCATCATTTTGAAGGTGGGCCTAACGAACACGACATTGGGCCGTGTAAAATTAACTGGGCCACGTGCTCTTCAAGACTTTTTTTTGTTCTATTGTAAGTACTGGGGCCCATTTTTCTGCTGCGTAATTGCCAACGTGGATAAGATAGGGACTTCAACACACGCTTTGCTGCTGTAATTGCGATGCACATCATTGGCCATTTACCACTTCTTACACATTTATTTCTTTGCTCTCAAATATGGTGGTGGTAAAGTTTATGACACTAGTAATGGTTATTAATTAAAGGGTGAATGATAGATATAGGCATATAATACTCGTATTTGATACAGTAGTATATAAGTAATTTTTTGGGATCTTCTACACGGTAGATTTCTAGTTTTCTTTTTTCTACGTGGTAGCCATTCTTTTTTTTCGTTTCTACATGGTAGCCCTCATATTTTGGAAAATTCTATATGGTAGCATAAAAATGTTAATTGTTGTTAAATTAAGGTAATTAATACCTAATCAACTAAAATACCACCATAAACACCTAATTACTTTGATTAAACATTAAACTTTTAAAAAAACTTAATTACCTAAACCCCTGCCTAGCCACCCCTGCCACCCGCCCCACCCCCTGCCCATCTGCTCCACCCCCTGCCCCCCACCCCCACTCCCGAAAACTTCACCGAACCCAGCCACCTCCATTTAAACATTAAATAAAACCCCATTAACCCACTGAATTTCGCCACCTCCACATGAGAACAATGGGAACAGTGACGAACGCAACGAATTTCGCCACCTCCAAAAGGCCCTTCCCTGCTCCAAGTGATGACATTTTCAACCCAGATTCTGAAACTAAAGATCTGTGCGTCGTTTTACAATCAGTTCAAGTTTTTCTTCTTTTAAGCTATGCGAATGGGCACTTATTTAATGTTTAAATGGAGGTGGTTGGGTTCAGTGGTGGGGTTTTCGGGATTGGTGGTGGCTGGGCAGGGTTTGGGGCAGCTGGGCAGGGGTGGGGCGGTGGCAGGGGTTTAGGTAATTAAGGGTTTTTTTAAGTTTAATGATTAATTAAGGTAAATAGGTGTTAATGGTGGTATTTTAGTTAATTAGGTGTTAATTACCTTACTTTAACAACAATTAACATTTCTATGCTACCATATAGAATTTTTTAAAAGGACTACCATGTAGAAACGAAAAAAAGAATGGCTACCACGTAGAAAAAAGAAAACTAGAAGTTTACCATGTAGAATATCCCTAATTTTTTTTAGAGGATAGTATATAAGTATTGAATATATTGTTTATAATAGAATTAAGTTGAGAATTTAAACTAAAATTATACATGAATTAGTGTTGTTATGAATTAGTATTGTTAATGTTTGAATGTTGTTTAAGTTTTCCTATTTTTAGATTCTTGTATATAACACTAACTGTTTTATTATCATTTTCCTTACTTAAAAAAATTATATTAGGTTATATATTTTTGGACAAAGTTATTTAACTATATATGTTACTCTATATTTTAAGAGACCAGTCCGTTATCAATAATTGAAGTAATTTGTATCATTTTTGTGTATGTTTATAAATTTCTTAGTACAAGTCATATCATTTTTATTGTTTAGTGTTGGATAATTTGTGCTTGCTCGTATCCATGAGATATTGTTACACCATTAAATACGGATAACGGATTTATGATGTATCATATTATACCATGCGTTCTTCTAAAAAAATCATGTTTTTTATGGAACATTCCTTGGTCATCTAAAGTTTAATTCTCTTAGGACACAAAAAATTTAATCCTTAATGATATTAGTCCCTATACTTGACCATGCTAGGTTTTATACTTTATCACACCCTTTATTAAGGGATGGATGAGATTTGAACCCATGAATATTTGACCATACTAGGTTTTATACCATGTCAAGAGACCAACTCAGCCAAAAGTCTTAATTAATGGTTGACGCCCCATGATTGGTTTTATATTCAAATTCAACTAAAAGTCTAATGTGATGGGTCGAATCCCCAACATTGATTTCGTATCCTATCGATTGGTTTTATACCCCGTTACTAATTATTGTCCTCTAAGGCTATGTTCTTTTTAACTTATTTAAGCACTCTAGTGCTTATTTCAGAAATAATCAAATTAGATCAGAAAAATTCCGATCAGATCAGAACAGATAAGAAAAAATCAGATCGGATAAGAAAAGTTCATATCAGATCAGAAAATAATATGAACAAAAAACAACTATAATAAGTTCAGATCAGATCATATCAGAAAAATTCAGATCGGATTAGATCAGTTCAGAAAAATCAGACCAGATCAGAAAAGTTCAGATCAAATCAAACGTATAGAACGGGTCATAGCTCATAAGTGCTCTCAAAATTTGTCCTTTTTAAAGGGATAATTGTAGTATGCTTTTGAAGGACCCAAAATAAGCAATCTAGATTTAGGGCCAAATTGTTAATAACACGCACATATTCTTTCTGTTTTTATATATATGTAAACCTTTTTTTAAAGCAGTATAGAAAGCAGTGTTTGTACGAGACCATGCATCCTACACCCCGGTGTACCATGCTCATGGTACACCAGGTGGTATTTGGTAATTAAAGGTATTTCTAGGGGCAAGCTGGTAATCTTCGCGTAACAACACAAAGCAAACAACATTCGCTTCCACTGTTCATCTTCATCCCCAAACCTAGAAATCCCTAATTTTTATGTAAAAAATTCGGACAAAAATCGCTGAATTCAAGCAAATCAAATTGATTTCTGCAAAAACAAACAACAAAATAAGAAATTCGTTGCTAATTTTTAAATTTTTTGGAATAATTTCGGGTTTTTATAAGGTGAAAAGTTGAACCTTTGAACTCAACTATGGCAGAAATACGAATTGTAGAACAAATCAAAGTAATTCATTGTATTTCTCTTTATTTCATGAATTGATGCACTGATTTCAAATAATTGATTATTTTCGGAAGATGAGCAATTGTTTCAATGAAGTGAAAAATAAGGGCTTAGATGAAAAAATAAGGGTTTAGAGTAGAAAATGTCAGAACCTATAACAGTCGCTCATTTCTTAAATGAGCAGATTTATTTTAACCCACTCAAGATCAAAATATTTATTGATCTGATCTTCTTGTGCAAAACAGATTGCTCATGTGATCAAAATGAGTAAAATAAAATAGCTCATTTCTTAAATGAGCATATTTATTTTAACTCACTCAAGATTATAATGTTTACTGATCTTTCTATGCAAGCAATATTGCTTATTTGATCAAATGTGTAAAATAAACTGCTCATTTGTTCAAATGAGCATATTGATTTCTCTTCATGTTAAAATAAAATTGCTCATTTGATGAAATGAGCAATTCTAAATTGCTCATTTGATCAAATGAGTAAAATAAATCTGCTCATTTCATGAAATTGAACAGTTTATTTTAACTCACTAAAGAACAGAATGTTTATTGATCTTCCACTGCAAATAAAATTGCTCATTTCATCAAAATGAGTAAAATAAAACTGTTCATTTTGTGAATGAGCAAAATTATTTTAACTCACTCAATATCAGATCATAATGTGAACTATACAAAATATGTTTTTCCGGATGCTCAAAGATTTTAGTTTCTGCTCATATAGATACAAATTGCTCATAAGGGTTAAATGTGTACTTTTGTAGGTGATGACCGAAACAATAAGGTTGATATTTATTATTTACTCTAACAAAATTTAAACTATAATATATGTTTGTTCATCTTAAGATACACTGCTCATTATAGTGAAAAAATCATCAATCTGTAATAGTATATACATGTTCACTTAGAGTAAAGAATAATATAATCGCTCATTTGGATGTTTATTGCTCTTTTTTTTATCACATTCTAGTGTGATTTTCATACCATTATGATTTTTTTTTTTTGAGAAAGTAGAAAATCTTAATAACCCATTTTAAAAGGCACTACTTATTATTAAATATATTCTATCAAAATATTCTAAATCCATTTTTAAAAATATTTTAGTAATATTAGAGACAAAAGAAAGTGAAGAATATGTTGAAGTAAACAGTCTATGAATCAGTTACCTCACGCAGTACAATGCCAACTGAGCGCTCAAAGCCAACTGAGCTAAGTTGCTTTGATGATATAGTTGCACGCATTTAATAGATAAAGTTACTTGTAGTTTGTTTCCGGGTGTACCGTGCGGACGGTACACACGGGTGAACGGTAATAATTGTATTGCTGAGACCATGCATGGTACACCCGGAAACAAACTGCAAGTTTCTATTTTTTATTTTATGATTGAGGGGACAAATACTATGGAGTTAAATAAAGAAGATCTAATACTTTGAATGAGCAACATTGCTTTTTGATGGTATCAAATGAACATATTTGTTTGAAATGAGAAATTGCATGAACAAAAAAAATAAGGAGAGAAGATAAATAAAACAAAGAAACATGTTATGGAGAAAAGATGTAAAATTGGGCTCATTTGTTTGAAATGAGCAATTGCGTGAACAAGAAAAATAAGGGGGGAGATAAATAAAACAAAAGCAACTTTTTATAGAAAATGAGGGAGTTTTAAATGAGCAACTTTGTTTTTTGATGTTATTCAAATGAGCAATTGCATGGATATGAAAAATAAGGGGAAAATATAAACAAAACAAAACAAACTTTTAATGGGAAAAAGAAAGGAAAAATGGGCTCAAGTAAACTTGAACCCGCGACCTTCAACACACGAAAATCCTTTAGCATCACTCCTCCAACCCCTAAGTTGTGCATCTTTTATTTGGATATCTCTGCGCGTATTGTATTTAACCCCTCCATCAGTATTTCGCGATAATTGCAATAATACCGCCGGGTGTATAGTGCGCACGGTACACCCGGGTGCACGGTAATAATTGTACTGTTTGTACTCATAACTTTTGCAGTTATTTGACAATTTTTACATTAAACAAACAAGTTTGATGATTGATATCTTTATTTGATATCAATTAGTAAAATTATTGGAAAAATAGATATATTGAAAAAATCGTAAACTCACTAAGAAGGGTGAAAAAATTATAGTGGACCAATTAGATTACATTCTACATAAAATTCACTAAGAAATTTAAGAAGTTTAAAAAAAATTATAGTGGACCAATTAGATAATCTTTTTTGATGTTGATATCTTTTAGTCTGATTTGATCTGAACTTTTTGATCCGGTCTAGACTTTTCTAAACTGATGTAATATGATATAGACTTTTCTAAACTGATCTAATCTGATCTGGACTTATCATAGTTTATTTATTCTTGTCATTTTTTTATCAGATCTGATTTGAACTAGTTTGATTTGATTTTTTTCTGATATGATATGATCTGATCATTTTTTAAATAAGCAATAGAGTGTTTAAATAAGTTGAAAGAACAAAACCTTAGTTGGTAAAGAAAAGAAACTAAAACCATATATTTAGGTTACATTATGTTTAAAGTATATTTTTGATTATTGCCGAGTATAAATTAATTTTATATAAAAGTATACACCTCTCTTTGAAATTTTAACCTTATATTTAAAAGATTATCTAGGTCCTTATATTAGAATCCTATTACAATGAAACAATATTTAAATTTTCTATGTATGTACACTTGGCCGTCAATATATATATATATATATATATATATATATATATATATATATCAATATATACTAAAATATGTAATATATATTATGTGATGTGAGGTTCCCTTTAAAGAAACTAGCATCAAATGAACGTGATACGTGTAAAATCAGTTAAAATTCATTGATAAAATTGTTAATTGTTAAATTAGTGAAACAATTAAGATTACTTTTTTTAATTTCTATTTCCTCTTTCCTTATAATATAGCTATTTGTGATGATGAGGTTTTAATTTAATTTTTGAAATGAAAAACTAGAAATTTGCCACTATCCTCTTTAACATAGTAGTAGGGCAAAGCTGGGTCAACAAAACTAGTACTAATAATATAACAACCTTTTCTTCTATCTCGATCGTATGACATTATTGGCTTAACACTTTCAAAATTTGACGTTTTTTAGAGCACACTAAAGTTAAAGTTTGATATGTCATAATGTCAATGCTTTGTTTTTTATGAAAATCAAATGACCCGAGATTGGAATTTAATTAATCATGAAGATAATGGCCAATTTTGGAGAGATAAGTAGGAAAACATATCATTTTCATGGAAAGGGACGAGAGCTACTAACTAATTTGGTTTTCTTACTTTCTCATTTCTAGAAAAGTATGGTCATTGCATACATATTTTTACATGCCTAGCTAGTCGGAAAGGGTATAAAATAGAAAGAAATATCTAGAAGGCTTGCAATAAAAAATAATTATGTACCATACCATCATCGTCTTGTTTACACGAAAGTTGTAACATTCAGCCCTTGAACATACACAATGGGCTGTTCTCTTCGACTAATTCTAGCTGAACTGAACTGAACTGAACTTATTGGAGCTGAACTGAACTGAACTGAACTTATTGGAGCTGAACTGAACTGAATTGAACTGAACTTATTAGAGCTGAACTGAACTGAATTTATTAGAGCTGAACTGAACTGATCTGAACTGAACTTATTGAAACTGAACTTATTGGAGCTGAACTGAACTGAACTGAATTGTTGAATTAAATTATAATAAATACATAAATAATAAGTAAATAATAATTATTATGAATATTAAATAATAAGTAATAATAATTCTAAGTACTAATAGTTATACTAATAATTTAGAATAATATCAAATGAATAATGATACTATTATTTTTGATGTTACTAAATGATAGTTATAAATAAATAAATAATAATGATAAATTAATTTTAAAAATAATAATTACTGATAATAATAATTAATAATAGATAATAATAATAATTATTATTAATATATTAATACTTGATGATGATATAATAACAATAATGTCTAAGAAGTAAATTAATATTACCATTATAATAATAATTAGCTTAAAACATGGGTTGATGTGTGCTTCTAACCAAACCACGATTTGTGGTGTATTGGTCTATGATAGAGATACACCAAACCCCACCACAAACTATCAAAGTATCTTTAATATGCAACGTAACAACAATGTTGTACCATAGATAGTACTGCAGTATTATTAGCAACTTTCTAATTTTTTCATATCTTCTAGCTTTTTGTAGCTTACTTGTATAATGTAATAGTGAACATTTAGTCGATAAAATAAAACAACAATTGCAAATTGAAATACTCGTATTGACATGAAATTTGGTTAAACCGTGCACCAACCCAAACCTTGCTCAGCCATAATAATAATAGTAATAATGATGAGTAAAGATATAATAACAAAAATAATATATAAAAATAATAATAATAATAACAATAAAAATATAATAACAATAATAATAAGTAAAATAAATTAGACCAATAATAATATATTAAATAAAATGGTTAAATAATGAATGGAGCTGAACTGAACTGAACTGAACTGAACTTATTGTAGTTGAACTGAACTGAGCTGAACTTATTGGAGCTGAACTGAACTGAACTTATTGGAGCTGAACTGAATTGAAATGAACTTATTAGAGCTGAACTGAACTGAACTGAACTAAACTGAACTTATTAGAGCTGAATTGAACTGAAATGAATTGAACTGAACTTATTAGAGCTGAACTGAACTGCACTAAACTGAAAATAAGCTGAACAGAACATGCCTTATGTATAAGAAACAATAATAAAAGAAACAGTGAAAATAGAAATACTAGCGAGACAAAATTGTCACTCTAAAGTTAAAATTAGACTATCTAAACACAAAGACAAAATCCCAAGTTAAATTATCTAGGAAAATTTGTCAAGAATAAGTCAACCTTTGCGTTGACCGCTTTTAACAAGTCTACCTTAATTTATTCCATTAACAAGTAAACCTTGTATACTTTCCGCTTTTAACAAGTTTTTTTTACAGGTTACCTGATGAGCCTGTAAATTGACTTTTTAATCCCCCTTTCATTTGACTTTTTGACTTCTGAAATGTCTTCCTTCCTCATTTTCCATATCCTATCTCTACCTCCACCCCGTGAAAACCACTCCCTTCCCATTCCACACACAGCTCAACCACTCCTTCCTCTTATGGCTCCTCCCCCTTGGCCCCACCTTACGGGTCTGAACCCGAAAAAATCCCCTAAACAAAACCACCCATCATCCAATGCTCCTCCTCCTAGTTCAGGATACCCAACAAGATTCATCACCCCCCAAAAAACTTAAAACCAAAAAAGGAGAAAAGGAGGTGAAGTCCCTTTCTCTACACAAAATCAGACAGAAAATGGGGTGCACGAATCTGGGTTGCAAACTCGGGAAAGATAAAAAAAGAAAACCAAGCTAACTTGTTCTTCATTACAAATCTGGGTTGCACCTCCGCAATTTTCAATTTCATTTCATATTAAAATCAGACAGAAAATGGACCCATTTTACTAGAATTGAAGCTAGTGAAGAGAAACATGAGAAGATGATATTGATGAATTAGAATAGTATAAGCATCCATGGGTTAATACGCCTTCATCACCCCTATCATATGGTGCTCCTCTCGTTCTCTACTTCGAATAATTGTTTTGGTAAAAATTCGATCATCATGTCGTCGTGGTGGTCATTGTCGGAAAATTCGAGAGAGCGTGATAGGGTTTGGTTGTTGTAGTTGTGGGGTTGTGATTTATGTCATAAATCCATGATTTTTAGAAATTATAGCAAGAGTGAATAATTGTTTTGGAAAATCAGGTTTTTGGGTTTAAGGAATTTAGGAATTTGTGTGCTGTGATTGAAATTGAGGGGATAATGGAGGATTAGGGGGATTTTAGCATCTGGGTTATTTATTTCTTTCTAGTGCATCATCAACGCAGGCGAGGGGAGGGTGGAGTAGGTGATGGTGGTGAAAGAGAATCAAAGCCCACCATGGTGATGCATAGTGAAGCAGAGAATGAGAGGGAGGCAGAGCTGAGACGATACACAGGGGAAAGAGGGGTGGGGATTTTTTTTTTTAATATGTATGTTTTATTATATTTTGAAATAAATATTTAATATTTTAAAATGTCCTATAAAATAGTGACATGTGTCACTTTAACCAGTTAAATAGGTTAACAAGAACTCATAGCCGGTTTTGACTTGTTAAAAGCGGAGAGTATACAAGGTTTACTTGTTAATGGAATAAATTAAGGTAGACTTGTTAAAAGCGGTCAACGCAAAGGTTGACTTATTCTTGACAAATTTTCCAATTATCTAAAGCATCAAATTAAAGAAAACAGGAGATTTCACGGCCTCGAAATCCCAAACATATTCAAATCCAAAGTTTCACAAAACAACTTCACATACGAACCATAAACACTACTAAATTCGAATGAGGCAATAAATCCTAACATAACCCTCATAACGCTCATCTACTATCACGAGGGCAATTTTCTTAAAAGTTCTCCTTAGGCTCTGTTCAGTTCACCTTAAAATAATAATATTCAGTAAAAATAAGTTCAGTTCAGCAAAAATAAGTTCAGTTCAGTAAAAATAAGTTAAGTTCAGTTCAGTAAAAATAAGTTCAGTTCAGTAAAAATCAGTAGAGCAAAGAAGAAAAAACAACATGAATCAGTAAAAATAAGTTCAGTTCAGCAAAAATAAGTTCAGTTCAGTAAAAATAAGTTCAGTTCAGTAAAAATAAGTTAAACTGAACAGGGCCTTAGCCTCACTCTTTTAGTCAGAACGGTAATACATTTGCACTTCATCGTTACCTGCAACATACTATAAACCAAGGTTGTCAGAATCGGGATTCTACTTTGGATCGGACGGGCCTCTCATAATCGGATCGTAAAATCGAATCGTAGAATCGTGCGATTCTACAAACACACATAATCCAGATATTATACTTATATTATTAGTTTAAAAGGTTTAAAATAAAAATTATAATTTTTTAACTATTAAAATATTGATAATTAATAATATATGTTGTTAGTATTTTTGTTGGTATGATTAAATCTAATATAAATTTGTAAAGTTTTCGATAGTTGAAAGAAAGTTATAGAATCGTGTGGAATCGTAAGTAGAATCGTATGGTCATATTTGGATTGTAGAATCGTAAGATTCTACAATAGGATCGCGATTCTAACAACCATGCTATAAACACATAACTATAATTAGTAGGGAGCAACTTAGCCCAATCAGGATCCATATAGCAGTTAAAGAAGTCTAATAATCAAGGCAACAACCCACAAAAGCATATCAATACTTTTACCAAATATAATAAAATATAATCATATTTTCTTTGCTAATGATTATGATTAATTACTTGACACTTCAAGCTCAAAAAAGTGGCTCTCATTTGAAAAAAAACAAAACTATACTATTTTCCTTACTAGATGATAATTTTACTCAATTACTAGTGTAAAGAGGCGGTTGAAGTTTACGAACTTTATTTAACCGTAGAATGAAAATGTAGCAAGTAAAACAAAAAATGGGAGGAGTATTTTATAACTTAATTGTGTAAGGTGTTGATATTTTAAAATTTCTGAACTTTTAAGTTAGAACCTTAGAATTTTAAATTAAATGGTATACAACGATCTATTCATTAAAATTATGTTATGAAAATAGATAATAATCGCATCAAAAAAGTTTTTGTATCTAAATTATGTTTACTCCACAATCAAATCTGTAGAGGCCATCGTTTTCAGATCAGTGGCCATTTGGAGAAATTATCTCAAAATGAAAATGAGAATGAGAATGTATTAGCTAACAAAATTTAGGAGTAATCAAATCAAAGGCAAAGGGAAAAGGATTTTTTATTGATCTTCATTAGACATGTAGACAAAATTAACATCAAAATCAAAGTTACATGGTTTGGCAAAATACGCTCAGAGTTCAATGCACAAGTGTACATAGAATCAACCATATCTTGCAACCCATACATTTTAGGTCGAAAATGATGTTTACTACTAATTATATACTTTACCCATTTAGTGAAATTGTTTGATATAGACAATGAAAATAGGATCTTTAAATTAAACTAACGTGTAATCAAATCAATTGGATTTTGATTGACCTAATTAGCTTCATTACATATATAGACAAAATTACTTAATATCAGAATCATCAAAAGAAAAAAAAAATAAAGTTACATACTACCTCCGTTTTTTTATTGACTACACTTTCCTTTCTAAGAAGTTTAAAATTAATAGCTACACTTCTCCTTTTTCCCTTATTAGTAACTTAATCTCTCTATCTAGCTCTTTCCTAACACTTTTTCTTACACACTTTTACCAACTAATTAAAATATTGCCTACGAGTCCGTGAAATGAGAAGTGTAGCCAATAAAAAAACGGAGGAAGTACATGCTGTAACTCCACTCAAATTTCAATGATTCACCAAATCATGTTGCTAATTATAGAATTTTAGATAAAAATGATGTTTCTTTAATGTAGGGCTACTTTTTAGAATTAGAGTCACCTTAGTAAGCTAGATTGTAATTATTTTTTGGATGAAAAAAAAAACAAACGGAAATACTATTACGCAATATCAGGATTCGCCAAAGTAACTAAACTTCAGGGTGGAAACAAAAGTACAAAATGTACAAGTTCACTATCAAATTCAACATTCAACCGAGTCACAAGTTAAGCATTGAGCAATGGTGTTTCCACTCTTTTAATATGACTACATATTAAAGCATCCAAACTTGAGTTTGGTTTTGCTTAAAAGCTTCACCATATTTAAGGGTCGTTTGGTTCAAGTTGTGAAATGAAAAGGGAATGAAAATAAAAAAAGAGGAGGAGAATAGTAACAAATAAGATTATCTTAATAGAGTGTTTGGTTCAAGTCATGAAATAGAAAGGGAGTTTTAACCATTACCACCAAGTAATGGCTTTTGTTACTTGAGGGGGAGGGGGAGGTAAAAAAAATTGGGGAAATCCAATACCACCAAGTAATGGTAATTGATTAAGGAGGAGGTGAACCAAACAAGAAGTATGAGAATCGATAATTCCGTTTCTTGAAATTCAAAAATAGCAAACCAAACAACCCCTTAATGTATTGGTCTCTAGCCACATCTTCGAGTAGCCTAAGCAAAAGGCCTATCCCACCTCATACCGAGTTGTTACAGCCTCAAGCCTGCAAACAGTAAGTTCAAATGGTGCTTTTAACTTGACTTGAAGAAAAGAAATCTTACAAAGGTATACTTCCAAAATATTAAAGAAAAATAGTTTTATCTACAAAAGTACAAAACCATGTATATTTTTAATATGCTTTTATATATTTTAAAAAGACAAGAGCCAAACCCACTTACTACTTACTAGTCAACAAATATGTAAAAGTTTGCTATCAAAATCAACAAAAAGATTATATTCCATGAAGGCTATACAAGAACATGTAGCTACATATACCTGGAAAATGATGGAGCAAGCACAAATGTCACACCCACATTCATGGGACCATTGATAAGCTAGAGTTCATGGTTTTCGAAAGATATATAATGCATTGAATTCAACACAGAAAAGTCTAGGCTATAGTGAGTCATTAAAGCTTTGATTTTATACATGTCTTAGTGTCTTAGGCTGCTATAAGTGGACGTTATTCTCAATCTATTGGATTGGGCTGCTTTGTATATGTTTAAACTTTAAAGTAGAACTTTAGCCTTTGTTGTTGATGTAACTATGTAAGTAAAGACTCATAAGTAACTACTTTTGCTTGTAAAAAGCTTAAGAAACTGACTTGGAATTGGATTTAAGGTTTTGTAATTTTTTTTCCCCATAGATCAAAAAAACAAAAGGAGAACTAAGGGGACTAAGATAACATTAAAAGAAAACATGGAACACTGCGCGACCCTATGCGCTTGTTGGACATGATGGTCATTCGCAGATCCAGAAAAAATATTTAGCGGGGTCGAAACAATTATTAAATTTTATCGGGATCATATGGTTAATTTTTCTGGACAATTTTTAAAAAATCGCAATTTTTAAAAGGCAATTTCACAATTTTTATTGACTCAAGTGGAGTCAAGTGACCCCAATTTGTAAAGGTGGATCCACCACTAATGATGGCGAGGGACTTTACATATCGTACACCACACAAAAGATTGGACAAGTTGGTGGATATGGTGGATGGTCTATAGGAGGTCAATTTTGGTAGAAATGATGTTGTTTAGTAAAACCAACATGTTTGTGGAGTCGGTTAAGAGTGTGATGTTCAGTATGTTATACTATTGTGGTGGGTGTTGTTAGTCAAGAAGAAAGCATAACCCGGTTCAGTAGTATACTGGCCCGTATAGTGATGACTCTACTATTATTAATCCTCTTTGTGCTTTTGAGGGGGTTCCGTGGTTAAGATGTGAATCACAATTTGGCGTTTAAAAGATTGCTAAACCTTGGGCCCAATCTAGGAATTAGTTTGGGTTGGATGAAGGAGGATACCTTTGTACCAAGGGCCAAGCGTAGAGAAGCACTAGATCGACTTAAGGAGAGAGTTTTTCCATTCACCCACTTATCCCCAAATGTCGCTACTTTTCGTCCATTCCCCACCTTCCATGAAGACCCTTGTGGTAGCATATCATCTGCGTGTTTTAGGTGGCGTAGACCCCAAGAAGATAATTGCCAAGGCATGGTTTTTGTTTAACGTCCACCCATGCAAGGAAATGGTAGTTGTTAAGAGTAGAGTTGAGAGATCAGCAATTGTGGGTTGTATTTCATTTGCCACTTGTTTCATAAGGAAGCATGTATCAAGGGTGGAGACATCTCGAAAGCCTAAGCACCCATGCCTTTAGGGAGAACCTTGATATCCTAGTTAACTAAACCAATCTTTTTTGTCCTTGGAGGCCCATAAAAATTGTTTATCATGAAATTAAGTTTATTGGTAACACCGAGCGAGATGACAAGACAATGCATAATGTGGGAGGTTACAAAGATGATGATAGTGTTAGCGATGACAATTTTTTGAAGCTTGTGAGAAATATGGACAATTCCAAGCTTGACGCTTCTTAGAGACCTTATAGATCATAAAGGAGAAAGTCGTTATTTTCTTCCTTGCAAGATCAATGGGAATCCCTAGTTGTGTGTCAAGGTTTAGAGTGCTATTGACCCGAAAAATGCTAAGGTATTGGTTGCCTAATCGATGGAGGGGTATTAGGGATAAATTTGATAAAATATGTGTTGTGATTTAGTTATTGGTTGGAGATACGTCAATAATGTCGTCCAGGGAAATGTAGGCTTCCTCGGTAGCTCGAAAGAAATCAACGCATCCTTAGCAAAAAAAATGGTGGGGTATATAAGGGTTTTACTTAGGATTTTGATGCCTTTGAACAACATGATGTCTTCTGGTAGGTTTGACATACGAGAGATAATATCCATACAAAATAAAATAGGTACGGGGAAATAGGTCACCTTGACGTAGACCATTGTTACGTTTAAAAGGATCGGAAACCTGGTTGTTAATTTGAGTTTGGAAGGAGATTGTGGATAAACACCGATGAATACACTGAATTCAGATTGGGGGAAAACCATACCCTTAAAGAACTTTGAGGAGAAAAATCCAACTGACTCGATCATAAGTTTTGCTCATGTCAACCTTTAAAGCAGCATAATAACAGACCCTAAGTCATAAATGTAGTGTGTTAGCTCACGGGCTGCCAGGGCATTATCAGCCATATTTCTGCCGGCAATGAAATCTTAATGAGAAGTAGAGACAAGGTCTGCTAAGAATTATTTAATCCTATTTGCCAAACATTTGGGAGATTCCTTTGTAAATAAAATTGCAAATTAATAACTTTTTGCTAGATTTGGGTCTTTAGGGAGCATGATTAATGTGTGGCTTTATCATTTATGAAAGTTGCTTGATTGAAAAAGGTTGTGAATATATTTACAAATATCATGTCCAACCACTTCCCATTGTGATTTAAAGAATTCCGAGATGATGCCATCCGAGGCCGAGGAATTAGTGGAGGCCAATGAGAAAAACACATCCCTTATTTCGTAATGAGTAAAAGGTTGGTTAAGGACCATCAGGCCTTCCGTTGAGATTTGCGAGAGATGTAACTCTCTTAGAGCAAAATCAGTCCTTGATAATCCGCTACCGCAAACGGAGGTGGGCGCTAAATCATAGCCACAAAATCATTAATAATAGTACGAATTTCCTGAGGAGCATCCCGCCACTCCCCTTGGATATCTTTCAAAATTAAGATTGCGTAGTACTTTTTGAGTTGCTTAACTTAAGTTTGAGAAATTTTAAAGGGCAATCGCCAAACTTGGTCCACAAATTCTTTATACATTGTCTCTAATAATGATATCCTAATGACACATCCGATAAGCAGTGGCCAAGGTGGTGGATGTAGTTGTTACCTTGTTGAACCATCATAATCGAGGAGCCCTAAGATAAAGGATATGTGCAAAGAGACTTCCAATTGATGCCTTGAAATTGTGTATGTGAGAGACACCATTGTTGTATCCTATGTCTAACAAGGTTCAATTTCAAGTTGATCTGTTTGGCGAATCTATGTTTCACATAGCCGATGTTGCCCTTATTAGATCATGTGCCCGAAAACTCGACTTATTAGTACTCATTTGTAGGGATTCTCGAAATTCATGTCCCATATAGGCGCACATTGGTGTCCATATTTTGAAAAAACGTCATCTTCGAAAAACGCAATTAAAAAAATATAATTGCTAATTAGGATTAGAACTTAATGGCTAGTCACAAAAAGTCACGTTTATGAACTTAATTGGACCTTAGGGTCATTTTTGGGAATCGAAAAACTTATATCGCGATTCTACGATCCAAATATGACCATACGATTATACTTACGATTCCACACGATTCTATAACTTTCTTTCAACTATCGAAAACTTTACAAATTTATATTAGATTTAATCATACCAAAAAAGATACTAACAACATATATTATTAATTATTATTATTTTAATAGTTAAACAATTATAATTTTTATTTTAAGCCTTTTAAACTAATAATATAAGTATAATATCTGGATTATGTGTTTGTAGAATCGCACGATTCTACGATTCGATTTTACGATCCGATTCTGAGAGGCCCGTCAGATCCAAAGTAGAATCGCGATTCTGACAACCTTGACGGTTACCCATGAAAAGTGCAAAATTTCATAGTTATCTTTGGGAATTTCCCAGTAGATTTTCTTTAACTTCATATTTGTGAAAAAGGTATAGAAGTATATGAACTACTCAAACCTTTAAGTTGCAACGGAAGAATCGTTTTAAAAAATATATGTATGTGCGTAAATTGATAAATAATAACGAATAACACATAAGATTGTCGTTACTCAAACTATTTTTGTGGGGTTAGATAAGATCAAATCATTGGATCACAAAATCACGAAGATCCTTCCACTTGAAAAATTAATTCCAATTATCATGATAAGATCCTACAAAGATCAAAATCATACCTAAAATCTGGAAGTTGTTTGCATATTTTTGTGTCCTAAATCGTAGGATGCTAAGATTTGGGTTTCCAACTACAATGATTGCGACACTTCTATTCAAGGGGTCCATTTTTTCTTTAATATACCACTATACCCTAGATCTTTATTGAAAATGATGAAACAACAATCAAACAATACCAATCAGACACGCTGCCTCACAATCAAGAGACCTGCATAATATACCAACCACATTAAAGTACCCCACTATCTTCTATCATATCAACTTTTAAATGAAATAACAAAACTCTCGTAATTGAAAGGAAATCATCAATTAAATCATATGAGAGACCAAAGATCATAGTAGAGTCCATGGATTAACACAGATGCCTTGACAAGAGGCCTCATAACTTCTGGTTAGGCCCAAGCAAATCATTAAGTCTCTTACTTAGCACAAGAAGAGGAGCTCCCTACATTGGGCCAAACCCATACAAATAAAACATAAGACATGCCATGTATTTATTCCTTCTTATAAATACTCATTCTCATGCAAGGGGTACGGTATGTTCGCAATAACGTTCAAAACCCCTCATACTTTCCCTCTTGACTTCAGGGAGTTAACTTAGGCATCATAATATTCATAGCTATTTCCTTGTCAGTTTTTTGCATTTCAGACACCACTACTCGAGGCATTGGACAACCTCATTGGCTTAATAAAAAGTCCATGTCCCCTTACATATCTCATCATTGTTGTTTCATACGGAAACAAATACTTTGCACAAAATCCCATTAGATTATTCTAATTCTTATAATACTATTTAAGAGTTATCAAGAAATTATATTTATGTCAAAATAAATGATTTAAAGTCCATTTCAAAAATTGTAAAATTGAATTAAACTCTCATCTTACCTCTGCAATATACAACCAACCATACTATAAAATGAAACTCACCCCAAATTTCATGTGTTTCTACTAAAAAAGAGGGGTGCATAATATGTTTCTTAAGTGAGTTGTGAAGGATTTTACGTGGTGAGAGCATTGTTTAATTAGTGTCGTTAAATAGGATAGATAATGTGAGTGTATTGGACTATGTTTTTTCTTTTATTTTTTTTTAATATTTTTGGTCTTGAGGTCTTATACCTTTATATTTTATTATCAGACATCATACGATAAAATTTAACCTTTAACTTAGTAGTTAGTAGTACAAATACTATTTACCATTCATCTGGATTGAGATTCGAGGATGTGTATGAGACAAACACAATGTGAAAGAAGCAACACCGAGCGGGGCTTACCTTTCGATTGACATCAACACGTGGGAACCTACTCGACCATGATAACACCCATTATTATATACTTAATATAGTATAGTCCATAGATGATGGATATGAAGAGTCACTCTTTGGGCAAAAATTACGAGAATAGATTGTCTAATTTTAACATAATTTTAGACCAACCCAGACCCACGTTTCCCCGTCAAGGTCATATCCTCTCACTCTAATTCAACATTATCCTTAGTCATCTCGCCCCAACCTAGTCCTCCTTCTCTTTTCCTTCATTTGTTTCCCTTTCAATCTCGAAGTATAACAAACATTTTAAAATATATCACAATAGACTTAAGGCCTGTTTAAATTTACTGAAAACAACTGAACTGAACTGATTGAAGCTGAACTGAACTGAACTGATTGGCGTTGAAATGAACTGAACTGAACTGAACTGAACTGAATTAATTAAATTGAATTTAATAAATATAAAAATAATATTTAAACAATAATAATATGAATATTAAATAATGATTATGATGATAGGTAATAATAATGAATAATAATAATTGTATTTTGGATATTTTTAATGATAATTATAAATAAATAATATTAATAATCATAAATTAATAATAATAATGATTAATAATTATAAGGATAATTAATAATTATTTTATAGTCTTTGTATTAATATATTAAAAACCTGATGATGATTATATAATAAAAATAATATCTAAGAATTAAATTAATGTTACTATTTTAATAATTAGATTTAATTATAAATTAATATTTAGTAATAAAATAATAATTGGGTCGGACCGTGCAAAATTACATCATAAATCATTTTGACGTGATTTGATTGGATTATGGGCTGAAAACAGGGGTTTATTTATGCTTTTAACCTAAACCATGTCCCTCCCTAATGATAATAGTAATAATAATGAATAAAGCTATAATAAAAAAAATAATATACAGATAATAATAATACTTAATAATAATGATATAAAAATAAATAATAACAATAATAATAATAATAGAATAATAATAATAATAAGAGCAATTAGTAAAATAAATTAGACCAACATAATAATATTTAACAAAATGGTTATAACTGAACTGATTGGAGCTGAACTGAACTGAACTAAACTGAACTGATTGGAGCTGAGCTGAACTGAACTGAACTGAACTGATTAGAGCTGAATTGAACTGAACTGAACTGAACTTAAGCTGAAATGAACAGGTCCTTAGTGAATAGATTAAAGTACCCCTAAATGAGTTAAACTATTCACCAAATGACCATAAAATGTGATTATTGAATATATTAAACTAATCACTAAATAAATTAAACCGATCCGTAAATAAATTAAACTAGTTTTATAGTAATAAGAAAATGGTTAGTTCCCTCCTTCACATTGGGCTTGGTCTTCATAATTCTAATTCAAAACGTAGGCCGTTATTTGTTATTACCAAATTTTCCCCTATGATAAAGGCCATCAGACATGTAATTTGGATAAATTGGCAATTTTGGCATTGTTTTTGCTTGGGCTTCTCAACTCATCTTACTCCATTCAATCTTGATATTATGAAAACTTCCAATTGACACAAGGAATCTGGGAATCCTGTCTCACAGTCAAACACAACAGAGATTCAACTCAACTCACTCAACTGTTAAGTTAAACTGCGGAACTCCGAGCTTCATCAACAATGGCGGATTCTAACCCTACTACTTCATCTCCGACAAATTCCGCAACCACTTCTTCTTCAACACCAGCCATGGCGTCGAAGAATTCCTCCAATTCTCAAATTGCGTCGATAATTAAAGCTTATTGGATTCCCGCGACGCTTTTCTCTCTCTTCTTGCTCGTTCAACTCGTCTTTCTTCCTAACGCCTTTCCACCTTCTCATTACGACGGTAATTTAATCTCTACCTCTTTCTCATTCTCTCTCGTTTCCGGAATTGTTCAGAATTGTTTGAAGTTTTGTTTGCTGATTACTTGATTTTTGATTTGTTTTTTTTTTTGTAGTTCTTCGCATCGGAAGACAAAGCTCTATTGAGGAAGTGAAAGAGGCGTATGATAATTTAGCTGCCAATTGGTAAATTATGTTTCTTTTCAGGCATTTAAATTTATAGTATATGATTGAGTAATTATTCTAAACTTCACTTGTTTCTGCTAATTGGTGATTAAATGCAACGAGGAGATTCGAAGAAGATATATAAGTATACTTTTTGGTTTTTGAAGGAAAAAAGATATCCTTTTTTTGCAGCAATTATTTGTTATCATTGTGTGTATATGTGGCTCTACCATGTACCTATTGCTACCTCATTTTTTTTATTAGGTAAGATAATTGGCGCAAAGCAAACCGAACTAGTTACTAGCTTCTAGGGAATACTAGTATGAATGTGTGCTCCACCTGAATATTTTTTATTTATTAGGTAAGATAATTAGTCCAAGGCCAACCGTACTAGGCTTCTAGCATCTAGGGATATACTAGTGCACTTACGGGGTAATATTCCCCAATATATCACTGGAATGAGGATTCAAACCCTAGGCAAGCTGGAATTGGGGGTTGGCTCAACCTCATTTGACTTACGCTTGATTCGTTAAGGTGGATTTGTGAAGTATGATGAGTTTTGGTTATTATTAGCTCTGCATTTTATAGTCTTGCCTTTTGGTAAGAAGGAAGGTTATCTTTCTAATGTGTGCATCAATAGCCATGAGAATGCACCCTCATCAAGTTATCATGATGCCCAGACTTGTATTGTTTTTTTCCTGATGAGTAATAAATAATTTGATTAGAAAGACAATACATTGTCCATGTTCCTCGATGAACCGTGTTGGATGGTAGATTAATGCAAGAAATTGACCTATACCGCGCGAGTGAGTGTTTCTTTGATGCCTAATTTTGCTGACTTGATTTTACCTTTTCTCATCATCTTATTAGGTTAGCTTGTGAGTTGTCATGCCTTGAGTCCTAAAGTTAAATCATAAGATCAGATATTTGTAAAGATCATTCAGATATTTTAAATTGTAGAAGTTTCTATTCTAGTTTTTTAATGTAAGATTGATGCAATAACTTGAGTTTTGGGCATAAAAAGGGTATCGTGGTTGAAATTCAGCCTGCTCATTAGCGGAGAAAACCGATCATAAAAAGGGTATTGTGATGATTGGGAAGGATCATGAATGAAAATTCTTAAGTTTTCCTATATGTAACTTGTGAGAAAATTCCATATAAATTTGGGAGAACTGTGAAAAGCTAGTGAGATAAAGAGTGATATTAACTTAGCAAGAAAGAAGCAATATGGATAAATTGAGAATACATCTTTAGGAGACATATACAATTCTAGTTTTAGTTCCATCTAGGAAAAATTTGTCAACAACTACTGCCTCCTTTTTTTAAAATTTTTTCTATCCAACCTACTTTAAATGTTAACTGCTTAACCCTATTTATGCAGTAGTTTTAAAGCAAACTAAGGGAAGCGAGAGTGAGGGATTTGTCTTCCCTTTTTGGATTCTACATAGGGGAAGGGAAAGGAATTGCACAGGTCCACTTTCTTTCCCCTTTTAATAAATGAAGTCCCTCCTGTATTATTAGAATTTGGAAGGAAAATGGAAGCCCACTCTTTCCCTCCCCTCACTTCCCTCTATTTTTCTCCCCTCTCTTTCCCTCCATGAATGCTCATCACACATTGTAAGGTCAAATTTGGTAAAAAAACAACTATTGTTTGGTGTTAAATATGTAGGATAAAACACATGCTCGGCGATGCATTATAGTTTGTAACGGAGGGAGTATTGCTTCAGCGACTTAGGCCACGAGTGTGACTCATTATTAGTTGAGGTAGCTCCTTCCGTTATTTTTTTACATTCAACAAGCTTCTTGGCACACACTTCTGTTATTTTTTCCATGCAACAAGCTTCTTGGCACACACTTCTGTTTTCCGTAATTTTTTTCTGCTTCCTGTTTCTCTGTAATGTGTTAATTTTTACTTATTTGGGTTATTTTCAGGAATTCAGGGGCTGAAATTCCTGCAACAACTGATTTCATCAAGGTTTATGTCATTGCTTGCCTTGCTAATGCTTTTCTTTATAAAGTTCTGTCCCCCGCCCCCCTCTCAACACATGCTGTTTGATACTCCCTGTTTTTTTTAATCGACACGATTTGTACTTTCGAATTATTTACATAATCCACTTTGACTTTCATATATTTGTCATATGTTGTTAGTACGTAAGGAAAAACATACTTATGTGAGATTTTGTTAGATTCGTGTCAATATATATTTTCTGAATGTGAACTGTTTAGAATTTTAACTCATGATGATTTAGAGATATTAACGGTCAAATGTTCTGTGTGTTGGCAATTGTGAAAGCGAAATCTTGAGATTCAAGAAACAGAGTTACTAACAATCAAGTGTTAGGCTTTTTATATATAAATGGAATCCGGAATTTTGAACATTCAGCACTATGAAAAAGTTTGACACTTGCTTATTGGAAGGAAACAATTACATAATATATTAGTTTGGCACTTGTCTCTCATTGTGAATGTGTGCTTATCTTACAGATTCAATATGCTTATGAGTTGCTGACTGATCCATTATGGAAGAGAGACTATGACCTATTTGGCATTGACGAGCATCAAGTAGGTATTTCTGCATTGTCTATTCCTATATGTAGCCTTTTGAATTCTGATTCATTATTTTTCTTCTAATACTAAGTTATCTGTGGCTGCAGCATGTTCTGGAAAGCGTTTTGCAGCTAAATTCTGAGAAAGAGTACTCCTCAGTAAGCCTACCGTTACTTGTTGGTTCTGCCGGTTAGTTGTGTTACTCCTCTGCATTCCCATAGTACTCGCAGTATCATGAATCTGGAATTCTGACTCAAATGACGTTTCTGCTGTGCAGACTCTCACAAGGTTGATTTTGATCTCAATTCTGTGGGAGATATCCAGTCTGTCGTTGGAGGTCAGAGGCCGTGCTTAATCCAGGTCAGTTGATTATATGCCGGCAGCCTGATATGCATTTATTACTTACCGATGTGAGCCATATGTTCATCGCACTCTCTTTCTATCAGCCTCCAGCTGCATTGTCTTGACTGGGGGCATACTATCAATTTCTTTGCACTCTAGTTAAATATTTTCAAGACTCTCATGATGATAATCGTAGTTGTAACTAGTGTCCGTTTGCCTATGTTCTCACTATCCTACCTACTTGGCTTACTGAGGTTCAATTTACCTCAACCTGGGCCCTGTTTGACTGTCAGTAACTTCCAATTGGGAAGTTCTGAATTAGTTAAATAGAAGTCGTAATGCAAAGCTGAATTGTTGTCAAATGATGACTGCATCTGCTCCACTGGCAGTCACCTGTCGCTTAGTGTATGTATATGAGGGGATTGATGATACGTTTCACTGACAGATTCTCAGTTAATGTTCAGGTATATTCACATGGGAGCAATTTATGCAAACAATTTTCAAGCAAATGGAAGAAAATTGGTACACTTTCCATTTGATACATTAATAACATCTCACTTTAATACTTGATGCTGGTTTGTAAGAACATTTATCTTTTCCATGTAAAAATGCGGCTGAGTGTAGCTTATATTCTGTCATTTCTCCTCTCTATTTTATGTTTAGATCTTTACCAATAATTAAGATACTATACATCAGATTCAGTTTAAAACTTTTTTTTCTTCTAATTATCAGAGCTAACTGTAAAAGTTTTTCAACTCTTGCCTGTAAATGTGCATTTTCATTCTGCAAGGAAGACTACCAAATCAGGTTTCTTGTGTATTAAGTTAACTTCGATTCAGCTTAATTTATGGCTTACTCCTACAGACTTTTGATTAGTCCCTCTGATTTTGCAAGTTGAATAAACAACTTAGAGGCACTAAAAGGTGATGGAAGATCCAGAAACTGTTGAGTGAATTAATTTTGGACACTAGTGGTTACATGCTCTCCCATTCTAAATAATACTTCCTCCATTTGTAAATAGTTGTTTCACCTTTGCCAATGCACAACTTTGCCTCATTAATATCTTCAACTATCTTACTAGCAAACATTTTTAAAAAAATTATATTTTGAATTTATGAGACAATTCCAAAAATATGTTACGTAATAGCATTTGTATAATATTGGTAATATAATATGGTCAACGTGTGATATGTAAATAGTGTCCAAAGTCAAAGTGGAACAACAGAGGGCGTATAATGGATAGCAGAAAACGTGTTATCAAGGACTTGTCATAAAGCTGCATAAGTTCAAGATACTTAAGGCCTATCTCCGAAGTTTGGCGTCTTTCTAAAGGTTTAACGTGGTACAAAGGGTGAATCATTTGCGTTTCCGATGTTCGACCTTTGTGATAATATTATGAGGATCGTATTACTAGATCTTTTCTGTTCCATGTGTTGCTTTTGGATTATGGTTTAATACTTTTTTTTTTAGCTTCGGAGTCTTTAATAAGGGATGCCTTCTCTTTACTATGAGATTCTGCAAGTTGCTTGTTCTGAAGGTTTTGTGATTTTACTTTTACTGAAGAATACTTGAGATTTGCTGTTGTTCCCCAGATTTATGTAAGCTTGCTTCTTGTCATGTGTGATCCAAGGTTCCGTTTTAATTACTTAGATATTTCCTTGTGTCTCCAAATTCGTTGGTGAACTTCATCTTGTTGTGCATAGCACAAGGCTAAATATATCTTAACTTCCTCTGCCAGGGATCCGAATTTGTGTCTTATGTTCTTGCTGATGGTGTTTGTGTTGGTGATGATGTTTTCAGCGTTCTCTTGGGTGGTGATCCTAGTGCAAGCCCTTGTAGACTAATTTAGTAACTAGCTTGCTATGTTGGAAGAGAGTTCCAAATTTTTAAGATTGGTCTTTTAAGTCATCTATTAAAGGAAGTTCTGTTTAGTGCAGAATCAAAATATTGCCCAGATGAAGAACATCTTTGATTGATGGCTGTTTGGAAACACCTCCTCAGACAGCATCTTTGGTCAGATCACATTCTGTTCGATTGAATTCCCTCTAGGATAAGATCAATAGAATTATAGGCAAGCTTCATAAGAACAATTTGTATATTTTGGATGGGAATGCCGCTTAGATGAGATCGTTAATGTTCATGGAGCATCTACTCTCTTATTATGTTATTAAATCTTAAGTGGACAAAAGTAAGAAACTGTGTTGTGTTGGTTAGGGTACTTCCTTTTTAATTTTGATGTTCTTGCGGAGAAAATATTAAGGTGAATTTTTGTCATGTCTTACGCTAGGTAAGTTTCGGATGGAAATTATGGTTTGGGCCATCTCTGGATAGTGGATAGTCTATATATTTCTTATGGGTTTTAGGATCAATTTGATATATTCTTCTCTGAGGAGGTCGATTCCACTACAATTGAAGTGATGATTTTGCTGCCTTACAAGGGAGGTTTTGTTTCGTGAAGGCATTTCATAATTTTCTGAGGAAATTTTTTGTATTGAGTTTCTTGCCAATGCCATTTAGGATATTGAGTTTCTTGCCATTGCCATTTAGGATACAAGTTCTGCTCCTAAATTATGTTTTTCGAGGATGAGCTGTAGTTAAGAGATGCTGAATGAATATAAACTTAAAAAGTATAATTGATTGAAAGCATTATAACTTATATCAGAACGACCAAGAATCAATGTATCGCTTTGACGCCTTGCAGTCTTCTGTGCTTTGGTTCTATCCCTTTGGCACATGTCCTTTTCCTTGTTTTGGATGAGTTAAGTTTAATCTTGGCATGGGTCGGATAGCTAAAGGGTGGAATGTGGCAGATGGTTTCTGTTGGCATTTTGGTGGGGGCGCAGCTTAAAAGAAAGAAAACAGCAGGTTCTTGAGGGTAAAGCTTGCTGATGTTAAAGATCAAAGTTTCATATATTGAGGCTGTTGTGTAGAGAGGGGCTGTGGCCTGTGGGTGAAGTGAACGTTCTGAGTGGCACTTGGCTTTCTTGAGTTTGTGACTAAACATATTTCATAATAGCTTGAGGGAAATGCTTCTTTTTGGCTCTAGCTAAATTTTGTTTATGGGTGACACTTCCCATGTGCTCTCTAAAGTTTTTGTTCATTTTTCATCAATGCAAAGCCGAAGTTGAGTTTTTGACTTGGGAAAACTAGTTGACTTAATTTTGTTCTGATTACATTTACACCCTTTTAACTGTTGTATTCGGTGCATGTTGCCCCACTCATTTATGCAATAAGGTGCAATGGCAGGCTTTGAGTTGAGGATTTCTTTAGGCCTTCAGGAGAAGGCTACCTTCTTGTAGACTAGTCCCAAATGCACGCGATGGGTGCGAAAGCAGTTAAAAAATTAACTATTGAAACGGTTAATCATCTAATTAGTGAAGTAGTTAGGATATACCTTTTTTTTTCTTTTTTTTTGGTGTCCCCCTCTTCTTCCGTTATAAAATAGAGATAATGGAATCCTATGCTTTCTAAGCATTGTATGGAAGGGTGTGTTTCAGATTTATTTGATTATTTATTTCACCAATCTTCTTATGAGTCTATCACATTTGCAAACATTGGCCTTGCTGCTCAAAGTATCAGGCCTTAACTGGTATTTTGGAAGCTGCAATTCATGGACAAGGTTGAAAAGATTATAATTCTAGGGAAACGTAAAAAATGAGAGAGTGGGGTCCGATTCAGACACATTGTTACATAAATTGGATATGAGTAAGGATATTGTCAAGTGGATGAAAGCAAATAAGGAAAAGATGTTGAAAAGGAAAGAAGTTGTTCCAAAAGGACTAAAATAGTTGTGTTTAGCTCCTTTAATCTCCAGCAAGGGGTGGACGATCAATCTTTTAAACATGGTAGTTCCTTTATGGAATTATTGGGTACGTAATGCATTTGACTCCTGGGCTCGCTAAAACAAACGCATTCTCGTTTTCATTTCATGGACACGCATGGTTCAAAGATACAGTTTCAGTTTCGGAAATAGGAACGGACGCGGTTTCGGTGTAAAGGAACGGATATGTTAATCGTATATCAAATCGCGGTTGTCACGGCAGTAATTTGAAGTTTTTTTTGGGTGTACTTGCTTCAATTACTCGTAGATCTTAGTGGGGTTATATAGGGTTCACTGGTGCGGTGGTGTCTCTTCTTAGTCATTCTTTTCTCTTGTCGTTGACTCATTATTGGAGGTAAACCGGTAGAGTGCTACCGTAAAAGTAACCATAAGGAATCTGGGAATAATCTGCAATACTTAGCAGCGGAAAAACCGGACAAACCCTTGTTGTCACGGGTGATACGGCCGAAACGACCAATATCGGGCTTATTAAATCCACCTTGTTAAACCGGTCGAGATCGGTTTGCCAAAGTTGAAAACTGTTCCAACTCGGGCGAATCGGAACGATTCGTATTTTTGCACCATGAGTACACATCATTTTTTCCTGATTTCATATTAGTTTAGTTGGTGAATTAGCCATCTTATGATTCAAAAAGTTATGTTGATCGGCTCTTTCTCTTGAGTAAGTAGCCCTACAGACTGCAAACTGTCATGGCATTGTTATTTAGGATCAAATGTAATTTTCTGGCCTAGTGTGTATTGTGTCCACATGCTCTATGTCAATGTTTTTTGAAAATGTTCTTTTTATGTCTTCACAACATTGTTACTTTTTGTATTTATACTTCCATGTAGCCACATTGTTAATTTGTTGACTCAATACGTTATGTGCAGCTACTTTGCTGGGTGAGATTGCTGATACTGGGGTAGTGGAACTTGGGGAATCTAAGCTTGCTTCTCAACTCGCAGAGAAGAAAACTACTGGGCAACTTTTCTTCCGAAATGGTAAACATTGATCAAGTTTGTTATCCATGTTAATTGTATTGGAACCTTATTGTTTTTCATGAGAAAGATAAGTGAAGCGCCAGCGGCCAGCCTCAAGCTGACGCAGGGTGTGAAGACTGAAGGAGGTACCAGTTGTTGGCAGCCTCTACTTCTTTACTGTGGGGAATTTTGTCTGTACGAGCATCAAGTCTCTGTCAAGGCTTTTGTAGTATTATTCTGTTTGTTTCTTGCTGGGCTGTATGAGAATTGTATAGAGCTAGAGTTCCACTGTCTTCAGACGTTGCTTGATACTTTCTTCAGGAGTCTCATTTAGGATGTTGAATTGCTTTAATTAGGTGCTTACCTTTTTTCAACAGGTCTTCCTTCTCTGATTGCATTTCCTCAAGGGTGTAGAACTTCAAGCTGTCTTGTTAGGTAAGCTCTTTTATCTATATCTGACCAATATGCAAAGTGCTTTGTTTACTCCAGGATGCTTTAATATGCGAGCTCATTAACTTTTCTGTTAATTCATTAAACCTAGCACCCGTAATGTTTTGCCATTGGATTATGAACTTGGTGTTTGTGTAGGTATGAAGGAGATCTCTCTGTTGATGCAGTTACAGATTGGTTTGTAATCATGATACTGAAGTTACCTCGCATAGCTTATTACACAAAGGACTCATTGGTCAGTTGATATTCTTGCATTGTAAATAGAACTTCTATTATTAAACCATGATTGAGATTTCCAAGTTGACACTAGAAAGATTAACACTGTTCATTATCTTAGAGTTTGCTAATAATCAGTCATGATTTGCATTCAGCAGCAAGAATATTCTGTGATCCAAGTACTTTAGCTTCTTAAAAGGAATTCGCCCCTCTCCTTCTCTAAAAGGGTGTCATTTCCAAAGTAATTTCTTTGAATCTAGAGTTTTGATCATGGAAACAAAACTCGGCCGTTACTGTAACGGATTTTGAACTTGACGTCACGCGAAATGCCGTTATGTAACGCCACTACGAGATTAACGTCCATCTCGGTGACTCGCCGCGTTAGAACGTCTTTTACCCGTTACATCCGTTACTTTATCAAGAAAAAATACACATAGTAGTAAAAAACAATAGGCACCCACAATGGAAGGAGAAAAACTACTTTTTAGCCTTTCAAGTTGTATAGTATATACGAGTTATGTTTTAAGTAAGTTTTTATTCACCATATGTATAACTCCACCATATGATAGTTCTGGTCAAAATAAGTTATAAGCATACTTATAAAGCTTCAAAATTGCAAATTTGAGGTTAAAACTCTAATGTGTGACTTTTTTGAAAAAATTCACGTTGCGTCAACCGCTATTTGTTTCTATTCGACCGTACAAGCCGCTTCTATGTCATCGCGACCGTTACCGCGAGGCGACCACACCGGCGATTTTCTTCCTTAGTTCTCACCTTAGAATTGTTACATAAATTGATGAATGAATGGGTTTTGAAATAAAAGCTCCTTAGAAATCTCGTTTGAAAGATTTTTAAACTATAGTTCATATCCAACTGTCGCTATCATGATACTTGAGCGATCAACTTTTTTATTAATAAAAGATTGACCTTTCCCTGATCCTCTTTGATCCTTTGAAAGAGGATCGTTACAGTGGTTAAGGGATCTAATCAATGCAACTGAGCTTTATGATAGTAGCGGAGTTGTTCCCAATTGACTTTTGATCCAAAATGCAATAATAGCTACTGCTTTATAAATGATCCAAGTGTGGAAGTCAAACAAGGGGATTCTTGGTTCTGATTTACGTCCATTCTCCCTTTTTTGTGTCGACAATGTCGAGATGGAGGGTGAGAAACTAATGTCTTCATAATTTTGTGTTTTATGTTAATATAAACCATAAGGTAAGGTTAAAACGATATTATATTGATACCTATCTGTACTTCTAATTGATAGCTTCTGATGTAGCTGAACAGTTGTGTAATTATCGTTTTAACCCCTATTTTCAGGGACCGAGATTCCTGGCTAAGAGTAGTTATCATAAGGTATGCTCTTCATTTGGATGATTATCATATATTTCCTCCGTTTCAAAATAAGTGATACATTTGCATAGTGTTTATTATTCACTGTTTAGACTTTAATAAGCTTTGGTAATTTATATTTTGGAAAAGACATAATCATTTGGGATCTTGTTAGATTAATCTCAATCTATATTTTTTTAAATATCAACTTTTTATAATTTTTACTTATTGATAATTATAGAAGATAATGTTTAAAATAATGCATCGCCAAGCGTAAAAACATGAAGTGTGTCACTTATTTTGAAACCGAGGATGTAGTTGAAAATATATTAGTGTTACCTTTTTCCTTTAGTGTTTGTTTTTAATTGGAAGCTCAACTTCATCCTATGACTTAATACAACCCCAATTCCTAACCTGAGGTTGTTTGTGCATATCCGAGCCCTCACATTATGAAGGCATGTACATCATTTGCTTGTTGTGCACACAAATATGGTTCAGATCATGTGCCTCAATCTTCATTGACATGATTATATATTTACTCTATATCGATACTTCTCTCTTGTATAATCAAGATATCATCCTATAGCTTGTATGTCTAGATCCGTGTGGATACCCATCCTTATGCCTTGTGCACTAATGTGGAGTCATTTTACTCATATTTCATCACTATAACTGATAAGTTGATGTTAAAACTTACACTTATCGTGCCCATTATTTTTGGTTCAAAGGTAAAAGTCATGTTCTTCTCGGACACAGGGATGCGTGCAACGCCATTTATGCGTCAACTTGCAAAAAAGTATCAGGAGTACGCTTCTTTTGCTTGTGTTCTTTGGAGAGAAGAGGAATATTCCTATTGGTCATCAATGTATGTGTTCTTTCTTTGTACAAATAATTATTCTTCAGTAGCCTCTAATTTGTGGAGGCTTGCGACATTTTTACTTCTGTGGTCTGTAATGAAAGCTTTAGATATGTGGATATAAAAGAAAGAACAAGTAGTCTAACTGCTCATTTGTTGGTAAGGGGATTGAGGGTAGATGTCAAGTAGTTTTTTCCTATGCTGTACTACCTTAACGGCCTGTTTAGTTGGTGGCAATAAATAGTGGTTATGGTAATAATTTTCAGTGTCATTTCGTAAGGGAAATGCCATGTCAATTTCTATGGTGATGCTTGTCCACCTTCGAACATCCCTTTTCTTCGTAATAGTTCATTATATCCCATTACAACTTGGGAAGGTGGTTGAGTGCTCAAGAACATTTATGAAGAAAAACGTATGTCCAGGCCCCAGGGATGGAGTTTCATTACGATTGACATTTGCATGAGGTTTTTATTACACAACTACACGTTCATCATCATTACTACGGTACTACCTGTTATTGCCTCCCACCAAAGGGGTCTTAATTTTTGGTCAACGCCTTGAAATCCGATATTGAATAGTTGTATACCATGGTGCTGTGTAGCTTGTTGACGTGGCATTCTATTTAAGAAGTGCTGAGTGATTATTTGTTTCCCATAGTTTAAACATGCAGCACCAGGTTCCAAGGGTTCAAAGTAAAGGCAGGTTCTTGTATTGATTGGCCAGGTTAATGACATATTGAAATATTGCTTTGGAAATGTTATGCTCTGTAAGGCTAAATGACCTAGTCAATTATTTCTGCCAAGACAAAAAGGCCTCGTAAACCTCTTGATTTTAAGACATGGGCAGGTGTAGTATGTAAAGTACATGTGCAAGTACATGCCCACCACCCAATACATAAAAAGGCGCTTAAAGCTTTCTTACATATTAGGAAAGAAAAAAGGATCCTACATAAATTGTACACCTATCATCTAAAGTCGTTCTTGACAATGTTGTTCTTCTGTTACACAATATGAAGACTTGATAAAAATAACTTTTTAAGTGCTATATATGTGATTGTTCCAATTAATAACATAATGCGATTTTGTTATGCATAGCAGTTGTTTTCCTAACAATTTAATTTAGTATATATAACTAATACAAGCAAACATTTTGAAAAAATCTTTTCTAGTAGTTGTTCTCTAAACATTTGAGAACAGCATGGAGTTTATAACTACTTGCAGAGAAAAGGAGTGTTTTACAAAAAGTTGCTCGTTTGAAAATACCCATTGACAGGAAGAATACAAGCTCATGCCTTTATGTATGATTAAAAGAAGATGATCAAAGTGTAGTATGTGCATAGTGTCCAAAGCCAAAATGTCCCTTTAAAAAAAAAGAGAGTATTTTTTCAACCAAGTCTACATATCTTGAGCTTCCTAGGCATATTACGTGGAAGTGCCATGTTTCATGTCTTCCATATATTTTCCATTCTGAAATATAATCTTTTTTTGCTTCATTTATTGGCTATATATCTGCTAAAGTAACAGGCTAATTTCTTCAAAAAAAAAATACTGGTTTAAAAAATTACAGATTATATGAAATGTTGCATTTGTAGCTTGTAAAATGTTACCGATTTGATGCTGCAGCTGTACTGTGTTTCATTTATTTGTATCTCAATCTTAGTTACTCTGTTGTTGGTGGTTACAGATATTATGTGGAATCAGCTCCCGCCACTGTCTTCTTGAGAGATCCTGGCACTAAACCTCTGGTCTATTATGGTATATCAGATATCGACTGATATATGTCATTTGCCTGTTAGTTTTGGAACAATTTCTTCTGTATCATATCTCTTCATTCTTCACATCATGCAGGGTCTGTAAACAATTCATGGTTTGTGGATGTCATGGAAGATAATAAACTGCATGGTATGCTCCTGTTCAATGGTTTATTGTCTTTTATCTTTCTTTTAGGTTTTGAGTGTGTCTGTCTGTGTTTGTGTGTGTGTCTATTGTATGAATGTGTTGCTTACAAACTGTTTAGCAGAGTAGCTCACTTGTTGAAGAAGGTGCCTACTAGTGTCAACAGTTGTATATTCCATTTTTTTTCCCTTTCCCTTGGTTTCATTATCTTATTTATGGGTTTAGATAATCACATATTTCTTGAGCCACAAGCTCCAGGCTGAAACTGCATAATTTCTGAAATCACTCGATGGCCCATTTGTCGATTTGCCTGGTAATCAGATTCTGTCGGCTAATTATGGAATGTGTCTGCAAAGTGATTTTAGATTAATACACTGTTTTGAATGCTGTGAACTTGGTATACTTGCAAGAGTATTCTTCTAGGTTGCTGTATTATGAGGTATCCTGATCCTGAATCTTTCGTGTTTCTAGAGCTTCGGCAATTGAGGACCATTACATCAATGGAGTTGGGTTGCGACTCACATGGCTATTCCCGAGCTGGTGCCGATACTAAAATTTGGTATTGTGTCAATGTTATTGGAAGATCAAGCCCGGAAATGAACGAAATGCGTGAGGTGAGCTTTGTAATGATTACGTATTCCTGTAAAGTGAAAGGATGAAATTAACACATATTGGGGGAAGTCGTAACTTAAGTTTAGTTTTGATCACCTGAATGGTTGAATATCCTTATTTGAACTTATTAGATACTAGCCAACTATCTGTTCTGGACTGATTCTAACTTAACGGTCCTTTCGTTTCAAATTCTTTGTCCCATTTTGCCTTTTGACGGTCTTTGAGACAAACTTTTGACCATAAATATCTTTATTACATGCTAACAAAAGTGTAAAAAGTTGATATTTTGAAATTCACATTGTTAAAATTTATCAAGATCTCACATGACATGATTATACTTTTGGCATAATCTGCGAAAAATTATGGTTCAAGTTTATAAACTTTGCCCAAAAAAGTGTATGGACTATGAATTGCCTAAACTTGTATAGTTATATGAACGTATTTAGGTGTAAAACAAACTTGTTACTTGTTAGCCTTTATTGGAACGGACACAGAAAAAAAGAAGTGTGGAAGAGAAGCAGCCCAGCTCATTCCCTGGACTTGTTTGTGCATATGAGCTCCTATAAGAACTCATTATTCTGATAGTGGAAAAGAAAAAAAAAAGCCTTATTCTGGTCAATCATAGTGCTAAGCTATACACTAAAGTCTCATATGTTCACTGTTGAGAATCTTATTCACGGCTTTCTTTCTCCCTCTTGAGCTCTCTTTGGGCTGAGCCTTATGCCCAAGGCATCATTACCTGCATGCATATGCTAATGGATTAAATTGTTGGATTTGAGCTCTATTGTTTGTAAATACATGTAATTGCGATCTTATATAGACGCTTTATGTCAAATTATTAGTTATATACTCCCTCTATCCCAGTTTATTTGCTACATTCACTTTTTCACAGTTTTCAAGATGCGATTTCAAAAGCTAATACCTCAAATTTGGTACGGGAAAAAATTACAAAAATTATATATTCGGAAAGTACACATTGAGACGAATCAAATAAGATCTCACACGAGTATGTTTTCCGTTATGTATATAAACTCAATGACAATAAAGTGGCAAAGTGAATAGTACTCAAAGTCGATATGTACTTATGTAGCAAATAAATTGGGAGTTGGGACGAAGGGAGTATTAATTAGATCCCCATCACTACCTTAGGTTATTGTGGCCCTTCTCATGGTTTTATTTGTGCGCTATCTCAATTGATAAAGCTGATTATTTTTTTTTCATGGCTGTAAATTTATCTTGAGGCTCTAGGTTCTACGCAGGGTCCAACAAATGTTAGCAGATAAGAGTTTTCAGGATGCACCTTATTCAAATGAGGTGACAGCATATTCAGCTAATGCACTTAGAGACAAGCGATTAACTTTTACTTGGATTGATGGAGAGGTGCAAAAGGTTAGTGCACCTTCACTTCTCCACCCCTGCATTTGTTGTTGCTGTTTCCAATTTTTGGTTTTGGGAAGCAATATGCTTGATGAAACTGTATGATAGCCTCCTCTATGCTTAACTTTGAAATGTCATTGTATTCACTATCAGTGCCACAGTCAAGATTTCTTTTTTGTTATGTATTTTTCATTTATTTTATTATTCTATTACTTATTTGCACCGGGGTCTGTAGACTGATGGTACCAAAATCTACCAAACCCGCTAACATCTCATTCCTAAATCCTTCCTCTCCCTCCAAGATTCTAGAACTACTCAAGATATTTGGCTGCCATTTTTTTTCCATTTCCAGTGTCGTCGCCGGCAATTCATTTGCTGCTCATGTCTTGTGTGTTCATACGATTTATCTTGCCTATTTTGTCTGTCAATGGGACTCGTTTTTATAATTAGGATGTATTCATCTAGCCAAAAATCTGTCAATATTCGAGAAATGTATGAGGGGATCAAAATTGCTTTGTTTTGCTAATCTTCAGGGATCTCTGAGTTGTTTTGTGCAATATTCCATGCTTCATTGAACTACTAGCTTTTACTCTAGCCACAATAGCCTTATATTTGTGTTCAAATTATATTTCAAAAGGAAAAGACACCTAGAAGAAGAAGAACAACAACTAGAACATAGCTTTAGTCGCAAAATGCTTTGAAAATGATTTGGGTTACATTGACCGTCTAAAAGGCCTTTTCCTTGATAGGTAACTACTGTTTCCTCTGTTTGCTTTTAGTTGTTCCAGCTTATTTTGTTATTATTAGTGTTCCACTTTGACTTTCACGTTTCCCAATGCACAACTTTGACCAATAAATTCCTTAGGTATCTTTTAGCAAAAAGAATAAAAAAATTACATTTTGAAAATATATACATAAATCATCAAAAAAAAAAAAAACTATACATTTGTTCTTATGTATTGTATTAGTCCAAAAATATAATCAAAGTAGGATATGTGAATAGTGTCAAAGTCAAAGTGAAAGAACTATTACAAACGGAGGGAGTATTTACTTTACAAAGCCAAGAAAAAGCTAACCTCGTATAAAATCCATTCCAACAATGAACCAATGAATAAGGATAGAATACATAATCTATTCCAATAATGAACTAAATCAAGACAATTATTCCGCTATGGAGATTTCCATTCCAAATTGTTGAACCAAACGGCCCGTTATTTGATTATGATTTATGAAAGCTCTATGGGCTATAAACTGTTGTAGTGTTGTGATATAAAGGCATTTCTGGACTGATCAACTGTCAGTGGAGGAGCCTCGTTATAATATGTGGTAGCAGATGCTACCCCTCAGCATTCGAAAAATAAAAACAAATATTGTATATATATATAACAACATACTACTGCATGTAAAATTAATCAATGCAAGCATGGCGAAGTGGTTTGGTCGACTTGAAATCAGCGTAGGAGAGGGTTGCATGTTCGAACTCCAGCAATTAATGTTTTGGTTGGTTTGAATATCTTTCAACATTATTTACAACTGTGAACTCTTACTTTTCTTCGTTTTTTTCTTCTGGCAAAGATTTTGTTTTTTTTACAAGAACCTCACAATATTCTTGCCCTCTACCTCAATAATAAAAAAAGCTTTAAATTAACTTTGAGAACTCATTCTCCTTTATATATACATAGTTGTTCCACTTTAATTTTCTAAGTTGTCAATGTACAACTTTGATCATAACATTAAATATGTTTAATTTATCAATTATTAAATAAAAAATGTTTATACTTAAAAACGTACATTGATATAAATCCAACAGTGGTTACTTAATAACATCTTTTCCATATTATTAAAAAGATTTGGTTAGATGAGTTATATAAATAAAGGCAAAAAGTAGGAGTGGAACAACTAAGCAAAATAGAGAAACTAATATACATTCAGGCTAATTAGTAATAACATTCAATTTTATATCTTAGTAAAAAAATGGTGAGGATGGACTATTTATATAGTGCACAAGTCAAAGTGGAATAATAAAACGGAAATGGGGTATAGTTTGTTGGTTGTTTAACTGTGTAATTGTATTTTGTATATAAATATATTTTCTGAATTATGAAGAGAAAATGAGGAAGAAATATGTGAAGTATTCTATCAAAAAGGACACTGAATGCAAATAAAGATAAATTCCGGAATAGCATAAGAGAATAATTGCTAAGCGACAATCTAGTTATTTATCTTGAGAAACGTTTGTTTTTAAATGTAAAAATTGATACGATTATATGTTGGTTCCAAAACATACGAACCCGAGATAAGTAAGTGTACTTTTCGTTTATTAAAGTACTCTTAGGTTGTATCTGTATTTTTTAAACCTTTTGAATTTAATAGCTTCCTTTTCGTACTTGCTATTATTGCAAAAGTATGCTAGCCCTCACTTTGAATCCTGGATCCGCCTGTTCACTTGGATAAAAGTGTTATTGTGGGAAACAATTGCTTGTGTCTAATGTGGATTTGATAATAATTAAATGGTGCTGCTAGAATCCTGACCAGATCTTCTATATGGAATCCTATCTTCATTTTGCTAGAAAGCCACTCCTTTTCTTCGCGTGTTTCTCTTCCTTTAGTTCAATTGTCAACAGGATTGGCCCTTTTTCTGTTAGACTACTTGTCAACCCCAGTGAAACCTCTTTCTCCATCACTTGTACGTTTGTAACAGTGTAATGAATGTGGGCAACTGTTTTTTATTGGAAGTTATGAAAAGGAAGAGCGTAAAGGAAGCTGAAAAACTCAACCTTTAATAAACATCAAGCGAAAATATACTCTTGGGCCCATCGGATTGGCACAAACCCGAAACTTTGGGTCAGGGTTTGAGCACTTCTCGACCCGTGACCTGACCTGAGATATCCTCACTCAGACCCTGACAGATCAAAGAACAGTTTCAAAATTGTCATTTTTCCATCAGTCAAGTCTAACTTAACAATGCTGCCATCAACTTTCATTAAGCTTTTGGCTGTCTTGTGTACGCTATACCATTGTATGCTCTTAGAATATATCTCTATCACTGCATTAAATGAATATTAAATATTTTCACCTATTCTGATTTCTTGCTCTTAGAACTTGTGCATGTTCTTCATCGGTGGCGAGCTTAGCCTGGAATGTTGTGGTCCAAGAAGAGGTCTTGAAGATACACCACAAGTGGTTATGGTCCGTTACATGAGAAATGATTCCATTGATGATTCTAAGAATAAAAGATCCTCCACTAGTTTATTCGACAGTCTTAAAGATGACGTAGATCCTGTGTCTCAACTGGTAGCAAGATACAATGGCTCTGTTGAACCTTTGCAGGTTGGTTTTTACTGGTTCAAACGTTCATTTGGTTTCTGCATTTTGTTTGTCCTGGAACCCTTAGCTATGGATTTCATCCATTATCACCTGGGCAACAATTTATCACCACTTATCATTTTATCCAATTGCAGATTATCGAATGGATTTCGAAGACTATCAAAGACGGTGACTCAGCAAAACTTCCTTTCTATGTAAGTGAACTTGTAGTAGTCCTTAATTTTGTCTATTGGTGCATATGTAGAGCGCCGAGGCATGCATGTGCATGTGAATCTACACACATTGATGTGTTCAGATATTTTTGCTACATAATATAAAAGGGGATTTCCCTCACTTCCTTTCGCCGTAATTGCATTGCTCGGGGCCATGCTAAGCGTGTATATAACCCAATGCTCTAACAAATTCTTGCTTTGTAATCAATTTTTCCATCTTTGTTAGCTGATTTAGGAAATTTATTTATCTTTTTGCAGAGAACAACGACTCCTGAGCTTGTTCCTGAGAACCCAGATCCACTTTGGTTCGTGAGTGGTGAAAAACTTATTACTACTAGAGACGGAATAAAACATAAACTTCGGAGAGTCATATCCAGGTGTCATGATCTTTCTGGTGATCCAAGGATTGGTTCAATGTTACTTCTTGGAGCAGTAATGTCTTTTGGTGGAATCTGGCTCCATCGCAATCGACCAACTCTTTCAAATGACTCTAATCGGTCACAACGAACTCATACCAAGGTGAGTGGGATGATACTTCAATGTTTATCGGAGTTTGGATTATAGCTGATATGAATAGTTGTTGTCATTGACTAAATTGTACCTCTTTTAAGAATAGGTGTTTCTGTTTTTTCCCCCTTTTTCTTTTTCTTTCTGTCTCTCTAAAAGTTCTATACTGTAGTGGGATTCATTCTTTTTTTGCCCATCGTAGGAGACCGTTCTTCTCTTTGACCTCAGATTTATTCCTATTCTCTTCCATCTTTAAACATGTGAACTACTTCAATTGCCCAGGAAGTCTCATATAGCTGGTTTCTGGGTGCTTCTCCTAAAACTGCTTATTTCATGGAGTACAAGAGTACCAGTTAGACATAATATGGCATTTGGCGTACAATCTATTCATCCTAATGTTTGTAATCCAACAGTCAATTTTGTTTCCAATTATAAAAGAAACCTAAACAGTCCATTTGTGTTAAGCATACAGGTGTCTTGTTTGAAGTATTGCATGTAGGTTCCTGCTATTGTGGAGTATGTTCTTGTAACAGTTTCATGTCTGAAGTTCTTATAGTCCCATGTCTTTGGATCGATTTTTTCAATAAACTTCCACCCATTTGGCAGAAACCAATCCCAGAAGAATGGAGAAATCGAAAAAGAAATAGTGCAACTTCAGAAATCCCTCCTTCTATGACTGATGCAGAACCAAAAGATTCTTATCAAATGGAATTCTCAGATTCAGACTCCGAGTAGAATCACAACATATAACACCAATTTTGGAAGACCGGGCTGCAAGGAGGATTCAATCTCAGCTTTTCTGGAAAATGCATCTGGTTCATACTTGCCACCTAATTTACAGCAAATTCGTCATATCATTGTAAATTATTTATTCATAGAATAGTTTGTGGTATTGCACAAGATTTTCTCTCTATAAATCAAGCCGCCTACAAATCGGAATTTTGTATACAACTTTGTTTTAGACTGTAGACCATTATAGATGTGGAGTAGAACAGGATATGATTCAAAGTATTAGAAATGGCGGTGCATTCCCTCATCAGTAATAGTTATTTTTATGTATACATAAAAAGTTACACTCGTTGAGCTTAAGTAACATTCAAAGAAGAAATATCTGCAGCTATGTAGGGGGGACTTTCTCCATCCAATTCTCTGACTCCCGTTGTGAAAAGTTTCCAGTAACAGAATGAGCCAGGATGTTAACTTCCCTGCAAACATGATAAGTTTACACATGAATCTTTTTGGAGTTCTTGTCAACAGGTGGACAAGTGTCGGACAACATCATTTTTATTTCCGCTTCTATGAATCCTGGATTATAAGCACTGCTGAGACCAAAATGATGCCTAGCTTTTGCTTGGGAAGCATGATATCGGATCTCCTGGCTGCTTCATATCACTTGCCTTCAGTATACTGCTGCAATTCTGCATACATGGGCATGATCTTTGTGCACGCTTGAAAATCCAAGTTTCTACAGTTCTATCTCTAGCTCTAAACATCAGGAGTAGCTTCAGAAGCCTATGCATGTGCATATTTTCCTCAGGGCCTCGCACACCTTCCAATCTAGACTTGATTATTGGGTAGGCTGGGTCAGCGTGGGTAAATGGAGATAAAATATTACTCATTGTAAGGATCTAACACTCACCTTATGCGTTATAAATTGTTCAATTGAGAGTATAATATGCAAAAAAACCAATAACAGGAAAACATTAGAATAAGCAATAAAGAGCATTCAAGAAATCAACAAGCTAGCTTTGTATTAGGAATTTATATTAGTATGAGATGACTTTACAATAGGAATTTCTCAATTTCTCTCTAAGAATTTAGACATCTCTAGATCAAAATCTCTCAATTCAGTACTCCTAAATGATAAGAATGGTTGTACATATATTTACAGGGAAAACTCAACGAAATCTGATGCAAACTCAATCGGTCATCGAGCAAACTAGATCGGGTCTCTAGCCACCTAATGATCAGGGCGGTAAGCAAAAATTTATTTCTGCGATTTGAAGCTTGACTCGAGCTGGTCTTAGGTGTCACGGTCCGAGTGTTTTAACCTCGAATTGTGCGGCACGATCTTGCCTTATGTGGATAAGTGCGCTAGCTTTATGCGGAAAATGGACTCTTGAATCTCGTGAGATACTAGCACTCGATATCTGAAAGGGCACTCTTGTCTATTGACGACAAGAGTACGAGAAGCGGGTCGATCGGGGCACTCTTGTCTATTGACGACAAGAGTACGAGAAGCGGGTCGATCGGATGAGATGTACTTGTTTTAAGTTTGGGTGGGCGCTTTATAACAAGTAGCAACACAAGCTCTAAGTTGGCCAACAACAACACAATATTATAAAGCAAGCAACAGCTGATAGGAGGTCTTAAGTTTCATTCATTCACTCTTACCCCCGTAAAGAGGCTTAAGTGTGAGATTAAAGATATTTCCAGTGAACACTGGTTTTACAGTAACTTAATAATGGAACTTTAAACCTATAAAAGGGTACTAAAACACAAACTAAAGCATTGAAAAACGAAAAAATAAGAAAATACATGTAAAGGCAGGTTGGATTCTAACACTAGGCCGCCCGATCGGGTCTTGGGTTTAACTTTTCAATTTCTTCTTCTTCTCTTCACGCATTTCCTTCTTCGTTTATTTCACTCTAATCTGTTCTTCACACCAAATCCTACCATCTCCCACCTGAAGATCGAAATAAGTGAAAACTCACCTCAATAAATAAAGTTAACACCTTTTGTCGTAGCCACTTTCCACACTAAAACCTAGTACAATCCCACCTTTCTACTAACAAAGAAAATAAGACCGAGGCATCACTCGCCCCGAGTCTACATCACAACACGAACCTAACAACTAATTCGTAGTTCTCCAAGCATCCTGTGTACGCTCCCACACAAACATGATATCCTTCTCTAGGCTTGATTCCCCATCCATCAAACTCTTGCATACTTTCTCCTTCACCCTGCTCATTTCACAACCCATACTTGCTGAAGAAGCCTCAATTTTACTCACACGGTTCTCCTTCACAGGCTTACTATATACAGACTTTTGATGAACCACAACCTTCGTGAAGTGTTCTTTATCCCTTCTCTAGTCGCAGTTGTTGTGTCTCTTGTGGTTTACATTGTTTCACAATTTTCCTCTCGAACTATCATCATAGCACCCTTAGCAATTTTCCACAAACAACCTTCGAACATTACTTGTGATTAGGGGTGCTAATCGAGCGAGACGGCTCGTGAGCTCCTCGAGCTCGATTATGTCAAAACTCGGTCAACGCTCGACTCGAGTGAGTTTGGATCGAGCTCGAGATCGCCTCGAGACGCTAATGAGACTGAGTCGAGATACACAAAACTCGACTCGAAAATTGGCGAGAAACTCGAATGATATATTAGAGTGTTAAAATATTCAATTTTTATATAAAATCTATTTTACGGGTGGAAAGCAGATTAAATACTCGCAAATAGCTCGAGATTGACTCGAGTCAAACTCGACTCGAGCTCGTAAGTTGGTCAAAACTCGATCGAAACTCGACTCAATTGTGGCTTACTCGAATAGAGCGAGATCTTAACGAGTTGAGTCGAGTCGAGTTATCAAAAACTCGACCCGACTCGGCTTGTTATCACCCGTACTTGTGATCTAACTTGTCAAGTTGCCTAACTCATATCAATTTTTTTTAACTAGGGATAAATTTGACATCCTCCAACTCTACCAAATCCCCAACAAGTCACACACTCACATCTCTTTGCCTTGAATCTCCAACAATCTATCTTCCACAAGGTACACTTCCCCAAGTTTCTCAAATTTTGAAACAACTCTCTTCCAGGTAATTGCGAACCCGTTGAGTTTTTACGTTATTTGTCAATGCATCACCCACATACTTCGAAACAGAATTCGTTGAGGCATCATTATCCTCATCATTGTCTGAATCCTTCTTCTTCGATCTTTTTCTTCCGGTTATCCCTGTCTTCTGATTTTTGGTATTGTCTCCTAAAATGACCTTTCTCGGCACATTCCCCAACACTCGGCCTCCGTCTGATATATTCTTCCACTACTCTTATCCCTAGCCTTCCCATGTTTAGATCTTGTTGTTGTCTCCTCCCCTCTACTCTCTGTATTGTATGCTCCCCAAATGACTCCCTGAAATCTCTCCTTCGAGTACTCTCACTCAAAACAAGATCCCTAACATCAGCCAGTTTTAATGCCTCCTTCACGAGGAGTTACTAATAGCAGCGACAATAGTCTCTCACTCTTTAGGTAAGAACGACAATAAAATCCAACTTTTACCTCATCCTCAAAGATAATATTCACATAAGCTAATTGACTAATGATCATTAACTTCATCAATAAACTCATAAGCTAAACTACTATCAGCTATCTTAAATTCAAATAAACGACGCATAAGATATACATTATTTACCTATAAGGCTTTTCGTACATATGTAACCAAAATCTGATCAACTCCACCTTCGTCTTCAAGCCTTTGACATTAAAAACCACGCTTTTTGCTAATGTCAATCTAACAGCACCTAATGCCTTTTTATATTATGTTTTCCAATCTTTCTCTTTGATTGCTTTAGGCTTCTTATCTACAAGAGATTGGAACAAAATTTTCTAACACAAATAATCCTCGATCTGAATCTTCCAAAAACCAAAAATTTTCCCATCGAATCTTTCAATCCTCACCTTCCCATCATCCATTATACTTATTCAAGCTATCTAGCCGCCCGTTGCAACCTAAGCTCTTGATACAAATTGTAAGGATCTAACACTCACTTTAGTAGCTTACAAATGGTGCAATTGAGAGTATAATGCACGGAAACCGATTACAGGAAACAATAAGAATAAGCAAAAAAGAACACTCTCAAGAAATCAACATAAAAACCCAAGATCCAACCGAAAAACACTTGTTTTATACTAGGAATTTACAACACTATGAGATAAATTTATAGAGGTATGCAAACTCTTATACAATACAAGGGGGTATATGTATATTTTATTTATAATTACATATAAAAACATTATATTAATGAAAATGAATGACATTTATCTTGTTTGCATATTCACGGGACATTTGTTAATTTTTATCTTCAACTATGCATCAAGTGATATATATATGTGTGTAGTTTATTGCAAGAGTTTAGTTGTTTTAGGTAAGTACTTCAAACTGTCATAAAATGACCTAAACACCCCAAACTTGAAAATTGGATCCATTAAACCTTAAATTTACTAAAATGCTTCAAATATGAAGTATGTTAAGTAAGTAATACATGTTTTAGCTTTTCTAGATACTTTATCTTCTAGGTTGTAATTGTTAGAATAATTATATGAGATCTTTTGACTCAATTTATATGTATAGATCTCTAGGTCCGACTCTTTTCAACTTATTTTTAGTCTTTGTAAAGAAAAGTAAGTTCAAATACCTATAGTTTCTTTTTTTGCAAAAATTACCTTGAACAAACGAAGTATCATTCTTCCTATTCTCTTTTCTGCAATCTTCTCTCTTTACTCTCTTCCAATAACTAAAAGTTTTCGCACGCATTGCGTGTATAATACATTAAAAACTACTAGTTGATATATATATTGATTCGCTAAGCACTAAAAAGGCCAAATAGGGTGTTTGGCAATTGGCCGTTGGCTGGTGGCTTTTTATTATGGCTGGATTAACCGACTTTTTGTTGTGGCTTGTTTAAGTGGCTATGTAATCATTAGCTGTATATGAAAGTGTTTGATAAAATTGACTATTAATATTGGTTGTTAAGTACAAAATTGAAACAAAAGGCAAAGTCAATAATAAAAGTTGATAAAAATAGCTTTTAACTTTCATTTTAAAAACCGACTTTTCAATTACTCCAAATGCCGTTTACCAAACACCCCAAAAATCTTGTTCACCAAATCTGGCCCGTGTAAAAATTAAGCCAAGTGAATAATATTCCCTCGTTTGTGCGTCTCGTGAAAGTAATGTCCTCATCAGTCATCCCCTGAAATCTTCAAGCACACAAGTCTCAAACTCTGAACCCGAAATCCTTTTCCTCATCTCTTTCAAGCTCTTCCTTGATTTTGGTTTTGGTCGTCGTAATTATTCACTAAAGGTTTGACCTTTTGTTCTACTTCCTTCTTCCCTTTTTTCTTTCTTACATTAATTTGTATTAATTGTAACATTAATTGATTTCCTTGATTGCTTCACTGAATCCTGCTTACCCACTCGACTAAATTCGGGTTGTTTTTGAAAATTTTAGAATTCCTATGTTTGTGATGGTAAAGTTGCTGAATTTTTTATGGGTGTTTTGCTATTTTGTTTGTTTTAGAAGTTATTGATGGACAGTATTAACTGCTATTTCTCTTATGGTTTTTCTAATGGAAAAAAAGGTGAGCAATTGCTAATTTATGAGTATTCATAGTTGAGCTTTGCCCAATTCATAATAGTCATGTACAAATTATGTTCATAACAGGGATGAAAAAATTGTGTTAGTTATGGAATTAAAGGGAAAGTAGGGGGTTTGAGGGAGAGGGTTAGAATTATGGGGGGTAATTTGGATAGTTTGCGACACTTAGGAACCGGGCATTTCTGTTACGGACTCTTTAATTTACCTTAAGTAACTATACATGTAGATGCTTCATTTTGGGTAAAGGATATGAATTATTTTCATTAAATAGTTGAGTGTGACACTGGAGGCACATAGGAGTTTCCGAGTCCGTGTAACATGAATACATATTGGAAAGTAAGTACTTAGTTTCTGAGTGTGAGGGAGGGGTTAATTTTGGGGGTTAAACCTGGTGGTTTAAATTGGGAAAAAATGTGGGCAAGTGTAGAGATGCCTTGTAGATGAAACCCATATTTGTACCACTTTTCTGCCAAAGTTATATTGTGAGTAGTCATTGTTAATCTTTGCACTCCTTTGAAAGAATGGTACTCGTATATGTTTAGCTAGATTAAAAGGAGGAATCATTCGAGTTAGTTTCTTAGATATTATGAAGATAGAGATAATACAATATTAGAGGATGGGTTAGGTTTAGAATGTGTGCTTAGTTTGGAGTACACTTATCTCGTATGATCATATGGTGTTAAGGTGGGTAAAGAAACATCGAAAGTAATTATGGAGATGATGTTTTAGGTGCAGATTGTTTGTGTGTGAGCTTCATCGATCTTAGTTATATAAAGACCTACTCCCTTGGGCAAATATGTGTTACTCTGCCGGTCTGTCCACTTGGACTTATTCAGCTTGAAGCTCACCAAAATTAGGAAACATTATGGTCTTTGGAATGGTTACATCTCTTTTAGAATAGAAATTTTAAGAAGATCAAGTGTTCCCCTCAAAAAGGAAAAAAGAAGATCAAATGTTCAGCCAGTGCTTACAAATACTTTTCTGACAAGGTCACACATTGCGATTTTGTTTATCTTATCTCCACAGCTATGAATCAGCAAGGACAAGTGCTTTTCTTTGTACAAAATATACTTCAAATCACTTTCCCTCAAAAGAAAAAAAATTGTTTCAATATATTCTAAGATTTTTTTTTTATTACTGGTGGACTGAGGGTAATAACAAAGGTGAAGTGAAAGATTTTAAAAATAAAAGTCTAGTGAAGAAGGTTTTGCTATACCTTTACCGATGAAATGCATTTGTTTTTTGACCATTAGGTTCTCAATTATGGGGAAGGACGCAAAGAAAAAGGAGCCGGCTGCAAAAGGTAAGGGTAAAGCAGCAGCTGGTGGCAGCGATGAGGGTGCGTCCAAGGCCAAAGGTGGTGGAAAGGGAGACAAGCTTGGAACCTGCAATTTTGTCAAAGGTATGTTGCATATTCTTTTCCCTTTTTCCTGCTTCCCCTTATGTGTGTGATGTCATTAGCACCAATACGGAACTTGTATTACTGGTTAATCCAACTTGTGTTACTGGTTAATCCTTTTCAGCTAGGCATGTACTATGTGAGAAACAAGGGAAAATTAATGAGGTATACCAGAAATTGCAAGAAGGCTGGCTTGACACTGGAGATAAGGTTCCACCAGCTGAGTTTGGAAAGGTATGATGAATAAAATGCTCAAGATTTGAAGCTCCACTACATTGTGAACCTGTGTAATGCACTTTTTTTTTGCATGACTTGTGACTTAACATAATAATCATAATCTGGTTGTCAGTCGTAGTGGTGGCTGGTGGAAAATAGTGAGTAGTAGATACTAGTTTGATAATGAAGCAATTGTCTATTCAGTGCTGGCAGTGCTAGTCCTCTTAAGGGAGGCTGAGCTGAAAGAGTTTGGAGTGTCAATCTAGTTGTAGCCGAGCAATGTTATCTGATTAGTGGACTATGTTCCCCCCTCTTGCAGATATATGTAATAATCATGGACGTATGCCAAAAATTACCTTTTTGTATAGTAAGTTATCCCAAAAGCTACCTTGTAAAAACAACTAATTTAACAACGATGTCCAAAAGGTTAAGATTTTGCTACCATTTGACCCCCTTATATGGTCCTCCTTTAAAGGCTCCTCCTCAATAGGATCTTCCTCTAATGGAATGTAGTCCTCCTCAATGCTACATTCTCGAAATCAAGTCTCCTAGCCGTAGTAGAGTTGTAAAAGTTCGGCAACAGAGGTATATAGTACGGAGCAGTTGTCCTCCAAGTAGTGAAAGGTGTAGTAGAAGTGGAGGCAATAGTTGTATCAGTTGAGGTATATAGTCCCATAAATTTTAAGAGGAAGCTATCTTCCTTCTCGAAGTGATCTATAACGTGCTTTCCAATCATCCTGAAAAGACTACATATAGTCCCATAAATTTTAAGACAAAAATCATTTAATATATTCAAATCATCAAAGTATTCAACCTCATGAATGGAAAATCCCTCAGCTTTATACTCCTTTATGAACTCATAGATCTTAAAGAATGGCAGCTTAATCGACAACATTCTCCACCTCTCTTCTAACTCCCCATATTACAAGATTTCTAAGTTTAACTTGTCATAGTCCTCACAATTTCGGAGGTAATGACAATGAAGCAACAATATGACTAGGATTCCTACTCAAACCATCTGCAACTATGTTTGCTTTGCCCTCATGGTAAATCAACTCTAAGTCATAGTCGTTAATCAACTCTAATCCTCTACGTTGTCTCATATTCGATTCTTTCGGAGTATACAAATACTTCGGACTCTTATGATTAGTAATCACCTTCGTCTTTACCCGAAACAAGTAATGTCCCCAAATCTTCAATGCAAAAACAATTGTTGCAAGCTCTAAGTCATGCGTAGGGTAATTCACTTCACAAGTCTTCAGTTGACGCGACGCATAAGCGATCACCTTACGGTTTTGCATTAGTATATAACCCAATCCATTCTTCGAAGCGTCACTTTAAACAGCATAATCAGTTGTTCCATCGCATGTATTAACAGTTGGTGACGTTAATCTACCCTTAAGGTCTTGAAAAACTTTCTCACAATCCTCATTCCATGTAAATCTCCTATAATAAGTGGCCAATCCTAGAAAACTTCTCACCTCAGTCATGTTCTTTGTTGTAGGCCGCCAATCTCTCAATGCTTCTACCTTTGTGGGATTTAGTGACACTCCCTCCTTAAATACAATGTGCCCCAAAAATGAACCTTTCTCTAACCAAAACTCACACTTTGACAACTTAGCATAAAGTTGGTTATCCCTAAGTGTCTGCAACACAGTCCTCAAATGTTGTTCGTGCTCTTCCTGATTCTTTGAATACACGAGTATCTCCTCGATAAAGACCACCACAAATTTGTCTAAGCAAGAACTAAATACTTTGGTTCATCAAGCTCATGAAACTGCAGGTGCATTAGTCAACCCAAGTGGCATTACAATAAACTCAAAGTGTTCATAATGAGTCCTAAAACCAGTTTTCTTTCTGTATGTCCTCATCCCCGATTCTAAGGTCTATCAGTCCCTTTAACTTGTCAAATAGATCATCGATCTTATTGATCCTAGGCAAAGGATACTTGTTCTTCATGTTAACCTTATCCACTTGGTAGTCTATGCACAACCTCATGCTACCATCTCACAAATAGTATAGGTGATCCCTATTACTAGGCCTTATATAAGCCTTCTCAAGCAAATCCTCTAGTTGAGTCTTAAACTCTTCCATTTCACCGGGTGTCATTCTATATGGTGCTTTTGATATGGGTCTTGATCCAGGCATCAAAGTTATGCTTCTCGAAGCTGGGATAAGACATCATGGTATTCCTTAAATACAGGTGTCTCGTCTATTGAAGGTTCCTTATTCTCCATCTTCTTCACATTACACACAGGACGGTGCTAATTCTTGCTTCACAAACCTCTACATCCTTAAGGCCGGAACTATTTTCATTCGAGGTCCTTGAGACACTTTCTCGGCCCCTTATGCTAACTTTCTATTCCTTATCATAGCCTTTATATATTCCCAACCAATCCATAACTCCTGTATCTCTGGTTCAATTAGGCTACTAGGATATTCTACCTTCCGAATCATCAATGGCACATCATCGTGCCTCTTAGAACAGTTGTATACAATCCCAAATTACATACGAAGAAATTGGCTTAGGGTTTTCTAGTCCCAAAGTATTGAATTAGATGCATTTATAAAGGAATGCTACAGAATCAAAAAGAACTTTCACAGGCTTTGCATTAATGTAGAACGTACCTGTAACCACATCCTTAGCGGCTTCAGCTTCACGACTACTCACAGCGGATAACTTCCCAACACAAGGTGTTCCAGAATATTGCACTTGTACCCATTTTGGCCTCCCTGGCCGCCATTTCCATTTCTCTGTGCATATTGACCCCTATCCTAGCAACCATTGTTTCCACCAATCTTCCCATCTCCAAAAGGTTATCCGAACCTCCAAACTGTCTCAGACGTCTGTTCTTGTCCCAACACTCAAAACTCTTTCTTATGAAAGTGACACTCCACCACATTACCCTCACAATCACGCCCTGGGTTGTTATTTCCACACTTCTTGCAGTGTTAGTGCCTCTCTGTATTGGGTTTCGCTCCATTTTCGTCTCCTCGACCCTTTTTGAATCTTTCAGGGTCTCTATTCTGTGTCCTCGACCATATAGTCCCCACGAGCGCCCCGCTCGACCCTCGTCGCTTCGCTCTTGTTGACAATAGGCAAGAGTGTTTTTCAGATTACATTGTTGCTCGTACCTAAGAGCCCCATTGCCCCTTTCTGCACAAAGCTTACACCTTTGCCATGTAGACAAGAGCATGCCGCACGTCCGAGCGTCCAAACTCTTGGACCGTGACACCTTGGGTGATCCGCCTCTTATTAATGGTCATTTCTGAACTAAAATGGTACATGTCATACATCTTCTTGATGCTGAACTTTTAACTTTTTAGTAGTTGTGTCAAAATATGCATGTTGTCTTGTATAATTTATGCGCCATATTTCTTACTCATAACTGTTTTTTTATTTTATTTGTAGTTAGCTGCTCAGTACTCGGAGTGTCCTTCTGGTAAAAAGGGTGGGGACCTTGGATGGTTCCCACGAGGTAAGATGGCTGGCCCATTTCAGGAGGTAGCTTTCAGCACTGTTGTAGGAGCGACCAGCGCACCATTCAAATCCACGTAATCATCTTAAACTTTGTTTTTCCATATAGTTCGTAATCTAGGAAGTGCAAAAAATTGTTTGGTTGATATGGGAAATTACACTTACCTAGGGGAAAGAACAAAGGTAAGAAACCTCCCTTTTTGCGGAAAGTAGATTTCCGATACATTTTTGCCAACCAACCTTCACAATCTTCGACTTCCTTGGGACTTGGTAGACCTTTCTCTAGACACGGGTCACTTAGAAAAAATGTTTTTCCCTAAGTGCTCTTGTTTAAAAAATGTATTTCCTAAAGTGTTCTTGTTTTAATTTAATTCCCCTCTCCCTTATCCACGTAAAAGACATTAAAATTTAGGTTAAAAGTTTATTGCCCTATAATCCTCTTTGTACATCACTCAAATTTGCATTATTGATGGTCGTTATGGACCGTTCAAGGACGGATTCTGAAGTCTAATAATCTTATTATATTTCGTTTTTTCAAAACATTGAATTGCTTGTGTACGAATTGAACCGTGAAAGAGAAATCAACAACGGTGTGTAATTGCTCCTGGTATCAAACTGATTATTTTCCATTATAAACCGCTCCAAGCAGTCACCTATAGCCTACCGAAAAGACTCTGACTAGATACAGTTTTGTTGAATCGAAAATATGAACCAGTTGAAATCGAGCTGTCGGTAAGAATCATCGGCGAACTATCAAAGCTATTGGTTGCACTATGGTTTTAACTCCTTGAACTATACTCCAACTACATTTAATAACTTATAGGAGAACCTAAATGAGGTTGGAGAAAGTACAATCCTAAGCTGGTTTTCAATATTCTGTCCAATTTAATTTTGAACTAGATTTGGCCTATTACACCAAAATTTGACATTTTAAAGTAGTTAAATCCTAAGCTGGTTCACATGTTTGTAACATCTAAAAAAATGTTAGTTGAATCTACTTACCTAACTTACCTTTGCAAGAGATGGTAGGAGATATGAGAGGGTGAATTTTGTTCAGTTAGCGGGAGAGGATGAATGAAGGACAAGTGAAAATTGATTGAAGTGGGTAGAGAATGAATATAAGCGAATGCAATATATGCAAGACTTTTCCTGTATTTAACACTTGTGTTATTTCTATGTCAACCACAAACACCTATGGACAGATTTTTTTTTCTTTGCATAAGCGCTCTTTTAGACGTTTGCATAATTCTTTTTACCTCTGTTTCTGTCCTCTAATCATATCCCTGCTTCTTCAGGCATGGTTACCACATAATACTGTGCGAAGGTCGGAAAGCCTGATGGAACTTGCCTACGTCATCTTTTCATCTCGGTTGATGATTGTGCATTGCTGCTGGAAATAACTGTCTGTACAATGGAACTGGATATTTGCGTGATGAAGTTGTAATCTTTACATATTGACTTGTGGCATGGTTTTCTCGGTTGTCTACTTCATGATGTCACAAATTATGTTTTGCTGGTTTATGTTTTTATCAACCAAAATTATTATCCAAGCAAAGATGAGAAGAAGGGGAGGGCATGTCACCGGACATCTAACTATGTCAAGCAATATCCATCAAATTCTCATCTAAAACAGAGCAGGTTGAAGTATATCTGTCAAAGTGCTCTGGTATCCAGATGATTGAGATGAACCTGACTTGTTGATCTTGAAATGAAATAGTTCTTGATGATTTTTGGTTCCAAAACTTGTATGATTATTCACAAAATATTATGGTTGGAACCAAGCTGCAACTCTGTATAAAGATGCGTACAATGTATGCACATTGATATTGAGTAAAGAACCTAACTAGTAATTAGCAACAAACTTAAGACTTGAAATAAGGTAAAAGTTTTTATGTGCGGATTAGATATGTAAGTTATGCTTCCGAAAGCACGTACTGTTTAAATATAAGCATAACATGTTAATTCCAAAAAAAAAAATTATAGATGCTGATAAATAAACAGTTAATAAACAAAGTTGTATAAAGATAAAACACATTGACAGGGTATATACCAAGTGTATAATCTGGTAAAAAATATTCCGGTGTGGAAATTGGAATATGGAAGTTCAACAGTAAAGTATAAGAGATTATACTAAAGGCAATTCTATAAATTCTGCCACAAAGCTTGTGTTGAGGCTTATCAATGGACGAGTTTGCCAGCAAGTACTAAACTTAAGTTACAGCTTTCCTCCAAATCTACTTATCTCCTAAATTCACAAGTTTGTAAAATCAAAGTATTAAAAAGTTTGCAATTATTTGCATATTGAATTGTGTAAATTCTTAATAATAATGACTTTGTAAAATGATTTTTTTAAGTCAGCAAAAGTAAAAATTTGAACCTTTGAACACTCTTATTTTTGAATAACAACTAGTACTTAGGCCCATGATAATGCTCTGGGATTTTTTTTTTACATTGTAATTTAATAATAGTAAAATTATTAAAGTCATGTCTATCAAAAAGAATAAGTGACCTTATTTACAATATTAATTTTGAAAAGTTACAACTTAAGTCTTGATTTCCATTCATTCATCATTATTGATTTTGATAAAAGAAGCATTAATAACATGTTGGAGTGATTTTGATTTTAATATATATATATATATATATATATATAGGAAGAGGATCGGGTGAAAACTGTTTTCACCATGAAAACCAAGTAAAAGGGGTACATGTTAACATAAAGGGGTACGCGTGCTTTCATTAATGACATTTTTGTAAATACTGACAACTTTGATGTTAGAAGCACGCGTACCCTTAAATCATAATATGTATCCTTCTAAATCTTATATGTACCCTTCTAAATCTTATATGTACCCCTTTTCCTACCAGAACTGTTAGTTTTGGACTGTTAGTTTAATTGCCTTTAGTATAATTTCGACTGTTAGCTTTCAGTTTTCAGCAAAGTATAGGTTTTTAGCAGAATCCGATTCTATATATATATAGAGAGAGAGAATATTTCATAATATCAAATTTTTATTTTTTTACTAATTCGAAATTGAAGATATAGAAGGTCAAAGGTTAGCCTTGAAGACTGTGCAAATGAAGATAAAACTTATGTTTTGGGACAAAGATGAGTAATTGTTTTCATTTAAGAGCTTTTTAATTTTTTGATTACCTTTTAAAAGCACCGCAACACTTTTTTATATATATTACTCGGAAACACCGACATTTAGATTATATTTATAATTGATATGCCTACAACTCCAAATGAAGTCGTTTGATGTTTATGATTGAAACCAGTAGATGAAGATTGTAATTTGTACATAACTCATTCTTTAACCCTTGGCGGAATCAATAACATCGTCAATTACATTATTATTATTATTATTATTATTATTATTATTATTATTATTATTATTATTATAAAACGGACAAAAATCATACAACCTACAAGAAATTAGTGGGCAACCGAGATACAATCTGGGCACCCACTCCTCTAGCTATAGCAAACCCTATCATAGTGAAAATATGGGCAGCAGCCCGTGCCCCTATGTCCTGTGTCCTCTAGAAGTTCTAAACCCTCTTCAGCTTAGGAACCGCTTATGCATATTGATGATAATAAATAAACTTGATCAATCAGCCATTAAAAATGTAAAAAAAGTAGCTCAATGCAAGACTATTTTAACTAAAGGACTCGAATATGAGAAATTGAATAGGAAAACAGCCGAGAAGGAATCTAGGGAGGACATCATAGGAGTCTTGTCAGATGCTCGTTCCAAATATTATGAAAGAACTCTGAATTCGGCAAGCATTCTTTATGATGATATAAATAGTTTGGTTAAGAAAAGTAACTGGAGAACAACTGTGAGTAGAGTTGTGGAGCTTGAAAAGATTTAGAGGGATGCAGCTGAAATGAAAGCAGAGCTGAACATGAAAATGTAGTTGTGTTCAAGGAAGGATCTTTCTTGGACCAACAGTTACATGACCCCTAATACAAAAAATGACAAAACAAACTAGTTCAAATTTCGAATTTTGATGTCTTATCGCAATTCGGTCGTTTAGAATAAAAAGCGAATCACCATTAAATCTTTCAATTTTTCATACTTATATTATATAGGTCAATTCGCTTTATGTCGTATTAAAATCGATTTTTATTCGGGCCATATTGAGTTTGTAGAATCTAATTCAAATCGAGTTTATGTCGATTGAATTCGTGTTTGATTTCGGTTTAGCTTAAATTAGATTTCGGGTAATAAGTGGTTTGAGTTAATTACATTCAAATTATTTGGATGTTGGGTCAATTTATATCAACTTTATTTTGGCTTGAGTTTGGTTTATTTAGTTTTCAGGTTAAATACGGGTCATCGCATTGGGTTTAACCTTTATTATTTAATAAATTTCTTTTCTGTTTTACTATTTTTCTCTAGTAAAACATTATTTCTAATGGATAATTATTCAAAATCATATTTAAAATTTATAGAAATTTTTATGTATTTTTCTAATGCTAAAATAATATATGTGAAATATATTTACGACGATTGGATTTTTAATCAATTTATCTTCGGTTTTGCTCAATTGTTTGAGAAAACGATAAAAATGATTTTATTTAATTAATTTAAAATCTAATAATTTATTTAATTACCAAAATATAATTTTGTGTTAATGAAAACTGATTTTATTATTTTGTATAATATTTTAATATTTAAACCACAAAAGAATTATATTTCTGGCTTTTATCTTTAAAAGTTTGACCTTAGAGCACAAGGAAACCACTTGGATGAATGTGGACTGATTTTTGGGGGCAAGTTCAACATTTTTCCTGCACAAGAAACTCTTTTTTTAACCCCACTTGTAGCCCCCTTTGACCCTTGGTCAATTTTCTTTATTTAATATTTTTGAGACAAACCATTTTTTCCCAACTTTTTCTCTTGTTGCCACTAGGGTTGTTCAAAAACCGGTCCGAATCTGAAAAATAGCGCAGACTGGACCAGAGCTGTATCAGACAGGACCGGACCTAAGTTAACAGTTCCGGTCTCCGGTTCTCCAAATTCTATTTTTCGGTTTCTGGTCCGATCCGCTCTATTTGTCGGGTTTCGACCGGACATGACTTGTTTTGCCTTTATTACAAATTATATATTTTATGGGATAAAAAAAACAATTTTTTCCCTATTATGTTCAAATACATACCAATATTTGGGCAAAATTCCCAATAATTAATAATTGTCGTGAAGAAAATGATTTCTTTCCTCAAATTTGTCCTTTATTAAAAGCTCATAACTCACAAACCATTACATTTCGTATATATTTTTATTTTATCGGTCTAATCGGTCCGATTCGGGGTTTGGACCGGTTTTATCGGTCCGGTCCCGGTCCAAGCTTTACTCGGTCCGGTCTTCGATTTTCAAATTTGAATTTTTCGGGTTTTGGTCCGGTCCGATTCTAGACCTGATGAACACCCATAGTTGCCACTGCCGTGAGTTCTCCATATCCTCTCCTACTGATTTTCTTGATCTCCTTAAATTTTTAAGAATTTTTGAACTTTGGAAAATTTATTATTGAATTTACATTGTTATTTTTATCAATTTTCTATTCATTTTTACCAATTTATACTCCAAATTCTAATTCTAATTTTCGGTTGGGATAATTTTAGGAGGTGAAGCAGTAGAGATAGAGCTTGTTGAAGAGGAAGGATATTAGCTCTTATTCTCTTATTACTTCTATTCTATTTTCCATCGAAATTGAGGTAACTAGATTTAATCCTAGTTTAATTTTGATTAATAAGTCAATTAGAGTAAATTATTATATCTATTATAGTAAAATAGTTATATTACTATCTGGCATGAATTATGTGAATTTATGCAAATTTATTTGAATTTTCGGATTTATTATGAATTAATTAGCAATTACGAGTTTCGATTTACATATGTGCGTATTTGAGTGTATAAATTATATTTATTGATTATATATGTGTGCATGTCGAATATATGGTGGTTTTGGAATGTATATATGCTCTTGCATGTTTAAAATTGGATAGTGTGATTTTATAATTATGGTAACTAATTTTTTAATTGAGTAATTATTACCGAAAGCGTTTTATTGTTGTAAATTGAATATAAATCATGAAATATTTTGTATGTGCACGCAAATTATTAAATTTAATGATATTATTATTATTATTAATTGTTCCATGGTCTTGGTTAATTTACTTGACTTGTTGCGTAAATATGTTGAATTATTATTTATTTGTTAGTAAATTGTTTTATTCGGAAAAACTATAAATTTTAATTTATCCTTTTTAACCAAAATAAAATTGATAATATTTAGCTAAATACCTTTTATTTCGTGCCTAAATTGATTTAAAATAGTTTAGATTATTATAATTTTATTAATGGTTTAAATTCAAAATTGTTGTTTAATAAAAACCTAATTGCCGAAAATACTTTGTGTTTTTCAGAAATTGTAGCAACTTTTAGACTAATTTTTAGAAGTTATTCAATGATTAAATTAATTTTATAAATTTATTTTATTAAAGGAAGTTTAAGAAAAGTTATTATTTTCGAACGACATCAAATTAAATTATGTAAGTTGATAATTTATAAACAAATTCGTTGGATTGTTTAGGATTTTTATATCACTTTTCCGAAAGTATATATTTTCAAACCAAATATTGTGAAGTTGATATCAAGTTGGATTAGTTCCACTTATGCCATTGCCAATAATACAATGTTTGTGTATTTTGGATTTAATGTAATATTCAAATTATATAATTTCAAACCAAGTGTTGCTGAGTTGATATTAAGTTGGATTGGTTACACTTCTGTCAATTATACAAGGCTTGTATATCTTGGGATTTAAGATATGGTTCAAATTATATATTTTCAAACCAAATATTATGGAGTTGATATCAAGTTGGATTCATTCCACTTCATGCCAACGATACAAGATTTGGGTATGATATTAAGTTATAATCTTTTCAAACCAAATGTTGTTAATATGATATTAAGTTGGATTTGTTCCACTTATAACAATAATACAAGGTTTGTGTATTTTGGATTTTCAAGTATAATTTTATTGAAACATGTTTATTATTAGTATTTAACCGTTTTTATCATATTGTTAAGATAACTTTTACTTCGTACTGATATGGGTACAAAATAATGTCGATATAATTTTGCTCTCGTACTGAGCTGGGTACATAGAGTTGTGGAAATTGTATTTTATTGAGTCAAAAACCTTGTACAAAGCTGAGTACATTGGTTGTTTTGTTGAGGAAGAGATATCTTATGGGCCGAGCTGGGTCCTTGGTATGAACTATCACTCTAGTATGAGCTGGCACTAGGGCTTAACTTGCTTACCTAGCTGTGCATGTAAGTCCACATGGTTTTTAGTCATCGTCCAGTGTTAGATTGTGCTGAGCTGGGTACGGTGCATTGAGATGAGTGCGTTGAAACTAGCACTGGGAGTTCTAGAAAAACTCAGACATACGTGTGATCGTATGCTGAGCTGGGTGTGCCTATCCTAATAGTTTAACCACGTTGGATCGTGGGAGGTTTTATGCCCATTCACTTACGTTCAGTTCTCCCCGCAACGTTGTTGATGTGATGATGTGTGATGATGTGACGTTGTGTGAAGTATTGAGTTATTATTGTGAAAAGGTATTTAGATTTGGAAAATGAGTCTATTTTGATAAAAATTATTACAGTCGTATTTTGAATAAAATCATGTTGAGTTATGATGTTGTTGCTGATGTTTGTTATCCTGTGATTGAACTATGGATTCTATAATTGATGTGGATTGTTGTAATTAGCTTATTTAATCTTACTTAACCTAAGTTGGGAGGACTGTTAATTGCTCCCCACTGATTGCAGACCCCATTTATATATTTTGCGGGTAAACAAAGTTGATGATTTGGGTGGTTTAATGGGCTAGAGTGACAGATAGGATTTTATACTTTTGTTTAATTTCGTCTTTTGTTATCATTTCTTACTTGCTATCATTTCATGATTTCGTCATTTTGATGACTTGGGTTGTAAGAGGCTTATCACCTCACTTTGGCCAATATTTAGAGAATGAGTTTCTATAAATGAAATTAAACACCCATGTTTGAGTTTAGCAAGTGGCACCCGATCAACAGTAATTCCACTACTGTTCATTATGTCATTAGTTTATTATTATTTTATCATCTTATTTGACAGTGATTGTCACAACTTAGATGGTTCCCACGAGGTAAAATGGATGGCCCATTTCAGGAGGTTGGTTTCAGCACTGATGTAGAAGCGACTAGTGCATCATTCAAATCCATGTAATCATCTGATACTTAAGTTTCCTAGGAGATTGTTTTTCCATGTAGTTCATTTTCTAGGAAGTGCGAAAAATAGTTTGGTTGATATGGGAAGTTACACTTACCCTAGGGGAAAGAGCACGTAAGAAACTTGCCCCATTTTGTGGAAAGTAGATCTCCAATATATTTTTGCCAACCAACCTTCACATTCTTCGACTTCTTTAGTACTTCTACTTCCCATATGTTTGAAGGTCCCGTTAAACCTTTCTCTAGACACAAGTCACTTAGAAAAAATGTATTTCCTTGAGTACTCTTGTTTAAAAATGTATTTCCTTAAGTGCTCTTGTTTTAACTTAATTCCCCTCTTCATTATCCACTTAAAGACATTAAAATTTAGATCTTGTTCTCCCCAACTTATTTTCTGTTCAGTTCAGTCTAGTTCAGTTCGGCTCCAGTTAGTTCACTTCAGCTCCATTAGTTCAGTTCACTTCAGCTCAGCTCCATTCTTTTATAACCATTTTGTTAAATATTATCATTATGTTGGTCTAATTTATTCTAATAATTACTCTTACTATTATTATTATTTATTTTATATCATTACTATTATTACTATTATTATTACTATTATTATTATTATTATCTATTTTATATCATTACAATTATTACTATTAGTATTATTATTATTACTATTATTATTATTATTATTATTATTATTATTATTATTATATAGTATCATTTAGTTTATCATAGCTTTGCTCATTATTATTCATTATTAATTATTCATTATTATTACTTATTATTATAATTAATATTTAATATTTATATTATTATTTTTTAAATATTATTTATATATTTATTACATTCAATTTAATTCAATTCAGTTCAGTTCAGCTCCAATTAGTTTAGTTCAGTTCGTTGTTTTATGCTGAAGAGAACATGCCCTTAGGGTAAAAAGTTTTTTATTGCCCTATAATCCTATTTGTACGTCACATTATTGATGGCTGCTATGGACCGCTCAAGGACGAATTTTAAAGGAGTAAAGCTAAAAGTTGGGTACTTAACTTTGACAAAAGTTGCAATTTGAGTACTCAAGTTGCAAAAGTTGCAGTTTAGGTATTCCATCCATCTCTCCATCCATATTTCCATCCACTTGCATTAAGATAATAAAAAAAGCTATTATTACCCAACCACTTAAATAAAGGAGAAAGAAACTTTTTTATTATATTACAAATTTGCTATTATTTAACCATCTTGAATAAATTTAGGAAATTCTACATGGTGACTTTTTGTTTTTATAAATTCTATGTGATGGACGTTTTATTTTGGATTCTATTTAGTGGCCCTCAACTTATTATTTTTATTTTTTCATAAAAAAATTTTCATTAAAAAATAATTTTTTATTTTTAAATTACAAAAAATAATTTTTTCAAAAATCCAAAAAATTATTCATCACTCAACTTGATAACAAGACTCTAAAATTAATAATTATAGATGAGCGAAAACGAATTTAGATTCTTCTTGTCCTGTGATATCAATCTTCCTCTTACATTCCGTAATGATTGTTGGAGGGTCTTTTGCCCCTTCTTAAATCCCCCTTTTCATATATTTTTCCTCCTATTTTTCTGTCTTTTATACCATCAATTTTTGTTTTTTCGCTTGTCATTGTATCTCAATTATCTATACTGGGGTTTATGTCAAAGTATTGATTTTTAGTAGATCATTTTGTAATTTCAAAGTATATACTATGGACTGTGGTGTGAATTATACTAATTCTTGTCTTTTTTCAAAAACCCAATTGCTTAATTTCAATTAAACGTGCTTAATTTAAAGTCTTTTATCGAAATTAGCGTGCTTATCATCATCAATCTGTTAATTTCATGAAATAAGAAAATTAATTGTCTTCCTTTTGAAGTTTGTACTTACTCTAGTTTTTAATATTTCGCTCCTGCTAATCTGTTGCAATGCTATTTTCTTAATTGCGAGATCAATTTGCTGACGCAAGTAGTTGTTTAAAAGTACTTTTTGTAATTTAAACATAATTGTTAAAATAAAAAAGTATTTTTAGTAAAAAAAGGTTATAAAAAAATAAAAATAATAAGTTGAGTGTCACTAAACAAAATCCAAAATAAAAATTGCACCACAAAGAATTCATAAAAACAAAAGATCACCATGTAGAATTGCCCTAAATTTATTCAAGAGGGTTAAGTAATGACAAATTTGTAATATAATAAAAAAGCTTCTCCCTTCTTTATTCAAGTTGGTGGGTAATAATAGCTTTTTTATTATTTCAATGCAAATGGATGAAAATATGGATGGAAATATGGATGGAGTACCCAAACTGCAACTTTTACAATTAAGTACCAAACTGCAACTTTTTTCAAAACATTGAATTGCTTTTGTAAGAATTGAACCGTGAATGAGAAATCTACGATGGTGTGTAATTGTTTCTGATATCAAACTCGTTTATTTTCCATTATAAACTGCTTCAAGCCGCCACCTATAGCCTACTGAAAAGACTTCGACTAGTTACAGTTTTGTTCCTGGTATCAAAGTGGTTATTTTCCAGTTAAGGAATCAAGTTGTCGGTAAGAATCACTAGCTAACTATCAACGCTATTGGTTTCCCTACGGTTTTAACTCGTTGGACAATACTTATATAGTGTTTCTGCCAAGAAACTTGAGATGAGATGATGGATGATTTCGGGATGATCACGTGTAGTCTTGGTTTGAACCACGTGCTAGCTGGGATGACCTGCAAAACAGATGGAAGACTAACCCAGGGGTTTTCCGGGTAAATCGCCTCCGATGCCTAAGTCAGCGATGCAGAGTTGTGATGGGAATGATGATGTAAGCTTATGTAAGCAATAAAAGGGGGTAGGTAAAGAAATGATTAACTACCCCTCACTGATTGGGTGATTGATTCTTTTATAGGCAGATATTCCTGGGAAGGGATTCTGGCGATGTGGATCCTTGATGTTGTAACCTCCAGTCCCAGGTTATCTGGAGTAAGGGTATTTTTGTCCTTTCCATGAGAAAATTGGGCTGGCGACAAGTTGGGCCTAAACAATTAGCCCCGAGCCAAGGGCGTAAAACGTAACGACTCCGTGAGTTGGCGGATTGGGCCGTTGGCGAAATGCGGTTTTGACCTAGTGCTTTTGAAGCTGAGACCAACTCTTAGTGTATTTTGCTCTGTGGATTCCGAGGGATGTATGTGGTACTGTTTTGCGGATTCTGAGGGATGCATGAACATATTGTTTGCCAAATTCCGAGGACAGCCACATGGAACTTGGCCTTTGAATTCCGAGGGCCATCATGTGTGTTGTGCAAGGAATTCTGAGGGCCGTCACGGGCACTGTTTCAAAGACTCCAAGGACAGTGCCATGTTCCTTTCTCAAATTCCGAGGAAGGTACTATGTGACATGGGAGTCTGAGGGGTGCACCATATAAACCCTTCAAATTCCGAGGGCTGCACGATGGGGAGCATCTGTGCTGTTATTCCTCAATTTCCGAGGAGGGTATGGTGACATACTCTGTCAAATTCCGAGGATATCCCTCGGCACTGTTCACCAAATTTCGAGGCAGCCCTTGGTGTTATGGTAGTCCGAGGGAGGTACCATGTGGTACCCATCACGATTCCAAAGGACGTGTTGTTTGGTAGGTTAAGTCCGAGCACCTACATATTAGCCAAATTTTGTCTAAGTATGGAATGAGTGGTGTCCGAGGACAGTCACTAGACATGGTAGGGTGTCGGAATTTACCGAGGGCTAATAAGCCCCTTGGTGGTCCGAGCACCTACATGTACCTTGTTGAATGATTTGTTACTTAGCCATATTTTGTCTAAGTATGGAATGAGTGGTGACCGCGGACTACCACTAGACATGGTAGGGTGTTGGAATTCACCATGGGATAATAAGCCCCTTGGTAGTCCGAGCACCTGCATGTACCTTGTTGAAGGATTTGTTATTTAGCCATATTTTGTCTAAGTATGGAATGAGTGGTTTCCGATGACGACCACTAGACATGGTAGGGTGTCGGAATTCACCATGGGCTAATAAGCCCCTTGGTAGTCCGAGCACCTACATCTACCTTGTTGAAGGATTTGTTATTTAACCATATTTTGTCTAAGTATGGAATGAGTGGTGTCCGAGGACGACCACTAGACATGGTAGGGTGACGGAATTCACCATTGGCCTATAAGCCCCTTGGTAGTCCGAGCATCTACATGTACCTTGTTGAAGGATTTTTTACTTAGCCATATTTTGTCTAAGTATAGAATGAGTGGACGGACACTAGACATGATAGGGTGTCGGAATTCACCATGAGCCAATAAGCCCCTTGGTTGTCCGAGCACCTGCGTGTACCTTGTTGAGGTGCTTATGACTTAGCCATATTTTGTCTAAGTGTAGAATGAGTGGTGTCCATGATTCCGAGGACGACCGCTGGACATGGTAGGGTGTAGGAATCTACTAAGGGCCAATAAGCCCCTTGGTAGTCCGAGCGCCTTGCATGTGCCTTGGTGAAAGGCTTATCGCTTAAACATATTTCGGCTAAGTGTAGAATGACAGCTGTTTATGGGAGGTTGTGTCTTTGATGTGATATGGGGTCATTTGACAAGACTTGTACTTATGATTTGAAAGGCGTGAAGTTACGGTTTGTAGTGGTACTGTAGATTGAGCCCAATGCGTATTTTGGCTTGTTGGGCTAAGTGTTCTATTTGGAAAAGCCCAAAAGGGGGTTGTCGTTTGAGGGACTTTTTGAGAGTGAATAGTGTCAGAAAGAGAAGGGTGTTTAATGTAGGTGGTTGAAACTTCATTTTTCACCTTTGAGAATTCATTTACTCTTGCCAACTCTCTCTGCTTTCTCTCTCTTAACTTCCTTTGAGTGTTCTTGCTTCCTTTGAAGATCTTCAAACTCATTCAAACTCATTCAAAGTCAGGTACGTTTTTCTTGTGTTTTGCTTCCCTTTGCTTTAATTCGATTTGAATGAGGCCTGTTGGCCATTTGAGCATTTGGTTTGATAAATAATGGATGCTCAATCTGATCCGAGCACCTCCCATACCGTTTTTGTTTTTGAATCCGAGAGGATGTTTGGTGAGGAACTTGACTCAATAATACCCGAGGGGATTCCTTTGACATGTGACTGGGAAAGCCTTGAGGAGGAGTCCGAGGGGGAGATTTCTTACCCATGGGAGGTTTTCGTTGCCTTCCCATCTAAGAAATGTAGTTACTTAGATTCTTTTTTGAATAATGGTGTAGTTACTGTACGACCACCGACCATGACCGAGGAAGAAGCAAGCACATCGGGAGCCGAAGTAGTATACCCACCGCTGGATCCCGAAGGGGGTCCGACCAATTATTTCAACAGGACAGTGTGGTTAGCGTCACAGAGTAAGGAGATAGAATACTTTGCCGCTAGATACCATGTAAAAAATCCATTCATGTTGTATAAACCGAAAGCGATTGCTACGGTGTTGACCCCGCCGCCGGGATGTATAGCTGTGTATAAGGCGGATTTTGAAATGGGGCTTAGGTTTCCGTTGCACCCATTCATTAAGGAATTGCTGAATGAGTATAACTTGATCATTTCCCACTTCCTCCCGAACACGTGGGGTTCTGTTAATGTCGTGTTGTCTATTTGCGGGATGTTAGGTGTCCGTTGCACTGTGCGCTTATGAAAGAACATGTTTAAAATAATGGAGGCACCGACTGAGCGCCACAGGGCCGGATGGTGGTTTTTTCAGGCTCGCTCCATGTACAAGGTTCTTGAAAGGCCGGTGACTAGTCAAAAGGAAATCCGAAGGAAGTTCCTTTTGTTTATCAGGGTGACGGTTGGGACATTCCGACCATCCACCATCGTGACGAGGCCAACACCTTCCTCAACCTTCGGGTTCCTGAGATGTCCGAGGAGGAGGCTGTTGCGGTGCTGTATTTTAGGAAGGAGTTGAGGATAATAGACAGTTCCGAGGCTTGGGTTCCTCCCAATTGGCTTCCGAGGCCTGGGCTTTTGACGAACGAGCACTTTATGTCGGCTGTTGGTGTGAGTTCGACCTATAATAGGGGTAAATACTTGTGCATTTTGTTTTTTCTAAACTAACTTGTAATCATACTTAGCCTTTTTGGTTGTTGCAAATATCGCCCGAGGCCTGCTAGAACCAGAGATGGCCAAGAGGATGACTGCGCGACAACTGATGGCCGAGAGGCTCTGCCAAGACTTGGCGGCTAAGAGGAAGGCCGTTCCAGCGCCACCAGAGGATCCACAACACCCTCGGAACTGTCCTTTTTCCTTGATGCTAGGATCCACAACACCCTCGGAAGAGGAAGAGCAGGTCTAAGAAGGTGACGGTGGCTCCGAAGGGGAGGCCATCGGCTGCGAGCAGGGTGATAAGAGGTTTTTAGGGTGTCGTTAAGGCACTAAGAACCACTTAGCAAACACAATTTATAAACGTAACGAGCAACTACTAAGTACGTAGTAATGGCAAGTCAAGGGTCGAACCACAAGGAAATTGGGATTGAGTTTAGTCCACTAAGTCCAAAACTACCTAAGTGAAGGGTTTTTTTTGGGTTGAGATTGAATAGAACACCAACTAATTACTAGCTAATGAATACCGACTAGTACTTAAATAGAAGAATTAATATGATAGAGAAAACACTAGAGCTTGGGTTACTCGCATGAACTCGGGCAAGACACGACATAAATGCAACTGCGAAGCTATAGAGAATAACATGCAAGGTTAAGTTTCCCTCTAAAGTCCTTGAGTCCTCTCTCGAATGGTCCTCAAGAGTAATCAATTAATCAATTGACTAAATCCTCTCTAGAATGGTCTTTAGCCAATTGATTAATGGATTCAATTTGATTGGAAAACCCCTGAATAGGATCCTCTTAATTTCTACCCAATCTCTTGGTCTAGAAATTAAGTTGATTCATGGGAATGACTAGACAACAACAATTAATTAAGAATAATTGAAATCTAAGCCCTAGCATAAACTTGATCAAGGTCTACCCTAAGGTGTCAAAACACCAAGAACAATGCATATTAGACATGAACAAAGCAATTACAAGAACATCTCAATTAGCCCCTAATTCATGCTTTCACCCAAACCCTAGATTAGAAACTACTCACTAACCATGGATTCTAAGAAATTAGGATTCAATAAATTAAACATCAGAAACAAAGCAATAAAATTAAAGGAAAGAGATTAAAGAGAAATTACTTGAACTAATTAACGAATTCGATCTTCAAAGATGAAACAATTAAGAAACCAAGTGTGTAGAGAGAGTTTAGGGCTAAGAGAGAGTAATTAGAAACTAAGAGTAATAGGTAATGTCGAGTCTAAGTCTAAAAAAGCTAATTAAAAGAGTCATTAAAGTTTGACGGACAAAACGCGTCAAAGCCCGAAAGCAGGTCACCACGGTCGTGGTGCCTTAAAAACATACAGGCAGTAACAATATACACAAGCCACTGATTCTGTGAAGATCAGGCACCACGACCGTGGTGACCTGATTTCATCGAATCAGTCTTCTACTCTTCATGACACTGCTTTACATGCTACCGGTACCCACGACCGTGGTATATGTGCCACGGCCGTGGTGACCTTCTTCCTTTAATTCCTCCAAATCTTGACTCACTTGAGCCTCTCCAAAGTACGAGCCACGCACCTCGAACATGCCCCAAGTCCCTAGATCACAAAAGTACTCCAACACGTGCTCATTCTCTTGAAATACATCAAAAACAACCAAACACTTGTGAAGTATAATTGAAATCCAAAGAAAGGAAAAACAAGGCAATCCTAACTCTAAATGCTCTAAAGCTACATGCAATGAGACTTAAAATGAGTTATAAGTATGCACTAAAACGGACTGATCACAGGGCTACTGTGATGACTGCAGTAGTCTCGGCTGAGAGTTCTTAGCCTTTAGTAGAGGGGGGCCTCGTCCTCCCCTCATGCTATTGAGGCTGATGAGCAAGAGGAAGAGATCCATCCTCTCCTCAGTTTCGAACAAGAGACCGGGGAACCATCATCAAACAGGCCGAGGACGACCGCCCTTGGAATCAGCTCTCTGAGGCTGAGACTCGCCTTCAGGTGAACAGGGTCATGGCTGCCCTTTACACTAATTAGGACGAGGCTACTTTGGACCTCGTGCAAGATGAGGACGAGGTGATACAACTTCACGCTGCTTGGCTCGATGTAAGTATCCGATGACGAGGGCAAGCAGGTCCTGTCGGCCTGGCTAGAGAGTTGGAAGGGCTCTAATGAGGATGCCTCTCAGAAGGTTAGCGTGGACTGGTCTGCTATTCTCGCCGCCTACAAGAAGATAGGCGAGGCCGAGGATGAAGCCTTGTTGAAGGAGATGGCCGACGAGCTGGAGGTCGAGCTTCAGGCCGGGGACGAGGAGGTCGAGGAGGACGGTTATGATGATGAAGAAGATGAGGATGATGAGGATGAAGAGGGAGATGATGGTGCCGGAACGGACGCAAAGTAGTTTATTGTATACCGAGCACTATAATCTTTATTTTTTACTTATTTTTGTAACTTCGTGCTTGTAAGGATCTCATTCTGTATTTGACTTGAATGAATAGAATTCCTTTTTGCAAATTAAATCTTCTAAATTTTTGCGTTTAGTCTGCTGTTGTGAATTCCGATGTCTTTACTTTTAAGAACCGAAGGTGGTACTAGTAGGTGTCCTTCGGACGACCTGTCTTTTGGTGGACGTTCTCGGACTCCTGAGTTTTAATTCTAAACTTGGAAGCCCGAGAAGTCCTTTAGGTGTCCGAGGGACGACCGTGCTGTTTTGCTCGTTTGAACTTAGTGTATGAAACTCAAAGTTGACAATACTTCCATTACTATTAGACCCAAGTACAAATGAGTAAACGGAAAGTTGCCCGAGGGCTTACATGACCCGGCTACAAAACTAATTTTAGATGTAATATTTCTTCAGGTTGTCGGCATTCTAAGGGCGGGCTAGTGGGATTCCTTCACTAGATTCTAGCCGATAGGTGCCAGGCTTGATGACCTCGGTTATCTTGTACGGACCTTCCCAATTCAGACTAAGTTTCCCTTGTAAGTGTAACTTGCCAATAGCTTCTAATTTTCAGTCCACCCAATCGTCCAACTAAATAGGCCTGTGTTTGACTTTTCTATTGAAGAACCGAGTCATCTTTTGCTTGTATGCAATTGCCTTCACTAGGGCATTGCCTCGGACTTCAAGTAGCAAGTCGAGCTTGGTGGGTTTTTCAGCCATGTTCTCGTTGTAGTCATAGAAGGTGATCCGAGGGGAAGGGACTCCAATCTCTACTAGCAACACTACTTTGCTTCCATAGACCAGCTCAAAAGGGGAGTGGCCTATGGCTTCTTTGACTGTGGTTTTGGCCGACCACAGAACGCCGGGCAGGTCATCTACCCATGCTCCCTTCGCTTCATCCAGAGCCTTTTTTATTCCATTAGGCACAATCTTGTTGGCTGCCTCGGCTTGGTCGTTCGTTTGTGGACGGAAAACGGCTGAAAATCTTGTTTGTATGCCAAACTGCTCACAGTACTTTTTGGTGGGTCACTGTTGAACTGACGCCCACTTCCCGAGATAAGGATCCTTGGTACACCCAACCGAGTAATTATGTTCCTCCAAATAAAAAGCTGAACTTTTTTGTCCGTGATGGTTGTTAGTGGTTCGGCTTCCGTCCATTTGAAAAAATGAATCTATTGCGACTATCAGGAATTTCAGTTGACCAGATGCTGCTGGAAAGGGTCCGAGGAGGTCCCTACCCCATTTGTCGAAGGGAAAAGTAGCATGCATTGATGTGAGTTTGTTAGCAGGTTGGCGGGGTATCTTGTTGAACAACAGGCACTTTTCGCATTGTCTGACCAAGGTCTTCGCATCATTTTTCAGCGTGGGCCAGTAATACCCAGCTCTTAGTGCTTTGCCTGCGATTGTCCGAGCCCCCTGGTGGCTGCTGCAGGCGCCTTCATGAATTTCTCGGAGGATGTAGTTACCATCCTCGGGGGTGACGCATCGGAGCAGCGGGTGGGTGTAAGACTTTTTGTACAGCTTTCCGTCGTGCCACACAAACTATTTAGAAAGCTTTCTGATTTTTTCAATTTCTTTCTCATCCGAGGAAATCTCATTGTCTCTTAGAAAGCTGATCAACCTTTCAATCCAAGTTGCCGAGCGATCTAAGGTTAGGGTGGTGCACCCCGAGGGGTCACCGTTGTGCCATAAACTAGGCTCACTGATCACCTCTCACATGATTGTTCGTGGTTTCAGCCCATCTACCGAGCTGGCCATTCGTGTGAGTGCGTCAGCCTGTTGATTTTCTGACCGGGGGATGTGAGATATTTCAAATTCTGAAGAGGTTGGGTAATGCTTTTCGCCTTCTGTAAGTATGTTTTCATGTTTTCCTCCTTGGCTTCGTATTCGCCATTCATCTGTCTGACCACCAATTATGAGTCGTTTTTGCATGTACTTTCTGTGCCCCGACTGTCTGGCACAGCTGTTGTCCGAGTATTAAGGCTTCATACTCTGCCTCGTTGTTCGAAGCCTTGATAGCATATTCTAACTTGTCACCCACCGGGGGTTTGATGACGAGTCCGGCCCCATTCCCTAGTTTGGAGGATGAGTCGTCTACATTTAGTTCCCAAATACTATCATCATTTTCTGGCGGTCGACTGGTGCATTCGGTGATGAAGTCGGCGAGAGCTTGGACTTTGATCGCCTGCCTTGGCTCGTATTGTAGTCCGAAATCAGCTAGCTGATCCGCCCAGTCTGTCATTCTACTTGAGTGGTTGTCCTGTTAGTTACTTGATGGGATGAGCTTGGAAGTACGGTTTGAGCTTTCTGCTAGCTATGATGAGGGCAGACACAAGTTTTTCTATCTGGGAGTACTTTGCTTCTGCGCCCCGAAAGGCGTGGCTGATAAAGTAGACCGGGTATTGTGTTCCCTCTCATTCTGCAACCAATACTGCGCTTAAAGCGTAGTCCGATGTTACCAAGTAGATGTATAGTGTTTCTCCTTCGAGGGGCGAGATGAGTTTGGGCAAGGTGGAGAGGTAAGTCTTCAACTATTGGAACGCTTGTTCTGCCTCGGTGTCCCATTCAAATCTTTTCTTTTTCAGAGCCTTGAAGAAGGTAAGGCTTTTGTCTGCTGAGCGGGACAGAAATCGTCCGAGGGCCGCTGGACAGCCGGTTACTCGGTTAGGCATTGGACTTCCTTGACATTCCGAGGGGATTCCATTTTCAGGACTGCTTTAATTTTGTCCGGATTGGCCTCTATACCTCTTTCATCTACCAGAAATCTGAGACAGTTTCCTCCCTTGACCCCGAAGACACATTTTTTGGGGTTGAGTTTCATGTTATACAAATCTCAGTGTGGCTAAGGTCTCTCTTAGGTCCGAGACATGGTCGTTTTCTGCCTTGCTTTTGACGATCATGTCGTCAACGTATACTTCTATGTTCCGACCTAACTGTTTCTCGAACATCTTGTTCACCAACCTTTTGTATGTTGTCCCCGAATTTCTCAATCCGAATGGCATCATCTTGTAAGCATGAATTTCGTGACTTGAGATGAAGGACGTGTGGACGATGTCTTCTTCATCCATGGTTATTTGATGATATCCCGCATTGGCATCTAGAAAGCTGAATAATGCATGTCCGGCCGTGGAATCGATCAATCTATCAATCTTTGGAAGTGGGTGATCATCTTTTGGGCATGCCTTGTTCAAGTCAGTGAAGTCGACGCACATTCTCCAACTTCCGTTGGATTTCTTCACTAAGACTATGTTGGCCAACAATTCCGCGTACCTACATTCTTGTATGATGTCTGCATCTAGTAGGTTTTTGATCTCTTCTCCTGCAGCCCTGTTCCGTTCAGGCCCTTGATGCCTTAGTTTATGATTCACTGGACGATAGCCCTCCCTTATGTTCAGGAGATGACACATAATGGATGGGTCTATGCCCGGCTTGTCCGGCGCTTTGTAGGCGAAGACATCTTTAAATTCTTTCAGCACAGCTGTGATTTGGCTTCTGAGCTCTCCTTTGATGGTTTTTCCGATCCTGATTGTGTGACCTTTGTTGGAATCAATGGTTACTTCTTCGTCCTCATCAGATGGTTGAGGACGAGTGAATTGCTTTGAACTGTCTGTTATGAAGACCCCCATATGCAATCGGAGGGGCTTGACTCTGTTTAAGCTTTTCTCTTTTGGCCAACCTTACTTGGTTCCGAGGGGTTAGTGTTTTTCAAGCTATTGACGTAGCATTTTCTTGCTGATTGTTGATCTTCATACAATTTTCCGACGGCTCCTGAATCCGTCTTGTACTGTAGTAAGAGCTGATAGACCGAGATGGCTGCCTTCACTTTGTTCAACGTAGGTCTTTCCATGATGACATTGTAAGGAAGAGGGACATCTACCATCAAGAAATCGATGGGTAGGCTTCGTCCTTTCCCTTTTTCTCCGAGTCTGACCGGCAGTTTTAATGTTCCTACGGGATGCACTGAGTTGCCCCCGAAGCCTATCAGCGGCTGGTTGATGGGTGTGACATCTTGCTCATTGTACTTCAAATTTTTCAGGCATTCCACAATTATGATGTCCGCAGATGACCCGCTATCGACGAGGACTCTCTTGACTCTTGAGTTGGAAATCTTCATCTTGATGACTAGGGGGTCATCATGGGGTGTTTGCAAGGGTCGAGAGCTTTCGCCAAATGTCATGATCAGACAGTTGGGTCTGTCCGGTTCTACCGGCAGTACTTGTTGTTTGAGCTTTTGCAAATGGCTTTTTCTTCCTTCCACCAACAATGACAACAACGTACCCGTCGGTATGATCGTTGTTGGCTCGGTCCATTTCAACAGCTTTTTATTGACCTTTATGCCGTGGGGCATCTTTCAAGTAACCGTTCAGTTGCCCTGATCAGCGAGGTGATCGAGGGCCTTCTTCAACTCTCTGCAATCTTTGGTGGTGTGGCCACAATCTTTGTGAAACTGCACCAAAGCTTCCTCGAGTGCTGGAGGTTCTGATAGGAGGAGGACGAGGCAGCATCGATTTTTCTTTCAAGTCCAAGTAGATCTCTGTGTGATTCGTGTTGAACCGCGAGTCAACCCTGCTGTCCGAGTGCCGCAGCAACGTCGGGGGGTGATTATGTCTCAACCTTCTTGACACCTCCCGGGTGTCTTTCGTCTCTTCTCTCTTTTTCTTATGGTCTTTTGTCGGTTTGCAGATGTCAGTCGCTTGTATGAATTTCTGAGCACGGTCCATGGCTTCTGTGAATGAGTTGACCCGGTTCTCGGCCAGTTGCCACTTAAATTTTCTGGATAATCAGGGCTGTGAAAGACACATCGTCTTGTAAATCCGACACTTTCATTGATTCCTCATTGAACCATTTGATGTAGTCGCTCAGGCTTTCATTATCTTGCTGTTTGACACTCAACAGGTGGATGCTGGTCTTTTTGTGTCTCCGAGTAGCAACAAAGTGTTGGAGGATGAGAGCCTCCAACACTGGGAAGCTTGTGATAATTCAAGGGGTTAATCCAAAGAAGCAGCTGAGGGCCAAACCTTTGAGTGTGGCTCGAAAGAACCGACACCATTTGGCTTCACACCCTGTTTGTACGCTCATGTGAGCTTTGTATGCTGCCATGTGATCTGCTAGGTCCGACCCGCCGACGTAGTGTTTAATTGGTGGGACTTTAATTTTTCCTGGACTGGGGGCGTCCATAATCTGCTTGCTGAAGAGAGTCATAAAGGAGAGTGCTCCTGAATTTCCGAGGGGAGGCCTGTCCTCATGGTACGACGAGGCGTTCACCTCAGTGTTCCCCGTTGTTCTGGCCGAGCCGTGCAGGGTACGTAACGACCTAGATGGACTACTCTTATGAAATGTTGCTCTTTTTGAGTGTGCTTCTCCGTGCCGGTTAGGCTCAGGTTGTCTAGTTGGTCCGTTGGACCACTCTCGCCTTCTGTTCAGCATGTTTCTTGCATCCCCTCCCCTTCTGAGGAGCCTTTCCTCTATTACCCTTACAGCGTCGACCCCACGACTCGGTCTGTGCCCTTCACTCCTTGCAGCTCGAGGCATTCTCACTGCGGGGGTGAGTAGCTGTTGTTCGGGGCCCCTTATTATCTGAGGGGACCTTTCTCGTTCTCTGGCTGTATCATTTACCCGAGGACCTTGCTCTCTATTTAGAGGTGGTGTGGGCTGCGTGTTCGACAAACGTTGGCTTCCTTGAATCGCTTGGATTATATCGTTGATTCTTGAGTTCATCATAGCCACGTGGTGTTCGAGGTCATACCTGGTGACCGTGAGGTCTCCGTGTCGGTCTCTCCGAGACTGTCCATTCCCATTTCCGACTGGCTGAGTGGGCTCTTGGTTGACAGGCTAAATTACTTCTTGAATGATGGGCTCATTTTCGACGGCTGGAGTAGTTCTGCGTGGTCTGGCCATGGCTTTTCGTCGACTAACTTTGTGTATCCCCACAGACGGCGCCAAACTGTTTCCGCCAAGAAACTTGAGATGATATGATGGATGATTTTGGGATGATCACGTGCAGTCTTGGCTCGAACCACGCGCTAGCTGGGATGACCTGCAAAACAGACGGAAGACTAACCCGGGGTTTTCTGGGTGAAGCCCCTCCGATGCCTAAGTCAGCGATGCGGAGTTGTGATGGGAATGATGATATAAGCTTATGTAAGCAATAAAAGGGGTAGGTAAAGAAATGATTAATTACCGCTTACTGATTGGGTGATTGATGCTTTTATAGGCAGAGATTCCTGGGAAGGGAATTTGGCGATGTGGGATCCTTGATGTCGTAACCTCATTCCCAGGTAATCTGGAGTAAGGGTATTTTTGTCCTTTCCATGAGAAATTGTGTTGGCCACAAGGTAGGCCCAAACATATAGGATTACCTAAATCAGGTTGGAGAAAGTAAAATCCTAAGCTGGTTCGCAATATTTTGTCCCATCCAATTTCGAACTGGTTTTGGCCTATTACACCAAATTTTGACATTTTAAAGTAGTTCAATTCTAGCTTGTTCACATTTTTGTAACGTCTAAAAAAAAGTGAGTTAAATCTACTTACCTTTGCAAGAGATGACGAGAGAACAGAGAAGGACAAGTGAAAATTGATAGAAGTGGGTACAGAAAGAATATAAGTGAATGCAATACATGCAAGACTTTTTCCTGTATTTAACAGTTGTGTTTTTCTATGCCAACCACAAGCACCTATGGACAGATTAATTTATTTTTATTTTGCAGAAACGCTCTTTTAGACATTTGCATACTTTTCTTTACCTGTTTCTGTACTCTAAACGTATCTCTGCTTCTTCAGGCATGGTTACCACATAATACTGTGCGAAGGTCGGAAAGCCTGATGGAACTTGCCTACGTTATCTTTACATCTCGATTGATGATTGTGCATTGCTGCTTGAAATAACTGTCTGTACAATGGAAGTTTAAACTGGATATTTGTATGATCAAGTTGTAATCGATCATACATATTGACTTGTGACATGGTTTTCTCCATTTTCTACTTCATGAGGTCACAAATTATGTTTTGCTGGTTTACGTTTTTATCAACCATAATTATTATCCAAGCAAAGATGAGAAAAAGGCGAGGGCATCAAATTCTCATCTAGAACAGAGCAGGTTGGGGTATATCTGTCAAAGTGCTAGAATTCGCAAAAGGTTTGTTCCATCAACCTACAAACAACAGCTTTATCTTGATTTAAATTCACTTGAACAAAAATTCGATTCAGTTGCATCCTACATTAGTGAATTTAATAGATTATTAGATTATGGACGGCTTGTGGGTGTAAGAATGATGAAGAACAAAAGATTGCTAAATTTATTTATGGGCTTAATTAGAAAATCAAGAATAAAATTGAATTGCAATCCTTTTCAACATATGATGAAATATGCCTACTTGCCACTAAAATTGAGTGCCAAAATGATGACAAGTATAATAAGAATTCGTGGTACAAGTCTGGACAGAATTGGTGGTGTTTCGAATGCTAATGAGGCTTTTCCAAACAAAAAAGAACAAGGAGATAAAAACACCAACACTGATCAGCCTTCTAAGGGAAAAAGTGCATCTTCAAAGCAATCTGGAACACCTAAGTGGTTCTTCTTGGACAAAGGGGCAGCAAAGAAAACTTAAAATGTTTCATATTTCATTGTGATGATGATTACCCACCATGAGAAATTGCGAATGAAGGGGGGAATTGATGAGGATCGAGCTTCCCTATAATGTTCTTTAAGTTTTTAGTCTTTCTTTATAGTTTTTATTTTTATGTTTTATTAAGTTTTTGATAGTTTTCTTTATGTTAGGGTAATGTCCAAAGTCCGTTTGTGTCATTAACTTTTGTTTTAGTTTTAATCTAGTTTTGTTAGGCTTGCTTTAATTTCCTAGTTCCTAGTCTTCCTATTGTTTAGCTGATTTGTTTTGGAATTTGGATAAATTTCACAATCAATCTATCTTCTTAATTTCATTCACAGCCAAAGACAATATCTATTATCTATTATATAAAGGAACCGATGGGGACACCAAAAATAGAAAAATATAAAGAAAAAAATACTAACCCAAACTGATTAATAGGAAAAAAAAAGGGATTGAACCACTCAGGCACTCACAACTACTAACAAAACCACCACCAACTCCTATAAACCAGGAACTTCATTCAAACTGATTAAAATGGAAAAACGGATTGAAGCACTCACCGGTCACCACTACTAACAAAACAACTCAACTTAAACTGCTCTTCTTCTCCGAACTAATCCCATTTTTTTTCAAAAAAAAAACTGCTCTTAAACATGGGCTTCATATACCCAAGCGAATTCGCCTCATTGTCTTCATTAGCAAACATGTTATTTTCTTCATCAGCGTCGATCTTTCATCAGAGACAATCATTCATTAGCGCATCACGATCCTTCATCAGCGACGATTCTCTACTGATTTGTTTGGAACAATTATGTGTTTATTTTGTATTTTTCGATGTTAAATTGGAGAAATTGTTGACAACAAACAAGTTTGGATATCTTACCACATGACCGAATCTTCAAGTAAGTATTCCTCCAATTTTTTGAGCTACTTTCTCTCTCATTTATTAATTTTCTCCATGTGAATATTAGGTGTTGATTCATTTCCAAAATTATGATTTTGTAACTTTTTTTTGTCACTAATTATTGTGGTGGGAGTTATGGTGTGAGATAATAACACTGAGATAATTACTTTTGTTCTTACATTCTTTTGTTTTTTTCTACATATTTGTAGTTAAGTAACAAATGGAATCATGAAATTCAACAAGAAGTTTGGATCTTCGAAATACCATCACGAAGCAACAATCTAAATTTTCTCTATGTGAGTTCAATGGAGGTTAACGTTCTCTCTGTCTCTTCCTTTCTTCAATCTTATTAATTCATGTAATTACTTAATTTCCCCCCTTTTTGGTGAATGAATACAGGGCATGTATAGCAGTAGCTGGTGGTTTGGAAATTGCAGCGTATTCAAGATGTTTTCCTAATATCTTTTGGCTTAAATATACTCTTATGATCTTTTTATGATGATTCTATTCTTTTTTGATTTATAATTTATCTACATAATCAAGTAACTCATTGTGAATGAAGTTTGACAGTTATATTTTACATTGAATCAATCAGATTGTACTCACTGCGGTTTTAATTATTTTTAATTTGAATCAAGATCAGTTTTTCAAACTGTCATTGCTTTAAACTACACCATAGTTTTACTTCTCTGAATTGACATCTTAGCCAACAACTAAATCCAAACTTTTCCCCTACATCCATAGTGTTAATTGTGAACTGCCATATTGCATCCATCATATTCCTTTTCTCTCTTCCATGGTGCTCTTGCACTTTTATTAAGACCGAATACCACTCACCGTTTCTTCTTACCTCCCATGAACGGTTTATTATCAATTAAAAGGACTTATCCGTGTTTTTTTATATTTTGTATTACTGCTGTTTCTGTCCAAAAGTGTCGTACCTATTTCCGGCGGAGATGAGCGGTCCGAGTCCGAGCTCCGGCCAAGAACCTGCATATGAACCCCAAACCCCCGGGGGTGTCCCGAGGACGGGCTCTCCGACGCTCAAGTCAGTACTCATTTTAGATAGAGAGAGTGTGGTGTAGGAGAGAGAATGGATTTTTGGATCCCTTTACCTTAGCCCTATGAGGGGCTTATATAGACAAGTGAGCATGGGCCTTGTGCCGTTTGGGCCTTGGGCCGTATATTCGGGAGAGGGTATTTATACCCATACAATTTGCCCCCTAGTTCGAGTGATAATCGTTGATTGAACTTGAACTATATTGGGCTTATTCACTTGGTTCCTCATGATATTGGACATGTATGTCTTCATGATGACCTTTGTGCGTGATCGAGTCTCTGCTGTGAGATATAACCTCTTTAGTCAGAGAGCTTGCTTCAATTCTTCAATGAGTTAAGGTGTATCATTCTCTATGTGAGGATCTTCTCGTGTAATAAGAAACGAAGCTTCCTTTGCTTAGGAGTCTAATAATCTGCTGTGTAGCATCCTTTAGTGAAGGTCTGCTCACGTAGTATGTAATGTTGCTTCACCAATCTGAGAGTCTGTTCTGATGAGCAAGAATGTCGTATTGCCTACAGCCTCTGCTAGTTTTGTATTTTTTGTGTTCTTTTGAGTAGTTTTTGAAAGAAAATATGTTATTTCTTTGCTACTTTCTTCCTCCTACCATACGTATCCTTGCCCCCCAGTCTGTCTGCTTTGCTTGCAGCAGAGGAGGCAGACTGAGATTAGAATGCTATAGACAAGTCCGCAATATCGATGATACGTGGACATGTAATGATAATGAGCATGATCCTTCGTCTGAAGCGAGGATCTGCTATAATAAGGAGCATGATCCTCTGTCTGAAGCGAGGATCTGCTAATGATAAGGGGCATGATCCTTTGTCTGAAGCGAGGATCTGCTGATGAAAATAATGGCAGAACCCTCTGTCTGAGACGGGGTCTGCTATAATAAGGAGCATGATCCTCTGTCTGAGACGGGATCTGCTATAATAAGGAGCATGATCCTCTGTCTGAAGCGAGGATCTGCTATAATAAGGAGCATGATCCTCTGTCTGAAGCGAGGATCTGCTAATGATAAGGGGCATGATCCTCTGTCTGAAGCGAGGATCTGCTATAACAAGGAGCATGATCCTCTGTCTGAAGCGAGGATCTACTATAATAAGGAGCATGATCCTTTGTCTGAAGCGAGGATCTGCTAATGATAAGGAGCATGATCCTCTGTCTGAAGTGAGGATCTGCTGATGAAAATAATGGCAGAACCCTCTGTCTGAGACGGGGTCTGCTATAATAAGGAGCAAGATCCTCTGTCTGAGACGGGGTCTGCTATAATAAGGAGCATGATCCTCTATCTGAAGCGAGGATCTGCTATAATAAGGAGCATGATCCTCTGTCTGAAGCGAGGATCTGCTAATGATAAGGGGCATTATCCTCTGTCTGAAGCGAGGATCTGCTATAACAAGGAGCATGATCCTCTGTCTGAAGCGAGGATCTGCTATAATAAGGAGCATGATCCTCTGTCTGAAGCGAGGATCTGCTAATGATAAGGAGCATGATCCTCTGTCTGAAGTGAGGATCTGCTGATGAAAATAATGGCAGAACCCTCTGTCTGAGACGGGGTCTGCTATAATAAGGAGCATGATCCTCTGTCTGAGACGGGGTCTGCTATAATAAGGAGCATGATCCTCTATCTGAAGCGAGGATCTGCTATGATAGGGAGCATGATCTTCTGTCTGAAGCGAGGATCTGCTAATGAAAATAATGGCAGAACCCTCTGTCTGAGACGGGGTCTGCTATAATATGCCTCAGTCCTCCTGTGACTCCTGTCTGAGCTGCTGAGGTAGATGAGCTGGGAGCCTGTGCTGAACTGATTGTAGTCCTCCGTTTTTGCCCTCCGATGATATCCTAACTGACTTATCTTGTAATATTTGTAATTTAATAGTCAAACATTTCCTTTGCATCTGTATTTGCTCCCTTCTTTTGGTTAGGTAGCCGCCGTTGTTGTAGTACTATGTAGCACTCTGATTTGGCTTATAGCCAGATCTTTTATGTAAGATTCAAGTGTTTTTCCGGCAATGCGAGTTGCGTTCTTCTGTTGACTTTTGTGCTTTCTATTTGATGCATGCCAAGTTTTGCTATTTCTGCTGAGTACTTGCGTTCTGCTCTGATGCTGAGTCTGCCGTGCTATCAAGCAATATATCTGAGTGTTTTTGTTTACTTGGCTTGGTGGCCGGTGAGATTTGCTCAGAACTGGGACTTTAGGGGCCCTTTACTCTTCTGCTCTGCCTTATGTATGACAAAGATTCAACAACAGCAGAGCAGAGGAGGTATTTTGACGCCCTAAGTCATGATGATTCTGGGAGTTTTGGGGTTCTCCCTTTAGCTCCTTCTGCCATCTTTTTCGTGTCGGGGTACGCTTTGGTTCTTAGGAACTCTCGCGTCCCCATTAGCCTTAGGTGTCTATGACTTATCCTTGCTGCTTTTTGGGCCTTCGGCCCCGTAGGTTTAGAGGTAGAGGTCTATGACATCGATAAGTCGAGTCGGCATCCGATCACTCTGCGGGCCTCAGGGGCTCTTGGACAGAGTTAACCTTTTGGCCGACTCCCTTTCTTCATGATATAGTTTACTTTTGTGTCTGAAGAGCCTCTTCAGCCTTCAGTCTGACTCAGACCCTGTTTTCTTTTGCCAGACTGTGGTATTTTTTCTCAGTCTGCTAAGGGTCTATCTGATTTTGATATTTTGTTTTCATAAAGAATTGATAAGGGGATGGGGGTTTAATGCGAAATGGAGAGCATGATCCTCTCTGTGAAGCGAGGATCTGCTATAATAGTATGATCCTCTATCTGAGGTGAGGATCTGCTGAAATAATAATGGACAGGATCCTCCATCTGTGGTGAGGATCTGCTAATGATGATGGCAGAGCTCTCTGAGATGGTGCTCTTCAATAATAAAAGGAGCAGGATCCTTTGTCTGAAGCGAGGATCTGCTTATAAAAATAATGAGCAGGATCCTATATCTGAAGCGAGGATCCGCTGTAATGATAATGGGCACGATCCTCTGTCTGAAGCGAGGATCTGCTGTAAAAATAACGGCAGAGCCCTCTGAGATGGTGCTCTGCGATAATAATGAGGAGCGGGATCCTCTATTCGTGGTGAGGATCTGCTAATAATGACGGTAAAGAACTTAGCTCTTCGCTTAAGTCTTTCACTCTGCTTCTTCAGCAAAGCACTCTGCTTCTTCAGCAGAGCTCGATTTGTAACTATGACTTAGCTCTTCACTTAAGTCTTTCACTCTGCTTCTTCAGCAGAGCTCGATTTGCAACTATGACTTAGCTCTTCACTTAAGTCTTTCACTCTGCTTCTTCAGCAGAGCTCGATTTGCAACAATGACTTAGCTCTTCACTTAAGTCTTTCACTCTGCTTCTTCAGCAGAGCTCGATTTGTAACTATGACTTAGCTCTTCACTTAAGTCTTTCACTCTGCTTCTTCAGCAAAGCACTCTGCTTCTTCAGCAGAGCTCGATTTGTAACTATGACTTAGCTCTTCACTTAAGTCTTTCACTCTGCTTCTTCAGCAGAGCTCGATTTGTAACTATGACTTAGCTCTTCACATAAGTCTTTCACTCTACTTCTTCAGCAAAGCACTCTGCTTCTTCAGCAGAGCTCGATTTGTAACTATGACTTAGCTCTTCACTTAAGTCTTTCCAACGGCTTAATAGCTCGCTGAAGTCTTCAATAATATATGTCTTTCCAGCGGCTTAAGAGCTCGCTGGAATCTTCAATAAAATAAGGAGCATGATCCTCTGTCTGAAGCGAGGATCTGCTAATGATAATAATGGCAGAGCCCTCTGTCTGAGATGGGGTCTGCGATAATAATAACCGAATACCTCTCTAGCAGGTTTGATCCTGCCAAAGGGAAAAGATAAGATGTGTCTGCAATAATAATAACAGAATATATCTTTTCAGCGGCTTAATAGCCTGCTGAAGCCTTCAATAATACGTGCAGACTCACAAAATAGGTGCTTTCATAATCAAGCACTACAATCAATTTTTGCATCTAATTGGGTCACATAAGCTCATTTGCCCCCCACTCTTAAGTTGAACTTGGGTCAATTTGAGAGTAGTATATTCCCAACCAGACATACATAAAGGTCCAAATACATAATTTGATCATGTCATAAAATTAAATACACTGAGTGATGGTTCAACTCTTCAGATAATCATTGACAAATTATCAATTTTTGGAGCTAAGTACAACGGCCATCATGAAATTTAATCTAATTTTGCACCAAAAGTAAGCAAAATTAATATTAATAATAATGGGAGCAAAGAACTTAGCTTGATGTTCTCTCCGGGAGGAGTCGGAGCAATAATATTTGGAGAGTAAGTCCACCAGTATAAAGTGAATACTCCAACTAAATAATGCAGATAAGATAACGCTGGATACTGCGCTCTGCAAAGCCGAGTCTGATTTGCAGATAATAGTGACTGGCTTGGTGCATATGATTGTGTTTTGGTAGCCTGAGGTGGATTATGAGTCTGTGTGGGTCTGCTCCGTTAATCTGCAGATTCTTTGATTTACGTTGCAGACCCAGAGAGAGCTCTGCTGGTTGTGCTAAGTCTGCTTAGGCCATCATGGTCTGCATTGATGCAGCAGGCTCTGCTTTACGTCCCTTTTGGCTTGCTGATTCCCTGGGTGACGTTGCAGACCGGGTTTTCAGATTGATTGAGTGTGTTCTGCTCTATTCAGTAAATCGTAGTCTGCCCCGTAAGTCTGCAAGTTCTTTGATTAACGTTGCAGACCCATGTCTACTTCATGTGCAGACTGGTCTGTTGTCTACCATTTGCTTCTGCAACTTGGTGTATTCTGCCACTTGCTTGGCTCTGCGTAATCTTTATAGATGCTGGCTGCCGTTCTCAGATTACCCATTCTGTTGGATTTGCTAAGTTCATTTTCTTGCAGAGCATCAGCCATGAATAAGTTTGCTTGAGTATGCCGTTGGGTCTGCCGATGCTCTGCTATGATGTGCTCGAGTCTGTTGATTTGCTCTGCTCGGTTTACACACTGTGGTCTGCCCTCTGCAAAGTGACTGAGGTATGCATTCTGCATTCATCCATTTGCAGCATGCTAAACGAGCACGGCAGATTATCACCCTCTGCCAACCTGATGCAGCTGAGGTATGCATTCTGCATTCACCCTGTTTTTTTGCTGTGTGAAGGTCTGCCAGCGAGCGTTGGCTTGTGTTCTGCCTTCTGATTTATTGCTCTGCAAATCCAGCTCCACAAGATGCACATGATTGCGGGTCAAGTCTGTCACTACGGGGTCTGTCCTTGCCTACTCAACTCTTGTGTTCTGCCACTCGCTTTCATATTACTCTCCTAAGTTTTGCGTAGCAGAACCTGCATGGTTCTGAGTAGTGCTTGTTTGATGTATTGTCGACGTTGACCGACGTATACGGACCACAAGTTTGTCCAGCTTTTACTCTCGTCACTGCAGTGTGAAGGGGAGTCCCCAATCAGCCATTTAGAGTCTGCTGAGTAGGCTTCAGTCGTCCATTTGTGATCTGAAAGTACTAGTAGAGGTCTATCTCTCTGTATTTTGACTGTAGAGTCTGCTAAATCGTCCCCATATCAGCTCTCACACCTCATTTTATCGTATTTGCTGGTGATGTTCATGTTAGTTCTGATTTGGGGGTTTGTTCTGTAAAGGCTTGACCTGCACTTAGTGAGGTTTGTTCTATTTTATTGGTAGAACGCTGGTTGCAGAGGGCCTTTTTGAGGCTCATTCCGTTCTGCATTAGACTTCTGGTTTCAAGAGGGATTCTGCCCCTGTAGTGCATTGCGTTTATTTTGCCCCTTTGTAGTCTGATTTCATATAAGCATTTTATCAGACATCTTGCGGGCGACCATTTTTACCAGAGGTGAGTATATGATATGTTCTTCTACAGTTCTATGCCTCGATTTTCAAAGCATGAGGATTAGTGCTACCAACGTTCTTGTATGGTTTAACCAATTTCACCAGCATATTAATGTAAGAGATGCAAATTTATAGTTGTAATACTTAGCTTTAATCACGGATGGGGATGGCTTGTGAAGCTAACCACGTCTGCCACTAACAATTGGTTGGGCGTAAGATGCCCAGCTCCATTTGCTTGTTCATCCTCTCTTGGTGACATCCATCAGATGTGCCTCTTTTGCTACAATGAATATTTTTTGATTCGGCTTGTGAGGAGCTGACCAACACTTTCATCTTGGTCTTGGTATCTTTTTCCACTTTTGCTTTCCATTTTGTCTATAAATGGCGTGAAATGATGTCTTCTTGATGGAGGAAAGGTCCATCACTCTTCAGATGCATTATGGCAGTGGTCTACCCCATCTCTTTCGATTCTTGTTTTTCTATGAAAGTAGTCGTAGATCTTGCACATTTTAGTCTGAATTGGAGTGTTTCAGACCATAGAGTAGCTATTTGAGCAAAGTAGCTATGGAAATGGAGTGTTTCCATGGGCGCTTTTTCTCTCCCCCTCCTTCTAGCGCCAAATTGTTTCTGTCCAAAAGTGTCGTACCTCTTTCCGGTGGAGATGAGCGGTCCGAGTCCGAGCTCCGGCCAAGAACCTGCACATGAACCCCAAACCCCCGGGGGTGTCCCGAGGACGGGCTCTCCGACGCTCAAGTCAGTACTCATTTTAGATAGAGAGAGTGTGGTGTAGGGAGAGAGAATGGATTTGTGGATCCCTTTACCTTAGCCCTATGAGGGGCTTATATAGACAAGTGAGCGTGGGCCTTGTGTCGTTTGGGCCTTGGGCCGTATATTCGGGAGAGGGTATTTATACCCATACAACTGCTTTAGACTATTAGCTGTTTGGTTGTTCTTTATTTTCATAACCTTAATAGCACTATTTCAGTTTTTTTGCATTTTGTTACCAAATATTCTACTTTCCTTAAAGTTCGAAAACACAATATAATATCTTCAGTGAAGTGCTTTTTGAAAACTTATCTTTTATTTTTTAAAAATCTAAAATTAGTTGGGCCAAGCGCAACACTGTAAAATACTTCCTCCGTTTTTTTAGTTGACACGTTTTGACTTTTGACACAATTCACATAATCTACTTTGACTATCTTTTGTGATTTATACATAAGAGAAAATATAGTCATGTGAGGTCTTGTTAGATTCGTCTCATTATATATTTTCAAAATATCATATTTTTATACTTTTTACTCATCAATTTTCCAAGATAAAAGTGATCGAAATCACGCGTTGGCAAACGTGATAAAAGAAACAGGTCAACTAATAAAAACGGAGGAAGTATATTTTAACAAAAATTTAATCTATGTTTTCTATTAGCTTTTTTGAAAAAAAAAATCATGAACTTCTTTGTAAAAATACAATGACTCCTTTGTATTTGTGAAAATACTTTATTATATAAAAATCTGATTTCATTTCTTACTAAAAAATTCACATAAATTTTTTTTAAACATATAATATCTAATAATATACTTTCCTCGATATGAGTTCTTCTAAATAGTTAATTTTCTAAAAATCTCAAGGTACAATCTCTATTCTATAAGGGAAGAGGTGGGGGACACCAAAAATCAATATTATTCCTTTTTTAAATTCCTAATTGAATGGAATAAATCTCTCTATAATTGACTTTTTTATTTTTGAAAAACACATCTTAAACAAATTATCTAATTTTTCTTTCTACTTTCCATTTTATATGCTTTCGCACGCATCGCGTGCATCTCTATTCTATAAGAGAAGAGGTGGGGGACACCAAAATCAATATTATTCCTTTTTTTAATTCCTAATTAAATGGAATAAATCTCTCTATAACTGACTTTTTTTTTTTGAAAAACACGTCTCAAAAATTATCTAAGTTTCTTTTCTACTTTCCATTTTATATGTTTTCGCACGCATCGCGTGCATTTAACACTAGTATATATATATACAGAGATAAAACCAAGTCTCCTAATGTTGGCCCTTTATCTTTTAACCAACTTTTATCTTTTACCCCTATATAATTCTGTCTCAACTCCTAATGCAATTACACAACTATAATATTCTAACAGTTTTCGGTTTGGGCTGGAGATAAAACACAATCCAAGCATTAATAGGTTTCCAATTACTTCTAGATAAAAATTCAGAGTTGTTGCATAAAAATCAGTTGTGTGTTCTTCTTGAGGAAAGTACTTGCGCGTGCTCTTGTTAGGCATGATCACAATGCTTGTGAGTAGAGTGGTTAATCCCCTTTATTTGTGAGAGTTATTCTAACTGAAATTGACCTAATCCGATCTGATTGTCAAGCCTAAATTAAACGCACACCGATTTTGCTGAACTGGACTTAGTTACTAATTTGAACTTATTTTGTTGAACTAAACTTATTTTTGTTGAACAAAATTTATTTTGCTGAACAAAATTTAATTCACTAAAATGAACTTATGAACTTATTTTGCTGAAACTTTAACAAAATTTTTAAAGATTGAAGTTATTTTTATTGAATTGAACTTATCTTTATTGAACTAGACTTATTAGTACTGAACTTAGTTTATTTTTACTGAATTAATTTATTTATACAAAAGCTTATTATAATAAGTTTGACGATAACAAGATCAAAGCTAGTAATTATAAAAATTAGCCAAAACCAATTTTATAAACAGGAGAAAAACAAAACTCAATCTTTTTCTTTTATTTTCATTAATTACTCTTCCATAAAAAACAGTAATTTCAGAATAAACAAAATGCAAATAAAAATAGGGAGAAAGGATGGAATACGACGACCACTATACTTCTGATTTTCAAGAAAATACATAAATTCTTATAAAATCATCTTAAATTTAAGAATTTGAATAATGGAATCAATTAAAATCTCATAAATTGATTTCAATTGTCAAAAAAAAAACTCAGAAATATCTATAATGATTGGTCGATATCTTTGGACCGTCATTTCTGTGTCCAGGGCCGGCCCTGTGGCGGGGCGGGCGGGGCACCCAATACACGCTTAATTCAAATATGAATTGCTAATTTTCTTCAAAAAAACAACTCTTTCTATTCTCAAAATCCCCAACTTTAAGCCTTCTAGTTATCTATTATCAGACATTCCTAATTATCTCCAAAAATCTATAAGAAGATTAAATGCTCAAAATTTGGTATTGAAGAGTTGAATTTCGGATTGGCATAAAAATTATAATTTCGAATTGAATTTGGGATATTTCGGATTGGCAAAAAGATTGAAGAAGAGTCTAATTTTGATATCTCTAATTGGGTAAGTCACTTTTCATATTTATCTGATTTTTTTTTTAATAATTAGCAAATTTGCTCATTTTCTGCTGTTTATAATTATGTCCTTTTTTTAATTATTGTGATAATACCTCAATACTTGGCCTTTAATTAAAGTATAATCCTTGTCTTGCTCCTTATATTTTTTAAAATTTATATATGATAAGATTTGTGCTAATTTTCAATCTATCTTTAACGAATTTTTTAATCTATTTTTTTGTGAATAATAGATAATAATTTTCTTATAGGAGATAATAATAATGTGCGAATTTTCTTTTTGCATACATATTTATTTTTCGCTTAATGAATTATGATGCTAATATTTATGATGATTAAGAAAAATAAATAGGAGTATAACATTGTTAAAATAGACATTGGAAAATTTTATAATGTTTCGTTTGTATTGCCAAAAAACTAAACTATAAGTCTAATGTAATTATTATTTATTTGCAGACATTGTATACTTGGATTATGGAATACAAATGCTCACAGTTAAAAATGTTGGAAAAAATTGATGTTAGCACTATTATCAATGATTTTACATCAAAAAGTGCACGAAGACAATCTTTATTTTTTGCTTAGATTTTGTTCATTTAGATTGTAATGGATTTTTGTTTGATTAATTTTAAATTTAATAATAAAAATTTTATATTGCATATTTATTTTAATCTCTTGCGCGTTAAGGGCCCATTTTTTGAATCTCGCCCCGGGCCTAAAAATACTCGGGAACAGCCCTGTCCGTGATTTTTACTCCATAGGACTAAGTACATCCGAAAGTACTTTGAATAATATGGTTCAAGTTGAAGTTGGGAAATTTGGTACTTTCATAGGAATTTATAATGGGTTTGAAAAACAAAATGCAACTTATATCTTAGAGACAATGTTTGGAAATTATGGGTGAGTATATCATTATTCTTTCTTGATAAAGTTTATACTTATTAATTTGTTTTGATTAGTGTAATGTGTAATTCAAAGTTGTGTGTAAGTATTCATATGTGTATTTTAGATTGTTGGATTATATTTAATTTTTTGAATGTTTATGTTTGCTCTGGTTTAAAACTTCTAAGTTGGTTGTTTCTTGACTTTTAACGTGATAATTAATCGTGTATTGATAATGTTTTTTTGAATGGGAATGTGGTTTAAACTTTAAACTAATTTTTTGTTAGAATTCAAATTCATAATATTGTGTTTATAATAGGATACTTACTGTTTTCCCCTTTTCTTGTTTTGGTGGATTAAAGAACGCATAAATGAAACTGGTTGCATGTTTGAAGAAGCTATTGTGGATACTTTACTTGATTTCACTAAGCCATCAATTAAGCAATGCATTCGACATGAGTTCAAATGTCTCAAAATCTCTTATTGCCATGTTATGGCAAAGAAAGCTTTATCTCTATAATATGGCCAATTCAAGGGCTATAATGGGTATTACACGCCCCTTCAACAAGATAGCTGCTGAGCAATTGATTAGTGAGAAATCAGTTATGCAAGAGAGGGAAGTTCTAATGAGGAACAGTCTTGGGACGTGCATAAAGAAGAGCAAGAATAAGGTGATTAATTGAATATCCTAATGTGCTAAATTGCATCATCATATTTGTGCAGAAATTACTCTGATAAATATCATAAACTGAAATCAGTTCTCTGTCAATGTTAAGGTACCCATGATCATGAAAGCTTCAAGGCCTTCAACAGCGACACGAGTGTTAAATGATAGTGACCTATTTCTAATAACTGCTACCAAAGGCGTGTGGGAGAACCTATCCCATCAAGAAAAGTTGTTGACATTGTGAATACCTTTCCAAGAGAGGTAGATATGACATATTTTTATCGTATTATTTTGTTTTATTGAGATCATGATTGTAATTATTGTATTTGGTAATTGGTATGTGTATTAGGGGATCGCACAAAAGTTTTTAAAAATAGTTCAATGCAAGGCTATTTTAACTAAAGGACTCGAATATGAGAAATTGAAGAGGAAAGGAGCTGGAAAGGAATCTAGGGAGGACATTACAGAAGTCTTGTCAGATGCTCGTTCCAGATATGCTTTGAACCAGAAGGAAATTGGTTATGAAAGAGCCTCATTGCCCCTTTCCGCACAAACCTTACGCCCTAACGAGCCCCATTGCCCCTTTCCGCACAAAGCTTACGCCCTTGTCATGATAAGCAAGAGCATGCCGCACGTTCCGAGCGTTCAAACTCTTGGACCGTGACACTTTGGGTAATCTGCCTCTTATTAATGGTCATTCCTGAATTAAAATGGTACATGTCGTACATCTTCTTAATGCTAAACTTTTAACTTTTTAGTAGTTGTGTCTAAATACGCATGTTATGTTGTAAAATTTATGCGCCATACTTCTTACACAAAACTGTTGTTTTTCCATTTTCAGTTAGCTGCTCAGTACTCAGAGTGTCCTTTTTGGAAAAAGGTTGTGGACCTTGGATGCTTCCCACGAGGTAAAATGGCTGACCCATTTCAGGAGGTTGCTTTCAGCACTGTTGTAGGAGCGACCAGTGCACCATTCAAACCCACGTAATCATGTTAAACTTAAGTTTTCTAGGAAATTCTTTTTCCATTTAGTATGTTTGGTTGATATGGCAAGTTACACTTACCTCGGGGAAAAAACAGGTAAGAAACTTGCCCCATTTTGCAAAAAGTAGATCTATATATTTTTGCCAACCAACCTTCACATTTTTCGACTTCCTTGGGACTTCTTCCCGTATTTTTGAAGGTTTAAAAAATGTATTTCTTTAAGTACTCTTATTTTAAGTTAATTCCCATTGAAAATTGAGGGTAAAAAGTTTATTGCCCTATAATCCTATTCGTAGTCACTCAAATTCGCATTATTGATTTATTGATGGCCGCTATGGGCCGTTCAATGACGGATTTTAAAGTCTAATATATTTCGTTCAAAACATTGAATTGCTTTTGTAAATAAACCCCACCACAAAACAAGCCGCTATCGGTGGTGTTCTTCGTGATTCAGATGGAAGATTCATTTGCATTTTCTCATCCTCAATACCTTTCATGGAAATCAACATGGCCGAAGTCTTCGCCATTCATAAAGCGTTAAAGATCTCATTAAGCTGTGGTCGAGCCAAAGGAAGTCAATTAATCATTGAATCTGATTCGGCTAATGGTGTTTCGTGGTGCAACGCGAAGAAAGGTGGCCCATTGAATATTCATTTCATCCTCAATTTCATTAGAAATGTGGCCTCAAGTGGACTTGAAGTGTCCATCACTCACAAATCAAGGGCTACCAATATGGTGGCTGACTGTTTGGCAAAGCAGGGACTTCGACATTTAGACGATTTTGTAGCTTGGTTATAAGTAGTTAATTGCATTGTTGTAATGGACTAGCAACTTGTATTCTTGACTCTGGCTCCTTTGCCTTTTTAATGCTACAACCTCATTATCAAAAAAAAAAAAAAAGAATTGAACCGTAAAAGAGAAATCTACGGTGGTGTGTAATTGTTCCCGGTAGCAAACTGGTTATTTTCCATTATAATCTGCTCCAAGCAACCACCTATAGCCTACTGAAAAGACTTCGACTAGTTACAATTTTGTTGAATCGAAAATATGAACCAGTTGAGGAATCAAGTTGTCGGTAAGAATCACTAGCTAACTATCAAAGTTATTTTTTCCCTACGGTTTTAACTCATTGAACTACACTTCCAACTACATTTAATAACTTATATAGAATTACCTAAATCAGGTGGAAGAAAGTAAGATCCTAAGCTAGTTTGCAATATTTTGTCCAATCCAATTTCGAACTGGATATGGCGTATTACACCAAAATTATTATCCAGAGTTGGAAGTTGGAACCAAGCTGCAACTCTGTACATAGATGCGTGCAATGTATGCACATTGATATTGAGTAAGGAACCTAATTAGTAATTAGTAACAAGCTAAAGACTAAAATAACAAGGAAAAAGTTTATATGTGCGGGTTAGATCTGTGCATTATGTTCAGAGAAAGATTGTATATAACTCATTCTTTAACCATTGTCGGAATTTATAACATCTAACATCGTCAATTAAATTATTATTATTATTCTTAATTCAATAAGGAACCTCTTATGCATATTGAAAAATTAGTAAATAAATTTGATTAATCAGCCTTTAAAATTCACTATAATTCTTGAAGCACATACCTGTGTAGTCCTTTATTCATCTTTAGCTCATTTTATATATAAAAAAGGGTATTGTTTCAAGAATAATAAACTAGAAAAAGCTACAGAATATTAACGATCTTTGAATTGGAAATACGCACTGAAAAGCACTGTCTCCAATAACAATAAGATGAGAGAATGATTGGAACACTTAAAACAGGCACCAAATTGCGTACATAAACTGTTTTTGTTACATCATAATCGGACAAGGAGTGTGTGTCATGGCAAGTGTACTAAGATGGACCAAAATAACAAGCCAACAAACACTCCATAAACTAAATGGGAACTAACTCATCCAATAGCAGCAGTAGACTATAAATAATCTCACTCACTTCGAGAACGAAGGTTATCTCTTTAAGCCCTTTCCAAATTACGACATTCAACAAAACCAGTCCACAGAAAGATGATCAAGATTGGCGCACCAAATACTAGCAGGAAGAACATCCCAGGGTAGTTTTTGAACATAGCTTCATCATTGACAGCTAACAAGGAGCCGAAGCAGATCAGCTAGCTAATGGAGTTTTCATGTAGCAGCACATACTCTCGACTGCAGAAACCCAAAAGATAAGTTATTCAATCAAGAAACAAAATTTTCCCAGGAAGCAAGATGCAGGCTAGGAATGGTTGCCATGGAAGCAAAACTAAAATTTACCTGCTATTGCCAAATTTTATGGTATCTTTCTCAAAGAGCTCATAATAACGTTGTGCTTCAATTGGATTGTCCTACAAATGATGCAGCAGAAGGAGATAAGCCATTAAACAAATGTTATCGCAATTCACATCCGCAGCATATGAAAGATAAGTAGAATGGCTTACATTAATGAAGGTCTTGTTTGTGCTTCCAAGGTCCATCATATATGGCCTGTCACATAACAAGGCAAAGACTGTTAAGAGGCCAATTTCATATTGCTTTCACTCCACTGATAAGATTAAGCAATTGTCCAATATCCGACATCAATTGGTCAAATTAATTTTCATCCAAAATTGGAGCAAATTGGAGATGGAGCAAGTTCTTCAACTTCCGATTACAATTTTTCCTTACATCTTTTTTAATTTCAATTTTGCAATTTGTACTTCATCTTATTAGATTTATTACAATAAATTCATGCTTCAAAGAGAAGCTCACCATGAGATTAATGCCACTAACAAACATTTTGTATCAAATGCACGAGTTCAGCAACAAACAATGACAGAAGAATAGGAATAGAACAGAAGAGACGTCGTATGTGGGAAAATTTAAAGGGTTTACTGAATAAGCTGCCAATGGTTATAAAATAGTCATTGTTGTTCTGGAGAATCTAGACCAGGATACAGGGATCAATTCAACAAGGATAAGGGCAGATGAGATTTGTGTTTTACCTTACTTGCTTCGACATCATACCATCAGGTTGCTCTTTTTCAACTTGCCTAACCAAACATACAATTCGTCAAAGAGGTAACCAACTAAAAGTACCAAGAAAGGCGGAATTGTAACAACAAAAATACCGGAATTGAAGGACTGCGTGTTGTTTGCTACAAGAGGGATGATCTGTAGGGATATCAGCTACCCTTCTCTCTCTTCCAAATAGGTAACAACTCTGACGATGCACGTAAAGAGGCTCTGTTATGCACGAGACATAATCACATCAGGATCATATCATAGAAGTGAGGCATTGCCTTTCATGACTGAAGCATTACATGTCGATATGAGAGAATGGCAACAACAGAATGCTATTAGATAATCTTTGTTCAATAATATCAACTTCTAAACAATTATATAGAATCATATAAATATGTAATTAATTAACTATATATTGTTATTATAATAATATTTAGTGCTTAGTATTATAATATTATAATTATATTTATCAATCATTTTTAAAAATTTTGCATATTTGTCTCTGTAAGTTCTAGGTAAATTGTTATAAGTTCGATTAATTCCGATAAGTTCTTACAAGTTCCAATAAATTTTGACAAGTTCATATTAGTTTCACTTTCAACAAGGTTAAAAAATTTCAAATAAGTTAGAAAAGGATGCACCCTTAATATGTGTGCCGAAACCTAATAGGACATCTATTAGTTGATGGAGGTAGTACAAGGCGAATATAGAGGTAACTAGGTTTTGAATCAGAATCAGGGCTCCGGATTTGAATGCTTCATGAAGTCCGTGTCAAGAGCTACTAACAAGTAAACTTGCACTGCAACACCCCACCTGCGTCCCACCAAAAGGGAAAAAGGCTGCTGCTTTACAATTAAGTCGTCTCGGAACCACACTCCACATTCTCTTTCTTCAAACCTCGAAAAACAGCACAACAACAACACTCCATAATCCATATCGCACAACAACCATATTCCATCTCGCACGACAACCACGAGCACCTCCATATTTGTCGTAGTCAACCGCGTATTCTATCATCATACAAGTGCCAGTGTTGACGGGTGAAGATGCATGTTGGTGGATGTTGTGGGATGGAAGATGTAGTGGTAGGTTGTTTTGTGGATGGTAGATTAGATGACAAGAGCTTTGACGATGGTGGGAACGGCGGGGACAGCGGATTGCAGCGACTAAAGTTCAAGGGGATGGTGGTGGACTGGTATTGGCATTCAGCAGTACTAGTGGGTGATGGTGGTTTGGAGAAGTTGTGATGGTGTGAGGGTTAAAACCCCATGTGGGATAAGGAGTGAGGAATGGGGAATAAGGACCTTAAGGTAATTTTTACAAGGAGATATGGGTAAACGGAATGAAAAAGGTTGAAAATACACACAAAGAAATACTATAAACATTCTTAAAACCCTTTCCTTTCTTAATTACCCCTAACCAAACGCCCCTTTAGCTTCCTAGTCTTCGGAAGTTTAAATTAGTTTCAATCAAACCTAGTCCAAGAGACATCCTGTTGGAATCAAGTCGTTAATAATGTTGTTGTTCCTGTCATGAAAATACGAAATCACTTAAAATTTTAAAGAAAAACAGCAAAACATGTATGAACATTTTGCGAGAAAGCTTGCATTGCGACAAGCAAAAAGGACAGTACAAACACCCTACTCTACAATTAAGATAAAATAGGATAAACAGCTCTTTCCAACCTACCATTTAACACTTCACCACCTTTGAAAACATACAAGCGCCATCTGACAGTAGGTTTACGAGCGTCAGGAGGTTCAGTGAAAAGTAGAGTAACACCTGCCACAGTAGGTTTAGAAGCAAAATGAAGTTTAGCAATAGGCCCCCAGATGCGCAAGAAATTCTAGATCTTCTAGAATGCTAGTAAGAAAAGCGAATTTACCAACGTTTTCCATATTGATCTAAAAAGCAGAACAAAGCAATTCTCTCTAAGATAAAAGTCAGATGATGATCACCACAGTTTTTCTACAAAGGTTCCCTACGTATTTAGTTGCATTGTCATCCACATGCTGACATGCATATTTCCCTGTTTTCCTCTCAAAGTGTCAAATTGAAAGTTGTGTGTGGATAGCTCTGATTATCAAAACTAGAGACATAAGATTTCCCCGTCCGAGGCTCTGTTGAATCCTGGTTTTCCACATTTTATACATGTCAAGTTTTAAGTCTTGGTTTATTGCCACTAACGGTGATTCAGGAGCATGGTGAACATTGATCACTAACAGTGATTGATTTGAGAAATCAAGATTCGAGTACCAAACCAAAACATTTCTAGATTAAACCCACAGGCCATGAATCTAATTGGAAGTATGAACTCCGTGGATCTAATTTAGCCTCAAATTTCGACAGACATATGAACTCCGTAAAAAAGTATTTTGTTTGATGAACTAAAGCTATTTATGTGCAAACAGAAGACATCTCAAAGAAGTCAACATTGAAGTCCACCAATACAACCCTTTCTCCATATTACTACCATGAGAACTCATACACCCACCCTACCTACGCATCATTACAAATATTGGTAGTAAGATCATAAAAATAAAAATAAAAAAGAAAGAGAGGTGTTTCTTTTCTTCAAAAAGGGAAGTTGTTAACACCTTTTCTTGGATTTTGCTTAGAGAAGTCAAACAATCCCCATGTCCTACATTCATCGATACATGTCCTACTTGAGTCCATCACATATTAATTGGGACACATCCTAAAATGGTAAGGTCCAGCCAATTCTATCTTATTTCGGTCTCTCTATGAGGGATCCAAACAATAACAAAGACCCCCACACTCACCCCTCAGAAAGTTGAGACCCCCAACCCACATTTTCGAGGATTCATTCAACTTAATAAGTGCTAAGTTTCATCTATATAAAAGTCTATGAAACATCAAATGCTGAACCCAAAGTTCTAATAGGAAACCCCTCCTCCCATTCTTCCTCCGGAAAAATCTTCAGCATTATAAGATATAAAAAGGTAAATTTAAAGAATAACTCGTGCGTATAATACTGATTGAACAAAGGATACATTGGATGATTTTACATACAAAAGCATCTCTTAAACCAATCGAGACCGGTAGAAAGCTTCCAAGAGATCCACAAAAGAAGCATGTCAGAAGAGGAAGATCCTAGGATCTGTTTAACTCAAAGGTTGATGTATCTAACACAGATGATTGAGACAAGATATCGGACATAGAACAAGACCAAAAAGGTGAATTTGCAACTGGACCTCCAGTCCTCCACTTGCCAATTGCCATAACAACCCCTCAACTCATACTCCCATCCCAAATTACCATAAATTACCAACAGCTCTAACTTTAACCCCACGAAAAATAGAAAAGGTAACCTCATTTTGTTCTCCTTTCATGATCAAGGGCTTATTGTTAGGAGAGAGGCTTATGCATTTAAGCATAAACAACAAGCTGAACAGTATACAGCCCATGTGTGATTGGTCCAACACAAAGAGCCTGAGAATACAAATTCTGATGGGATTTAACTTGGTTATTGATTTATATCCCTTAAAACATCTTAATTAAAGCCTGCCTATTAGTGATTAAACAAAACAACTATATCATAGATAGTGTTCTACTATCTAAAAGGCTAAACAACTGTCTCTTCTGAACTAGACTTCTAGAAAAAAGTGCACAAGTAATGAAGGGGTTGATAGTCTCTTTTGTTATGTGTCAACTATATCAAGGGTTAACAATTACCTCTTACTCGATTGGTTTCTTCAGCAAGCTTCCCTGATAGCTCAAATGAAGGTTTTTGCTGCATATAACAATTTATGAGAAAACCGAATCAACAAACTCAAACAATCATAAAACATAATGCTGATGAGATAAAGCACTGATTTCACTGCATTGATTTCCCACATATAATTACTAACGAGTAGATAGCCAAACAGAAAACTATTACCTTTTCTTTTTTTGTCAAAGCCTGCTCAGCGGCTTCCATTTTTGCAAGTGCATCACTAGCAGTATCCCTGCTCAGGCAAGACAAAATGAAAACAAAAAAAATTGTTAATGCCTACCAGAAGAAGAAGCAATTACACCAAAAAATCAACAAACTCTGAAGAAACTACCAACAATATGAGATTCAAGGTGATGTATCAAACATTTTTTTCAAAGAAAAAGGAAGAAACAAGAACTGATCGTGATCAGAACACAGATTAAAATTAACTGGCAAGACTTCAGCATAGACATTTTTTTAATGACATACTTACCGGTGTTCAGCTCCTCTAGATTCTTCATCCTGTGATAGAAAAAAAAAAGACGTTCAGATATAAAAGAAAGCATCAAACACATGACATAACAACTCCCACACATAAAGAAAAATATGAAGCATTACAACTCTATCAGTGAAGTAGAAGCTAAATGAGCAACAATGATGACAACCCTTTCATTCAAACTTATACAAGATTCAAACAGCTACAAGTAAAGGATCTAATAACGCAAAAAAATCTAAATTTCTGCTATATCTTAGTTATCCAGGACATAATACATTATCCAAAGTAGAATCTCAGTAATCTTGATAAAATGAGTTCTTTTAGCCCTAGACAATGATCCTACGTAGTTGTTGCAAACATGGAGTAGTTCTATTCTTCATATCTACAAGTAATCTGAAAATAAAATATCCAAGTATACTTTCAGAAAAAAGTATACATACAGTTGTTTTGGTGATTATGAGTAGTGGCAGTGTGAGAAAAGGAGGTGGATTTAGGAATTTAATATGACACAAGCACATCACAAACTTTAGGTTTCTGAAAATCAAATATTCCTTTTCGATTTTGAAATCACAATTTTCATTGATTTTCATAAAGAGGATTTGATCAGGTAAAGAATTAATCAACCACATTACAAGATACATTGTTATTCTCTCATTTGCAAGCCCTTTGCTAACTTTTACTACACACAAAGATATTGGAACAAAAAGACATCTCAGATGAATGAGTAGAAGGTCCCAGTTATTAATATATTCAGATTGTTGTTACTTGGATAGAAAGAAGAAGACAGCATAATAAAGTAAGGTTTGGATATCACCAGACACCTCATCACGAGCTCTGGAATGAGAAGCCAAGGGAGGTGATCGTGAATGGTGCCGCGTGTGATGGCGATGATGATCTGATGGTGACTTGGACTGATGGTGTCTTGATCTAGAAGAACCGCCATCTGCGCCATCTCTAACTCTATCATTAACACTATCTCTTTCTCTTACCCTTTCTCTCTCTGAATGCCGCTCTCTTCTATCCTTGGGAACTTCCCTCTCGGAATCCCTATCCTTACGGTTCCTCTCATGCTTAGACTTATCAATTCCCTTTCCATAATTTCTCTCATTTTCCGTCTCTGAAGCTTGAGCTCTCCTTAAACGTTTAGTCCTAGGCGATGGAGATCTTGATACAGGATGGCTCGTTGTGTCTTGTTTGGGTGACTTAACTCTGCCTGAATGCCTCTCTCTTACTGGAGAACCACCCCTGTCCCTGTGAGAACTTCTGTGACGAGCTGGGGATCTTTCTCTACGAGGTGGGCTCCTACTACGAGGAGAGCTCACAGCAGGGGATCTTCCTCTTCTGCCAGGTTGGCCATGATCCCTCCCTGAAGAGACTGAGCGCCTAGCAGAATGGCCCCCTGCTGGAGATTTCGGAGCCACAGAAGGACTCATCTACATACCATAAATAAATTTACCATCAACACATAACATAAACAATGTTACTATTCATTAGCAAAGAATCATCTTTCTTGTTTTTGCATATGTTAAACCCAACAAATTGATATATAACACAAAATATTAGAGTCGACCAACCACACAAAGAACTAAATCAATAGCTAATTGAGGTTGCTAATACCTAACACAAAATAAAGGGGAGAAGAAATATGATGTATACCTACAGTTGAGAAGCTTACAGCAAGAAAATCTCATATTTCAAAATCAAACAAAACATTATTCATGTTAGGGATGTAAGAGGACTTGGAAAAGGCCAAAGTCACGTCCAAACTTGTCGGACTAAACTGAAGTGGACTCCGACTCAAATCCCCAGAGTCCAAAGAAAATTGGAGTAGGCTTAGACTCTCGGGTCCAAAGCCCAAACTAGAGTCCAAATTTTTATCACACTTGTCGATGCCTTCTCCTTTTGCAACGGTTTCAGATGACGATTCATGTTAGCCGACCCCAAATCATTTTGGAAATAAGGCTTAGTTGTAGTTGTTGTTGTTGTTGTTGTATGCATATTATATACACAATCCATTAAGAAAAGTTAGACTAAAGATTTCATTAAAATATCCAGTTCTCGAGTGGTGCTAAAATATTACTCCTTGCCGCTTCTAAGCTTTAATAGCGGATAAATGAAAAGTTTTAAATTTATGGTGGGGTTAAATGAAAATTTGAAAACTCCAACATGTTATTTAAAAGTTTAACCCTAATATTTTCTTACCCACAACTCACTTATTATCCTTCTTTGTTCTTTCTCTCCGTAACTCTTCTCTCACCACTCAAGCACTCATCACTAGCACTTCCTCGTTCTCCATCTCTGACTCCACTGGGATGCAAATTAGATCTAGAAGTCTATAAAAAGTGTTGTTATTAGTTTCACTTGTATGTAATGGTAATTAATAGTTTGAACCTATTCCCAATTCATTATTTGCTTTTTTAAAATAATTGTTCCCAAAAGTGCTTCTTATATGTGCCTAATACGGAAACTAATAGCAATCTAATCTGGATTTCAAGATTTGGACTTAGAAAAAAAAAGAGTTTATCCTGGAGTGGATTTGGACTCATTTTTCTCGAGTCAAAAGAACTTTGGACTAGACTTCAAATTAGCAAAGCCCAATCCTATCCATCCAATTACACCCCTAAATCAAGTCATTTTTGGGCTAGGCATAGTGGCCAATCCAGAAATGAGAATTCATGATCAAATAGACCACTTACGTAATACAAAGAACCAATTCAACAACATTTCAAATTACAACCAATGTCATCTTCTACTTTCCATCATTTCACAACTCACAATATTTCTTGCTCACATTCTTTTTCATATAATTAGAAATCCACTATGATAAAAAAAAGAAAAAAAAAAGAGCTATATCTCATTACACCACGAATCCGACAATATTCATTAAACCAAAGAGGTAAAGCTCCTACATCCAAGTACACCCATGAAACTGAAGTTAACAACGCCTACGACGTCAATACTCAATTCAAGTATTACACTCTATATTATAAGACATAACTCATTACAGTATAGCCCATGTTACACTAGCGAAGCCGGCAAACGGCCCTGGAATCAGAAGTGATCCTTGAATAAGAACTGATGATTCATCAGAATGCATCTGGAACCCAATTAAGAACCAGTGCCTATTCTAAACACTTGAACAACACAAGGAAAGAACATCCAATTCAATCATTCTCAACCACCCACCTCTCCAAAACGCAACATTTGCTTCCCCAAACCAAAGCTAATGCAATTATTCAAATAACCCATATGTCATAACAGCATCATAATCCAACTAGTCCATCAATTCAATTCAATCCAAAACCAAACCAAATCAAGAACCAGAGTAGAATATATAACAATATATACTTCATTTTTAACGCATTAGAGCAAAGCAAGATAACCCATAAAAATGAGAGAAAATAGAAAACTAATAAAATTGGTGCTAGGTTTAAGAACAAGAAGGTTAGCTAACCTTATCTAATGTTGAAAATCCCAGCAAATTGGTGGTATGTTTCAGAACAACCGGAGAAATGTGTATAGACGCCTGGCTTCTTCGCTATGCTTCAAGCCCAGAGTCCGAGCTTGTCGTAACTTTTGTGATACAGATTACAGGCTACGCTCTCTCACTCTACTAATTGTTACGGTTTGTTCAATTCATCTTTAAATAATAATATTCAGTAAAAATAACAGTTTATTAAAAATAAGTTTATTTCAGTAATAATCAGTAGTGCAAAGAAGAAAAAACAACATGAATCAGTTAAAATAAGTTATGTTCACTAAAAATAAGTTCTGTTCAGTAAAAATAAGTTGAACTGAACGGGGCACAATTTAACTTAGGCTCCGTTTGGTAGCGTGTAAAACGTTTTCATATGAAAAGGGTTTTTCGTGGAAAACATTTTACATTGGAAAATTCATTTTTATGAAAGTTATCCGTTGTTTGGTTGTATGTAAAATGTTTTTCATTATAACCATTTTTCATTGTTCGGTTGAAGTGAAAATCAATTACTTCAATTGTGAGGAAATGTTTTCCTTCCACTCGTGATAAAAAATGTTTTCCTCCCAATTTTGGGAGAAAATGTTTTAATAAGTTGGAAAATAGTTTTGCACCCCAAGTTTTACATTTCAATGTTTTTACTCCAAACCAAACAATGTAAAATGGGAAAACAATTTTCAAGGAAAACGTTTTAATGTCATGAATACTATTTGATATTTGTCAAGGTGGAGGGGAAATGTCAAAGCAATATCAGTTATATATATTGTAGTTATATATCAGTCAAAAGAGAAAGAAGGATGCATGTGCAAAAGGGGGCGTATATTTATATTATAAAGTAGTATATATTCAAAGCTTAAAAGTTGTGGCTGCCTTGACACTACAATCTTCGTCTCTGATGATGAAACGTGCAGCTACCAACCCTTTTCTGACCTAGCCGGCCGTCGAAGTTGATTTTGAGAGCATCAGGAGGAGGGGGTCTACGAATAAGCAAGGGGGCAGGGATTGGGATAGAAGAATCTAGGGGGGAGAGGTGTCCCCTGTGAGGGGATGCCACTAGGAGATCCTTATCTAAGCTGGTTATGAAGAACCATTTCTTGTGAGCGAGCTTGGCACGTAGGAGAGTTCTTTGGGTGTCGAAGGGGTTATTAGATTGGTATCTTGGCAAAGGGTAGACTTTACACAAAAGGGCACGAATACGATGTTCATCCTGCTCCAGGTATACTAATGAATAATTGGTCTTTTTTAATGGTAAAAAATTCACACATCTTAATCAATGAATATGGATTAACATTTATTCATCTTTAATGAACATTAGCAAACTGGGGCAGTTTTTTTCTTTCTCCTATGTTATTAGACATTTTTTAATGCGTTTGACCAAAAAAAAAATCCCTCCAAATGTTCAATCAACTCAATTTCAAAAAAGTTTTTATTCCAATTAACTTTACATATGTTTTTTATATAATCTTATTATTCATTGTGATTAATCAAGATGTTAATATATTTATATTAAATGTTCATTGTAAAATCACACTCAATTTCAAAAAAGTTTTTGTTCCAATTAACTTTGACATATGCTTTTTTACATAATATACTAATGTTTATTATGGTTATTCAAGATGTTCATTTATTAATATCAAATGTCCATTGTAAATGAACATTAGATTCATTTTTTTTAAAACATATATATGTCAAAGTTAATTGGAAAATTAAGTTGATTTTACAATTAACATTGAAATTAATAAATTACAATGAACAAAAAAGTTATATAAAAGAATATATGTCAAAGTTAATTGAAACAAAAAAATGAAATTGAGTTTGATTTTACAGTGAACATTTCAAATCAATCAATGAACATATTTAATAAACATAATGAACAATAAAGTTATATAAAAGAACATATGTAAAAGTTAAATAATTTTTTTTAGAAATTGAACATTTGAAGGGAAATTTTTTGGGTAAATGAATTCAAATTAAATTTCTAATAATGGAGGAGAGAGAAAATGTTGGCCTCATATTGCTAATGATCATTGAACATGAACTAATGTTCATTCCGTCTTCGTTGATTAAAATGTCTAATTTTTATTGTACAATGAAAAAGGCTTATTGTTCATTCCGTACGTCTGGAGCAGGATCTGCTCCTTGGTGTAGGATCCTATGACTTTATTAGTTTATTGGGCCAAGGGGTCATTAAAGCACATCAATGGAGAAATTGACACTTCAACTAATAGTAGGAAGTGATTTTTCATGGTTTGATCATTATTACAACTCACTATTTGAAACGTATTATAGACAGACGATTAAAGTCATGGATGGGCGAGTATGAGCGGACGGGTTTGTATTCAGTTGAGTAGTGGGAATGAGGATGGTTTTAGGGACACATCCATGTGGGCAGCCACAGAGCAGCCATGAGTATGAGATTTGTACTCACCATGGGTGGTGGGTAGATGGTGCCTGGTGGGTATGAGAATTTTAGGTGGATATGGGTATGGAAAAGGGATCCTCGCACCCAGCCCAGACCATTTGTCATCCCTACTGATAAGGTCGTATAAGGTTTAATAAGGTCAAAAAATGTATAATAAGTTGAGATAAGGCCATGTTCGTTTGAATAAGTTCTAATAAATTTAGATAAATTAAGATAAGTTCAAATTAATTTAGATAAACGAAAATAAGTTGAAAGAACAATATTAGTTTAGATTAGTTAAGATAAATGCAAATAATTTAAAAAAAGTTGAAAAGAACGAACCTTTTAACGTTCTAATCTTTCAAATTCCAACTTAATTTGCTGATTTAAGGTTATAAATAATTTAACTTTCGTGGCCTAAACACGAACATTGTGAAATTTTTGCTAGAGTCATATGCATAGTTCAATATTTACATATTTAAAAATCATGTTATCAATGTATCAAATCATTATAATGCATCATACAAAACAATTAAGATAAATAACTGTAAATTTTTCATTTGACCAACATTTTTTACTGTCCCCGTCTACAAAACTTTATTTTTGGGATGGTTGGAGCTATAGCTATGCTCTAGTATCTCCTGCTTCTACTTGTTATTCTGCCTCTTCAAGTGTCCTAAGACTAGTTCCTTTGTTTTCACAAAAATGTAGACGAACCAGAATAACATGGGGTCCGCCGATTTCTTGATAAATTGTGCTATAAAAAAGACAAAATTTAGATTAACTGCATTCAATATAAGTTCAAGACACATAAGAGCCCGAACCAAATTTCGGCTCGTGACTAATCCATTAATCCTAATAGAAAATAAAAAAACACTCAAAACAAGTACATGCTCGAGTGTCCTTGACCAACTCCGTTATCGTCCGAGTCATGAAAGTCAAAATATGAGAAAGACTCCTCCAAGTCAGCCCAACTACCAGCTTTTTGGTGGTTTTGCATGATATAACCGAGATTTTTTTAATAGTTTGAATAGTATTGAAATGCATTCATTTCCCCGTAATAGCAGCATCGAAAATGCCTATACGAACTCAATTCATTATTTCAGGATAATAATGCAAAACTAAAGGAAATAGATCTTTTGGATAAAAACAAATGGAAGTTTTTTTTTGGACAAACAATATTTCTTTTTAACCCTTTGCATTTATTTGTGCATTGAAAGAACAAATAAAAACAAAATATGATTCAACCTCAGACCCATTTGAATGTAGCATTTAGAAGTATTAGTACCGTGACATGAATTGTAAAAGCATGGATGTGGTGGACCAAAAAGTTTGCGGTCCCTAATGGAATGGGCTGAATACCGAGAATAAAGTCTCCTCTTGGGCTTTCGTACAAAACTTCTACCTCGAGCATATGCAATGGAGCCGTAGACAATCAAGTGAAATCCAATCCACGAAATAATTTGATCTATGGACAGCGTCGTTGTGGTAAAGGTCGTAATGCTAGAAGAATCATTACCGCAAGGGTAATTACTTAATTTATCGTGTTTAAATGATTTAATATACCAATTTCGTAATTTTAAACATCAAGTATTAAAAAGTGGGTTGATGTCAAACTTACTGCTTATAGAATCGATATATCTATATCTATATATTTAGATGATAAAGTCGTATCGAAAGGAGGCGCCAAAACGTGCCAACTAGGCGACTCATTAATCAATAAGATAAGTTTTTAAAAAAATTAACTAAGTAGTCATAAATGATTGATAATATTATTTTAATACACTCATTAATTAATCAAATAAGTTTTAAAAAACTCCCACTAATTAATAAAATAAATTTTATAATTTTCACTAAGTAGTCATAAAAGATAATATTATCTTAAAAGACCCAATACTTGATAAAATAAGTTCTAAAAAATCTCATTAATTAATAAAATTAACTCATATTTGATCAAATTTAAGGAGTTTAGTTATCACTTTTATCTTATCTTACAAAGGGAAAAAATGTATCATAAATATCTAAACCAACTAGGCGTACAAAATACAAATATAATGAAAAAAATTATAAAAAGAATCATGGTTACCAATACCCCTCGTGAATATTCAGCAGCAACTAAATATAACAAAATAGTTTTTCTAAAATTATAAAATAGTTCTTATTTCATTTACTAACCATATGGCCAAAAATTATAAGGTAAAAATATATTGAAGTCGACTCATGCCAAATATACCAAAAATCACCCAATCTAACTTAAAATTCAATCAGGTTTAGATAAAATACAAGTACTACTATACTCGAGTTTAAATTATGATTCACATCGATTTCGATTGAGTTTGATAAATTTAAAGTAATTCAGATTAGTTGAAAAAATTGTATTAAAACAATAAGATGTCTCCAGCATTGGTCGGGTTAGAAACTAGTGTATATATACACCAAAGAGAATAATTTCGTTAGAGTCTATAGTCTTTTTATTTTATTAAATAAAGAGTGACTAAAAAATATAGATAAAGATAAATTTCAGTTTTAAATAAAGTATTAATCATAATTATCCAGAGAAAGATAGAGTTTATAATGTTTATACTGATATTAATTTTAAATAAAATTCCAATGATAATTATATATATTGATTTAGTTTTAAATAAAGTACTAATAATAATAATGCAAATTCATTATTATCATAATTATTTTTTATCGTTATTCACCCGCACGGATCTTTAATCTTAGTTGAAAACCCTAAGTCAAACATCACGCCAGTACACTTGGAGTATTTATACAAGTTAAATTCTTGTTTCCCCGAAGAAGAGCAGCTCCAGCTTGGAAGTTGCAACCTTTGTTTCTTTTTGCAAGTAGCTATGGAGTTTGTAGGAGAGAGAAGAAGAATGGGATTGCCAAGTGGGTCAGCATTGTTTTCAGCTTATGCTTCTTTGAGTGCCACTTTTACTTTGCTACAACAAGCTTTTTACCAGTTTGTTCCACCAGCGGTTAGAGCTTATTTATATCAACTCTTCACACAGTGGTTCGTGCGTAAACCTCCTCCTCCTAAGGACCTTTTTGAGCTCATCATTGAAGAGGGTAATGGCTATTCTACCAACCTTATCTTTGACGCTTGTCAGATTTACCTTTGTGACAACTTAAGTGACTCTTCCAATCTACTCAAGGTATCTATATTATTGTTATTATGATTCATTCATGTTATGTGTTCAACTTCTAGTTACTTTAATTTATAGTCATGGTGACAATTTTAGTCAATTGTTTTGCTAATCAAGGGTTTGTAGAGGTTAACATAATGTAGTTTATAAGTATGTCTTTTGAGCCTTTTTTTTGTGTGTAGATATGGTTAGAGTTGTTAATGTATGTATAATTGTGTTTTAGTGCTCCTTTATTCCTACATTAATAATCATCTTTTTAAGGGCCTTTTTTCCTTAATTCCTTAATTCCTTAATCAAGAGTTGTTAGGGTTTTGGAGAATTATGCATAGGTTTTGTTTGGTGCTCAACGGATATTGGATAACAGGATGTTAACAGTTTTTGTAAAATTGTTTGGGTAAGATTTACTAATAGTGATAGTTTATTTTAATAGAATGACATATAAGGACGTAATCTAAAATATAAAAAAAAGATACTTTTTGGAAGTAATAATGCACAAGATGGTCTTTAACCATCATTGTTTTACAAAACTCTGAATAAAAAGTAGCAATATATAGCTTTAATGTTTTCAAAGTTTTGGAATCAAAACTCCCTTAATCTTTCCACACTAATGGATATAGCCTATATGCTTTAATTTGTTTGGTTGGACCACAAAATATTTTTTAAAAACGCTTTCCATGAAAAACATTGTTCAACGGAGAATTCGACTTTGTTTGGTTCCTTAAATAAAAAGTTACGGGCTTACAGCAAAGAAGAAGAATGTAAAGATGGGAAGATATATGGGAGAAAGGAAGGAAGAAGGCAAAGAATGTTTTCCCTCCATCCACCCTTTATAAACCAAATAAAGGAAAATGGAAAAACTAGTTTAGCGGAAAAATGTTTTCCTCCCAACCAAACAAAGCTTAGATGTTGCAAGCATGTTCATGTTTGATAAGTCTAACAAGTTTGCACTTGGTTCAATTTTGGTTGGGGGTGCATGTAGTCTAAAGAAATTCTAAATAAAAATCTCTTGTTGGATAAGTCCTGAGCAGCAGCAGTGTGGAATTGAGTTTCTCATCCATATATGATTATATGGTGGTGGTTAAGTTGGAACAATTAAAATAAGTAAACTGTTTTTCACCTTTCAAAATCTTTGTGGGATCAAAACTAAGGTTATAACAAGCATCATCTACTTCATTTCCTTGTAATTTACAAGTTTAATTTACTTTGTGTATGTTTATTCATCATAAAACTTTGTGACATTAGTGCTCTGTTAAAATCTTAAATAATCTTGAACTGATAATTTGCCTCCTCTAGGTAACCAGGGGACCAAATGAAGAGACCATGAGCTTTAAGCTTGCTGAAAGGGTGTATTACTCTGAGACCTTTGAAGGGATACTTCTTAAATGGAGGTTCCATTACGTTGCTTCGTCTTCGTCCCCAATTGCTTCTCCTTCTCCTTTTGGTCATCGAGCTTCATCACAGCTTGATACGCAATCGGGTAGTATTGGCAAGTCCTACTTCTCATTGATCTTTGACAAAGAGCATAAAAAGAAGGTTTGTTCTTCTTACTTGCCCTATGTTGTACAGACCTCAAAAGATATTGCTCGTGAAGGGAAACTTTTAAAACTATATGATTGTAACGCAAGTTATCATGGTCACATGCATGGAACAAGTGCCAAACATTCATCAGTCAATTTGACTCATCCCTTTACATTTAAGAACTTGGCTATGGATCCTGAGTCAAAAAAGGTAATATTGGATGATTTGGATAGATTTTTGAGGAGAAAGGAGTTTTATAGAAGAGTGGGTAAGCCATGGAAACGGGGTTACTTACTCTATGGTCCTCCTGGTACTGGGAAGTCGAGTTTAATAGCTGCTATGGCTAATTATCTCCAATTCGACATCTTTGATTTGCAACTGGGATGTGCTGATAACTCTACCTTGAGAAAGTTGTTGCGTTGCATACCAAGCAAAACGATTATTGTTGTTGAAGATATTGATTGTAACCGAGGACTCGAAAAACGACGATCATACAACCACGTGTATCAAGACTCTGATGACCCTCAGAAGACCAAGGATCAGTCTCAGGTTTGTGGTTGTCATTTTCTCTTCCTAATTGATTCTAACATGTTTCAGACATTTTGATTGAGAAACATAGTATGATACCTCATACATGATTTTAATCTATCAGTATAACATAATAGGTCCCTTTTTTAATACAATGTTAACCTGATCACAAAGATAGCTGTCTTCAGCTTACATGATTGTAGACTTGTATGGTTTTGTGCATCTGTAGAGATCCATGTTAAAAACTATTGAGCCTGCTAATTATATATCCTTCTGTCATTCTCATTGTATCTATTATATAATCTGATCAAGCACATGATTACCTTATTTATTTGTTTATCTTTAATGTGTTTATCTTTCTGTTTAAAACTTTTTATCACACTTGTCGATGCCATCTCTTTTTTCAACGATTTCAGATAACGATTCATGTTAGCCGACCCCAAATCATTTTGGGAATAAAGCTTAGTTGTTCTTGTTGTTGTCAAGCACATGATTCTAATCAGTGTCGTTTACTTCTGTAGACGTCACTAGCTGCAATACTTAACTTTGTTGACGGACTATGGTCTTGTTGTGGAGATGAGAGGCTGATCGTGTTTACTACGAATCACAAGGAAAAGCTTGACCCTGCATTGTTGCGTCCGGGTCGTATGGACATGCACATCCATATGTCCTACCTTACTATGGAGGGATTCAAGGTCTTAGCTTACAGCTATCTCCAAGTTTCTACCGACCATCAGCAGTTTGGAGAGATCAAAAGCCTTTTAGCAGCAGTTGATTCAACTCCAGCTGAAGTTGCTGAGGAGCTTATGAGGAGTGAAGATGTTGATATGGCCCTCCAAGGTGTTGTTGAACTGCTCAAAAGGAAGAAATCTAGAGCCGAAAACGATGCAACTTCTGGCGAAGAAGCAGCGGGGAAGGGCAACTATGGTGATGCAAAATCAGAAGCTGAGGGAGCCACAAGTTTTCTGGCTGAAAGGGAGGGAAAGTATTTAGAAGAGGAAATGGGGAATATCATTCATTGCTAGAAATCTTCATCCATTTTTGGAGTATGATCTTTTGGTAACATAAACATTTCAAAAATGTCATGAAATCTGTTAATGGCCTGGTATATGGGAATTTCTGTTTTGGTCTTTCTTACCTGATTTACTTCATAAACTAATTTTGAAGTACATGGTATGTTTTGTTTATTTGCTCTGACTTCCTGCTCTGAATAAGGAGCCTGTCAGCAGTGAAATCATAATCTTTGTTACTCGTAGAGGAATATTTTACACATAAGTTGTGCAAGGTATCAATCCTTTCTTGGATTGTACACCATAAGATTTTTAAGCTCTGTAAGCAATCCAATTAACTCTGCTTGTTGCGTTCAATTCTATGAGGCATATGAATCATTGGAAATGGAGTTTGGTTCTTAATAAGTTATAAGAGAATATTGTAATATACTTTAAGAAATCATAACTTTAGTTATTCAACTCAACAAATCATAATGTTTACATCAGATCTAACATGAGATAAACATTAAAATAAGACTCATTTTTATTGAATCTGGTAATGAGATACGCAAAACTTCTAACATGAAGAGATAAGACCTAAAAATTATAGGTGAAAATACCCTATAATTTAATATTAAAATTGTGTATATAGAAGATAAAGAACTTAAAAAATATAAAGACTAACAAAGGTAAAACAGAGGATTAGAATACGTGAAATGATAATGATTAACAAAGGACCTATAATAAATGTAAAAATAAAATAAATCTCAACCTTTTTCGTTAACACCATGTACAAAAAAGAAAGAATTTCATACTTTTGTTGCATTTTTCAGATGCTTATACACTTGTAATTATGTACATTATATTTTAATATTGCTTCTTCTCGAACAAATTAGGGTATTATAGCTTTTCTTATTTGCGAAATAATATCATATTATCTCCGGTCACATTTATCTTTCTATTTAGATAACATTTTATAAAAAAAGCACGACTCTTGTATAACACATATTTAGCTAAATATTTACATTGATTAAGATAAATTACTGTACAACGAAGAGATCGAAGAACATTTTAATAATTGTAGCTAATTCGTGCATTTCAATATCCAAGAGCACATAGCTAGTTTCCACGAAATCTTCCCAATTCTATTTTTGATTTGTTGCGGGGAATGGGGGTAGCGATGACAATTCAGCTCGACTCCGAACTGAGTCCGACTTGATCCAAATGAAAAAGCCTGATCTAAATCCTAACAAAAAAATTCGAATGAAATCTAATAGGATTTGGACCTTAGGTAAGATTTTGATATGAATCCGACTAGAGTCCGTTACTACTTGTATCTCATCAACTAATAGATTAAAAGTACTTTCTAATAGGAAACATAAATTTAGACTGTTAGAAATTAAGTAAAACATCACAATTGTATACTAAAACTATAATGTTTTGGTTATTTTAAATGATAATTGATATGAACCCTGAGGACAAAGTGCGAGTATGAAATCGAGAGTATAGAATCCACATCTAAATCCGAATACGAGAGAAAAAGTTCGAGTCTGATTGAGATGGAGCAAACTTGAAGTCTCATAAATCTGATACGAGTCCGATCTTTTAATATTCGTGAATAGGGGTGGGGGTTGAGGATTTATTATAGGTCAATTTACAACAAATAATACACTAAGGTTTTGTTCTTTTGAACTGGAATGAACTAAACTAAAGTGAAGTGAACTGAAATGTTCTAAACTGAAATGTTTTGAAGTGAAATATTTTGAAATAAAATAAACTGTAATTACGAGACAAAAGCCGAAAAACTAAACTAAACTGAAATATTTTTCAATTAATCCAATTCAAAAGAATAGAGCCTAATAAGCTCAAAAATTTCCCTTAAGATGGCGTATGAGCACCACAAGTCGTGCATATCAAAACAATCAACAATGCCTTTCAACAACCTCAAAAGTGGGCCACATTCCTCTCTTCTTCCTTCCTCTGTATTGCCCAAATCAGCAGCAATAGATAGCCTGAGCCAACCATTTCCATTTTGCTGATTAGATAAGCCAATCCCCCATTAAATCTCCTAAAAAATCCAACTCAACTAACTAGTAAGAAAGAGAAGCAAGAACACTCTCTCTGTGTCTCATTAAGAATGAGTACAACTACTTTGTGCCAATCAACTCTACAGTCTCAGATTAATGGGTTTTGTGGGGGTCTTAATCTCCGCAAGATTCAACCTTTTACCTCTAATCCCAACTCTGTTACCTTCATAAGGTATCATTCTTGTCTTTTAAATTCTGGGTTTTTCTTTTGTGCTATTTCCTTTGTGGGTTTTCAAGATTTCTTGTAAATTGCAGCACATTGTTCTACATTGATTGCTAAATGCTATGCAGTTTGATTTTGTTTTGTTAATGGAAATGCTCCTGTCTTTTAAATTGTTAATCTTGGCTAGTTGTTAAGCTTAGTAAGTATCAAGAACTTGGGTAAAGAATTGATGGGGATGGAACTACTTGCTCTAGAAGTTGCATAATATGGTCTGATAGAGTAGACAATAAAGAAAAACCCAATGGAATGTTGTGTGATTAGCTGATTAGTGCAATGAATCCGAGGCAAAATTTTGGCAAATGCCTTGGGCTTAAATCTTGATGCTGAATTGCCCTCAGAAGACTTTTTATTTGGTTTGTGTTTGGTAAGGAGTATGTCTGTCAGACTGGCAGTTGTCTACAGAAGTTAAAAGCACTTTGATCGTGCCTGATTGAAGCGTAGTTGGCAGTATAATTTGCATCGTTACTTCAATAGTCAAATGCCGGTAGCTCTAGTGACTAGTGATGAGGTTTTTATGGTTGTTGTATGGAGTATGTGGATGGATGAACTTCAATCACCTCATGATGCTATATTTTTGTAATCAAAAGTAGTCAGAATTTTCGTCGAATTGATGCAAAGAAAGGATTAGTATCTCGCCAACTATGTGTAACCATAATGATTCTATGCTTGATCTGCAATTTTTATTTTTCACGCAATGAATTGGGTGTTTTGATGTCCATGCCAGAATGTACTAGTAGTTTGAATTACTCTGATAAGTTTTGAATATGAAGTATAGATTACTGTGACAAGCAAATACGGATCCTATATATCATTCTTCTAATTCTTTTTCTTGTTCTAGCAGAAGAAAAGTTCAAACTGTGGTGAAGGCAACATCGCGAGTTGACAAGTTCTCAAAATCTGACATCATAGTATCTCCATCTATACTCTCTGCTAACTTTGCAAAGTTGGGTGAGCAGGTACGTTATTCTCTCTCTTTTACAAACAAGCAATTAGGTAGCCTTTATCATCATTTTTGCTCTTAGTAGCTTGGGTACTTCTTTATGACAACTCTCCCGCAACTGTTATTATAGAACCTCAGTTGAATTAGATATAACTTATAAGTGTTCTTTTTATATATCTAGGTAAAAGCAGTTGAATTGGCTGGTTGTGACTGGATCCATGTTGATGTTATGGATGGTCGTTTTGTTCCAAATATCACTATTGGACCTCTGGTGGTTGATGCCTTGCGGCCTGTGACAGATCTCCCACTAGATGTGCACCTGGTAATGTAGGCTCCAGATGTACCACATATTTATGACTCATACTGGATGCTATGCTTAACTTGAAATTGAATTGTTTATAGATGATCGTGGAACCTGACCAGCGAGTTCCAGACTTTATTAAAGCTGGTGCTGATATAGTGAGTGTTCACTGTGAACAATCATCCACCATTCATTTGCATCGGACCGTAAACCAAGTAAGTTAGTTGTGAAGCTTTTTGTTTCTTGGCTTATGCATCTTCTTTTAATAATGATGTTATGAGTCAATTCCCCGTTCATAATCACTAGATGCAAACTCTTATCTATGGTAGGTCTATATATTATAAAGCACTCCAAGTAACTGCAAAGGTTTTCCATAGAAATTCTTCTCATATCAAATTAGAAGTAATGCTATCTGCTGGCATGACTTCTTGGTTGTATAAATGTGTTATTTACAAGAGGAATGCGCCCCAATCACAATGTCTGTTCAGTGGAAAGTATTCCTTGGCTGTGATTCCAATTAGTTGCACCTTTACTTCTCCCAAAGAAAAACAAAAGCTCTAACCAAAATAAACAAAACTAAACTTAAGCCACCTGGTTGTTGTGGCTAGATGGAACATTCAACGAGGAAGAGCATACGAAATCCATGTTAGAATGCTCCAATAAAAAAATTAAGATAAGGATAAAACACTAAGCTGATCATTTGTCGAGGCATCGAACCCAAAGAGTAGGACTGTATCATAACGTTCATAAGCATTGCCGTAATCTGGCATAATTCTCCAGTTTTTTTTCCTCAAAAGGATATAGATCTAATGTAGATCCCTATTCTTTGGAAAGCCTTCCGAATAATTTGTCCGGGATTAAGAGAATGCTTAATCTCGTTGAACTTAGTTAATCAGAAACTATCTAAGATATCTAGGTTACTAGATTATCAGATATTTGTGACATGCAATTGTTACTCATGATTTATGAATAATTATTGTTTTGCTTAATCATTCACTCAAGCTGTCCTAAAACAATTATCATCCAGTTTAACTCTAAGTCAATTTTTGTTACTTGATTGACATATCAGTTACTTATGTGACTCCATCCATGCACAAGATATGTACTCAGAACATTATGCTTATTTGGCACCTAAATTAGACAAGGTGGAAAACCCCTGTGCTACCGAGGCAAAAATTTGGGGAACCAGAAAGATCCTGATGCCCAGTTGTCTTTAAGACTTTAACCAGAACACAATACAACACATACCACTATCCCCCACCTCACCCCTTCAAGGCACCAGAACCAATTAACATAATTTAGGTTATGAATCTTCTTAAAACAAAAAGTGCCCAGCTTGCATAATAGATTTTATATTTTTTCGTGGATTATTTTCCGTAAATACATCCGGTTACATCATACTTTATTTTTTACTCAAAATATTAATTTATCTGATTCAGATCAAGAGTTTGGGCGCTAAAGCTGGTGTTGTCTTAAACCCTGCAACCCCGCTAAGTGCAATTGAGTACGTGCTTGACGGTAAGTCAGTGATCCCTCAGTTATTAGCTTTAAAGATTTGACTTCTGAGTTGGTGTTTTGTATATAATTATAAGATGAAGCACAAACAGCCTGATGTAGTTTGTGTCAAGTTTTGTTTAAAAAATATTATAGTAGTAGTTTGGCAGGCAGAGCTTCCTCTTGCTATCTTGTTCTTGTGGTCCTGACTTCTTATGCCAACTAGTTTCTCAGAATCTTGATGCAATCATTCAAATTCCTTCAGCAGTACCATAAATGGACTTGATTTAGATGATTTATACAACACAACTTACTGGATGATTCTTATATAAACACAGTGGTTGATCTGGTCCTAATAATGTCCGTCAATCCCGGCTTTGGTGGACAAAGCTTTATTGAGAGCCAAGTCAAGAAAATCTCAGATCTGAGAAGAATGTGTGTAGAGAAGGTATTTGTAGAAGTGTCTCCTTTTTCTTTTCATATTTTTGGCTGTTTATTGCTTGATCTTCGACAATCAGGATTGATTTTCCATATAAATGACAGGGAGTGAACCCGTGGATTGAGGTAGATGGTGGAGTTGGTCCAGCAAATGCATACAAGGTACTGAGTTTTAAATATTTCTTCCTCTATAGTTTAATACGAACATATTAAAGTTGAATTTATCGAAGTCGGTATAGAGATTGTGCAGATGTCCGTTTGTTCCTTGGAAAATTCAACTTTAGGCAACTGATCCGAAATTTCTGTTGCTAGTGGTCTGTGTAGTATTTTGTAACAGCATATTAGTCTGTGTTGACTATCTGCATGGCAATTTTTAGCCCATATCAACTAAAAGAAGACTTGGCATGTTTGCAACTGTGTCATGTTGAAGCTGCCTAGCAGTCTTTCGCTATTGTTTCAGGCACTCTTGATCTCTTAGAATTTTGATTACTTTGAAAGAAATGAATTTGAAGAACCTTTTGGAATGTTTGAGATATGAATATTATGGTGTACGTCTAGGTGAGCCTGATTGTTTATAAATGCAGAACAGTCTGCAGCAGGATGGTGTTAATATTTTTTTCTTTTTTTTGGGGACATAGAAAGCTTAGGGCTGAGCTAGACCCAGCTATGTCAGGCGACCTAACCCAATAGCAGCCCTCTCCACGTGTCCCCTGTTCTACTTGAGGATCAAACCCTGCACCCATATTCTGAAATTTGGCCTGTGGTGACTGGTGATACCACATCACCTATCATATCCTTAATCCTTTTATATGTAATGGCTCTTTCAATTTGCTCAGATGATTCGAGTTAGCGAGAATGCTGATATAAACTCAAGGGCTAAAATCACCACTTTAATCTGTGTACAGAATATATTATATGTGATAAATTTGGAGAACATAATGATTTTTTATATATTTCTGCAGGTCATTGAAGCTGGAGCTAATGCTTTAGTTGCTGGTTCTGCTGTCTTCGGAGCCAAAGATTATGCTGAAGGCATTTACTATCCATTTTTTTATACACTTCTCTGTGCAAAGGGCTATCATCATTAATTCATTATATCTTAACATTTTGAATTGAATCTTATGCAGCTATAAGAGGGATCAAGACCAGCAAAAGGCCAGAACCTGTTGCAGTTTGAGGTTCCAGCAGTAAAATTTTGTTGAAAATTACGATCCTGAGTTCCTTATACCTTTTCAACTGTATGTTCCTTTCTCACTTCCTAATTCTTGACGTCCAACATGAGATTTTTGCTAGCTTAAATTTCATCTGTTGTGGCTAATGGATGACTCGATGTTTTTTCAATTTGTTTACATGAAGGTGAAGGCTATGTTCTTTTCACCTTTAAAAATAAGTTTCGGGAAAATTACATTCAAATTAGTTGTAATAATCTGTAAAAATGGTCTTCCAAGTTCAGTTCACGACTAAAGTAAGTCGTGGTTACTTCAAATAAGGTGCAAACGCTTTACAAATTTACACTTTCCTGAGAACGAATCATAAAATGTGAAATTAGGACTCTTTATAGCTCTACTCATGTTAGGGTGCGTTCTCTTGTTTGAACTTATTTTTGTAATTCATTGGAACTTGTCTAAAAATTTGAACCTATCTATATTCCTAGAAACTTATTTTTGAAGGTGAAGAGAATGCACCCTTAATATGTAAGTGGTGTATATTGCGGGTGGGGATGTGGTATGGCGTCCCTTAAAGAGTTGTCCAATATGCCTTTGAAGGCTTCTATTTTGGCATGAGATCAAGATGTAACATCAATTGATTTGATGTTTTACATTAGCATTCTAATGCTTCGGTTCTTTTGATGTTCAAAACTGAATGGAATTCTTTCATCTTCATGCTCCTAGGCCTTGGACAGATATATACAGCAGCTGTTTGGAACCATTGTATTAATGCTTGAAGACGACATCCAGCAAGAGTGCTTGTAGGAATAGAACTCTGTAACATATATTGTCTTACTCAAGCTCTATTTTGTACTAGATTTCTTAGTACAATATTCAGTCGAAAAATTTGTACAAATGTTTTTCAATTGTGTATCGATCAATTACCAATAAGAACATTCACTCTTGAGGGTTGAGAGTTATGACCAAATTTTAATACGGTCCCATTACTAGTGAAATATTTTTGGCATTAAGGCAAAAGAGTCTCGTTCTATTTCATATTGTTGTTCATATAGAAGTAATTGAAAAGAAACTATACGATAGTATAAAATAATCACTACTGAATATGACAAATGGATCAAATCAGGTTGAATTTCAGTCACGAAGGTTTGACATTAATGATATGACAAGTCAAATCTAGATTGTGCTGTCATTGTCAGGACAAAGATGGCTAGCTTTGTCCCGCACGTTACCTTTAACGTTCGGCCTTCGTTTTTGATTCGAGTTTAACTTCTACTAAACACCCAATAAGACGGAAGAACAATTCATTCTGAACACGTAAAGCCGTATATTTTGATTGACACTAAATAAAGCCTTATTGTGCTGATAACATAGAGTTATATATGAAACAAGCTGATAAAGTGATCAAAAACTGCAAAATGCCAGCACTTCCTTCCGAATACTGTAAAATGGCTACATTCTGGCTAAGGGAAGGAGGCTCTTTAAGCTAATATGATCCTCACTAAATATCTACAAAACTGAATACAGAGAACTCAGCAGAAAATTGTCGACCATCCGATTTTTTATAGCACATATATACATCAGAATTGAAAGATTAAACATCCCTTCTGCACACAGGACAGGAGCTTCGTGTTACAAGCCACTTATCCACACAAATTTGGTGAAACGTGTGTCTGCAGTGAGGCAAGCTCCTTGCGGTATCTCCCACTTCAAAATCCTGAGAATGAATTTATGTTTACAGCATTATTTTTGTGCTGCGTAACTGATTTCCAGATAAAGTATGATGTATAGCGAAAAATGGGGTAAAATGAAGAGGCAAACTAACAAAACAAAACCTGCAAACATATGGTGCAGCAAATGTCTTCTGTTGCTTTGTTCATATGAATCACATGGCTTGGCAACTCCTTTAGTGAATCCCAAGTTAATCCTCTTGGGGCAACATCACCATAAACGTCGTAAACATCATCATAAATGACGTTGGTAATGCTTGCCTGCCAATTTTCAAAGCAATATACAAATTTCAGAATTTGACATTATACGCAGTTTTTAACCTTTGATCCAAGTGAAGACATTGTTTGGTAGGGGTGAAAATGCTGTCCATGCAAGATAGTGCAATATTAGCAGATCATTTTGCTTCCAATTGGTTGAGTTATGCAACTTAATTTAAACTTCATAAGGCGTTCAAGGGAAGTGTTTGGTTGAACAGGAAACATTTTCAATGGAAAATGGATTTCCATTGGAAAATCAATTTCCAAGGGGAAACACAATTGTAAAATAGTTTTTCTTTGCTTGGTTCTTCACAAGAAAAGTTAGAGAGAAAAGGAAACATTAAATGTGGCATTCTTTGAAAATGTAGTACACTCTAAAATCTATTAATCAAGGTAAGGAAAATAGGAAAACCAATCTTCTATGAAAATGTTTTCCTCCAAACTGAACACACTATCTTGTTGAACAATCTCATACGAGAGAGACCAAAATGCCAACAATGCTTTATTAGACAATACAGTATAAGCTTACAAGTTATAACACTGCATGATTTACCTGCCAATAGTACCCAGTTAGCACCGCGGGTGGTAGTTGTTCTTCAACAAATCTCCCATGGAGTAGCTCCTCTATGAAATCTGCCTGGAAACAAAGAGCAATCAAACGAAGCCCCAAGGGAAGTACACTGCAGAATTGTAACTTCAGGAAATCTCTGTTTATCTTGCAACTGGGAACAGATTTATCAGGTAATGCTGAGAAGTCATCCAGAAAACAAGATATCTTTCCACCATTCAAGCTCAATCGATGCGACATTGTATGGATAAGTGAACGACAAAGGTTAGAATAATGATTTTCCGACCTGTATAGTATGGAGTACTAAATATTGGTAACAGTAATGAGTTTAGAACTTTAGATGTACTTCTGCAAGAATAGCCACATACCAATATCCGTGGTTATGCTTGTCCAATCCCAAATATTTTTATTTTTCATAAATCTCCATTACCACTTTAAGTTGAGCTGTAATGGAAATCTATGAAGAAAAAAAAGGTGTTTGAAGATGGGTTGCATGTCCATGAACATTGGCAAGAGTTTCTAAACAAAATTACATTACAATACTGCCAACTATTATACCCAAAAGAACAGACCACTAAGATTTAGGAAAAAACGATTCAAAAGATATGCATCATGAGAACTCGATGACAGTCCAAAAACATATGTCTTTGCTCACATACTCAAGTCATCAAAGAAAATCACCAGCAGCTCATGAGTTTATGATTTCCTCTATACAAGTAACTGTGAGGCATACAAAATGCTAGGTCTTAATAAAATGGTAAGAAACAGACACATCCAATTATACTAACCATGGATGATGAATTCCGTGCACCAGATTGCTGTGAACACCAATAAGCACGAGAAGCCTCCAGAACCTCCACAGATAGAACAGCGCCTGCCACAGCACCTAATCCTGCACCTCTGAGCAATCCACTATCAGAAGCCCTTCCTGCTAAAGCCCCAGTAATGGCTCCAGTAAAAGCACCAGCTGCAATTACAGTCAGAGAAAGAATGAGTCTGGTGAGAATTGAATCCAGGCCACAGGCCTAACATTTCAATCCATCATAATGCAACTATTGCAAACTTAAAATGCCTTCCAAGTGTCAAAAATTTCTAATAACCATACAATGTCTCCTATCAAAGAAGTGAAGAACCCAGTTTTCATCAAAAGAAGATCATTTTGCACCATAGAGCTTCGCCCCAATCCTATTAGTTAGGAACAAAAATTTGTTCTCTAACAAGTCAACATATACTAATTGTATTTTGCGTCACATATGTTGTATACTTGTATATTAAATCAGTAAGTTTGTATATTGAAACAAAAATATCACCAGTACAAAACTATCCTAATTTTACTGGTAGGTGAAAAATTGATACAACAACTTGTAATTTAATACTATACAACAATGTAATTTGACATACAACATAGTACACAATTGAATATACTTCCTCCATTTTTATAGTTGTTCCACTTTGACTTTAACGCTATTCATCCAACTTATTTTGACCTATTTCTATAAACTATATAAACTACTATAACCTAAAATGCTAAGAACTAGTAGTAAAAAATTTCCTGCAACCATCAGTTTTAAGAGATTTACTCAAATACCAAGAACTTAAATTTCATACCTTCACTGACAAATTGACTCAAAAACCAAGAACTTAAAGTTCATACCTTCACTCCAAAACAGTCAAAATACTAAAAATCATCAAAAGCATAAGAACAGAAAGAATATGAGCAAAAAAAAAGTAGAAAAGGAATGGGTTTACCAAGAGCAAAAACGCCAGTGAGAGCACCAGAAACAGCACCACCAATTAACTTGGGGATGTAATCATAGACACCATTATATGTTCCTTCAAAAGACCCATCTTCAAAATTCTCCATTTTTGGAGTTAGTGAAGAGTAAAGATAGAGTCTTTGGACCCAACTCAGGATTACTGCAAACACCCTTCAATTCAATGCTCAAAAGGAGGGGTTTTAGGACTTAAGCTACAGGTGTATGGAGGTACCCACAAACAAGGACACAAACAAGTGAGACTGATACTCTGAGAGTGAGATTTCATTTACGTTGAAAGGGTTGATTGTTAGATCCAAAAAATTTAGAAAGCATTAAAAAGCTGGTAAATTTAGGTGAGCGAAATTCCCCACGACAATTATCTCAAGTTTGAACTATATAAAATTAGTTTGTGGGTCCGGATAATGTCTTGATGAGAGGGTACTTTCATGCAATTCGTTCTTACTCTTTACGTCTATGTGATACTATTATCTTTCGAAATCTTTAATAGAAAAAAGAATTTAGTAGTTGACATTGGAATTGATTACAAATAAGAGAAATAGTTTGATAGTATGATTACGATATTTCAAGGTAAGTGATTGAAGGTTCGAAAGTTCTTGTAGACCCCGAGATAAAATATCGTCATGTCAAAATATAAGATGGGATGAGACATGTTGACTGGCAACCATGTTTTAGTAATAGTAGTAGATAAAATAACACTCGCAATTATTGAATTTTGTTTTAATGTGGCAATTTCAAGTTTAGGTCTATGTTCTTAGCGCGCACTCTCTTCAAGTTATTTTAACTTATCAGAATTTACCTTTAATTGATCGGAACTTATTAACACTCACCCAAACTTATTAGAACTTAGGATACATTCTTTCTCTTCCATTTGCAAACTAAGTTTCGAGTCCTATACGTTCACATAATTTCTAATGAATTTAGAACCTTATATAAACAATTTCTAATTAGCTAGGATAAGTTTGGATTAGTAATTCTTTTGAGCGAAAGGTCCGTAATGTTTCATACATTAAAAAATATGCAAAACAAACTCGTCATTACAAGCTTTGCATACATGACCTCAACTCACAACTCACAAGTATGAACCTTAGCGACATAAACATTGATACAATGTAATCTTATGCCCCTCCTCTTAAAACAACGTATAATAAACAGATAGCATAAAGAACAATATAAACAGCGGATTCATCATCATTCACCACTTCATTATTTCCGTTTGTCGCTTTATCAATAAAATCATAATTGTTGTCCATTCAACAACTCAGGACATCACCTGGAGCCAAAAAATAGTTCGCCATGAGAGCTTGTAGTTGCAACCATGACCCTAAAGACAACGAGGGTCCTGGCTCAGCAGGTTGTCAGGGAGGTTCAAGGCAGTTCAAAGTTGTGGCCTTGTTGATGAGAATGGCGGAGATCGTTCCCCAGTGAGACTGATATGGCCATCATTGATGTCCAAGCCACACGTGTACCATTACTAACAGAAGATGTGAAGTAAGGTTGCCTCGTTGGGGACCTGAACGTCGTGCAATATATCAACCAAGGAAGCAGCATCGACACAAATTCGGCACGGATGAATGACATTGTGCACGTCCTTTTCTCAGATCAAAGAGATACAAGTGAATATGGTAAACTCACATTTTGATACCCATTGTTTTTTCTGTTTCAATAATTATTGATGTCTGATGGCTTTGGAATATGACTGTAACTTCTGACTATTCCCATCAAGTGTCCAAGGACATTATAAATCTCAGCTTTTAGCGGATGATGCGTGTCTGCAGCAACAAACTCGTGTACTTCACTTGCCACTTCGACTGAACTGCAACCAGGCGCCCTGCGACATTCCATGCTATTCCTGACCATCACTTTTTCATACCAAAGCCCCCTTCCAGCGTACATGTTTGACAAGGCAACATCATCACCAACATGTGCTGGATCCAGCTTAAGCAATTTCTTCCTAACCTTTGCGCCAAGCTCAATATGACCATGAATACAACATGCTCCTAGCAACATTCTCCACATCAGTGCATTTGGCTGAACTAGCATTCCTGAAATAAAATCATAAGCTTCTTCTAAGAGCCCAGCTCTGCAGAAAAGATCTACCATGCAGCCGAGATGAGGCAGCCTCGGTTGCAGTCCATAGTCGTCGATCATGCTTCTGAAATACTGCTTACCTTCCTCCACCATTCCAGCATGACTACATGCCATAAGAACTCCTAAGAAAGTAACATCATTAGGAAGCACACATGACTTGCTGCCCTCGAAAGAAATTTTAGTTTGTTTCATTTCTGCAAAAAGATCAAGAGCCTCAAGAGACTGCCCATGTAGGGCATGCCCTAATATCATGGAAGTCCATGTAAATACATCCTTTTTCCTGGATATGTAAAATAATCTGCGTGCAATTCTAATCTCTCCACACTTGACATACATGTCAATAAGAGCATTGTAGAGGCACAAATCAGTTTTCAGCCCGTATTTACGACAAGTATAAGCATGAATCCACTCTCCTATAGACAATGCACCAAGATCTGCACATGCAGCTAGAGCAACAGTCAGCGTAACCTGATCTGGCTCAAATTGGTTTATCAGCATCTGCCTGAAAACCGTAAGGGCTTTGCCAGCCATGTTGTTATCAATGTAAGCAGTAATCAAAGAAGTCCAACAGATAGCATTTTTGTAGCATACTTCACCAAATATATGATGGGCACAATCCACATCTCCGATCTTTGAGTAAAATTCCAACAAACATGTTTGGAGATAAATCACAGATTCAAAGCCTAGTTTCTTAATAGTGGCATGTAGTTGTCGTCCCTCAACTATTAAGGACTCTTGAATACAAGCCTTGACAGCAAACAGAGATGAATAGCTGTCCACAGCAGAAGGATTTTGCCTCCTAAGTTTTTTGAAGAATACTAAAACCCTTGTAGCAGAATGAATCTTGAGATATGTTCTGAGGGTTTGATTTGCTTTGGGTGGTCTGAGAAAATCTTGAAGCGTAGTTTTGGGTTGCCTACTTGTAAGAGAAGATTTAACAATCGTACGAATTGATGAAACTTTATTCATATATGTCATAATATCTTCGCTAACTCACAGAAAAATACTCCGACCTTGCTATTGTTATACATGCTGAGAACTCACAGCTTTATTTCCAAGACAATTCAAGGCAGACCTGCAAAACACGAAGACCAGCATTTTAAGGAGCATTATACATCGATTCATCCAAAACTTAAAAAATCCAAGGCAATATGATGGCTACCCCTCGACAGGAACACGAAGAATTCAAGTTCAAGGTTTCAGGTAACTGGAGGACCTTCTGCTACTCATGTCATCAATTAAATGAAATAGATCCTGTAAGAAAACATGTTAAACAGATTGTGAGCTTGATTACCTAGCACACCAAAAATAGTAAAAGATGCTAAAGTGGTCCACCAAAGCACCAAAATTCTTTATTCTTTTCTATGGGAATGTCGATTATGAATAGGCAGGGTCGCAGGGACAAGCAAAATTGTACCCAAAAAAAAAGCACACATTCCTAAAAACGAAGGGAGAAGCATCCACAGTCTACACGACTTCATTACTTCATTAAATATAAAGAACTAAACACATGAAACATAAATTCAGATTGTGTCAGCAGTAATTAACATAGGTAATCTTGAAGATCAGTAATGTAACAAACCAAACTTTCGTCCACTTTTCTTGCTTTTGCACGAGGGGATGGGGAGTGTTCTTGTATGAAGAATTAAAAATCAATGGATGCATACAAGCTCACCAGGAATGTTGCACACCCAAGAAGCTCCAATTCTTTAGTGTCTTAAGAGGGAAAGAAATGTCAGGAGAGTCAGGAATATCAAGACATCTTACTTCCTTACTAAAAAGATGGCCAAACAACATCATCTTCTTCCACGGTTTCAGTCTGATCCAGAGCAAATGGGCACAAGGATTGACATATGACTTCTTGTGGAAAAAGGCTGCCGAATGAAAATGGCCTAATCACAGGGCTTACCATCCCAACCCAAACATACACATGCCGATCTCAGCTGGCAGGTGCCTCAGATAGGTTATTTTCTACCCTTGAAGGTAATCAGCTTTTATTGCACTACTTTATTATATACATGATGGCCCCATGGTTTGGAGAGTAACTGCTTGGACCACGCAACACCTAAGCCTAGTAAATCCTCAAAGCAATTTAAAGCTGATTTGATATCCCCAAATTCTACGAAAGCCTTGTGCAGGATTCGACATATGACTGTGTCAGGCAAGAGACCTAGTTTGAGCATATCTGCCTGCAACATCAGTATATTTTGGACATGCTGAGCTCGAGAGTGGCCAAGAATAATAACTATGTAAGTGACCATATCAGCCCTTAAGTTGCGAGCTCTCATATCGGAGAACAGCTTACTAGCTCTCAGTATTCTCCCTTCCTTACAAAGACCTTGGATAAGAGCCGTATATGCTACATGATTGAAAGGACTTGTTCTCATGTCAAACTGATATTGAGTGCCTTCAGAATCTGCAGAGGTTGTACATTCCAGAAAAAGTTTAAATGCATCATTAACATGTCCATCTTTACACAGCCCGTCAATGAGTGAACTAATTGTGAAAGCATTAGGAGTGAGGCCTTCCTCTTGCATTTCTTTATACATCCCAAGAGCACCCTTCGTGTCTGCACTTTTGAAATGCCCCTTAATTAAATCTGTGTAGGTAACAACATCGGGCAAAATCCCTTTGATTATCATTTCTGAAAATATGCCCTTTGCAGCATCACCATTCCCTTCTCGGAAGTATCCATGTATGAGCGTAGAGAAGGTGAGAGCATTTGGAACTATGCCTTCTTTTATCATTTGTGAAGATAGATCGAGAGCCTTCCCCATGTCCCCTTGTTTGCAGTGCCCATCTATTAGAGAGTTGTATGTCACAGAATTTGCGTAGATCCCTTTATTTTTCATCTTCAAAAGTAGATCATCTGCTTCCTTCATCCTACCTACTTCAGAAAGACCCTTTATAAGGATACTATAAGTAAACACATCTGATGGGATACCAAAATTTTCCATCTCACCGTACATAGTCAGGGCTTCAGAGAGATTTCCAGCCTTAAAGAGCCCATCCATCAAACTATTGTATACAAATACATTGGGAGGAACACCAGCCTTCATCATGTAAGGAAAGAGGCTTCTTGCAGCATCCACTCTACCGTGTTTGCAAAAACCATCAACTAAAATTCCAAATGTAACAACATTTGGCCTCAAGTTACAGCTCAACATTTCCCGATATAAACCCATAACGCATTGCAAGTTAGCTATTTTACAGTGTGCATCCATAAGAACATTGTAAGTGTATAAATTGGGAGTTAAACCAGATTCTTTCATTACCCTAAACAAATGTTCCCCTTCTGACAACCTACCCTCTTTACACAAACCGAGAATCAAAGACGTGAAGATAACAACTGTTGGTTTAATCCCTTTCCTGACCATTTCATCAAACAACTCACATGATTTCCCAATGTCCCCTTCATTACAACATCCATCAATCAAAGTACCATATGTAATCGCATTAGGAACCATCCCTCTCTCAACCATCGTACCATAAATTCTCCAAACGGAATCATACCTTCCCGCCTTAATCAACCCATTCAAAAGAGCATTACATGCCTGAATAGCAGGCAACTCTCCAATCTTATAATAAACCCAAACAGCTTGATCAACAAGACCCATTTCACATAACGCAATCATTAACACCCCAAACACATTCCTATCGAATTTACACTCATCAACTCGATTCAAGTCCTTATATACAATAGACGTAACACGAGAAGGTGGGCAAGTCCTAAGGAGATCATTAATGAGGCATTTTAACAAAAACCTTGCCTGCAAGTACCATTTGGCCTTGCTCAACACATGAACAATCGCTGAATGAGCTCGCCGATTTTTCGCTACATCAATCGACAACGAAATTGATTTGAAATTACTCAAAGCTTGCTCAGGGGTTTTGCTATAAAGTATTGTATTAATAAGCTTAGACATATATTCTTTTGACGATGTAGTAGTCGAAACACAGCTTATAGTGCTTAAACATGATAAAGATCTCTTGTAATAACATAATGTGTTCTTTGATGAATAAAGCCTCAACATTTCGTCAAAAAAAAACAAAAACACAAATTACCCAGTTACTATTGCATGGAATTTTCTAAAATGAGATCATTCTAGTTGTTGAATTCAATCTACATTGTTAATAAAAAGGTGGGTAAGTAATAGATTACCTAAAGGAGAAATTGAAGAACAGATGAAGGCGAAAAACTGAGAGGAATTGGGGAATTGAGATTGAGATAGAAATGTATAATCTGGATAAAACGATTAGGGTTAGAAATCGAGAAGTAGAAGAAAAGTGGAGGGTGAATAAAGGGTGATAGAGTAGAGAGAATATTACCGGCGAGTTGCAAATGGGAGGAAGATGACACCGCCGGCGAACCTAGGACTGGACTGGATATCGATTATTGACGATGACAAAATAACGAGGGTAGGGTAAACATACTTGGTGTGTAAATCAGATCGAATTGAACTAAACCGAACTGTACGAAATTAAACTGGACTAGATTGAATAGGAATTATGAGACAAAAGAAACCGAACTAAATTAAATTGAAATTAATGAAGCTCAATTCAAAAGAACAAGGTCTAACATTGTAAGCATCACTTGATCATAAATTAGTTTCACTTTGGTTCCTTGTTCACTAATTGACCGATGTTTGATGGACTTTTATAGTGACTAGTTTGACCGGAGGTTTTTTGTGCCTTGTTTGATCGACTATATAATTGTTAGCTGTTTATAAAAGTGTTTAGTAAAAACATTACCAAGAAAACATAAATTTCTCTAAAAGGTCTCTACCCTTGCGTCTATTAGGGTTTCGAGTTTCCCCATGAGTCATTCAAGATTTCCCTTGCTAAGTTATGGCGGATGATTTGTCGTTAAAGCATGCAACTCTATCATTAGAGGCGGAAGATTATGATATCATTATTTTGGATAACACGAAAAATTGATAATATAGATCCCAAGACCAAATTATCAATAGTAGCGAAGGTTCAATCATTGCGTGTAGTTAATTTTGTTACCCTACAAAATACCATCAATTAGATATGGATTTGTCGAAGAAAGCAATGTTTAGAGAGATTGAAAATCAATTATTCATTATCCAATCTTCCATTGAAAAGACAAAAATAAGGTTATGAAATGGTAGGTCATGGCGTTTTGACCATAACCTAATTTTAATTCAAAATATTGATAGCAGTTTGCAACTTTTGAACATCGTTCTTAACTCGTGCCCTTTATGGGTAAGGGTTTATATTCTACCTTTGGACTGTCAATCATTTGATGATATTTCGAAGATTCTGGCAATGGTGGGCGAAGTATGGGAGGTCGAGGAGGCTGCTATTGTTTGGAGTAAGCGAGTAGGGCCCGAGTCTTGCTAAATACATCAAAATCGTTGCGCTGAACTCAAAAAATTCTGAATATGAAGGAAGATAGAGCCTTCTGAACTCAAAAAATTCTTCTGCTATTGTTGTGGAATAATGGGTCGTGATCGATGTGTAGGTCTAAACTTCATGGGACATGCCTTAGTTTATAGATTATGGCATCTGGAATTGTATCTGCACTTGAAATCTTACTATCTCCTTGGATATAGAGCCGGCAAAAGCTGACCCAACTCAGCAAACCGACCCATTTACCGCAAGTTGAATTGAGATTTTCTACCTGCTTAATGAATTGTGTAAGCTTATTTAACCCGTTTAATTAAATAGGTTGGGTTAAGGTTGAAATTTCAACCCAAAAATAACCGTTTACATAATAAGTGAAATCAACCTGTTTAACTCATTTAAAATATATCTACTAATTTAATTTTTATGTTGAACTTAAATGTCATTACTCAGGCAGAATTTACAACCCCAAGCCCACCGACTATTTTAAATTTTAGCAAACTCTAACCATTCGGATCTGCCACTTTCTACTGCATTCTCTAATCTAGTAATTGGTATTGCGCTACTTGCTACATATGCGGATTGATGAGTAGTCAAATAGATGACTAAAAACTTGAATGAGTCAACTTTCAAGTTGACCAGTTTAATTATGAGGTCATGTTGGCAAAACATAATTAAGTCAACCTGAAAATTAACCTATTGACGTACTAACAAGGTCGGGTTGAAAATTTTCAACCCAATTATTTAAAGAATGCGTTGGACACAAGTATATCAACCCGTTTATGAAATCGATCCAACTCAACCCATCACTAACCCTACTTAGATAGAAAAAATAAACCTTACATTAAAAAGATGAAAACCAATGTCGCACTCCTTGAGAGTGAGGAATATCAGTTGCTTATATCATTTATTATGCTATTAGAAAATCATGATATTCGATTCTCATTCGATCCGTACGACTCTCTATACATCACATATACAATTAAGATAATATTGCTCCACATAGTGATAGAGCTAGGGGTGAGCATAACCGGGTACCCGGTCATATTGCTCGGAACCGATTGGACCGGGTACCCAAAACCTGGAACCGGAACCGGTTGGACCGGTTCCTTAATTTTTGGAATTGGAACCGGAACCAACCGGGACCGGTTCTTTGACCGGTCCCAGTCCCGCAAAAATGATTGTTATTTGGTCTATTTGGCCGGTTCCAATATCGGGTACCCGCTATCCAATTGCATTCAAAAGCTATATTTTTCTTATTTAGCTAAATATAAGCATCATATATAACATAATTTGATACTTCCATGACAAGTTAGTCTTAAAAACCTTCAAGTCTTAAGCATACATTACATATGGATTCATCTAAAAAAATCGGTCTTGAAAACGGTTGAACCGGGTACCCAGTGGATACCGAGTCTATAATTTCACTACCCGGAATTGGACTCACTTCCAACCGATTCCTAATATTTGATACCAGACCCAGTCCCGCCAGTTCCAATTCCAGTTCCGGAACCACCGGTTCTGGATCTGAAACCGGTACCCAACTTTTCTGCTCACCCCTAGACATAGCCCATGGATTATGAATTTGCATTGCCCAGAAAGTACGTTCTTTTGTTTGGTTGAACATAGAAAATTCTACTTCCTCCGTTTCTTTTTAATTGCAACATTTGCCAAAAATGGAAATATCAAATTAATTGCAATAAATGTCTTCTTTTCTTTTTTATAAGTCATTTCTCTCTATCTCTCTCCTTATTACATGCCCACTTTTTCTTTTTATTCCTTTCATACTCACACCAAAATTTTGCCTAATGATCCACCCACTTGAGTTTATTGCAGTTAAAAAGAATCGGAGAAAGTATTTCCCATTAGAATTTCTACTTACCCAATAAAACCTAGCTAACTTATTTCCTTTATTTTATAGGAAATGAAACTTTCCATTTATCAGATTTTTATCAACCTAACAACAATACTTACTTCCTCTGATTAAAAAAAACAATAGTTACTTCCTATAGATTCTAATTTCTTTTAAAAGTTAATTAAACGAGTTCTATGTATCACAGTTTACAAGGGTGATTATTGATTTGCCTTTCCATACAATAGTAAAACATACTTGACATAAAGCAAAATGAGCACCACAAAAATACTTTCATGAGTTCATCCTACACAACACAACACAACACAACACAACACAACACAACACAACACAACACAACACAACACAACACAACTGTACACTGTACACTGTACACTGTACACTGTACACTGTACACTGTACACTGTACACTGTACACTGTACACCTAATGTTACTTAAAGTCTTCAAACTACCACATTTACTCACTCTTGCTTCAAACTTAGTAATATCTCAGTCTACAAGATATACAATAACACAAGCATAATCTTTATTGATTCACTCATCCGAGCCAGTAATTTCAACAACTCTCACATTATCACGTCCTCTAGCTCTTTCATTCTCCCTTCCCCATTCAATTTCCACTGCAAATTTAGGAACCACAACAGTCAAAACCCCATTCTCCATTGACGAGCTCAACAAGTAAACTTTAGCATCCTCAGGCAACCTCAACCGCCACGAGAACCTCCCATCCACGGCGCTAATCTTGACAACTCCACCGTCGTCTTCCGCCTGAACTTCCACCTCATGTTTGTCAAAACCAGGTAAATCCGCAACGATTAAGTGGGCTTCAGGGATCTCCTTACATTCCAGCCGAGTTCTAACATCGCCTGAGGTTTCAACCGAGAGTTCTGAGTATGGGACTGTGCGAGATGATGAGTGTGGAGGAGGAGAGAGATTGGGGAAGAGTGGGAAATTTGTGAAGGGTTGGAGGGGGAAGTCATGGGAGAAGAAGTGATCCCAGAAGTCTTGTGAATATGGGGTGAATGGTGTTGTGTTGTTGTTGTTGTTGTTGTTGTTGTTGGAGGTGTTTCTGGGGATTAGTGACATTGATGACCAAGTGTTTGATGAAATGCCTGTGAGAAATGTGATGGCTTGGAGTATGGAGTTTATTTGATGAGGGATAGTTGGGTTTTGATTGATATATAGAGAGCGTATAGAAGAATCGAGAAAATGGATTTTTAGTGCGTTTGGGACCTTTGGGACCTACTACCTTCTTCATTAAAGATTCCAGCAATAGCAGTAAAAAAGATTTTTTTCAAAAGTTTAGCCTGGTAGGAACTCTTTATTTTAGGTACAAAAAAAAAGTTTCAGGTTTGATTAAGTCATTAAAGGCCGATAAGTATAAGCAAAATTTGTCAAAAATTACTATAAATTTTATATTTTTGAAATAAATCACTATTTTTTTTATTTAACTATTATAATTTTGCAAAATTTTGTGAAACATCACCTTTTAACGGTGAATTTTTTTCAAAAACCATTACAAACTTTACACTTTTTGAAAAAAGCCACGGCCTCTTCTCTTCGGCTAATTCTAGCTGAACTGAACTGAACTGAACTTATTGGAGCAAAACTGAACTGAATTTATCAGAGCTGAACTGAACTAAACTAAATTTATTAGAGCTGAACTGAACTGAATTGAACTTATTGAAACTGAACTGAACTTATTGGAGCTGAACCGAACTAAATTGTTGAATTAAATTATAATAAATATATAAATAATAAGTAAATAATAATTATTATGAATATTAAATAATAAGTAATAATAATTCTAAGTACTAATAGTTATACTAATAATTTAGAATAATATCAAATGAATAATGATACTATTATTTTTGATGTTACTAAATGATAGTTATAAATAAATAAATAAATAATAATAATAATGATAAATTAATTTTAAAAATAATAATTACTAACAATAATAATTAATAATGGTAATTATTATTATTAGTATTATTATATTAATATTTGATGATCATATAATAACAATAATGTCTAAGAAGTAATTAATATTACCATTATAATAATAATTAGCTTAAAACATGGGTTGATGTGTGCTTCTAACCAAACCACGATTTGTGGTGGGTTGATCTATGATAAAGATACACCAAACCCCACCACAAACTGTCAAAGTATCTTTAATATGCAACGTAACAATAATGTTGTACCATAGATAATACTGCAGTATTATTAGCAACTTTCTAATTTTTCATATCTTCTAGCTTTTTGTAGCTTGCATGTATAATGTAATAGTGAACATTTAGTCGGTAAAATAAAACAACAATTGCAAATTGAAATACTTGTATTGACATGAAATTTGGTTAAACCGCGCATCAACCCAAACCTTGCTCAGCCATAATAATAATAGTAATAATGATGAGTAAAGATATAATAACAAAATTAATATACATAAATAATAATAATAATAATAACAATAAAAATATAATAACAATAATAATAAGTAAAATAAATTAGTAGATAATGAATGGAGCTGAACTGAACTGAACTTATTTGAGTTGAACTGAACTGAATTGAACTTATTGGAGCTGAACTGAACTGAACTGAACTTATTAGAGCTGAACTGAACTGAATTGAATTGAATTGAACTTATTGGAGCTGAACTGAATTGAACTGAACTTATTAGAGCTGAGCTGAACTGAACTGAACTTATTAGAGCTGAATTGAACTGAACTAAAAATAAGCTGAACAGAACATGCCCTAATTACTTTTTTTTTTGAATTTAACTACTATAGCTTTGCAAAATTTTGTGAAACACCACCTTTTTGACAGAAACTGTAACCCTTAAGTTTACCACCACACGAAAGAAACATTTTCGGTTAGAAGGTGGTGCTTCAAAAAATACAAAGTTTGTAATTATATACTCTTAGTACTTGTTTTCTTCGGCATAAAACAACTAAATTGAAATGAAATAAAACGAATAGTGATGTGTGAGAGTAAAAATATTATGCAAAACTGAACTGAAAATAAGTTGGGGAGAGCATGCCCTTATCTTTCTTATAAAGAGGGGGTGAATACAAAAATAAGAAGAAAAAAAAAAGTTAAGTGCAAATGGAGTGACTAACTTCTTTTAGGTGATAATACATTTCAGGATGAAGGGGGGGATTCCTACTAGCGAATGTAAGACAATTCAATTCATTCAAGATGAATATATAAATGCGGAAACTTATTAAGAGATTTTGAAACACCTCTAACCATTGCACAAATTGAAATATTGATATGAAAAGATTTTACACATAATAACCCCGAAATCACCCTAAAACCCCTCCCCAACACTGAAAGTCTGAAACTTCCCCCAAGTACTTGGGAGTTGGGGGAAAAGGTTAGGTTTTTAAATAACTTAATAAGTAAATTTTTTTCTACAAATAAGTGATTTTTTAACCGGCAAAACATGTTAGAGGTTGAAAAAGCCCATTTGAGCATATGTATGTTAAAAGATGGGACTATACCTTAATTATTAAAAGATGAGACCAATATGAAAAGGTCGGACAGAGGTGAAATTATTCGAACAAAATATTCCAATTAACTTTCATTTATACCAAAACTAGATTTATACCCGTGCAAAAATGCACGGGCTAATAAAGGTTCTATCTAAAAGGTTTAATATATAAGTTACTGGTATTTTAATAATAATTCAACCCAATGAAACTTAATCAAGACTAAAATAAATTATAGTTATTTGAGAAATTTTAGTCTTAAGTTAAACGAATGTCTACAATGTAGGGGTGTCATTATATTAGTACATATTATATGTTATTAACCCGTGATGTTCAAATTTATTGTTTTACACTATTATTTCTTGTTTTTAGCCAATGTAGTTACATAAGTGTTACAAAACCTTTGTTTAAATGTCTATCAAATAATATTTAATAATTACTACCCAGTCAGGCCTCCTCATGCACATTCAGTGTTCAATCTCATTATTTAAAGTTCTATTTAAAAAAATTGACTAACACAATATACGTAAATGGATTATTTTAAATAATCGACTTAAAGTAAACAATAAAATCATAAACATAAATAAAGTCCTCCCTTATTTTTTTTTTGTTTCTATTCATAAGCAGGAGAATTCCAAAGCAAATTGAAGAGGATAAATTTGTGTATATTATAATTTGTAATCTACTTTTTTTCAAAATAAAAAATGAGAAAAAGTAAGCTGTGTGATGAATTGGGGGGTTTGATAGTAATATAATCATAAAATGATTTTTTGACTCTGATTCAAGGTAAGCCCACTTTGTAGAAATTCGTAAGATTAATGCTTGAACTTGTAATTAATAAACGTCAAAGTGATAACCCTAACATGTCTAGTGTTCTAACCCGTGAATTTTCCAAACTCATTGTAGTAACTCCTTACACTTTTTTTAAATGAATAAATTATATGAAGAGAAACAATTGCAATAATGAGACTTTGTTTGAAAAACTACGCATAATTCAACAGTGCGTGATAATTTACACAAAGAAAATGAAGGAAATTGCACAAGCCTATGATTAATTGGAAAGTTTTAAAAAGGTATTACTAAACTTTGTTGTTTCCATCGTTTGGTATAACTATTTTTTGATCGTTTGATATAATAATTTTTCGTGTCAAACATTTTAATTAATTATATATGTAATAAGATTTTCAAATAAAATTAAGGATAAATACATATAAAATAGCCATACTTTTTGGATATTGTGTCAAGATATTCATCTTATGATCCCTATATTGGATACAATTTTCAATTAAATAATCTTATATAAAAAATTAAAATATTTGTTCCATATTCGTTTATTGAATAGAACAGTCATACCTATGTGATTTTTTTAATTCCCAAAAGCTGATAAAAATTATTTTATATCATTAAAGTAAAGTAGTTAGGGGTCTAGCCTCAATCCAAATTCTCATTACTCTCCTCCTGTTCCATACTGCCAAAAATCGAATTTTTAATTCAAAATTATCGGTTATTCAGAATAATCTTAAAAAATTGTAGATTATCTTTAGACTTTAAAGATCCAATGAAAGTATGTAAAATGAAAAATCATACTTCCTCCATTTCTTTTTAATTGTAACAGAGGGATTTTTATGTCTTACAAATAATACCCCTTTGTTGCAATCAAAAAGAAATGGAGGAAGTATTAGATACCGGTGTTTTATATTAACATGGACATATTTTGCCATTTATTCTCATGTGTTAGGTTGGTCTACCTACTTATTACACATTCTCTAACTTTTGTCTCCTATTTTTTCTACCTTTTCACTTTTTTCTTACTTTTACTATCACCCTCTCTACCTTTTACACTTTTTTCGTGTTCAACGTAAAAAAGCAAGCGTCACTATTTAAAAAATGGAGTAGTTTTCTTATTGATAGTCTAATATTATATGTTTGGGAAATTACAATCTTATTCATTTTTGTCTAGGTAGAATCAATTTGTCAGAATGAGAACACATAATAAGATTAGAGTCAAGATAACTTCTTGTCCAAGCACTAATTACATATATGGCTTAGGAAATATAATACCAATAAATTATGATTAGAATTAGGAAACACTCCTAACGTAACATTACTATGTAGTATAGTATAGATACCAAAATATTGTCTGATTAATTCCTAAGGTGAAGTGTATATAATAAATCACTATGAGTCATTAACTTATTTCCATAATAGAAAATCCAATGGCATAAAAAATAGAAAATTTGATAGTTTACAGAGTAAAAGAAATGAAAATTATAATCAAGGAAACTAAATATTAATTACATTCCTAAATATCTAAAGATCTCATATCATTATAAAATGTAAATAAATATTGCTTTTCTAATTGATTAAACTCGCCAACAACTAATATGTTGCATAATGGCTAAGGTAATGACACATGACATATGACACTATTAATGAGAGAATGACACATGAATTTTTTTCTCGGTTTATATAAATATATAGATATAGATAGAAGTACTATTACACACTATTGTATTATATAATTATGTTTTTCAAAAATTTTGATTTTGGAAAAAATATAATCGATATCACAACATTGAGTAAATCGTTATTTTTAAACTGTTATGAAAGTTAATGATATTAATTGCTTTGTTTAGACTATAGTTTGATTGTCCCTATTTTAATCCACTTGTTTAATTTCTACATATAATTAGACTATATACTTATATTCCACCACAAATTTTCATGTCATATGTTGAAGTGAACTACTTAATTAATAGATACAATATTTATACACTAATTAAAAATTGTTCTTTGTAGTGTTCTTATTTTTGGGACAAAAATTATCAAATACTTGTGTAAATCGGTGTTTTTAAATTGTTATGGAAATTAATAATATTGCCTTTTCCAATTTAGACTATAGGTTGATTGTCCATATTTTTTATCAAGCTGCTTGATTTCAATAATCACACTATATGCTTATATCCCACCATTAATTTTCATGACATATATTACTAACTACTCCCTTCATATTTTTTATTGGCAGATGACATAATCAATATTATACACTAAGTAAATGAGAGAGTATTATAGCTAAATAACATGTCTTCGTGCCAGGGTTGTAAACATTAATTCACCCAAAAGCTAACTTGACTATACATGTCAGATTTGTAAATATGGGAGGTTAAATAAGGTCTATTACTAAAATTAAGCTAACTAAATTAAATTAACATAATATTGTGTGATAAAATTGTATTATAGTACTATATAAAACTCCATAAACTCATACTATATGAATCTATGTTTTAGCTGTAGCAATCCAGTAATATGCCATCAATTACTTTACTAATATGAACTATCATGTTTAGCACATATCCAACTTTATCTACCTTTGAGAAATACATAAATCGTTTTGTATATTAAATGCTAAGGATTACTTTTTTTTTTAAATAATCATATTGTATTTCTAAGAATCACAATTTTATATATTATAAATATGTTATAATATAATTTTAGTAAATCTTGAAAGTTTATTATAAAAAAATATTGGCCTAAAATATTTGTCATATGCGTTTGAAATAATAACAAAGTGTTTTGCAAAGAGAAAATTGAAAACCTTACATATCTTTTACAACAAAACAGTTTAAAAAAGTAATGAAATTTTTTATTAGTAAAAGTTAGATCTTTTACAAATAACATAAATCTTTTTTGTTTTCATGATACCCATATAGCCAAAAAAAAGTAACAATTTTTTTAATATATCTTTCTGCAATAGATGATCTTATGATATTTTTTTAACCAAAATAGTTAGATATTAGTCTAACTTTTGTGAGAATGACACATAACCTTAATTAACCTGTGCTTGACACGTCATCAAAATGATTGTATAACTGTCACATGGCCTTTCTTTTCTTGTTTCATACTACCTCCGTTCCATATGTATTGCAACATAGGGAGTTTTACGCATTCTAATGCACTACTGTGAATGCTAATATTTCTAATTTTATTTGAGTAAAAATTATAAAAAGTTGATATTAATTAAGCATATATCGAGACGAATCTAACAAGATCTCATATGACTATATCTATCCTTATGTATAAATCGCAAAAGAAGGTCAAAGGGGAGTGTGTGAATAGTGTAAAATGTCAATAATTACAATACCTATGGAACAGAGGTAGTATATTAGATTATTAGTATAGATGGTTAATTTGTGGATATAACCAAATTGCCATCCAATATAATGTTGCCAGAGAACACTGTAAATTAGTTTTAAAATTTAGAATGCCAGTTGCAGAAGCGATTCCCGCCATTGTAAACAACCTTCGAGCTCATCAACAACACATTTTCTCTCTCTTAAACACCTGTAACTCCATTAACCAGCTAACCCAAATCCACGCTCAAATCCTCATCAACGGCTTTTCCCAGAAAAATTTCCTCATCGCCAAGTTAAACTCTCTGTATGCAACCTATGGATATTTCCCGAATGCTTGCAAAGTGTTCGAGAAAATGTCAATTCCATCAACTACAGTTTGGAACCAAATGATCAAAGGCTATTCTCGTAGCGAAACACCTCAAAAATCAGTTGAATTATACTCTAGAATGTTGGATGAAGGATCATTACCTGATGAATACACTTACTCTTATGTTTTAAGTGCGTGTGCGAGATCATCAATGTTGAGAGAGGGTGAACAGATTCATGGTACAGTTTTGTCAAATGGGTATTGCTCGAACGGTTTTATTACGACGAATTTGATCAATTTGTATATGGGTTTGGGATATAAAGTTGGTCTTGTTAATGCATATAAGGTGTTTCAGGAAATGCCTGATAGAAAAAATCCTGTGACTTGGAATTCATTGCTTGATGGGCATATCAGGTGTCGGGATTTCGATGGGGCGGTTAGAATCTTTGACGTGATGCCTGTTAGGACTGTTGTTTCTTGGACTACAATGCTTAAGGGGTGTGCTCGAAATGGATGGTTTCAGCATGCTTTATCTTTGTTTCGAGAGATGAGACGAGCAAATTTGGAGTTGGATCAGGTGTCGTTGGTTGTAGCTTTATCGGTGTGTGCTGAGGTTGGTGACTTAAGCATGGGAGAATGGATACATTTATATGTTAATAAGGCATTTGATGGGAGGGAACAGGACATATGCGTGCGTTTACATAATGCCCTTATACATATGTATGCTAGCTGTGGAGTAATAGAAGAAGCGTATAGGATCTTTCGAGAAATGCCAAGAAGAACTGTAGTTTCATGGACAACTATGATTATGGGATATGCTAAACATGGCTTTGCTGAAAAAGCTTTAGAGGTTTTTGAATGGATGCAAATTTCAGGTGATGTGAAGCCTGATGCCAGAACTTTTTTGGGGATTCTTTCAGCCTGCAGTCATGGAGGATATGTTGAAGAGGGGCGTCGGTATTTTCAAGAGATGGAAGAAAATTGGGGAGTTATCCCTGATATCGAGCATTATGGTTGTTTGATTGATCTTTTGAGTCGCGCAGGGTTTTTGCAAGAAGCTAGAAGGTTTATAGAGTCTATGCCTATGAAGCCCAATAATGTAGTTTGGGGTACACTGCTTTGTGGATGTATGATTCATAGGAATCCCGAGATTGCCTCCTATGCAGCTCAAAAACTTGTGATGGAGCTTGATCAGGAGGAAATTGTGGATTATCTTGTCTCGGTAGCAAATGTTTATGCCTTGGCCAGGAGATGGGGAGAGGTGGCTACGGTAAGGAAGAAGATGACAGAAATGGTTTCAAAAAATAATAAAGGCAAGAGTTCGGTGCAGATAAATGAAACAATTCATGACTTCATGGCTTGTGATACGAGTCACAGACATGCCTGGTTGATTTATGAGATGCTTAACAAGCTCACTAGAGATATCAGATGTGAAGCTGATAACCATGACATGAGCGAGGAGTTTGTTGACTGACAAAGCAGTGGGTGTACTTTTTCTCAATATATGGACAATCATGTTAGCATAGCTGTGTAGGCTCATAACACTGAAGCACTGAGAATCTCCTAAAAGCAGTCTATGATAGTCATTCCCGTACTTTTATGCTCGATTAGGAGGATAATGTAAATGTTCACTTAGAGTTCAGCTTTGACGCTCTTACTAAATGTTGATGATGGAAGGGATTTATTGGATGTATCGTCAGGGTGAGGTTTCATCCTTCTTGTCAATCATTCATGGAGCAGTCTCAGGATAGTTGCTATACTCCGTAGATTGCCAATTCTAGTGAAGTTGACTAGAAAAGTGAGAGGAAAATCCGCATCAGAAACACATTCAATTTATCTGACTCCTACCACCATATTTTGAAGTAGTCACTGGAGGTGAATCTAGCTTGCTAAATTTAGAAGTGATCATTATATATTGAACAGAGTTTCTTGCATATTTAAAATAACATAATATTAATCAAATCTTATGTATCAGCATGTTAACAAGAATAAGCATTCATCTATAGTCCACGGATCTTGTAGAGATGACACATTCTCTAGTTTTAATATGTTGATAGCAAGAGTTCAATATGCTGAAATCGTTGAAATTCTATTGCAGAATTATGGAAATGACTGCAAGGTCTTTATCTGCTTGCTTCAAAATCAAAATCAAGATTGATGATGAACTGCTCTTCTACGCTAGCTACTTACCTTCAAACTTTGAGTTGTTAGTAAGGGTGTTGAAGAGCAAATTCAAATATCCGATCCCAGGTAACAACTGTCCTTGTTGGTGCAATAAATTTCTTTGCATACCACAACCTCCATAGATTGCTTTAATTCCAACAATTCCTTGTGTGTGCATCTTGTTGGCCTTTCTTGATTTTTATAACTGCTATTATCACAGTGCATATTAGTGTCCTTGGTCGCCCAAACAAGTGAGAGCATGCGATTTATGATGCTTTTTGGTGAACATCTTAGCTTTCAAATGCAAGGGATCAAAGTAGTAAATCAAACAAGAATAGTAATGGTATCAAACAGACGGGTGATATAACAGACCTCAAAAAGATTTCACGTTGAATCATGAGAACCCGGAGAAAAACCACAAGAATGAAATAGGACTTTGAACAATCTATGTTTGATGAACAAAGTCACTCTGGATCTCTCAATTATCTTATAGTCTCTCAGTGTTAAGCCTAAACATGTGTAACTCTCACAAACACCTCACACGAGACACGACATATACACGACCAGCTGTCATATTCATTCCATATATAAGCCTAAGGTAAGTAAGAAACAAAACTGAAGTTGGTTTAAATCCCGTGTTGCAAAATCGACCCACAGGGACGCGCAGACCAACACAGAACCTTCCAGTTCCAGGAATTTCCAGTCAGCCACTGCCTCGGCAGAGACCAATGCACGTGGATGTGTGCATGAGCATGCAGAAGTATGCGGATTGGGCGCTGAGTTCTTTGCTCATGCAGTTACCCAGCATGGAGGTGTAAGACCTTCTGCTTCTCTTTGCTCACTGCTGCATGTAGCTTTAAGTCTTGCTTTGCCTTTGCCCTTTTTGCCTCGACGAACCCATGACAAGTTTTAACCTCCCCAGAATCACTTGAACATCTCCAATCACCCAACATCGAGGAGGGAAGTTGAGAGTTTCTGAGACCAGTAGAAAGCAACTGAGTCACCTCGACCTGTACTGTAACCGACCAAAAGGCTAGCTGCTTACTACCAGCTCTCATCCTGATTCTTTTGCTCCTGAAAAAGGCAGATTAAATTATTACTCTTTTATGATTTTTCGAATTTCACTTGGATAGGAATGTCCCATAATAGAAAATGCTGAAAGATCGGACTGACAACATCTTCATTGCTATCATTGTTCAGCTCTGTCCTACAACGAAAATGAAGTATTGAGAGAGGAACTTCTTACAATAGCAGAGAACTTCAACCTACCTTTTCTCCCGAGACAAACAAAATAGGAATTGTTCATAATGTTCTGAGTGACACGACAAGTATTACATTTACGATTTACTATTAAAAATAACAATATTATTGAAAAAACTATTTTAGTGAAAGTATAGGTTTTAGGATACATATATTTCGCGTAAATATCCGATCGGGTCCGTTCCGATCAGTAATTTTTAGGTCGGGTCAATTTCGGGTCTTGGGTAGGGTTCAGTTAGTACTTTATCTTTTACTCACTCTTTATTTTATAAAATATAAAAATTATAAACCCTATTTTTTATGTATGATGATTGTATTAAAAACTTTATTTAAAACTAAATTTTACCTTTGACTCTATCTTTTACTCACTCTTTATTTAATAAAATTAAAAATTTTAAATATCTTACTTGGCCTGCCGTATTTTCACGAAATTATTCTCTTTTACTCACTCTATATATTGATTTTTCCTAATTTTTACTAGTTCATTAATGATAATATTAATGGTCAAAATAGTGCAATGGAGACAAGTATTATAAGAATTGTGGAGCGGAGGATGTAATTAAATAACATATGAAGTATAAATATGCAAATGAACGAGTCTATAACTGACATGATATAAAAACCATCGAAAAGTGCTCGAAATATTTAAAATGAGACTTTTTTATTTTTAAGTTAAGTTGTTCTTTCGTTTCCTTTGTTTGTCCCATTTAGTGGTTGTTTGATTGACAACCAAAAATGAGGAAAGTGGAAATTCATGGGAATTGATAAGCGGGCAAGTTGTTTGGTTGACACAAAAAATTAAAAATGGAGGAAATGAGAATTCATGGTAATTTCCACTTCCCACAAAACATGGGAAATAAATTACCAAGCCCCTCTGGTCACTGAAAATTAATGGGAATTTCAAATTCTTTTATATTAACCAAATAAGTTTATGAAATTCTTAAGAATTGTTTAGGGGAAATAACTTCCCATGAAATATAAATTTCCATAGGAATTTACTTCCCATGTAACCAAACAAGCACTTACTGTAGCTCCAAATATCAAGGAAGATGATGTCATAGGCATGTAGGTTGGAACAAAAATTAAGGAGTCCACTTATTTATACTCCAGTAAATGTGGTGATTAAAGTAGGTGTAAGAAAATTGTGAGGTACATGTGAGACTAAAAAGTGATAGACGAGAGGTAGATGATTGATAAAATTTTCCCCATATAGGAAAAGATGAAAAGTAGGACAAACAAAAAGAAACGGATAAAAACGGAAAGTAGGACAAACAAAAAGAAAAGAATGAAGTTCTTTTCTTTTTTTGAAAACTTATGCATAAGATCATATAAACACAAATTATTATAACAAGAGCAGAATATTAGGGATTAGGAAGATAGTATATTAGAGTCTTATGTCCTCGTTATGATATTAGGTACAATTTTCTTGTAATAAACTGCCTACTTATAAATTAAAATTAGGCAGCCTCAAGCCCAATGTTAGGAAGAGAACAAATCATCTTTATGAAATTAATGACTAGTTTGATCCATTTTGTGACCAGTTTACTTTATTTCGTGACTTGTTCAATCCATTTGATAATCACAATCTTTACTTCATTTAGTGACTAATTTGATCAATTTATCAATTTAGTGACTAGTTTAATTCATTTGGTAAGTCTGATGTTTTTTTTAAAGAAATATTTATTGTAAGTCAAGACTAAAAGTGAAAAAAAGAAAAGAATAGAAAGGACGACTAGGTTGGTGCAAAATGTCTAGTAAAATAGTTGGGTTAGAGTGAGATGGAATAAGATTGTTAATAGAATATAGACTTATGTTAGTCTAATTTTATGTTAAAATTAGACCATCTCTTTTAATAAGTTATATACTAGGTAAATAAAACCGTTAAGATTCTAGGGTTTCATTATTCCAAAATACTGTTCACTATAAATAGAGTTGTACTTACTTCCTCCGTTTTTATTAGTTGTGATACTTTTGATTTCACGGACTAATAGACAATTTTTGGAGAGGAAAGAGATAGAAAGAAAGAATGGGACCCATGTGATAGGAGAAAGATAGAGAGAAAGATTTGCCATAAAAAGAAAGTGTCACAACTAATTCTAAACTTCCTTATATAGAAAGTGTTTGGGGTCTACCTAGCAGACCTCCAGCTGGCAGCAGACCACTAGTCCTGCCACTCCACGTCAGAGCGCCTGGAGCAGAGCAAACCTCCTCAGGCAGACCGCTCCGGACATAACCTCTAGGCTGAAGTTTAATAAAGGCCTCGTTCCACCTTGGCCCACTTCCAAATAGGCCCACTCACTTTACTAGGTCAGTTACAAGTCTATGTCTCATATAAATACCCATGCCCATGCATGGGTAAGGTACGTTCAATCAAACACTCACAAAATACTTGCACTTGATACTCGTTTTCTCTCTACTAGAGATCTTGTGCTCAACTTGGACTGACTTAGGCATCGGAGAGGCGATCCTCGGAACCACCCCCGAGGTTTCTCCTTGTTTTGCAGGTAACCACCACCACGAAGGACGTTTGGGAGCCACGATTCCACCGAGTACCCACCACCACATACACTGTTGCTGTCTTGGACAGAAACAATTTGGCGCTATTTCTTGGCTATCTCTGATCTTCACATCCCATACATATCCTTGCCCCCCAGTCTGGTAGCTCAGTCTGTAGGTCTGAGGTGCCAGACTACTTTTGCATGTATCTTTTTGTAAGAAAAGCAAGAAAATATCCTATTTCTTGGCTATCTCTAATCTTCACATACCATACATATCCTTGCTCCCCAGTTTGGTAGCTCAGTCTGTAGGTCTGAGGTGCTAGAATGTCTTGTGTTGTGACTGCAAGTCTGATGTGCTGTCGTCTGTTTCTTGTGTTGTGTAGAATGTCTACTTCTCAGTCTGCTGCTTCCCGTGGGAAAGGTGTGGTATCTACCTCTTCTTCCGAGCCGGATGAGCCTTACCCGATGGACACTCAGTCCCCGTTTTTAAAGTTGGATCTGCCTCGGTGTAAGGACGAGGTGGTTCCAGAGGAATGAGAGATCTTTGACCCCTGGAACGGTTTGCGTAAGGAGTTGTTGGGTCCTGAAACCAACAGATTCCCTCCCAACTACAAGTTTAAGCCTACTCTGCCCACAGTCAAATGGAAATACAGCGACCATGAGATGCGGAGTCTTGCCCTTTACGACAGCAAGGGTAAGCCTTATTTGGCGAAGAAATCTGCAGACGCGTTCAAACGGGCGCATGCTGCATACTACCTTGAGATTGCTGCGGAGATCAAGCCGCTTCGCGGGTCCTGGGTAGTGTTTCCCCAAGAGGGTCAGAGCATGGCAGATGTACCAGAGGGGTACACTGCTGTTTATATGAAGCAGCTGGAGTTCGGGCTTAGATTCCCCATCCACTGGTTTTTGGAGTGGGTTCTCTGCCGGTATCACATGGCTCTCTGCCAAGTCAATCCCCAGTCTCTGAAGAAGATTCTGGGGTTTATTTGGGTTTGTGAAGCTCTGGGCTGCCCCCTTACCATGAAACTCTTTCAATGCCTGTTTTACTTTAGGAGGCAGGGGGGGAGTACAGCTTTTTCACCGGCTCGGTGCGGGCCAATCATCTGACGGTCTATCCCGTTGATCTCAGTCTGAAAGATTGGCGGTATATTTTTGTCTTTGTTAGGGTACCGACGGAGGAGGGGCACCCTTATCAATTTAAGGCCCCTCTGCGCCCTGTGGAGCCTAACTTCCAGAAGCAGTTGGACCCAAATGTGCTGAACTGGGACGAGAGGGTAGCCTACTACTTCAAGTCCAGATCCAAGGTTACTGCCGGGAAGCAGTTTCTTCCCAAGTACTGGTTACCGCATCACTATGTGATGTGTCAGAATGCCTTCCTGAGGATAGGCCATCTGTCCCCTGACTATACTACTGGTAAGCGCTCTGCCAGCCCTTAACTCTGCTTTTCATTTTCCATTCTGCTGCGCCCCATGGCATTCATTGTTTGTACTGTGCTGCAGCTCCGTGCAGACAGTTTGTTCGCCAAGTGATTAAGGGTGGGTCTTGAGCTGGCGGGCATGCTCTGCCCCTTTCCATTATTTCCCGTCTGCATTCTGACTTGCTGTAGCTAACGAATATTCTGATATTGCAGAGACTCTAGGGTCTGCCATTCCTTGGGAGCTGGGTCTGAGTTAGTCTTCAGTGTGTCGCAGGTATCGTCTGGTACCTGACCCAGGGACCTACACCGTCCCCGATTTCATCAGGGAGATTAACACTACTTCCTTGGACCATCCTTCCCTCCGGACCAAGCGCCCGGAACTTGTGGATAGGTTTACTGGGATGTCTCGGCCGCAAGGGGGCCCCCTCTGCCACTGTCACCGAGATTCAATTTGATGACGAGGAGGAGGAGGCGGCTGTTCCTCTGCAGATCCATCGTTCCCGGCGTGCTGCACATCTGCCGGAAGACGACGACGATGATGATAGTGCAGAGGGGACCAGCACTCTGCAAGGGACTGTTCTGATTGTTGAACCCCTGCAACAGCTTCCTCCTGTGCTACCAGGTACTACTTACGATGAACCACAAGGTACTCTTCCTGCTTGTGTGCACTCTGCTAATCGCTTCTCGTTTTCTCTGCTTACTTTCAGAACCACTTGTGGTGGAGGATGTGCCCATAGGAGAGCCTGACCAAGCGGCGACAGAGTTTGACAGGACGGAGAAAGAACCTACTCCAGTGGGTGGTTCTGCTCAGCCTGATGAAGCTGGTCAGGAGTCCCACCAAGCCATGACCGAGTTTGACAGGACGGGAGCGGAGGCTGCTAAGACTGTCACGACTCAGTCTGCAGAGGGCCAGAGTGAGGGCCAGTCAGGTAGGTGTCTTCTTCAGACCCAGACTGCTCTTTCTTACAGGTTTCTTTTTACCTGCACCTTCTTGATTTCCCTGTTTTTATTTTGCTGTGATAGGTTCCGCTGGGCAGGCCGTCCCTACGCCTGTTCAGACTAACCAGGAGGTGGTGGAGCCTCTCCAGCATGAGAGGGGTGGAGCAGCAGAGCTCGGCTTCCGTCCCAGTGGTGGAGACTGTCGTGTCTCCCCCTGTTCAGAAGTCTACTCCTCCTGTCCAGAGGCCTACTCCTCCTGGTAGGAAGGCCGCTCCTCCTCCTCCCAGAGGCTTCAAGCAGGTCCTTGCCCCTACTCCTGAGGATCTGGCGCGCGTGGTTAGTGTTTCCTTTTCCTCTCTTTTGTGTTGCAGAGCCAATTTGTTCTGTGCCTTATTCTGCTGACGACATTGTTACCTTTTGTTTTCTTCAGCAGCAATTGAGGGCTAAGAAGGTGCAGTCTGCTGCGGCTCTTCAGACCTCTGCTCCAACTGCGGGCCAGCTTAAACCCTCTGCAGAGGGTGCTCAGCAGACTATGGCTGAGCCTGAGGTCTCTTCTCATTCCCAGAAGAGGCCAGCAGAGAGGCAGAGTGAGGAAGGAGCTCCCCCTCAGAAGAAGACTCGTCTCCCTGCTGACTCCCCTCGGATCATTGTTGTTGACGACGACGTCGTAACCAAAGGTGTGTACCCCTTACCTGGTCTTAGCTCCGGCCTTTTCCCTTCTGTGGAACTGACTGGACTTTCTTTTGGCTCAGGTTCTCTGCAGAGGGGATCGGCGGATGACCAGCACGAGGCTCAGGGGCAGGAGCAGATGTCCGTGGCCTTCCCTGATCCCAGTGAGTGGTTGAAGCTTCGGCAAGTCGCTTCTCACCGGACAACGCTGTTCAAGTGTCCCTTTGGTGAGTTATCTGTCCTTTTTATAGTCATCTGTTTCTGACATTAAGTTTTCTTTCTGATCTGCTTTTTCATTGATTACAGGCTGCGCGGGCCGGCGCCTTCATTGGGGAGTTCTGCCATGCTGTAGGGCTGGGTAGACATGAGGCAGATCTCCCTGCACTGCAGCAGCTTAAGGCTCAGGTAGCACAGCAGAGAGCAGAGTATGCCAAGCTGAAGGCTCAGAACTCTCTGATTGTGTCCACCTGCCGCGAAACTGAGGAGGAGAGGGATGCTCTGATTGTGGAGCGCGACACCTTGCGGACCGTCAACCAACGCATGGAGGGTCAGGCGGCGCAAGCAGAGGCTATCGCGGCTGAGCACTCCCGACTCTCTTCCCAGCTTAGTGAGGCGTTGTCTCGCGCTTCAACGGTGGAGACTAAGCTGAAGACCTCCGAGGCCCGGCTGCAGGCCGCGTTGAAGGAGCAGGAGCAGCTCAGGGGTCAGCTCTCTACTGTACGGGCTGAACATGAAAGCTGCTCTGCTAAATTGGCTCTGCAAGCCAAGGAGGCTGAGGAAGCTCTGAGACAGAGGGAGGAGGAGCTAGGGGCGGAGTTCTCCAAGTTGCTTTCTGAGAGGGAGGCTCAGCAGGCTAAGGAGGCTGAGGCATCCCTGAAGCAGAAAGAGGCCCAGCTGCTTGCTGAGGAGGCAACACGGGTCGCGCAGATGGAGGAGGCGTTCGGGAATAAGTACTGGGAGGATTGCAAAGTTGCGGTCCGCAGGGTCCTCTGGCATCTGCAACCCTCTTCAACTGGGATGCCTTTGAGGATGCCTATGCCAGTCAGGTGCATATGCGACCTCCGGTGACCCAGGAGCTCAGAGATTTGGAGTTGCTTTACTCTCTGCCTTCAGAGGGAGAGTCTTCAGAGCAGCAAGCTGATGGGAGCTCCGCGAAGGATGGCAGCTCTGTTCCTAAGCAATAGGAACTCGGGCGGCTATCTCACGCTTCGCCTCAGTCTTCTTGTGACTCCTGTCTGAGCTGCTGAGGTAGATGAGCTGGGAGCCTGTGCTGAACTGATTGCAGTCCTCCGTTTTTGCCCCTCCGATGATATCCTAATTGACTTATCTCGTAATATTTGTAATTAAATAGTCAAACATTTCCTTTTCATCTGCATTTGCTCCCTTCTTTTGGTTAGGTAGCCGCCGTTGTTGTAGTATTCTGTAGCACTCTGATTTTGGCTTATAGCTAGATCTTTTATGTAAGATTCAAGTATTTTTCCGGCAATGCGAGTTGCGTTCTTCTGTTGACTTTTGTGCTTTCTATTTGATGCATGCCAAGTTTTGTTATTTCTGCTAAGTACTTGCGTTATGCTCTGATGCTGAGTCTGCCGTGCTCTCAAGCAATATATCTGGATGTTTTCGTTTACTTGGCTTGGTGGCCGGTGAGATTTGCTCAGAGCTGGGACTTTAGGGGCCCTTTACTCTTCTGCTCTGCCTTATGCGTGACAAAGATTCAACAATAGCGGAGCAAAGGAGGTATTTTGACGCCCTAAGTCATGATGATTCTGGGAGTTTTGGGGTTCGCCCTTTAGCTCCTTCTGCCATCTTTTTCGTGTCGGGGTACGTTTTGGTTCTTAGGAACTCTGGCGTGCCCATTAACCTTAGGTGTCTATGACTTATCCTTGCTGCTTTTTGGGCTTTCGGCCCCGCAGGTTTAGAGGTAGAGGTTTATGACATCGGTAAGTCGAGCCGGCATCCGATCACTCTGCGGGCCTCAGGGGCTCTGGACAGAGTTAACCTTTTGGCCGACTCCCATTCTTCATTATATAGTTTACTTCTGTGTCTGAGGAGCCTCTTCAGCCTTCAGTCTGACTCAGACCCTGTTTTCTTTTGCCAGACTGTGGTATTTTTTCTCAGTCTGCTAAGGGTCTATCTGATTTTGACATTTTGTTTTTCATAAAGAATTGATAAGGGGATGGGGGTTTAATGCGAAATGGAGAGTGGTGGATAAAGGGTGGCTCAGAGGCCTTTCATTCATGGGAATTTTTGATACAATCTGGGTTACACGAAGTATTTTTTCAGTATTCGGGCGTTCCAGTTGCTTTTCAGTTCTGCTTCCATCCATTCTTTTCAGTCTGTAGGTTCCAGGGTATAGCTCTTCACTAACCTGGTAGGGTCCCTCCCACTTAGCCGACAGCTTTCCGTGTATTTTGTCTTTCTGCACAGCTGCTGCATTTCTGAGTACCAGATCCCCTACCTCCAGAGGCCTAGCACTCACTTTCCGATTATAGTATCTGCTGACTCTGGCTTTGTAGGCTTCCATTCTGAACCTAGCTTCGTTTCTGTATTCATCCGGCAGATCTAGATTTGTCCTCAGGGCTTCGTCGTTCAGACCTGGCTCAAATAGGCTGATCCTCAGACTCTCGGACCCGATCTCAACAGGCATGACAGCTTCAGAACCATATACCAGGTGGAAGGGGGTCTGCCCAGTTGACTCTTTGACTGTGGTTCTGATCGACCACAAGGTGTTAGGCAGCTCCTCTAGCCACCTGCTTTTTTGCTCCTCCAGCTTCTTTTGCAGACCTATCAGGATCTGCTTGTTAGCGGCTTCGGCCTGACCATTGCACTGAGGGTTGCAGAATGAAGATAGGGCATATTTGATCCCAAACTGCTCCAACCACCCTGACAGGGGCATGTTGTCAAACTGTCTCCAGTGGTCGAAGACGAAAGCCTTCGGAATCCCGTATCTGGTGATGATGCTCTGCCACAAGAATTTTCAGTATGCGGACACCATTAACCTTAGGTGGCTAAGTGGGAGGGACCCTACCAGGTTAGTGAAGAGCTATACCCTGGAACCTACAGACTGAAAAGAATGGATGGAAGCGAACTGAAAAGCAACTGGAACGCCCGAATACTGAAAAAATACTTCGTGTAACCCAGATTGTATCAAAAATTCCCATGAATGAAAGGCCTCTGAGCCACCCTTTATCCACCACTCTCCATTTCGCATTAAACCCCCATCCCCTTATCAATTCTTTATGAAAAACAAAATGTCAAAATCAGATAGACCCTTAGCAGACTGAGAAAAAATACCACAGTCTGGCAAAAGAAAACAGGGTCTGAGTCAGACTGAAGGCTGAAGAGGCTCCTCAGACACAGAAGTAAACTATATAATGAAGAAAGGGAGTCGGCCAAAAGGTTAACTCTGTCCAGAGCCCCTGAGGCCCGCAGAGTGATCGGATGCCGGCTCGACTTACCGATGTCATAGACCTCTACCTCTAAACCTGCGGGGCCGAAAGCCCAAAAAGCAGCAAGGATAAGTCATAGACACCTAAGGTTAATGGGCACGCCAGAGTTCCTAAGAACCAAAACGTACCCCGACACGAAAAAGATGGCAGAAGGAGCTAAAGGGCGAACCCCAAAACTCCCAGAATCATCATGACTTAGGGCGTCAAAATACCTCCTTTGCTCCGCTATTGTTGAATCTTTGTCACGCATAAGGCAGAGCAGAAGAGTAAAGGGCCCCTAAAGTCCCAGCTCTGAGCAAATCTCACCGGCCACCAAGCCAAGTAAACGAAAACATCCAGATATATTGCTTGAGAGCACGGCAGACTCAGCATCAGAGCATAACGCAAGTACTTAGCAGAAATAACAAAACTTGGCATGCATCAAATAGAAAGCACAAAAGTCAACAGAAGAACGCAACTCGCATTGCCGGAAAAATACTTGAATCTTACATAAAAGATCTAGCTATAAGCCAAAATCAGAGTGCTACAGAATACTACAACAACGGCGGCTACCTAACCAAAAGAAGGGAGCAAATGCAGATGAAAAGGAAATGTTTGACTATTTAATTACAAATATTACGAGATAAGTCAATTAGGATATCATCGGAGGGCAAAAACGGAGGACTGCAATCAGTTCAGCACAGGCTCCCAGCTCATCTACCTCAGCAGCTCAGACAGGAGTCACAAGAAGACTGAGGCGAAGCGTGAGATAGCCGCCCGAGTTCCTATTGCTTAGGAACAGAGCTGCCATCCTTCGCGGAGCTCCCATCAGCTTGCTGCTCTGAAGACTCTCCCTCTGAAGGCAGAGAGTAAAGCAACTCCAAATCTCTGAGCTCCTGGGTCACCGGAGGTCGCATATGCACCTGACTGGCATAGGCATCCTCAAAGGCATCCCAGTTGAAAGAGGGTTGCAGATGCCAGAGGACCCTGCGGACCGCAACTTTGCAATCCTCCCAGTACTTATTCCCGAACGCCTCCTCCATCTGCGCGACCCGTGTTGCCTCCTCAGCAAGCAGCTGGGCCTCTTTCTGCTTCAGGGATGCCTCAGCCTCCTTAGCCTGCTGAGCCTCCCTCTCAGAAAGCAACTTGGAGAACTCCGCCCCTAGCTCCTCCTCCCTCTGTCTCAGAGCTTCCTCAGCCTCCTTGGCTTGCAGAGCCAATTTAGCAGAGCAGCTTTCATGTTCAGCCCGTACAGTAGAGAGCTGACCCCTGAGCTGCTCCTGCTCCTTCAACGCGGCCTGCAGCCGGGCCTCGGAGGTCTTCAGCTTAGTCTCCACCGTTGAAGCGCGAGACAACGCCTCACTAAGCTGGGAAGAGAGTCGGGAGTGCTCAGCCGCGATAGCCTCTGCTTGCGCCGCCTGACCCTCCATGCGTTGGTTGACGGTCCGCAAGGTGTCGCGCTCCACAATCAGAGCATCCCTCTCCTCCTCAGTTTCGCGGCAGGTGGACACAATCAGAGAGTTCTGAGCTTTCAGCTTGGCATACTCTGCTCTCTGCTGTGCTACCTGAGCCTTAAGCTGCTGCAGTGCAGGGAGATCTGCCTCATGTCTACCCAGCCCTACAGCATGGCAGAACTCCCCAATGAAGGCGCCGGCCCGCGCAGCCTGTAATCAATGAAAAAGCAGATCAGAAAGAAAACTTAATGTCAGAAACAGATGACTATAAAAAGGACAGATAACTCACCAAAGGGACACTTGAACAGCGTTGTCCGGTGAGAAGCGACTTGCCAGAAGCTTCAACCACTCACTGGGATCAGGGAAGGCCACGGACATCTGCTCCTGCCCCTGAGCCTCGTGCTGGTCATCCGCCGATCCCCTCTGCAGAGAACCTGAGCCAAAAGAAAGTCCAGTCAGTTCCACAGAAGGGAAAAGGCCGGAGCTAAGACCAGGTAAGGGGTACACACCTTTGGTTACGACGTCGTCGTCAACAACAATGATCCGAGGGGAGTCAGCAGGGAGACGAGTCTTCTTCTGAGGGGGAGCTCCTTCCTCACTCTGCCTCTGCTGGCCTCTTCTGGGAATGAGAAGAGACCTCAGGCTCAGCCATAGTCTGCTGAGCACCCTCTGCAGAGGGTTTAAGCTGGCCCGCAGTTGGAGCAGAGGTCTGAAGAGCCGCAGCAGACTGCACCTTCTTAGCCCTCAATTGCTGCTGAAGAAAACAAAAGGTAACAATGTCGTCAGCAGAATAAGGCACAGAACAAATTGGCTCTGCAACACAAAAGAGAGGAAAAGGAAACACTAACCACACGCGCCAGATCCTCAGGAGTAGGGGCAAGGACCTGCTTGAAGCCTCTGGGAGGAGGAGGAGCGGCCTTCCTACCAGGAGGAGTAGGCCTCTGGACAGGAGGAGTAGACTTCTGAACAGGGGGAGACACGACAGTCTCCACCACTGGGACGGAAGCCGAGCTCTGCTGCTCCACCCTCTCATGCTGGAGAGGCTCCACCACCTCCTGGTTAGTCTGAACAGGCGTAGGGACGGCCTGCCCAGCGGAACCTATCACAGCAAAATAAAAACAGGGAAATCAAGAAGGTGCAGGTAAAAAGAAACCTGTAAGAAAGAGCAGTCTGGGTCTGAAGAAGACACCTACCTGACTGGCCCTCACTCTGGCCCTCTGCAGACTGAGTCGTGACAGTCTTAGCAGCCTCCGCTCCCGTCCTGTCAAACTCGGTCATGGCTTGGTGGGACTCCTGACCAGCTTCATCAGGCTGAGCAGAACCACCCACTGGAGTAGGTTCTTTCTCCGTCCTGTCAAACTCTGTCGCCGCTTGGTCAGGCTCTCCCACTGGGCACATCCTCCACCACAAGTGGTTCTGAAAGTAAGCAGAGAAAACGAGAAGCGATTAGCAGAGTGCACACAAGCAGGAAGAGTACCTTGTGGTTCATCGTAAGTAGTACCTGGTAGCACAGGAGGAAGCTGTTGCAGGGGTTCAACAATCAGAACAGTCCCTTGCAGAGTGCTGGTCCCCTCTGCACTATCATCATCGTCGTCGTCTTCCGGCAGATGTGCAGCACGCCGGGAACGATGGATCTGCAGAGGAACAGCCGCCTCCTCCTCCTCGTCATCAAATTGAATCTCGGTGACAGTGGCAGAGGGGCCCCCTTGCGGCCGAGACATCCCAGTAAACCTATCCACAAGTTCCGGGCGCTTGGTCCGGAGGGAAGGATGGTCCAAGGAAGTAGTGTTAATCTCCCTGATGAAATCAGGGACGGTGTAGGTCCCTGGGTCAGGTACCAGACGATACCTGCGACACACTGAAGACTAACTCAGACCCAGCTCCCAAGGAATGGCAGACCCCAGAGTCTCTGCAATATCAGAATATTCGTTAGCTACAGCAAGTCAGAATGCAGACGGGAAATAATGGAAAGGGGCAGAGCATGCCCGCCAGCTCAAGACCCACCCTTAATCACTTGGCGAACAAACTGTCTGCACGGAGCTGCAGCACAGCACAAACAATGAATGCCATGGGGCGTAGCAGAATGGAAAATGAAAAGCAGAGTTAAGGGCTGGCAGAGCGCTTACCAGTAGTATAGTTAGGGGACAGATGGCCTATCCTCAGGAAGGCATTCTGACACATCACATAGTGATGCGGTAACCAGTACTTGGGAAGAAACTGCTTCCCGGCAGTAACCTTGGATCTGGACTTGAAGTAGTAGTAGGCTACCCTCTCGTCCCAGTTCAGCACATTTGGGTCCAACTGCTTCTGGAAGTTAGGCTCCACAGGGCGTAGAGGGGCCTTAAATTGATAAGGGTGCCCCTCCTCCGTCGGTACCCTAACAAAGACAAAAATATCCCGCCAATCTTTCAGACTGAGATCAACGGGATAGACCGTCAGATGATTGGCCCGCACCGAGCCGGTGAAAAAGCTGTACTCCCCCCCTGCCTCTTAAAGTAAAACAGGCATTGAAAGAGTTTCATGGTGAGGGGGAAGCCCAGAGCTTCACAAACCCAAATAAACCCCAGAATCTTCTTCAGAGACTGGGGATTGACTTGGCAGAGAGCCATGTGATACCGGCTGAGAACCCACTCCAAAAACCAGTGGATGGGGAATCTAAGCCCGAACTCCAGCTGCTTCATATAAACAGCAGTGTACCCCTCTGGTACATCTGCCAGGCTCTGACCCTCTTGGGGAAGCACTACCCAGGACCCGCGAAGCGGCTTGATCTCCGCAGCAATCTCAAGGTAGTATGCAGCATGCGCCCGTTTGAACGCGTCTGCAGATTTCTTCGCCAAATAAGGCTTACCCTTGCTGTCGTAAAGGGCAAGACTCCGCATCTCATGGTCGCTGTATTTCCATTTGACTGTGGGCAGAGTAGGCTTAAACTTGTAGTTGGGAGGGAATCTGTTGGTTTCAGGACCCAACAACTCCTTACGCAAACCGTTCCAGGGGTCAAAGATCTCTCATTCCTCTGGAACCACCTCGTCCTTACACCGAGGCAGATCCAACTTTAAAAACGGGGACTGAGTGTCCATCGGGTAAGGCTCATCCGGCTCGGAAGAAGAGGTAGATACCACACCCTTCCCACGGGAAGCAGCAGACTGAGAAGTAGACATTCTACACAACACAAGAAACAGACGACAGCACATCAGACTTGCAGTCACAACACAAGACAGTCTGACACCTCAGACCTACAGACTGAGCTACCAGACTGGGGAGCAAGGATATGTATGGTATGTGAAGATCAGAGATAGCCAAGAAATAGGATATTTTCTTGATTTTCTTACAAAAAGATACATGCAAAAGTAGTCTGGCACCTCAGACCTACAGACTGAGCTACCAGACTGGGGGGCAAGGATATGTATGGTATGTGAAGATCAGAGATAGCCAAGAAATAGCGCCAAATTGTTTCTGTCCAAGACAGCAACAGTGTATGTGGTGGTGGGTACTCGGTGGAATCGTGGCTCCCAAACGTCCTTCGTGGTGGTGGTTACCTGCAAAACAAGGAGAAACCTCGGGGGTGGTTCCGAGGATCGCCTCTCCGATGCCTAAGTCAGTCCAAGTTGAGCACAAGATCTCTAGTAGAGAGAATACGAGTATCAAGTGCAAGTATTTTGTGAGTGTTTGATTGAACGTACCTTACCCATGCATGGGCATGTGTATTTATATGAGACATAAACTTGTAACTGACCTAGTAAAGTGAGTGGGCCTCTTTGGAAGTGGGCCAAGGTGGAACGAGGCCTTCATTAAACTTCATCCTAGAGGTTATGTCCGGAGCGGTCTGCCTGAGGAGGTTTGCTCTGCTCCAGGCGCTCTGACGTGGAGTGGAAGGACCAGTGGTCTGCTGCCAGCTGGAGGTCTGCTAGGTAGACCCCATACACTTTCTATATAAGGAAGTTTAGAATTAGTTGTGACATTTTCTTTTTATGGCAAATCTTTCTCTCTATCTTTCTCCTATCACATGGGTCCCATTCTTTCTTTCTATCTCTTTCCTCTCCAAAAATTGTCTATTAGTCCGTGAAATCAAAAGTATCACAACTAATAAAAACGGAGGAAGTAAGTACAACTCTATTTATAGTGAACAGTATTTTGGAATAATGAAACCCTAGAATTTTAACGGTTTTATTTACCTAGTATATAACTTATTAAAAGAGATGGTCTAATTTTAACATAAAATTAGACTAACATAAGTCTATATTCTATTAACAAGCTTATTCCATCTCACTCTAACCCAACTATTTTACTAGACATTTTGCACCAACCTAGTCGTCCTTTCTATTCTTTTCTTTTTTTCACTTTTAGCCTTGACTTACAATAAGTATTTCTCTAAAAAAAAACATCAGACTTACCAAATGAATTAAACTAGTCACTAAATTGATAAATTGATCAAATTAGTCACTAAATGAAGTAAAGATTGTGATTATCAAATGGATTGAACAAGTCACGAAATAAAGTAAACTGGTCACAAAATGGATCAAACTAGTCATTAATTTCATAAAGATGATTTGTTCTCTTCCTAACATTGGGCTTGAGGCTGCCTAATTTTAATATATAAGTAGGCAGTTTGTTACAAGAAAATTGTACCTAATATCATAACGAGGACATAAGGACTCTAATATACTACTTTCCTAATCCCTAATATTCTGCTCTTGTTATAATAATTTGTGTTTATATGATCTTATGCATAAGTTTTCAAAAAAAAGAAAAGAACTTCATTCTTTTCTTTTTGTTTGTCCTACTTTCCGTTTTTATCCGTTTCCTTTTGTTTGTCCTACTTTTCATCTTTTCCTATATGGGGAAAATTTTATCAATCATCTACCTCTCGTCTATCACTTTTTAGTCTCACATGTACCTCACAATTTTCTTTCACCTACTTTAATCACCACATTTACTGGAGTATAAATAAGTGGACTCCGTAATTTTTGTTCCAACCTACATGCCGATGACATCATCTTCCTTGATATTTGGAGCTACAGTAAGTGTTTGTTTGGTTACATGGGAAGTAAATTCCTATGGGAATTTATATTTCATGGGAAGTTATTTCCCCTAAACAATTCTTAAGAATTTCATAAACTTATTTGGTTGATATAAAATAATTTGAAATTCCCATTAATTTTCAGTGACCAGAGGGGCTTGGTAATTTATTTCCCATGTTTTGTGGGAAAAGATCCATTAACACAGGGAAGATCACATCCAAACCATCCAAGAAGGAAAAAATCAAAAGTAGATCTGGGAAAAGAGTTTACCTAGATAAAGAACGGAAGACGCCGAGAAAAGAGAAGACGAAAGCCACAAACGCAACTGTATCAAATATCAAATCGAGCTCCAAACGCAGAACAAATCCTAGGATAATCGAGAGAAATCACTTGGAAATGGCTAGGACAAAAAGAAATTCTTTAAGAACAACAGGAAAGTTTGAAAGCAAAGTGTTCGAAGAAGAAGAAGAAACTGAAAAGCTTCACAAAAGGTCGATTCAGCCTTTAAATAGGCACAATCCGTCCACTCAGCACCAACTTATCATCATTACATTCCTTGGGAACCCAAAGAGTCACATCAATTCAATTCAATTCAAAATGAATTAATGACCCTTGCTCAACACCCCAACCAACTGGGCGGGAAAAATGGAAGCATTCTGGAGTTTGTGAAGAACAACTCCCAGACAGCCACGTACCAGTCTGCGAAAATCAGAACGCCAGACCAAAAACAAATGTACCCAGCATATTGCAGTCTGCAAATACTGGGTCCGGGGGGTGAATTGTATGGGGTCTACCTAGCAGACCTCCAGCTGGCAGCAGACCACTGGTCCTGCCACTCCACGTCAGAGCGCCTGGAGCAGAGCAAACCTCCTCAGGCAGACCGCTCCGGACATAACCTCTAGGCTGAAGTTTAATGAAGGCCTCGTTCCACCTTGGCCCACTTCCAAAGAGGCCCACTCACTTTACTAGGTCAGTTACAAGTCTATGTCTCATATAAATACCCATGCCCATGCATGGGTAAGGTACGTTCAATCAAACACTCACAAAATACTTGCACTTGATACTCGTTTTCTCTCTACTAGAGATCTTGTGCTCAACTTGGACTGACTTAGGCATCGGAGAGGCGATCCTCGGAACCACCCCCGAGGTTTCTCCTTGTTTTGCAGGTAACCACCACCACGAAGGACGTTTGGGAGCCACGATTCCACCGAGTACCCACCACCACATACACTGTTGCTGTCTTGGACAGAAACAGAAAGTGTCACATTTTTAAAAAAACGGAGGAAGTATATCATTCAAGGCAAGAGCAAAGTATTAGAGATTAGGAAATCAAAGTAGAATATTAGAGCCCTAGAGTAATAACAAGTTTACTTACCTAAAATCACAAGGAAACTAATTACAAGATATATGAATTAATACTCGGAATAAGAATAATCAAGTATAATGTTACAATATAAACCTACTAGATTTTAAGCTCGTGCGATGCACGAATTTGTTTAAATAGGAGTAGTGTTAAGAGCTAAGTATCACTCAGACACACTCTCATTTTAATTACTCGTGTAAGAATTAATAGATTTTGTGACTACTGTGATCATGCGCTTAATCAACTTGGTAAATGTTTCCATTACTAAATATTTGTTTAATTTTTAATTTCAGCGTTTGGTCAATAGAACTCTCACATCATGTGGTCAAGCTTAACTACAAAAACATAGCAAATATGTTATAGTTATTTATTTTTAAAAGATATATATTCACTCCTTAATGTTGGTATGCCCCTACTTGTCTTTTCAAAAGTAAAACAATTAGTTTTACTATTGATTTGTTACTATTAAATAGATACTCCCTCCGTTCCCTTTTGATGTTCCCATATGGAATATGGGGGAAAACCAATGCAAATTGATGTGGATGAGAATCTTTTGAATTTTATATTGTACAAAGTGTACTTTGGTACTTTTTGCTTTTGAAAAAGTAAGAGAGAAAGAAATGTGAGTGAGTGAGAAATAAATTATTCTAAAGTGGGCCCATGTGTAAGACAAAAAGTAAAAAGTGTTGTAAATATTTGGTTGTTGAAGGGTAAGATGAAGAAATATATGTTCTTAAAATGGAAAAGATTCAATATGGGAACAACTTTTAGAAACGGCCTAAAACGGAAAATGGGAACATAAAAAAGGAACGGAGGGAAAAAATCGTACTCTATCTCTTAACTTAAATAATTAAGACCAAGCAACCCTGGATTCCACTATATCACAGTAGATATTAGTTTTTTTTTTCTATTATCTAGATTTAATTAACATAGCAAACCAAAGTATAACGTATTTAGAAAATCAATACATATTAGAAAACTCGATAAATTACCAATTACTTTTGAGAAACAAAAAAAGAACAAAAAATTAAGAAAAATTCTACAAGCATTTATAGGACAAATACATCCGATGGTAGATAGTACTCCTTGAAGTAGCACATGGTATGTTTTCATTATTGTTTTAAGTTTTTTTTGGAGAGAAAAAATCGTATCTCTTTTTCATTTCCTTTTTAGATATTTTTTTTCAAATTTCTACGTAAAAAAAGTTTCCCTCAAATTTTTTTTACTTGTTTAATCTAAATTTATTGGTCAAAATGTTTGTTTTTTCTTATTGGCGCCCCCAAAGTTCTCGAGAATAGCCTCGTTTATATATTAACTTTATTCATGAGTCTATCTTCAACTACCCGCTAAATAGTTTATCCGACAATGAGTATCCATACGAAATAATAAGATAAGTATATTATAATGAGTCTTATTTTAAAGTATATTTCAATTTGAGTCCAAAGGCATATAAATATTAATTTTTTGAGTTTTATAACTAAATTTACAGTTAGTTTATACATTATAATAATCATTGCCATTTATTCACACTCAAATTATATCTTTTATTTATGCAAAACTCTAATTATCTTCTTTTTTTTTTAATCATCTAGAACTCTAATTATCAATTTATAAGAATTTAAAAATGAAAATTTATAAAATTTATTAATATATTTTGTGGCATGGAAATCCTACGTGGCGTGCCCAATGCACATATTAATAAAATATCATTTGTTCAATAATAATTTACCCGTTGGCATTGAGTATGTTAGAGTTTAGGCATAAGTTGATTTTAATTATCAATTGTTATTTATATAAAGAGGTAATATGACGTGATATAATATGATATAATAATCGAGGAAGAGAGTATGAAACCCTAATTGTTAGAATGAGAAGAGATAAATAGTATATCATTGCCAGTCAAAACTAAGTCATTACTTGACTTGTGAATATATATAATAAAATTTTGCAAACTCTTATATAATAGAGGGAATATGTGTATATTCTTTTTACAAAAATACATATAAAAACATAATATTAACATTGAGATATGCCTTGAATTATCTATAAATCCTATATTAACCTTTGCCCCAATGAGAAGGGCTTTTCCAAAGTTTACGGTATATGCCGCTTAGTAGACCAATTATGTTCTGGGTTCGTTTGGTCTAGGTTAATCAGAAGGGTAATATATAAACTCTATATTAACATTTACCCCCATAATTTGTAATATTGTACTCTCGCTCCTCAAAATACTATAAATTGTTTTCCCTTTGCTTGTGGAAATAACTCACACATTGTTATATCTTTGTGTTTTACTTCTCTACTTCTTTGTCATAAAAATTAATGAAAAATATTATGACATATCTTATTTTCATATTCACATAATCACATGACATTTATTAATCTTTATCTTTTTCGATACTTGATCTTTTTAAATACTTATTACCCACCAAATAGGTTATCCAGTAATGAGTACCCTCTACATAATAATAATAATAATAAGATAAGTATGTCAAAATGGATCTTATTTTATAGTTTATTTCAATCTGAGTCCAAAGGTATAAAAATTTTAATTTTTTGAGTTGTATAACTAAAGTTGTGATTAATTTATAGTTTGTTAAGACTCAAATTTTATCTTTTATTTATGCAAAAGTCTAATTATCTTTTTAAAACTCAATCTTTATCTTTTACTATTATCCAAAAGTGTAATTATCTTTTTAAAACTCAATCTTTATCGTTTACTATTATCCAAAAGTGTAATTATCTTTTTAAAACTCAAACTTTATCTTATGTGAACTCGCCGAGATTCTTTTATATATATATTGATTGATTGATTTTTGTTAGTAGTTTAATAAAAATATTATAGGTGATGAAGAAAGTGTTTTTGGTGTCTTCTCTAATTCTACGGGTCTTTGTGTTGCAAACCACAATCTTTTTTGGCGTCTGACGATCATTGAACCCAGGCACTCTATTTTCTCCCAACACTTTTTCCTTCTTTCGATATTCATCGTTCAAATCTTAATTCTTCCATTCTTAAGTTGCTTGTTTGTAGGTTACTGTTGATGTAGAAAACTAGTAGTGTTGATTCACAGTGGTAAAAAAATATTCGGCTTTTGTTTGTTGAGTACATGAAAGTAGTTGTTATCTCTCTTTAAGTTTGCTCAAAGGCAGGATTATGCCATTAAGTTACACTCGGTGGCATTTAACTCTACAACTTCACCCACAAGTGAAGTGAAATTAACCCTTGTACAGTATTAATTTAATAACAATAAAAAATAAAGAACTTGAGGATATTTAATGCATGTGCAATATTATTTGGTATTACTGCTCCAAGTTCCTCATTTTAGCAAGTGAATTATATAGTTAATGTTTGTCTTTCATGCATTACACATTTACACTCACTCTGTATCATACTTAATTGTAACAGTGTAACTTTTAGTTTGTCTTTTACACAAATTACATACCCATAGTTTTTGACAAATGTATGTTAGTATGTAACATGTCTTTGGATTTGTTCTAATGTGTATATATAAATATATTAAACTACCAACTTTTTTTATAATTTACCTTCACTGATGTTTGTTTCATTGTTTGTGGTTGAAGTTGCGCATCAACAAATTTAAATAAAAGTCAAATTATCGCAGTTTTTCTAGACTGATTACATGCAAATAATAATCTATTTCTGAATTTTTCTTTTGATGTAGATTTACTACAAGATCAGTATGACAATCAAATCGGATTTCGTGAATGGAGAAGAAGATAGGATAAGTTGTGTTCCTGATGACATTCTTTGCCATATTTTGTCCCTAGTTCCTTCAGTTGAGGCTGTGAGAGCTGGAATTTTGTCTACTAGATGGAGGAACCTTTGGGCTTCAGTTGATAATCTAGAATTAGATGCTGGTTTCCTATCAAGAATTCATAGCAAAGACAAGGAAAAACAAACAAAAATAGAGAAAAGCTTCTCAAATTATGTGATGAAGATGATAAACAAAACCAGCAATCGTGCATATATATCAACTCTATCTGTCTCAGCCAGAAAGGTACAAGTGACCTCGCCATTAATGCTAGATGCTGTTAAGGGAGAAGTGAGGGACCTTAAACTCCACTTTCATGCAGGTCTAATGGACTTGGTATTACCTAGTAGGCTTTTCATATCGAAATCATTAGTAGTATTGAAATTGGATACTGATTACCTTAGTGTTGTTGATTCAGTTTCGCTTCCTAATCTTAAGACCTTTCATCTTAGTGCTTTGAGATGTTCTACTGATTTGTATTTGGAGGTTTTCTTATCTGGTTGCCCTGCTATTGAGGACCTAGTTATCAAAAGACGGGCACGAGGGCAGAAATCTAATACAACTCTTTGGTGGAGTGAGTATTGGGTTGAGCAGGAGAACACCATGAGGCTAGATATTTCCTTCCCTGTATTGAAGAGATTCGAATCGGACTTTCCTGCTCGGGATGTATGTGGATCACAATTTAGTAAGCCTTCTTACGAACTCGTGTTCAATGCTCCAAAGCTTGAGTACCTTTGTCTAAGAGATTACCGGACTAGATTCTTTTCAGTTATTGATTTAGGATCTTTGGTTGAAGCCTATGTTGATTGCAAGCCAGCATTATTCATGAATCGTACTGATTGTTGCATTCAAATACTCGGACTCTTAAACGGGATCACAACAGTCAAGTCTCTGTCATTATCTAGCCATACTATCGAGGTAAGAAATTTTACCTTCCTCCTATACAGTGGGTCTCTTGTTTAATCACTGGATATATTTTGAATGGAGATCTGTAATATCAACTTGCAATGGTGTGTTCTCTTCACCTTAAAACAACTAATCTGAGGGTTCATTTCAATTAGGTGTAAACATAAGGTAAAGTCGGGGCTCATTCAGGTGAATAGAATGCACCCTGAATCTCTGTGTTTTAAGTGTTTCGTTAACTTGGGTTTTTCTTTTACCCCCTTAGTAAATTTCCTGTTCAAGACCATGCTGATGCTAATATGCTTCTATTGCAGGCGCTGAATGATGTCCGGAATATGGATCTACCTACCTTCAATCACTTGAAGAAATTAGAATTCGGTGTCTCTGGTGGTTTTTGTTACGAATTCCTGGCAAAGTTCCTCTGTTTTACACCTGAACTTGAGTACCTTACTCTTATACACAAGGTTGGTTTATTGATTAAGCTCTAACTTCTTTCTTCTGCGGCTCTATGATCTCCTTTCTTTATTTGTTTCATGATTTATTTAAGGTAAAGAGAACGAACGTAAGTTTACCATAACTTCTTCAAGTAGATCCATCAAATCCAGTTTAAGTCCAGTTTTGCAGGCTCATCCGTTAAGTGCCCTTAGTGTGGTAAATCAATGACGAATGAAATCTCTACTAATAGTCCTAATAATAGAAGAGTCGCCTATTATTGTGTAAGTTACCTTAAGAACCCATTTCTAAACAAACATCCAACAAATCAAAACTGAAACTAAGGAGTCTAATACAAATAACTTGAGAAATGACTTGTTATTCTGTATTACTCTATTATTTTGTTGGTCAACAATTTCAAGTTATGAGTATCATGCTTGCAAGTTTGCAATCTTCTGTTTATGGCATGCAGGAACAAGGTAAATTCCGTAGATATTACTGTTGGACGCCACCTGAACATGTCCCAGACTGTCTGCTATACCGTCTTAAGGAGATTACAATCGAGGGACTTCACGAGTACCATGAGGTTGAACTTATCGAGTATTTGTTGCAACATTCACAAGTGTTAAACAAGTTGACAGTTAAACTTAAACGCGGGGATGTCAATGAAAAACAGGCACACACTTTCATTGAGGAAGTATCAAGGGTTCACAGGAGCTCCTTGGCTAGTGAAATCACCGTGCTTTCATAAATGTTTAAGTACAATTTGCTTCACATACAATTCTCAATCTTTCATCTTCTTTTCGGCTTTATATTTGTTTTCCTGAACATACAATGAATGACCTTCGACCAGCATGATGGTGGGTTTGAGACTTTGAGCTAGCTGTATAGCTCAACATTTCAGATGACAATCTTTGATTGGGATTGTTTTGTATTATGATTTTTTTTATAGAAGGGATAAACTTAAACTTTCCATCATCACTTACATATAATTCCCAGTTTAACGCGCCATAGATGATTTTACATATCATAGAAGATGTATAGAATGTGAATGTAATATTTTGATGTAGTTTACATGCATATATAAATGGTGCCGTGGGGATAATCTCTTTCCCTTGGAGTTACTTGTGATCATGACTATAGTTAAGGGTGACTATATCCATAAGACTTTTTCTCATATTTCAGACTCTGCTACATCAGCTTTCCACTAATTTTATCTGCTCTTTAATATTTCAGACACATAAGACTCATTCCAGTTTTCATCTTTATCCCTCGGACAGCATTTCACACTCTTTCACAAAAATATTGACACTTGGCAGCACATCATTGGTCATATTATTAAAGTGAGTCTTAAAGTAAGTCTTGGATTTCTAAGACTCACCTTAAGACTCCCCAAGTCTTGATGGGAGTTTATTGGTAGTCTTAGACTCTCCAAAGTATTATCTTAAGACTCACCTTTTAGACTACCTATAAACTCACCCTTGAAGTTTTTAGATACGGCAAAGTGCTTATAGTTTACGTTCGTCCTTACCTTAGATGGGCCAACATGCTATGAAGTATATTAGCCAATGAATGACCCTAATTGGGAGTCTTAAGATAACACTTTGTAGAGTCTTATCAAAGACTCCCAATAAACATACTTTAAGACTTGGGGAGTCGTAAGGGTAGTCTTAAAAATCTAAGACCCACCTTAAGACTCACCTTATAAAAGAAAACCAATAGTGTGTTGCAACGTGTCAATATAACATGATCAAATTTTGTTGGGGAGTCTGAAAGGCAGTTTGAGGGATAAAGATCAAAACTGGAATGAGTCTTATGTGAGTCTGAAATATTAAAGAGTAGATAAAGTTAGTGGAAATCTGATGTGACAGAGTCTGAAATATGGAAGGAAGTCTTATGGATAAACTTAGGGGTTGAAAAAGAATTGAAATAAGCGATTCATTTATTACTTGTTTGGTTTAAATAGTGGAGATATCTATAACTCCCTCTGTTTTTTTAATATGTACATTTTTCCATTTTGGGTATTTTTTATTTGGTACACTTTTACCTTTTCCCATAAATGGAAGGTTGGCCCACCTAATCATTACACTTCTCTCTTACTTTTTCTTTCCTTCTCTCTACCTTTTTCACTTTTCCTAGCTTTTACTATCCTTTTATCTTACTTTTCCACTTTTTCCTTGGTCCTTGCAAAAGCAAATGTACATACTACCTCCGTTTTTTTAGTTGCAATGGTTTCCGAAAACGGAATTTTCCCAAAAGTTGCAATGTTTCTTTTTCTTTCCTTATTTAGTTAAAAAAACCATATAAAATTACTATATTACCCTTACTAAATATAATTAACATTACTTAATCTTACTTCATTCAACCTAATTACCCCCCACTAAATTAACCTAACCTAACCCCTCCCACCCCCATCCCCACCCCCACCCCCACCCCCACCCCCACCATTTCTCTACCATCTTCACCTCTCCTCCCCTTCTCTCAACCTTCATCTCCCCTTCTCTCAACCTTCAACTGTAAAAACCACTGGCATCACCACTAATCACCGGCAAGGCCGGACTTAACACCACCCATCAAGGCCGAAAACACCACCACCACCTCTGAAATCGTCTGAAAACACCAGCCCTAAGGCCGAAAACACCACCACCACCTCTGAAATTGTCCGAAAACACCAGCCCCAATGTCGCAAACGACCGAAAACACCACCTTCAAGCCCAGAATCGGCCGAAAACACCACACAAAGAACGAAAATGGCCAGATCTGTGGTGGTGTGCGATTTCGGGGGTGGTGTGGTGGTGGTTGTGGATTTGTGGTGTTATGGTGTGCGATTTGTGGTGTGGTGGTGTGCGAATTCGGGGGTGTGGTGGTGTGCAATTTGTGGTGTTGTGTTGTAGTGGTGGTTTATGGTGGTGGTTTGGTGTTGTGGTGGTGGTTTGTGGTTGTGTGGTGGTGTGCGATTTTGGAGGGGGGTGCTGTTTGTGGTTTTGTGGTGGTGGTGTGGTGGTGGTCTGTGGTGGTGCGCTGCTGTGCGTTTTTGGGGAGGGGGTGCTGTTTGTGGTGGTGTGGTGGTGGTGTGGTGGTTTGTGGTGGCAGTGAAGGTGGTGGGTGATGTATTCTTCATAGTTAATTACATAGCATTGGTCCCACTCCCCCTTAATTATATACCCTAATACCTACTTAAAATTTTTGCATTGGTTTCCGTTTTTTTAGAAACCTTGCAACTAAATAAAAACAGAGGTAGTATTAAACGGAGGGAGTACTTTTATTTGAAGGTGACCTGAATCTCAAAACATTGCCAGTCTTCCACCATCGACAACAATTCTATTATCCTTTACAGTCGATATTTCTTTTCTATTGTTGAACCAAACACTCAATAAAAGTAAAGATCATTATTACTTGAGGGTGATAAGAAATCTCAAAACATTGTCAGTCTTCCACCAATAGCATCAACTTTACAATTTTTTTTATACACGCGGGTGCACTGTACACCCTCTCACATTCTCGATTCCTATTTCTCATGTGCAGAGCACGTGACAAGGAAAACTGTGAGAGGGTGCACCGTACACCCGGATATACGGTGAATGCTCTCCATCAACTCTATTATCTTTTCCATTCAATATTTCTTTTCTACTCTTAACCCAAACACTCAATAAAATTAAAGATCATTATTACTATTATCTCCTCTAGTTGACTTCATTCTCTTTCCATTTCTTCACGGTTGCACATATTCAAGAGAATCCCTAAGAAAGACAAGAAGGAAAGCTAAAAAACTTATTTCAAAGGTTCCACAAGAGCTGAATTCCAGATTCTCGAACTCAAAGAGAATCCATTTTCTGGTGTCCATATAATTTTTTATTTCATGACTTAAATGAAACAAACTCTTAATGCAAAAAATGATCTTTTTTTTACTCATTTGGAATGTTCTCATGAGAAAATGAGTGAGTATTGCTTTCTCAGAGGATACTACATTTAGGGATTAAGGTTCATCAGTTGGTAGAGTTGCGATGCTGAGTCTTTGAAGAGGGGGCATCGATTTTCTTAAAAAAAAAGAAAGAAATCTAATACGAGATTCAAACAAGTTTGTGCTTTGAAAAACAAATGTCATTGTATAGGTCAACGATCAATCAACATAACTTACGCATTGCACATTATTGCACAATATCATTTATTCTATACATAGTTTCCTTTTGCTAGAAGAGCGCTTGTCTCTTCAAAGTTGTTTTTAGATATGCATTATTGTGATCGAGTTTTTAATCTATTTACTCACTTCCAATTGAGTATTTGTTAGGATTGGAATTCCCGTGTTATTCATATCTATATGATTGAGTCTTTGAAGTTTCAAAATAACGTAACAAATAAGTGCTTCAAATCTTTCTATTTAGCTCGGGTTTGTCCAAAAAGAGTTGAGGTTTTTCGAATTGTTTGTTGACACAAAGTCAAGAAAAACCAAGAAATTAAAAACCAATCTAAGTTATTCAATAAATCTCTTATCCAATTCAATATGGATCAATTCATTCATAAAAAGGCAAGTGCATATTATTCACCAATTCATTCATAAATGTGAAGATGAGATGAAATTTAACTAGTGCCAAATTGGATACCTTCAATAATATCAAATACCATGTTCAAAGTAGAGGCGTGGACGAATAGTTTTATATTTGTAATTTATAATGGTGTTCAAAACTTGATAGTAGAGTTTATAATTCATTCATAAATTGCTTTATAGCCTCCGAAATTGACAACATTTTGGAGAGAATATCCATGCAGAACAAGAAGAGGTAGGGGGACAAGGGGTCTCCCTGCCTTAGTCCATATTAGGGTTCCCAATTTCACCGAAATTTGTCTATTAACCAACACTTGAAAGGAGATCGTAGAAATACATTGACTAATGAGCTGAGTCCAATGTGTAGGGAATCCATAAGCCGTCAGAATATCAAGTTATTCAAAGAATCTCTTATCCAATTCAATGTGTTTAATGAATAGATTCATTCATAAAAAGGCAAGTGCATGTTTGTCACTAATTCATCCATAAAGGTAAAGACGAGATGAAGTTCAACTAGTGCCAAATTAGGTACCTTCAGTAATACCAAATTACCACGTTCAAACGCTACAAAATCCTCGCCACTTATACCAATTCATTTATGAAAAGACCAAGAAATCCATTTAAATCCACAATTAGACTCCATCTATTAGACACCAAATCCTCATCTTAAACATAAATTAAACATATGTTCTCTTCAAATAAAAGCAGTTGAACTAAAAATAATTAAACGGACGAGAATAGATAAATGTGACCAAGAGTAGTACTAGTATGTTAAGTTAAGTTAACCTTTGTACGTGTGAGATTTGGAAAAGAATATGCCAAGTAAAGATTGGACAAAACATCATCCTTCTTCATAAAACCTCGTCTACAAGAAATCCCCTCATAAACGCAACGAACCAAAACCATATTATTTATACTTACCTTCTCCATTTGGCGCCTTCCCCCAATCCCCAAATTCAAAGAATTCCTTATCTTTCTCTGCAACAACAATGGCGGAAGAGAGATCAGAAATCGCGTTCTTCGATTTAGAAACAACAGTACCAATTAGAGCAGGTCAAGGTTTCACAATTCTCGAATTCGGAGCTATTTTAGTTTGCCCTAGAAAGCTCGTTGAGCTCCATAGCTACTCCACTCTTGTTCGTCCTGATGATCTTTCTCTCATTTCCTCTAAATCTGAACGTTGCAATGGTATTTCTCGTGAGGCTGTTTCATCTGCACCTCCTTTCTCTCTCATCGCCGATAAAATCTTCGACCTTCTCCATGGTTTGTTCTTTTTTCTCTTTTCTATCTATTTCAGTGCGTTTTTTTTTTTTTTGATTGTGATTGTGATTGTGTGAATTTTGGTTGATTTAGGGAGGATTTGGGCGGGGCATAACATATTGAGGTTTGATTGTCCACGGATTAGAGAAGCTTTTGCGCAAATTGGTCGATCACCACCGGAGCCGAAAGGTGTAATTGATTCTCTTGCTTTGCTTACTGAGAGATTCGGCCGCCGAGCTGGTAATATGAAGGTAATTTATATCCTAGTCTTTTCATTTCAAGCTTAAATTTCAACTTTTTGTTCTGGTTCTGTGGTTATTGATTAGTGTTTCAGCATGGTTGGAGTTTGGATAATGGCAATGTTTAGCTCTCCGTTTAATTGAATGTAACTGATGTTAAGTGCTTGTTTGGTTAACCTTCGAATACATGGGAAATTAGAATTCCTAAGAAGTAAATATATGTGTTGTTGTTTGGTTGATAAAAACATGGAATTTCCTAGGAAGTTCTATTTCATACAAAATGAAGGAAATAACTTACCTAGTCCCCTTTAGGTAAGTGGAAATTCCGATGGAAATTGAATTTCCCATGTTCAACAAACAAAAAATGTACTTCCTAGGAAATAAAATTTCACGGGCATTGCAAAGTCATGGGAAATTATACTTCCCAACTTCAACCAATAGAGCCCTAAGTTTTTATAGAATCCTATAAGATGTCTGTTTCATATGGATTTAATGTGAAAAGAATGGCGCCTCCATAGCCCCATGATATTTCACATGTGTGTGTTCGATATTGAAAGTTAAGAGAAAAGTTGATCTATTTATAAGGTTGAGAGTTACTCAACCTATCAACCATTGGTTTTGGGTTAGAACCTCCATTGCCTTTGTAAATGGACGCTCATATATATCAAAGTTTTACTCCTTGATGATGAGTGACTTGATGGCGTTTAAGTATTTCATGACAAGAAACATACACTCCCCATACAGAAAAAGGCGAAATTTTGCGTTTTTGAACACTCCTTTTATCTTTCTCCTCAAATTTTGATGGCCTATAAAGCAAAGGCTAATAGAGGTAGTAACAGGCCTCGCAAAGCAGTAATGGGTCTCTTAAGTAACAAGAGTAGAAGACATGCTTGTTTTTCTATTAAGTGGTTGCAGAACTTGCAATTGATGGCTTGGCATTGTAGTTTTTGTTTTTGTAACTTCTTTCTTAAAGGAGATGATCTATGCACTTGATATGATAAACACTCGAGATCATAGTTTGATATCTTGATAACTATGCTTTTCAGATGGCCACTCTTGCCACTTATTTTGGATTGGGTCAGCAAACACATAGGTAATACGCCAATTTCTTATATCAATCGCATTTATGTCTTCTCGACTTTAATACCAAATGTTTTTTGTTTCCTTCTTTCTCAAGACTGGTGAATGAGCAAGTTTTGCAATCAATTTAAGTACTTCGAATATTTGTTGCTGGGTTAGTGCATTAGCTTTGGTCATTAAACATTTGAATCTAAACATCTCAAAGTTTTCAAGAGGGATTTCTCTAATCACTGTTAGAACACATAAGAAATGTAAAATGGAGTTTAGGTAGTTTCATTGCATGAGGTTTTTGTCCAATTTTTTTGGTTTCAGCGCCTGCTTAAACTTCTTATTTGTTTAATTCTTTTTCAATGATTTCAGGAGCTTGGATGATGTGCGCATGAATCTTGAAGTCCTCAAGTATTGTGCAACTGTCCTCTTGTTGGTAATTTATCTTCGTTTTCATTCTTTATACTATGTTGTATTGCTGCTTTGACACTTTGTTTCGATAGCAATGATGGGAAAGAATAGGAGAAGGCAGGAGAGGGAAAGGAAAGAAAGGAAGGGGATGGGGAGGGGAGGGGAGGGGAGAGTGAGCTTGCATTGTCTTTCTACATCTTTCCAACATTGAAAGGATTTGGTTTATTAAGAGGGGAAGAAAAATGTATCTTTAGAATTACCTTTGAAAATAAGAAAATGTGTCTCTCCCGGTTAATTCCAAAACCCCCATCCAAACAAACTAAGTTTTTATCTTGTGTGCCATCATAAGTTTGCTACATCATTTAATCAGCCTTTGGGAAAGGGGTCTTGATTTCATCCATCTTGACTTTTAAAGTTGAGGAGTTGGTGTTAGATTAGCTACCAAACAACTGCGAGCGACCGAGTGACATAAGTAGGATAGGAGGACTATTACGAAGCACACGCTTTTCTTTTGGGCGTGTACGTGTGAGTGTTGCTGTCTACCTCTGATTTTGATAAACAAATTTATGCTTTCTAGGGGTTTCAATCTGCTGGAATTCAGTCCATGACCTATGCAAATTTATTAGTTTTCTGATCTATATCTAAAGCTGAAAAGATTGCCAACTCTTTTGATGGCAATTACAACACTTTCTTTGCTTGTTATTTTTTTCTATCCTCTATCCATGTAATTAGTTGTCATATATATCAACTACATATATTGTGCAAACGTAAATGTGAAGAATGTTTAGGAGCTCAGGGTTTTTTTTTCAAAAAATTAATCAATTTGTGAGGGAAATTAGCGGCCACTGTCTGTATCTGAGGGGGAGAGGGGGGGGGTGTGTGTGTGTGTGTTATGTTGGTCTGTATTTGAGGTTGCCACTGTCTTCATAACAAATTGTGTCATCGAGAATCTTTGTTATTTCTGTGTGCAGGAGTCGAGTCTACCAGACATCCTTGCAAGTGACAGTATGGTATCTCCAACTGCTACTGCTAGGAGAACTCGTAGTGGGGGCAGAGTTTTGCCAGTGGAAATGAGCTATACTCCCAACTCAGATCCCAGGCCTGAAGGCCATTCAAGTCAAACTTTGGGGGAGCAGATTCTCAATTCGCTTGAGCCTATGAGACCTGAAACAGAAGTTTTTAATATGAGTAGGCTTACTGAGGAAATAATGAATGATGCCGTTCAAGAAGATGCTGCTGCGGAGGAAAGGCCTATAGCTGAACCTTCATTGGCAATCTCTGAGGGCTGCAGCAGTTTGTCTGCCTTTTTGACTCCTGATCAAGTTTCTATTCCTTCAATCAGTGCATCCCTGGTTCCTTTCTATCGTGGGAGTCGTAGGGTCCAGATACTGCATAATGATGTTGTACTGAAGCTTCTTTATACCCATCTGAAAGTACGATTTGGAATTAGTACAAAGTTTGTAGATCAAGCAGGCCGCCCTAGGTTAAGCTTTGTGGTTGATGCTCCTCCAAGTTTATGTCAAGTCCTGGATGCATGTGATAAACATGCACAGAGCTTGTTTTTGGAGTCTGGTAGCACATCTGATTGGAGACCCATGGTAACCAGAAAGGATGGATACTGGAACTTCCCTACTATACGGCTGCAGTAAGTTTATGTTTCTATCTTTTATCTGATTTTATTACCTTTTTACCTAATAATTGGTATTCTTTGGCAAATCTTGTATATATATTTTCAAGCTTAAATATTGCACTCACTATGTGGGAGCATATACTACCTCCTTTGATTTTGTTAAATTTACAATAATGTAGAAAAACAAACAATCTTTCATGACACCAGATACTCATTTATTTACAGTAAATTGTTGTAAAAACCTGGAATAAGTATTTACTTAAAACCCTTTTTGGTGGGGTCACTGCTGGCGTCTCCTTGTGTCGTTTTGCAAACAGAGGAACATCATGATCCTTGCAAGTTTGAAATTATGGGATTTTCACAGCTCTTTCAAGTAATACAATTTCAATGTGGTTCAAAAGGTACTGTTTTGTATCTATAATCCTGCTATTAAGGGGGATTATTATTTAACTACAGAAACTTAGGATCTTTTCTTTTATGTAGCATACCATAATTTTTTCTAAATTTTGTTTGTGCTTGGTATTTTGCAGCATACCTACTGTTGTAACTGGGGATATTGCAAAATATGGCACTGAAATACTCCAGAAAGAGGCTGCTTCAGGGGCTGAGCAAAAGCTGGTTTTCAGTCAATTTGATGCTGCAGAACTCAATAGTTTATTCATTGCTGGGACTTTTGTTGATGCATTCTTCTCCTTGGATCCATATGATTACCAGCAGAATGCAGGAATCCGGTTAGTCGCTGACAAGCTAATTATCCATTCTAAGTAACTGATCTTCAACACTTTCACACGTTGAATGCAAGGGATACATCCCTTTTCAAACCTGTAAATAACATGGAACGCAGGAGTGGACTACTGGACTATGCAGATGAAGCTAGAATCTGATTTAAGTAGTTTGGATGATGTAGGAGTTATTGATTGTAGTTAATGATTCATTTGTTTCATTTGCTAACCATTCGCAAAATCTTGTTACAATTAAATCATTCAGTAATTATACATTGTTGATGTTGCCATGATGGCCTATACTCTTCTGTAATTACTTTTATTTTTCTGATTAGCATTTACTGTATTTGTCTTTGCTTACATTGAAGTGATAGCCATTGGATAAGATTCTACGCAATGTAATATTATTTGGAGCAGACAAACTCGCTCATCATAAGAAAGAACTTCATTAGCTGCTGGTTTTTGCATTGTTTATTTTAATGGCGGTGGACTGGTGGTTGCCTTCTCACTGCACGCATGATGGCCTTATACAAACCTCTTTTAACCCCAATTTTCTACTCGTCACAATATGACAATTTACACGATAGGTAGAACAACTCATCTAAACAAGGATATTACCATTTTTATTGCTATTTTTCATGTTCATTGAAGTTGAAATAATGTCCATTCCGTGTCTCGTGTTCATTAAAGTTAAATTAATGTCTATATTGTGTCCCGTGTTCATTGAAGTTGGATTAATTCCATTAGTAAATAGAGGGGGTTTGTGGTCATAGAGTGAAGATTAAAACGAAAGGTCAGTAAAATCTATCTCTCAGTGAGTGAGAGGCTTAGTTAGAGAGTTATAATTTCCCTTCAATAGGTGCACTGGTGAAGCCAAACCCAAGTTTAGACAAATTTGGCTTAATGAGCAAAATTTTAGAGATGTGTTTGGTGAGTTTGGAGAATTTAGCATTGGTGGACAACAAATTTGCAGAAAATAACAGTCTTATTCCCAAGTTTTTCTGTGATTGACTTCAAAATTTGCAGACAATAACAAATTATTCCCTAATTCGTTAATTCGTTTGAGGTCAAACTCCAAATCTGAAAGAAGAAACCAAGCAGGAAAAAGTTAAAACTTGGCTGAGCCCGAATTGAATTAAAAATATTATTTACTTTCCACGATGTTATTAGGCAAAGCAAGTAGTACTAGTGACACTGTGATTCCTTTAGGAAGTTAAGGTTCAAGTTCAGATAGTATAATCAGTTTTATCACTAAACCATCATCAAGAATTTTCATAATAAGGGAGAAAACAATACAAAAAGAAGCATATGTCATTCTCTAATTTAGGAGCTAATTAAGACTAAGGTGATATGTCCCCTCTCTGCAGTGAATTGATCTAATGCCCATTCTATATACTGAAACTCCCAAAAGTTTGGAAAATAAGAGAAAAATAAATATACATGATTCAATCAGTAAGGTAGTAACTAGTAAGGGAAAAGGATAAACTTGTGCAAGGCCTAACTATTTAATCAAAGTATGTGGATTAGGGAAACTTTCCACCCAAAAAAATGCCTCGCTATTTTTGGGAGTTTTTGATCAACAATATGAGTTTTGTTGGGTACTTAAGAAATAAGAAAAATTGATTTTAGTTGTCTAAACTATGGAAGAATTGTTTTATAAAAGGTTCCAACTATCAATTATCTAGCATAGTCCCAACTTTAGAGTAGTAAGACAAACAAAAAGAATCGGAGGGACTAGAGTCGATAAAGTCAAGCATGTTGACAACTTTGTAACTTGATACTTGCGTATGAATATATGATTGATAAAATTAAATAAATATATGGATTACATAAAGTTACTTAAGATTTTCATATCCAATTATATGAAGCTACATAATTTTAATTCATATGATTTTAAGTAATCTATATGATTTTACTTAATAGCAAGTATCTATAGGAATTACTTAAAGAATGGGGTATACATGTTAGAATTTGTTTTCAATTATCTTGTTGACTTCTTGAAACTTATTGAATTTGTTAGAAACTCGATTTTTTTTCTAAAACAAGTCATTATATATAGAATAGAACATAATCCGGGCGATCTCCATCCTTTTCAAGTAAAGGTAATCTTACTATTCATCCATAATACCTAAATTCTTTTTTTAGCCATTGAAAAAACTTCCGGAAATAAAAAATGATTACATCAATTTCTAAAACTCTTATCTCAAGATTATTATTGGCCTAATATTCTACTTTCCAAATTTGTTTGATTTTGCAGTATGATATATTTGGACATTTCAATAACGATGAAGTCATATAATTGCGACATGTGGCATCTTGCTTAATTCTCTTATTGCACGCCGCTTGTATGTGTGGCATGTGACCATTTTCATTTATGAACTTTCGTGTGACCCTTAAGTGAATGAGAATTTGACATTTAAGATTTTTATTTTGTTTTATTAATATAGTTATGAGTTGGTTTATTATAAGACGATCTTAGGTTAAGCCTTAACCTCAGACCAGCCCAAGCCTTAGAGAAGCTCATGACGCGCGCCACACACTAAGAAGCCCAGCCAAGTTGCTTTTTTTTAAAACTTTTCGACCCAAAACCTTAACTTTTTCCGTTTTTAACTTTTTGCCCCAAAGCCTTAACTTTTGCATAAAAATGCATAACTAATATCATATGTGGAATCCATATTAACAAATATGATAAAATTGTTAACTTTTAAACTTAAAAACTTAACTTTTGAACCTAAAACCTTGAACTTTTAAATATTGACATAAGAAAATTTGTTTAAAAGTCTTACATTAAGCTTAATGTAAGACTAGTCCAATAAGCCCAATAGAAATTTTTTCAAGCCAACCTTCTTCCCACCACCCCCGCCATTAGCACTATTAGTTATGGATTTTTATGCAAAAGTTAAGGTTTTAGGTTGAAAAGTTTTTTAAAAAAACGCAAAAGTTAAGGTTTCAAGTCGAAAAGTTAAAAAGTTAATTTGTCTGGGCTCCTTAGCATTGACACGCGTAATTAGGCTTTTAATTGGCTTATTGGGCTGGTCTTACATTAAGCTTAATTTAAGACCGTCTTTTACAAGACTTTGCCTATAGTTATATACTCCTTCGTCCCAATTTAAGAGCCCCACTTTTTGGTCAAAATGGGGCACTTAAATTGAGACAGAGGGAGTAGATAGATAGATTAATTTCACAAGAAGTTGTGTGAAGTCACGACATAGATAAGAGGAGCAAATACAGGGCACAAACTTACAATTACAATAAACTTATTTGAACAAATTCGTGGAGTGTTTTAACAGTGCCCTAAAGATAGCTCATAGAAACGGTTTATTGCTAATACTGTACCATATTTAAGTCTAACTACATCCTTTACGTGCAAATTGCTCCTAAATTCTTCTTCCATAAACATAATGTTGATGGTTTACAAAAGGAAGTGTATTGCTAATATGGTACCGTGTTTAAGAACCTAACCGCTTCCTGTACATGCAAATTGCTCCTAAACAATTTTGAGTCAAGCATATAACTAGGACTAAACTAAACTGTTGTCAAAGTTTTAGTTAAAGACCTAAACTGTGAGAACACAGATGGAGTCCTGTACGTACAGTTTCAAAGGTTAAGATAATTTAAGACAAGTTCACATAAGCAAAAATAAGTTGAAAAGTGTGGACCTTTACCCACCAACTTCTATTCACCACCTTCAAGTAGATCGCGGGGAGGAACCCGTGGGTGGCATTGGCCCTTACAAAGTTAGCACAATGAAAATATGTCCTACCTAGGATAGATACTTTACATCCTGCATCATTGAAATATCTATTTATCAGCTAAGGAGTACATTCACAGAATTAGTTACTAGTTTAGTACTACACTACTACTTACTAGACTCCAAACTTGCCCAACTTGCTATGTGTTAGCTTCTTGGAGTAGATTTTTCGAGGTACCTTGATATGATTTTGCTTCGCCAACTCTTTGACTTCAATGACATGAATTGGTTAAAGAGTCCTAAAAAACTAGTATTACATCCTCTATAAATTAGACATACTCATCCTAGCCTTAAAACCCAACAAAAATCACCAAGCATATATACACATACTTTTTATCTCTTACTATAGTTCAAAAAAAATGGTGGGTATCAAATTTCGCTCACCTCTTCTTTTGCTAGTTCTAACGACCTCACTTTTCATAGCCTTGCCCTCGAAAACCGACGCTGGAGGAATCGCGATTTACTGGGCCAAGATGAGAGTGAGGGAACACTAACAGCTACATGTAGAAGTGGGTTATATGAGTATGTAAACATAGCATTTCTCTCCACATTTGGGAGTGGCCAAACTCCACAAGTCAACTTGGCTGGCCATTGTGACCCTGCCTCTGGTGGGTGCAATAGAGTGAGCATTGGCGTCCGAAATTGTCAAAGCTTGGGGATTAAGGTCATGATCTCCATTGGCGGCGGTGCAGGAAGCTACTCCCTCACGTCGTCTGATGAAGCTAGAGGCGTCGCTGATTACTTGTGGGATAATTTCCTTGGTGGGCAATCCAATTCTCGACCATTAGGTATGCTGCATGAAATAGTATTATGCATGGTTATGAAGATATTATGTATGCAAAAAAAAAGTTTACTTAAAAATATTTATTGTGTTGGATTTAAGGCTTGAAAAGCCCCTTTAGGGTTTTTTTTTCCCAAATGTCTCATATTGAGTTTTCCCTTGTAAGCTGAAGTTGACTTATTTAATTTATCTGAACTTATCTCTTAACTTGTTGGTACTTTTCTTGTTGACTTCTTGAAACTTATTGGATTTGTTAAAAACTCGAATCTTTTTTTCTTCTAAAATAAGTCAATATATATAGAATATAACATAATCCGGGCAAGCTCCATCCTTTTCAAGTCAAGGTAATCTTGTTATTCATCCATTAAAAAGAACTAGTATTTTTTCCCAGGTGATGCAGTACTAGATGGCGTAGATTTTGACATCGAGGCTGGAACACCCCACTACCAAGCCCTAGCTAGAAGACTCACGGAGCGTGGCCAGCAATCAGGGAAGAAAGTATACCTAAGTGCAGCACCTTAGTGCCCTTTTCCAGACCGATGGCTAAATGGCGCCCTAAATACAGGGCTATTCGACTACGTTTGGATTCAGTTTTACAACAACCCCCAATGTGAATTCGATGCTGCCAATCCTGATAAGTTCAGAAATTCATGGAATACATGGACCTCTAACATACCAGCTAAGAAGTTCTTCGTTGGGTTGCCTGCTTCAAGAGCTGCTGCTGGGAATGGGTTTGTACCTTCACAAACACTAATAAATCAAGTACTTCCTTTTGTTAAGGGATCTGGTGACAAATATGGAGGAGTTATGCTATGGAATAGAGCTGAAGATGTCAAAACTGGGTATAGTTCTCGCATCAGGGGTAGTGTCTGATTTAATTATCCTACTTCTACCAAATATATATATATATATATATATATATATATATATAGTTTTACGTATTGCCAATAATTTTCACTGTTTCCTTGTGTCTAATAATATGGTTAATAATGTATCAGTTTCTGAGAAGCTGAAAATCAGAAAATGTATCAAGGTAATGCCTGATTGGCTTATGTGGTACTAGTGCCTAATAATATGTCTTGCTGTTATGCTGTACATGCCCCTATTTATGTAATGAACCATGTGCAATAAAATTGCAGCTCTAAATCCATGCTCAATTTGACTTTTCATTGCATGCTGTGATGTATCGTAGTGTGTTGGCAAAGTAATAACACAAGACGTGTAGCGAAAGTAAATGAATAACTTTCTCACTTGTTGTCAAATGGTCTGGGCAATCATAGCCAAACTCAACCAAATAAAGCAAGTATGAACAACCCGCAAACTATTAAATAAAGTGTCGGAGTTAAGGTTTGTAAAACCTCTTTGGGTTTTTCCCAAAGATCTCACATCATCTATGGAAGGGAGGTTTGATACCACTTGTAACAGCCCGGAATTTTAACACAATTGATTTGCTAAGATGCAGCGGAAAACAAAATTTAGAAACCCAAAACGTTACCATCACGTCATCCAAATAGAGTACGTGGAATTCAAGATATAATCTAAAACCGAACTTTAAAACAATAATACTTGTAAAAATGTTATTCTTAAAAACAATGTTATTATAAGAGGGAAGAAAAAAAATAAATATAAAATTTTGCAGAAATTTCGGCAGAGTTTCGTTGTAAAATGAGCAACAAGGTCATCAACCACAAACCTGAATCAATAAAATAAATAACCAGCTTGTGTTCATAACAAGCGCCATAAAAATATGTCTCTTGAGTCATCTCATGATGCTCAAGCACAAGTTAAAACCAACTTCACAAAAACTAGATAAATCACGGTAACAACTGAGATAGTAGTGTCCAAGTTCCAAAGTTATATTACAATTACCAACACAGATATCTTAGACTTGATATACATAATTGGAACAAAAACACAATGTACAAAAGTAGCTGCACATGAGTTGATTCGATACTTGAAAACACATAGCTTGAACTTAAGAACCTGCACCAATTATCCTCTGCTCCCCACCGGGAACAGGTTCAAAGAACAATATCAGCACGAAAACGCTGAGTACTACACATACGCTCATGTAAACTCATTTTTAGGTGGGAGTTGATTAAGAAAGATAGCTTTCTTATTCATACTTTCAACACAACAATATAAGTACAAAACCATAATATAATTGTCCTTTGTTTATTAACTCCATTCCTCTACTTGTTTATTGAGTTGGTTACATGGTGGGCTTTTGTGGTTGATAGTCAAGGTTGGGCTTGGGCTTGCTACCACACATGCGTGCACCTGAGTTTTGGGAAGAGTTGAGCTGAAGCTTATCTTTATGGACCCGAGCCCAACTATGTGTAACGGTAACTTGTTACATTGAAACATTTTTGAACGTTACAATGTTAATGGTCATATTGTCGTCCTTGATTTCCTCCTTCTGTTTTATTGCTTTCCTTATTTGGCCTGATTCTCTTGCTATAAAAATCAGTCCACTACTGCCATTGTTCAGTATCCGAAATACTCTTCTCTTCTTCTTCTCTTCTCTTCTCAAAATACTAGGTACATGCTTTGTCTCCAAAGCCTTTCTCTGTTAGTGGTGACTTAGAAAGGTTGTTGTGGTAACCTTGGAGAGCTTTCCGGCCAGTTGGGATTACCACCACAGTCGAGCCGTAATTGCTTTCAAGTCAGTGGTCTTCTACCGCGACACAGCCTTGAATCCGTTCTTTATTCCGCCATTGCAACCAGTCAGTTTCGAACATAAAGCACAATGATTTACGTGGTAAAACCAAATGAGGGGAAACCTCCACCGAAACCGTAGGTCGGCACCAAGCCCTTCCACTAATCAACAATAAATAAGTGGGTACATCAATGTCTTCCCTAGATAATACTAGAGGTGCTACACACATCAAGAAGCAATCTTGGAATAATTAAACTCCATAAATATCACTCAAAAGTGCTAAAATAACAATTATGGAGAAGTTAGGGATGAATACAGAATACCAACTCCGGGAGCACAAAATGTTAATTCAATTGTATGATATGAAGATTTGTATGGCAGGAGCACCGTGTCAAATTTTGGTGACAATTTGGACCACATTTGACCTTCAGTTGGAGTAAGATTTAGCTCATGTGGAGAAAACCGAGCAAAATTCATGCCTGAATTCTTCTGTTTTGTGCGTGTAAATCTGATGTGTTGTTGCTGTCCAAAAAATTCCAGCAGCTTCTTTCATACTCCCCCCGTTCAGATAAGTTATTACACTTCTTGTTTTCATGCATGCCAATGCAAAATTTTGAGTGTTAATATCTCTAATTGTATTAGTAAAAATTATAAAAAATAGATATTAATTAAATACATATTAAGACAAATCCAACAAGATCTCGCATGACTATATTTTTCCTTATATATAAGTCACAAATGACGGTCAACGCGAACTTTATAAATAGTGTTTACTATGCAAATGTAACATTCTTTGTGAAACGGAGATTAGAAGTTTTTCTTTTGCTTGCTAAAAGCCTAAGTCATCAATATGGGCCTAAGAGAAATTAAACCCACATTACATAAAACATAATGAGCCCTTATATAATTAGACTTTTTTGTCAGAAACAACCTTTATAATCACTTTTTTGCGAAAAACAACCTTTTAAATTTTAGTCTTTTCAATTCAAACTAAATTTCAACTTTTTGTTCTGGTTCTGTGGTTATTGATTAGTGTTTAAGCATGTTTGGAGTTTGGCTAATGGCAATGTTTAGCTCTCCGTTTAATTGAATGTAACTGATGTTAAGAGCTTGTTTGGTTAACCTTCAAATACATGAGAAATTAGAATTCATAGGATGTAAATATGTGTTGTTGTTTGGTTGGCAAAAACATGAAAAATGGAGGAAATAACTTACCTAGGCCCCTAGGTAAGTGGAAATTCCGATAAGAAATTGAATTTCCTAGGTTCAACAAACAAAAAAAGTAATTCCCACGAAATAAAATTTCACGGACGTTGTAAATTCATGGGAAATTATACTTCCCAACTTCAACCAAAAGAGCCTTAAGTTTTTATAGAATACTATAAGATGTCTGTTTCATATGGATTTAATGTGAAAAGAATGGCGCCTCCATAGCCCCATGATATTTCACATGTGAGTGTCCTGTAGAGTTTATATGAATGCTTTATTCATTAATGAGCAACGTAATGCTGTTAAATAGTATACATCCTATAAGATAACTATGAAGCCCTAAAGTATAGCTAAGAGTATCTACTGCTATCTTAGTAGTTACAAAGAATCAGGGAGGTTAGACTTAGGATAACTACAGCACAATTTACAATAATTAAATTATAGTAGAAGATAAATACAAGCTACAAGCTGGAGCATATTATTAGGCAGCAGCTAAGCGTGGACTTCGTCCACTCTAACATGTCCCCGCAAGACGGACGGCCGACGGGAAAGTCCGATCTTGGACAATAGCATTTGAAGACGAGGCCTCGGAAGGGGCTTGGTAAGAGCATCGGCAAGTTGATCATCTTGCGCCACACTTGTGACACGAAGTATACCACCTTGGACTTTTTCCCTAATGAAATGATAGTCAACGCCTAGATGTTTCATCCGTGAGTGAAAAACGGGATTGGCACTTAATTTTGTGGCGCCTACATTATCGCAGTAGATGGCTGGAGTACGTAGTTGTGAAATGCCAAGCTCGTGAAGAAGGTTAAGCAATGAGACAAGCTCAGCTGCCGTTTGAGCAACCGATCGATATTCGGCTTCTGTGGAGGAGCGAGCCACTGAGCGTTGTTTCTTGGAGCTCCATGAAATGGGGTTGCGACCCATGTATACAATGTAAGCCCCTGTTGAGATGAAGTCATCACGATCTCCAGCCCAGTCAGCATCGGAATAGGCGTGGAGGTGCATAGGAGAGTCACGATACATAGTTAGACCATGGTCAAGGGTACCATTTAGATATCGGAGGAGGCGTTTGAGTGCTTGCCAGTGGGTTATTGTGGGACGATGCATAAACTGAGCCAAGCGGTTGACGGCAAAGGCAATATCCGGGCGCGTGAGACCCAAGTATTGAAGACTACCAACAAGAGTACGGTAGTTTGTGGGGTTATCATATGCACTGCCAGAATTCAGAGTTAGGTGGTTGTGAGCCTCCATAGGTGTGCTAACTGGCTTTGCGTCGAGCATAGAGGCACGTTCTAGAAGATCAAGGATATATTTCCTTTGGCACAAGAACAGTCCCTGTGGAGTGGGTTGGACTTCAACGCCAAGAAAATAGTTAAGCAGACCAAGATCTTTCAATGAGAACCTTTGTGCAAGGTGAGTGATGAACGATGAGACCGTAGCGGCATGCGGACCTGTGACAATAATATCATCTACGTAAACCAAGACATAAATAGGGTGTGTTGTACCTTTGGTGAAGAAGAGCGATGTGTCCGAGACCGCATTAGAGAAACCGACAGTCATGAGGTAAGTACGGAGCTCGGTGTACCAAGCACGGGGTGCTTGTTTGAGCCCGTAGATGGCCTTTTTGAGGCGACAAACATGAGTGGGATGTTTGGTATCTTTGAAACCCGGTGGTTGAAGCATGAAAACGTCATCGGTGAGGGTTCCTTGAAGAAACGCATCATTAATGTCAAGTTGGCGTAGCAACCAACCTTGAGTCACCGCTAAGCTAAGCATGAGGCGTACGGTGGATAATTTAATAACCGGGCTAAAAGTTTCCTTATAGTCGATGCCAGGGCGTTGGTGAAAGCCTTTGGCAACGAGTCTCGCTTTGTGTTTGTCAATGGATCCGTCGGGTTTATATTTGGTGCGAAAGACCCATTTGCAACCAACTAAGTTTTGGGATGGAGTACGCGGCACGAGTTCCCATGTGTTGTTTGCCGTGAGGGCATTATATTGAGTTTTCATAGCGTGGAGCCAAGTGGGGTCAGTTAGGGCAGCTTTTGTGGAGGTGGGTTCGGTGGGTTGAAGTTGGGCCGTGAGGTTCATCTTGGTTAGGGGTTTGAAGATACCGTTGGAGGCCCTAGTTTGGTGGGGGTGAGGTGAGGGTGTTGAGATGGGAAGAGGTGGACATGGTGTATGGTTGGAGGGGCGGAAGCAGGAGTGTGTGAAAGGGGGGCTACGTGGGCAGAGGAGGGTGGGGAGGAGGGAGATGTAAGTATAGGGGCTGCAATGGCGGTGTGTGCTTGGGGCGGATTGTCATTGTGACGAGATGGACGTGGTGGTAGGCGAATGGAGGGGTGGAGGTCTTTGAAGTTAGGGCAATAAGCAAGAGTATGGCCTTGGATGTTGCACCATTGGCAACGACCTTTGAACGGATTGCGGGGATTTTGGTTAGGAGTAGGGGTAGGGTTGTGAGAATTGGAGGAGGAGTGATGTTTAGGGCGATAGGTTGAGGAGGAGGGACGGCTATAGGTCGGGTTGGCGGTAGCGGGAAAGGCGCTTGAGAGTGTGGTGGAGGAGGTCAAATTTTCAAGTTCCTTATGAAGAAGTTTTTCATGGAGTTCGTCAAAGGAAATAGGTGTGTCACGAGCTTGAATGCCCTCAATGATAGATTGAAAACTAGAGTCTAGGCCGGCTAGGATTTGGTCAGTAATATCCTCTTGGTCTAGAGTGGCACCTAAGGAGGCAAGTTCATCAATGGTGGTTCTAATTTGAAGCATATAGTCAGCAATTTTAGTAGGGCCTTTAGTGATGTGTTTTAGTTTGTATTTGAGTTGTTTAATATGACCACGAGAAGGGAGGCCGTAAGTCTTGGTAAGGATGTCCCACACGTCTTTCGAGGTGATGGCACGGGTGATTAGAGGACCAAGAGAGGGGGATAACGTACCTGCAAGCGCACCAAATAGTAATTTGTCTTGACGAATCCAAGTGACGTGAGCGGGGTTGAGCGTTACTTGGCCATCAAGGGTGATTTTGGCGGGAGGGCAGGTACTAGAACCATCAATGAAATATGGAGATCGTAGCCGACGAGAAGCGCGTCAACTTGAGTTTTCCAGATTAAGTAATTAGAGGAGGTGAGTTTTTGGACGGAGAGAACATTAACCATGACGAGGGGCTTAGAGGGGTCGGTGTTGTTGGGAATGGTGTGGGTGTCAAAGGCCATGGTGGCTGCCAAGAGAAAAAAAAAATTTGAGAAGAGAGAGACTAGGCTCTGGATACCATGTAGAGTTTATATGAATGCTTTATTCATTAATGAGCAACGTAATGCTGTTAAATAGTATACATCCTATAAGATAACTATGAAGCCCTAAAGTATAGCTAAGAGTATCTACTGCTATCTTAGTAGTTACAAAGAATCAGGGAGGTTAGACTTAGGATAACTACAGCACAATTTACAATAATTAAATTATAGTAGAAGATATATACAAGCTACAAGCTGGAGCATATTATTAGGCAGCAAAAAAAGTAATTCCCACGAAATAAAATTTCACGGACGTTGTAAATTCATGGGAAATTATACTTCCCAACTTCAACCAAAAGAGCCCTAAGTTTTTATAGAATCCTATAAGATGTCTGTTTCATATGGATTTAATGTGAAAAGAATGGCGCCTCCATAGCCCCATGATATTTCACATGTGAGTGTCCGGTATTGAGGAGTTGTTTTCTTTATAAGGTTGAGAGTTACTCCACCTATCAACAATTGGTTTTGAGTTGCAATCTCTGTTGCCTTTGTAAATGGACGCTCATATATTTCAAAGTTTTACTCCTTGATGACGAGTGAGTTGATGGTGTTTAAGCATTTCATGACAAGAAACATACACTCCCCATACAAAAAAAGGGTGAAATTTTGCGTTTCTGAACACTGTTTTTATCTTTCTCCTCAAATTTTGATGGCCTATAAAGTGAAGGCTAATAGAGGTAGTAACAGGCTTGGCAAAGGAGTAATGGGTCTCTTAGTACACAATAGTAGTAGAAGACATGGTTGTTTTTCTATTAAGTTGGTTGCAGAACTTGCAATCGGTGATTTGGCATTGTAGTTTTTTGTTTTTATGACTTCTTTCTTAAAGGAGATGATCTATGCACTTGATATGATAAACACTCGAGATTATAGTTTGATATCCTGATAACTATGCTTTTCAGATGGCCACGCTTGCCACTTATTTTGGATTGGGTCAGCAAACACATAGGTAATACGCCAATTTTTTATATCAATCGCATTTATATCTTCTCGACTGTAATACCAAATGTTTTTTCTTTCCTTCTTTCTCAAGACTGGTGAATGAGCAAGTTTGCAATCAGTTTAAGTACTCAGATTTTTTGTTGCTGGGTTAGTGCATTAGCTTTGGTCATTGAACATTTGAATCTAAACATCTCAACGTTTTCAAGTGGAATTTCTCTATTCACTGTTAGAACACATAAGAAATGTAAAATCGAGAATAGGTAGTTTTCATTGCATTAGGTTTTTGTCGAATTTTTTTTGTTTCAGCACCTGCTTAAACTTCTTATTTGTTTAATTCTTTTTCAATGATTTCAGGAGCTTGGATGATGTGCGCATGAATCTTGAAGTCCTCAAGTATTGTGCAACTGTCCTCTTGTTGGTAATTTATCTTCGTTTTCATTCTTTATACTATGTTGTATTGCTGCTTTGACACTTTGTCTCGATAGCAATGATGGGAAATAATAGGAAAAGGTAGGAGAAGGAAAGGAAAGGAAAGGAAAGGAAAGAAAGGAAGTGGAGGGGAGGGGAGAGTGAGCTTACATTGTCTTTCCACATCTTTCCAACATTGGAAGGATTTGGTTTATTAAGAGGGGAAGAAAAATGTATCTTTACAATTACCTTTAAAAATAAGAAAATGAGTCTCTCCCGGTTCATTCCAAAACCCCCCCATCCAAACAAACTAAGTTTTAATCTTGTGCCCCATCATAAGTTTGCTACATCATTTAATCAGCCTTTGGGAAAAGGGTCTTGATTTTCATCCATCTTGACTTTTAAAGTTGAGGAGTTGGTGTTAGGTTAGCCATCAACCAACTGTATTTGAGGTTGCCACTGTCTTTATAACAAATTTTGTCATCGAGAGTCTTTGTTATTTCTGTGTGCAGGAGTCGAGTCTACCAGACATCCTTGCAAGTGACAGTATGGTATCTCCAACTGCTACTGCTAGGAGAACTCGTAGTGGGGGGAGAGTTTTGCCAGTGGAAATGAGCTATACTCCCAACTCAGATCCCAGGCCTGAAAGCCATTTTGGGGGAGCAGATCCTCAATTCGGTTGAGCCTATGAGACCTGAAACAGAAATTTTTAATATGAGTAGGCTTACTGAGGAAATAATGAATGATGCTGTTCAAGAAGATGCTGCTGCTGAGGAAAGGCCTGTAGCTGAGCCTTCATTGGCAATCTCTGAGGGCTGCAGCAGTTTGTCCGCCTTTTTGACTCCTGATCAAGTTTCTATTCCTTCAATCACTGCATCTTTGGTTCCTTTCTATCGTGGGAGTCGTAGCGTCCAGATACTGCATAATGATGCTGTACTGAAGCTCCATTATACCCATCTGAAAGTACGATTTGGAATTAGCACAAAGTTTGTAGATCAAGCAGGCCGCCCTAGGTTAAGCTTTGTGGTAGATGCTCCTCCAAGTTTATGTCAAGTCCTGGATGCATGTGATAAACATGCACAGAGCTTGTTTTTGGAGTCTGGTAGCACATCTGATTGGAGACCCATGGTAACCAGAAAGGATGGATACTGGAACTTCCCTACTATACGGCTGCAGTAAGTTTATGTTTCTATCTTTTATCTGATTTTATTACCTTATTACCTAATAATTAGTATTCTTTGGCAAATCTTGTATGTATTTTCAAGCTTAAATATTGCAATCAGTATGTGGGAGCATATACTACCTCCTTTGATTTTGTTAAATTTACAATAATGAAGTAGAAAAACAAAACAGTCTTTCATGACATCAGATACTCATTTATTTACTTAAAACCCTTTTTGGTTGGGTCACTATTGGCGTCTCCTTGTCTCGTTTGCAAACTGAGGAACATCATGAGCCTTGCAAGTTTGAAATTATGGGATTTTCACAGCTCTTTCATCAGTTCATGTAATACAATTTCAATGTGGTTCAAAAAGTACTGTTTTGTATCTATAATCCTGCTATTAAGGGGGATTTTATTGAATTGCGGAAACTTAGGATCTTTCCTTTTATGTAGCTTACCATTATTTTTCTAAATTTAGTTTGTGCTTGTTCTTCTTTATTTTGCAGCATACCTACTGTTGTAACTGGGGATACTGCAAAATATGGCACTGAGATACTCCAGAAAGAGGCTGCTTCAGGGGCTGAGCAAAAGCTGGTTTTCAGTAAATTTGATGCTGCAGAACTCGATAGTTTATTCATTCCCGGGACTTTTGTTGATGCATTCTTCTCCTTGGATCCATATGATTACCAGCAGAATGCAGGAATCCGGTTAGTCGCTGACAAGCTAATTATCCATTCCAAGTAACTGACCATCAACACTTTCACACGTCGAATGCAAGGGATACATCCTTTTTCAAACCTGTAAATAACATGGAACGCAGGAGTGGCCTATGCAGATCAAGCTAGAATTTGATTTAAGGAGTTGGGATGCTGTAGGAGTTATTGATTGTAGTTAATGATTCATTTTGTTTCATTTGCTAACCATTCGTGAAATCTTGTTATGATTAAGTTATTCGGTAATTTACATTGTTGATGTTGCCATGACGGCCTATACTCTTCTGTAATTACTTCTATTTTTCTGATCAGCATCTACTGTATTTATCTTTGCTTAAATTGAAGTGGTAACCAATTAACCATTGGATAAGCTTCTACGCAATGTTAAATTATTTGGAGCAGACAAATGTTATATTATTTGGTTGCTTTCTCACTGCACGCATGATGGCTTTATACAAACCTCTTTTTAACCCCAATTTAGCTACTCGTCACAATGTGAGAATTTACACGATAGGTAGAACACTCATCTAAACAAGGGTATTATCATCTTTGTTGCTAATTTTCCATGTTCATTGAAGTTGAGCTAATGTCCATTCCGTATCACGTGTTCATTAAAGTTGAATTTCTGTCTCGTGTTCATTGAAGTTGGATTAATTCCATTAGTAAATAGGGGGGGTGGGGGGGTGTGTGGTTGTGGTCATAGAGTGAAGATTAAAACGAAAGGTCAGTAAAATCTATCTCTCAATGTGAGATGCTTAGTTAGAGTTGTAATTTCCCTTCAATAGGCGTACAGACGGAGCCGAAACCAATTTTAGACAAATATGGCTCAACGAAATTTTAGAGATGGGTTCGGTGAGTTTTGAGAATTTGGGCATTGGCGGACAACAAATTTGCAGAAAATAACAGTGTCTTATTCCCAAGTTCTTTTGTGATTGACTTGAAAATTTGCAGACAATAACAAAGCGTAATTCCCAAATTCGTTTGAGGTCATACTCCAAATCTGAAAGAAGAAACCATGCTGGTCATAGTTAAAACTTGGCTGAGCCCCGATTGAATTAAAAATGTCATTTACTTTCCGTGATGCTTTTAGACAAAGCAACTACTAGTAACACTGTAATTCCTTAGGAAGTTAAGGTACAAGTTCAGATAGTACAATCAGTTTTATACTTTTATCACTAAAACATCATCAGAATTTTCATAAGGGAGAAAACAATACAGAGAAGCATTTGCCATTCTCTAATTTAGGAGCTAATTAAGACCATAAGGTGATATGTCCTTTCTCTGCAGTGAATTGATATAATACCCATTTTATATACTGAAACTCCCAAAAGTTTGGAAAATAAGAGAAAAATAAATATACATGATTCAATCAGTAAGGTAGTAACTAGTAAGGGAAAAGGATAAACTTGTGCAAGGATTAACTATTTATTCAAAGTATGTGGATTAGGGAAACTTTCCACCCAAAAATATGCCTCGGAACCTTTCAGAGTTTCTTACCAACAATACAAGTTTTGTTGGGTACTTAAAGAAATAAGAAAATTTGACTTTAGTGGTCTGAACTATGGACGAATTGTTTTAAAAAGGTTTCAACTATCAATTATCTAGCATAGGTCCCAACTTTAGAGTAGTAAGACAAACAAAAAGAAACTGAAGGATTAGAGTCGATAAAGTCAAGCATGTTGACAACTTTGTAACTTGGTACTTGCGTATGATTGATAAAATTAAATAAATATACGGATTACATAACATTACTTAAGATTTTCATATTCAATTATATGAAGCTACAAAATTTTAATTCATATGATCTTAAGTAATCTATAAGAAAGCAAGTATCTGTAGGAATTACTTAAAGAATGGGGCATACATGTTGGAAGTAAATACCTAAATTCTTTTTTTAACCATTGAAAAAAATTTCCTGAAATAAAAACTAATTACATTAATTTCTAAAACACTCAAGATTATTATTGACCCTAATTTTTACTTTCAAATTTTTTTTGCAGTGTGATATATTTGGATTTCATTCCAAAAAAGATGAAGTCATATAATTGCGACATGTGGCATTTTGCTTCTCTTATTGCATGTTGTATTACGTGTGACACGTGAACATTTTCAATTATAAACTGCCGTGTGATCCTTAAGTCAATGAGAATTTGACATTTAAGATTTGTATTTTGTTTTATTAATATAGGTATATAGATAGATTAATTGTTCACAAGAAGTTGTGTGAAGTCACGACATAGATAAGAGGAGCAAATACCGGTCGCAAACTTACAATTACAATATACTTATTTGAACAAACTCGTGGAGTGTTTTGACACTGCTCTAAATTAAAGAGAGCTTATAGAAAGGTTTATTGCTAATACCGTACCATATTTAAGTCTAACTACATCCTGTATGTGCAAATTACTCCTAAATTCTTCTTCCATAAATATAATAATGTGGATGGTGTTACGTCATGAAATTTATGTAGCTACTGGTGCAGGTTAAAAATCATTACAGCTATGAACTCCCAGCTTGAGACCTCCAGCTAAGGAAATCCAGCTTGAGAACTGTCAGCTTAGAAGGATCAGCTAGTGCTACCCAGCTATAAGAACACAACTCTGTTTGGAATAAGTTACGAATCAAGATATCTAAGCCTGAAGATCCACGGAGGAGTAAAAGCCATAATTACGGGAAGACAATAAAGAGCAAGGATCATGCTCAGCAGCATTAATGGCGGATATAAATGGAGATTTGAGAGCTGTTTCAAGACGTGGCTGGTTCAAACGGATACATTCCTCTCTGCTATATATAGTTGAAATGATTGTATAGACACACAAGTTCATACGCACTTAGCATTTACATATAAAAGTACAAGCATTGTTCTATAAGCTTACGAATTACTTAGTTACAAAGGCACTAGGGCTGTAATCAAAAGTATAGTGGATTGGTGGACTCAAAGCAACCCGCGGTTTTTCCCTTATTCCACGGGTTTCCGCGTCACCACCTTTGGTGTCTTGCCTCTGTCTTTATTTTGCTTTCTTTGTTCATCCTAGCTGTGCTCAGCAGCTTCCAGCAACCTGGCAGTATCCTAGCTGTAGTTCCCAGCTTAGTTTTGCTTTAGCAGAATTTAGCATAAACAGTTTGGCGCCCACCATGGGGCCTACAACTAGATTTCATATCTAATCTTTCATTATCAATCCCTTCTCAAAAAGAAAAACGGCCAACTTCAAATGGCCGAATTCACTCCTGAGCAAATGAGAGCTGCTCTCGCATCTCTGCAAGAAGCTCACACAGAGTCCAACAAGATCATTTAAAACTTACAAAAAGAACTAGAATCAGTTAAGAGCAACGCCAAGAAGTCTTCACGACGACAAGCTGGTATGACACCTCGAATTTTGGAGTTGAATGACTCAGAAGCTAGTGCTGACGAAGACGCTGAGGACGTACCAGAAGATCCCAACCAGGAGGAGTTGGATCCCACAGCTTCGAAGCTGGCTCTCCTCGAGTCCCAGAATCGAAAAATGATGCGAATGCTAGCAAACAAGCCAGGGGCACCCACACCTGTGGCTGAGGAGACCCCTGATGGCTACACCAAGTCACCATTCGTGGATGAGATAGCTAGAGCCATGATACCAAAGAAGCTGCATCTAGCCCCGTTTGGCAAGCTGTACGATGGAACCACAGATCCGTATGATCACGTGAACCAGTACAAGCAGAAGATGTGGACCTTTCCTATCCCCGAAGGCCTCCTTGAAGCTACAATGTGCAAGTCTTTTGGAGCTACCTTAGGTGGACCTGCCTTACAATGGCTCATAACCCTCAGAGCTGGTACTATCCCTAACTTCTCTGTTCTTATTAACAAGTTTTATCAGCAGTTTGCTAGCAGCAGGGTGCTGGAGAAACATATAGGCGACTTGTACCGCATTATACAGAAAACAGGTGAAGCTGTACGCCAGTATCTGGACAGGTTTAACAGGGAAATGATTTCTGTTAAGAACCTAGACATCCCCACAGCTATAGAAGCGTTTCGGAGAGGTTTGATACCTAAATCCCGCTTGTATTATGAACTGACCAGGTATCCTTGTAGTACCTTTGAGGAAGTCAGGGCTAGAGCTATGGCTGAGATCCGCGTAGAAGAAGATGATGCATCCAGGTATGGAGGATAATCTAGCTACGAAAGGAAAACTCAGAGCAACAACAACAACAACAAAAGAAACGATTGGCGTCATCAGCCATACCATAAGCGTGATCAAGCTATCAGTGTAGCTAGAGAAGCTCCCCGCAAGTCTAACAATGCGGATTTCCCTCCTTTATCTTCCTATTGCTTTAAAGTTGATGCAGGAGGCGTGATGAACGCATTGGAGAAGCTAGGCTCAACAGCTAGGTGGCCCAGGAAGACTGACAAACCTGATGGGCGAAAAGACACCTCCCAGTGGTGCAGCTACCATGGAGACCATGGCCACCTAACTGAAGACTGCAAAGCTCTCAGGAAAGAAGTAGCTTGGCTGCTGAAGAAAGGCTACCTGGAACATCTAATGGGGAAGAAGGGTCAGAAAGATGAACCTAGCAAGGATTGCAGCAGCAAACCAGCTGGGCCACCACCTGATCCAACACATGACAAGGTAGTCAACTTTATCTCAGGAGGTTCATAAATTTGTGGACTAACCTATTCTGCAGCTAAGCGGTTCGCTAGGGAAGGTTCCAAATCCGCTCCTATCCAGCACAGGAGCAAGGAGGAGCAAGAGCTGCGCAGCATGACCATCATCTTCGAAGAAGAAGAAGAAGCTGAGGAAGCTGATCATCACGATGGACTAGTTATTTCCCTCACCATCAGCAACTGCTTGATCAAGAGAGTGTTGGTAGACAATGGGAGCTCTGCTAACATCATATTCAAGAATGCCATACAAAGCATGGGACTACGTGACGAGGATATCATCAGGAAGTCGACAGTTCTGTACCGTTTCAATGGAGAACCTGCCGTCACCATTGGTGAAATCACACTGCCAACCTAAGCCAAAGGAGTTAATCTGCAAACCAGGTTTAGTGTCGTTGATTGTCCTTCAGCTTATAATGTTATTATGGGTACACCTTGGATTCACAGGATGAAAGCTGTGCCATCCACCTATCATCAAATCATCAAATTCCCTACCCAATGGGGAGTACAAGAAATCAAGGGGACAGGAAGGTAGCTAGGGATGTTACAACATTTCTCTCAAACCCAAGAAGGAGGACATCTAGCAATTACAGCAGCATCCTGCACCCAGCAAACCCGAAGAACAGGACATTGAAGAGGTGGTGCTGGATCCTGCAAAGCCAGAACAGACGGTACAGGTTGGAGCCTCCCTACCACCAGAGGAAAAAGCCAGAATCATCGAATTCCTAAAGGAACACATCACCTGCTCCGGATGGACACATGAAGACATGGTTGGAATTGACCCTTCTATTTGCACCCACAAGCTGAATGTGGACCCCCACCACAAACCTATCAAACAAAAAAGAAGGAAATTCGCACCTGATTGTAACATCCCGTCCTTTAACAGTAAATAAAATAAAGATAAACTAAAATAAAATGAAATAAACTAATAAATAAAGAGTCAGTGGCAGCGGAAATACCACTGGGACGGAAATGTTATTCTAAAACACGAAATAGAATAATAATCCCAAGTCAAAATAATCCTCAAATAATTAAGGAAATGAGGTCCCATACCCTCATTTCACAAAAACATACTAAAATCCCAAAATAACGCATCAATCCATAAATCCAAACTAGAGCATAATCCAAAAGATAAGAACATTCATGACAAAACTACTTAAGACCCACTAGAAAGGTGGTCTTAATCTTCCTATCATAGTGCTCATCTACAACTACTAGGACCATGTCCTTCCTCACAGGACCATGTCTCACAGCCCCAGTCCAGATAGTAGCGATCCTAAAGTTCCACATCTGCAAAGATATACAACAAAAATCCACAATCAGTGGGGAGTAACTAACAGCTCTCCCAGTCCAATCAGGATTCAATTAACAATTTAAAATATGATGAATAAAGTCAGGCATACACAATAAACATACAAAGCATAAAGAAAACATACAATATGCAAAGTAGGAGACTATAAGACAAGAGCAATATTAATAGTCATCAAAGAAGGATAAGTATAAATGTTTCTATAAATAGATCATCAAAAGAAAGAGACTTCAAAATAGTAAGTGAAATCAATAAAGAAATCGTCAAATAAAATAATATGAGTGAGATGAACGCTAGTGACCCACAGCTCACTTCCTAAGATTATGTCAGATCGCAACCTCCAAAACGGCCTATGGGTTACGTTCCCTACCGTCTGTGTCTAAGAATGGCCAAACTCCCGATGCAGGATAATACGCGCAGTATCTCCTGACCTCTCGGACGACAACATATCCTAAGTTTCTCCAATGTAGGGTAGCACCCTGCTCAGTGCCCCCTCACCTCTCGGAGTGCATGTTCAGTATCCTTGGGATAAAATAATCCCTTAGACTACTCAACTCAAAGTAAAACAATTAAACCAAATAAGTTCTTCAAAACTTACATATTCAACAAACATCAAACATTCTTCAAATATTCTTCAAACCATCAAACACTTCAAATATACTTCAAATACTTCAAATACTTCAAATAATTCAAATACTTCAAATACTTCAAATAATTCAAATACTTCAAATACTTCAAATAATTCAAATACTTCAAATACTTCAAATACTTCAAAAAGAAACAAAATCATAATTCTTCAAATAAATACTTCAAAAATAAATTCTTCAAATAAAGTAATTAAATCAAATCCTCTTCAAAACAAGGTTTAGAAAATATATATTAAAACTCCTTCAAATCACAATTTAAATATAAATCCATCAAAGTCGTTATCTGAGTTTGGGTACGAGGTTGATTATAAATTTAATTATAAATCTTCTCCGTACATAACTCTTGGCGAAATAATGCTAAGGACAGTATTATTCTCCCCCGAGTATTACGACGTCGATAACTCAAATTCATAAAAGTACTAAAGACGGTTTCACAATAACATACAACACCACAATACAAGAATTAAATCATTCAACCATACTTCCAACAATTAATGCAACAAAACTGCAGTAATAAAAATAATAAAATACTACAACAGTGCTGCCAATACCCAACAAGACAAAGCATTAGGCCAAAAAGGAAAAAGGAGGAGCAGCACTGGGTCACGGGCCGCGATCGGGCCTCGCGAGGCGCGACGTTGCTCGCGGGTCGCGAGCGGCTACTGCCCTCTTCTTCGTCCGTTTTTGGTATTTACGAAACCATTTAAATCCACATCAAACATGCTCTCAATTTCTCATGGAAAATTTAAATATAACCATAACATCAAAATAGGCATGCTCGAAATTAATAATTCAAAGAATTAAAGAACAAAATAATTACAAGTCGCATTAGCTCATAAAATTCCAATTATGAACATGCTCAAAACATAAATAATCAAACCATTTAACCCAACTAAAAATTCCAGCAATTAAATACTCAAGATAAACCCTTTAAAAACATCAAGGAACAATCCCAAAAGCATATACATCATACTATAAGAATTAAGGGCATGCTTAGAAGTCAAGAACTACTCAATTAAATTCATTCACTTCACGAAATTAAATTCCAGCAATATTAAAATGAATAAAAAGGCTTAAGAAACAACTAAAAAACATGCTAAATCATAAACCAAGTTATCATAACAATTCTATCATCAATACACTTCAATTAAAACATCAAAATCAATAATTTCATAATTTAAAATAAATTACAGCATAAATAAAATTAAGAAAAATATGAAATAAGCATACTAATTAATGAAATAAATAAAGAGTAACAACCCTAACATGATACTACTCAATACTAACCATTCTAACATCATAAACAACAATTTTAAGTACTCTAAACATGAAATAAAACAATAAAACAAACCTAACATGAATTCTAATAAAATAATAATACTAACATCGTAGATCTAACATTTAAAGCACATCCTAACATGATTCTAACATACTTAAACAATTAATTAAATACTAAAAGTACTAGAAGGGATGTTAGTTACCTCGATCTACCCAAAGAGTAATGAAAACCAAAAAATAAGAGTAAAGAAATGGCCTAGAAAATCGCCACTTGAGAGAAATACCAAGAGAAAATAAAACCCGAACTTGAGTCTTGTATTAATGCTTGAATAAGAATTTTTAGGTCACTAGGAAGTAGGAAATTGTGAAGAACAAGTGGGAAAACCTTTTCCCTTTTTTTTGTAGTAGTAGGCGTGTGATAGGGGGTTTTGGGAGGGTGTTTAATTGCTGTAAATTAGGTTTCGGACAACATAATAAATGAATAGGAGTAAGGATGAATAGTGACCAAAATAAGGAGGAAGAATAAGGGAGAAAGGGTTCTCATTGGTGGAAGAGATTCTACCCAAAAATAAAATAGGCAAGCTATAAAATTCAAACAAAATTCCCCCCTTCCAAGCTCCCTTGGCCGGCCACCCTAAACCACACAACCAAGTGGGTCGGCCCACTTAAACGGTAAATGAAACCTTCAATTAGTTTAGCCCAATCAATAAAATAACAAGGCTCAAACAAAAAAATAAATACTAAGTACCAACACTACGAAAATGTAAATAATAATACTACCTCTATAAAAATATAAAAATTAAAATAATCACAACACATTAATCATAAACATTTAATCACAACAAATAAATATAAACATTCAATACTTAAGAAAATAATAATAAGTTATATATAAATTTAGTTTTCAAACACAACAACACTCAAAATAATTATATATATATATATATATAAATAATATATAAATAATAAAGGATATAAATAAATATAACGTAATAAATAAATAATTAACGTGTGAAATTTCTAGTGAAATTACGGGGTGTTACAATCTCCCCTCCTTAAGAGAAGTTTCCTCCTCGAAACTTGAAATAACAGGAAAAGTACCTGGATCGAATAACTCAGGGTACTTAAGTCTCATAGACTCTTCGGTTTCCCATGTAGCCTCCTCGTACTTCTGACTCCTCCAAAGTACTTTGACTAAAGGGATCACCTTCCTCCTCAAGGCACGGTTCTGACGATCCAAGATACGAACCGGTCATTCCTCAAAGGTCAAATTCGGTTCAAGAGAGACTGACTCAACGGGGATGATGTGTGTAGGATCACTACGATACCTCCTCAACTGAGACACATGGAACACATCATGAACTTTAGACAAATATGGCGGCATAGCCAAACGGTACGCAACCTCCCCAATTCTCTCAAGAATCTCATAGGGACTCACATACTTAGGGCTCAGCTTCCCTCTCTGCCCAAATCTCATCACACCCTTCATCGGGGATACCTTCAGCAAGACATTATCACCAACAGAATACGAAATAGGTTTGCGGCGAAGATCGGCATATGACTTCTGTCTATCCTGAGCAGCTTTCATCTTTGCCTGAATCACCTTAATCTGCTCCACCGTATCCTGAATCAATTCTGGCCCCAAAACCAAAGAATCACTGATGTCGCTCCAACAAGTAGGACTACGACACTTACGACCATAAAGGGCCTCATAGGGAGCCATCGGAATGCTGGCATGGTAGCTATTATTGTAGGAGAACTCTACTAAGCTCAACGATTTAAGCCAAGACTGCTGAAATTCCAGAGTACAAGCACGGAGCATGTCCTCCAAAGTCTAAATAGTCATCTCCGTCTGTCCATCGGTAGCAGCATGAAAAGCGGTACTCAACTTCAACTTGGTACCAAATGCCTCTTGCAAAGCAGCCCAAAAGTGAGACAAAAATCTCGGATCTCGATCAGAGACAATATCCTTCGGAATACCATGCAGACGGACGATCTCATTAGTATAAGCTTCATCCAGTTCTTCCATAGACCAAGTATTCTTCATAGGGATGAAACGAGCTACCTTGGTCAATCTGTCCACAATCACCCATACAGCATTCTTACCACTAGAGGTTCTCGGAAGACCCATTACAAAGTCCATCGAGATAGAGTCAAACTTCCATGCAGATATCGGTAAAGGTTGTAAAAATCCACCCGGCCTTTGATGTTCAATCTTTATCTTCTGACAAACCAAGCACCTAGCCACAAACTCTGCCACTTCCCTCTTCATATTCGGCCACCAAAAGTTGTCCTTAAGGTCCTTATAGAGCTTATCTCCCCCAGGATGAACAGAATAGGGAGTATGATAAGTGTGTAATATTCGATATTTTGACTCCCTTATTTTAGTCATTTGACTGTCTTTCGATATAACTTTTTAGGATTTTTAATACATTTACATATTATAGGTTTTACTTATGCAATATTATAATTATGGGAAAATAAGCTTAATTTTTGGGATTTGTTTTTCTTAACAGGTGATCGGTTATGCCCGTGGACTGCATTAGCAAACATTAGCCAATATATATATTCCAAGTCCACCTTCAACTATTAGGAAGGAGGCTCACGTGAGAAGGCTAAAAAGAAAAGAGAAAAGAAGAAAAGTAAAGAAAGAGTCTGGGTATAGGAGACGTGGAAAACCAAATAAAGGTGAAAAAAAAGAAAGCAAGAAGATAGAACAAGAAGATACAGAGGAAGAGAAAGAGGCGCACAAGATCTAATATTTGCGCCAAATATCTATCTAAATAGCAGTTTTTGGCTAACAGATTGTGAAAAAGATGAAGTTTATCTCAAAATCAACTCTATCTTACCGTGAATTTCGCATCTTTCTCTACCATCGAATTCTTCTTGAATTGGGTATAAATTCCCAATCAACCATCTCATTAAAGATACACAAGCATAGCAGCAAAAATTGAGGGTTGTGAGACTTAGTTGGAGCACAAGAAAGATCCGAAACTAGGAGATTGAGTTGTATTGGAAGGCGAGTGATCGGTATCGACGGCAAAATCAAGCAGCGGCTGTTTGGTCCAGTTTCCTTAATAAGTTCTCCCTTATTACTCATAATTTATCTAGTTTTGTGATTGAACTTGATGTTTATACTTAGATTAATTAAGTTTATAATTAGTTTTATATCTTCTGATTTTGTTTTCATCAATTAGACGCTGAGTTTGATTGTATTTCATTATTGAATTTGGTATTTATTCACTTCATATGTTCATTTGTTTGAATTACAAAAGCTTTAATCTCTATACTTGTAGTAGTGCACGATTACTTGGTTGGAGTGTTTAAGCTATACTAAATCGCTATTAGGCGCGGCGTTTAATAGTTGTTTAGAGTTAATGATTTAACATTGCTAATGTGAGCGGCTCACACCTTAGTTTTGTTAAGCACACCTTAGTTTTGTTAAGTGTATGAATTGATCTAATAAAACAAGTTTATTGGGGTTGGTTATATTTTAGCAAGATTCTGGGTTTCTAGTGAGCAAAATATCGAATAGACCGCGGCGGTAATTCGACAACCTAAATACTAATTTGAATAGTGAAGGAGACTAGATGAAAGGGAATAAGAAGCTAAGTTGTATTTTATTATTCAATGATCGAACCGAAATTATGTTGGCTAGCTTGTCGTCACTTGTAAATAGTAGACTAGTAGTTATTTTATTTAAATTATATTAATTTCAAAATCCTTATTTAAACCCCCCTAAATCAAGTAAATATATGTTTATAGTTATCTTTATTCTTCTATGTTAATAGTCGTCTAACTAGTCAAACTTTGGTTTTTAGTGAATTAGTTAGTCTCTCCGTGGGATCGACCCTACTTATCCTTTACAATGTTTATATTTTTGAGGTTAAGATAGGTATTATAAATTATTAATTTGTATACGCAAACGACACGTATCAAAGTACAATGAGCTTCTTCGAGGATCTTCTTCTTAACACTCGGATCATTAGGCACACACCAACGACCCATGAACTTCATATCACCTTCGGCACCTATCTCAAAACTTTCAGCACGTCCCTTTGCCTTAGCAGCACGAATCTTTTCTAGCGTCGGATCCTCCTTTTGCTTACTCCTCAATTCTAGGAACAAGTCAGGTTCAACACTCAAGGAACAAAGGGTAGCAACAGACCCTTGAGGTACCACCTCAATCTCGAGCTTTCGGAACTCCTCACACAAATCCTTAGGCAAGATTCTAGCAGCACTAAGAGAGTGTTTAGTCTTCCGACTAAGAGCGTCAGCAAGCACATTAGCTTTTCGGTCGTGATAATCGAGCTTCAGATCATAGTCTTTGATCAACTCCAACCACCTTCTTTGCCTTAAATTCAACTCACGTTGAGTGAAGATGTACTTTAGACTCTAGTGATCGGTAAATACCTTGCACGGAACCCCATATAAATAGTGTCGCCAAATTTTAAGAGCAAACACTACAGCAGCCAACTCAAGATCATGAGTAGGGTAGTTCCTCTCGTGCACTTTCAGTTGTCTCGAAGCGTAAGCCACAACCTTCCCTTGTTGCATAAGAACACAACCCAAACCATGCTTGGATGCATCACTGAATACTTCAAACTCAACCCTCTCAGTAGGCAAAGTCAGAACTGGAGCAGTAGTGAGGCGTTTCTTTAACTCCTGAAAAGCTTCTTCACACTCAGCTGCCCACACAAACTTGCTTTCTTTCCTCATCAGCTTGGTCAACGGCTGTGCTATCTTGGAGAAATCTTGGACAAATCTCCTATAGTAACCAGCAAGACCTAGGAAACTCCGGATCTCAGACACATTCTTCGGACTTTCCCACTCTATGACAGCCTTGATCTTAGAAGGATCTACCATAACACCATCCTTATTGATCACATGGCCTAGAAAAGATACTTCCTTCAACCAGAATTCACACTTGGAGAACTTCGCAAACCATTTCTGTTTCCTCAGAATGTCGAGGATTATCCTCAAGTGCTTCTCATGCTCCTCCTCATTCTTAGAGTAAACGAGGATATCATCGATGAACACTACAACACACATGTCCAAGTACTCATGAAAAGAACGGTTCATTTGATCCATGAACACAGCAGGCGCATTTGTGAGTCCAAAAGGCATGACGATGAACTCATAGTGCCCATATCTTGTTCGGAAAGCAGTCTTAGGGATGTCTTCTTTCTTTACCAGGAATATGATGGTAACCTGATCTCAAGTCAATCTTAGAAAAGACTCCAGCACCCTTTAACTGATCAAACAAATCCTCTATTCGGGGCAACGGATACTTATTCTTGATCTTCACTTTATTAAGCTCACGGTAATCAATACACAAGCGCATACTCCCATCTTTCTTCTTGACAAACAGAACAGGAGCACCCCATGGAGATACACTTGGCCTTATGAAGCCCTTGTCAATCAACTCTTGCAACTGAGCCTTCAGCTCTTGTAGTTCGGACGGCGCCATTCTATACGGAGCCTTCGATAACGGAGCAGTATCAGGCATAAGGTCGATGCCAAACTCGACATCTCTCTCTGGAGGGATACCAGGCAACTCCTCAGGAAATACATCCGGATACTCACGGACTACAAGGATATCCTCCATTTTCACTTCTTGGGATAGATCTTTAACCATGCATAGGAACACTTGTTCCCCTTTCTGACGAAGCTTTTGCATTTTCATGGCAGATACGATCTTTATCCCCTTCTTCAGAACAACTCCCCTGTAAGAGACACGCTTACCGCAAGGACTACGAAGCGTCACCTTCTGATCACGGCAATGAATCTGAGCATGGTACTTAGATAACCAATCCATACCTAGGATGACATCGAACTCGGACATGGAAAACTCCTTAAGATCAACAGGAAGATTAGTACCCATGAGAGAAATAGGTACGTCACGATACTCGACATGGCAAGGATAGCTTTCGCCGGAAGGAAGAGAAATGAGAGTTCGTAAAGGAGAAATCGAAGATAGGTTAGCCTTCTGAATAAAAGAAGTCGACACAAACGACACTGTAGCACCAGAATCAAATAACACACAAGCAGGTATAGAATTAATAAGAAAAGTACCAGTAATAACATCAGGGTGAGCATCGGCATCGAACTGAGTCATGTAGTAAACTCGATTCTTAGGCGGAACAGTAGAACCGGAAGGACCAGCAGAAGGATTAGCTCTCGGATTCTTAGGACACTCGAAAGTCTTGTGACCTTCCTCTCTACAGTAGTAGCATACAACCTTAGAACCATCACAGTTCTTCCCCGGATGAAACGGTTTCTCATACCTCCTGCATTTAGTAGGATCATAGCTCGGTCTAGCACCAGAATTCTGAAATCCACCTCGAGCATTGGGTTCGAACCTTGGCTTCTTTGCAGGAACCGGAGCATAGGAAGTAGCATGATTTCTCACAGCAGCAGTCTTAGAAGCTTCCTCCTCTTTGATCGAGGCATGGATGCTAAGTGCTAACTCATAAGCTTCCTGAAACGAAGCAGCTCCCGAGCACAATACATGGGTCCTCACTCTCGGATCCATCTTCTTGATGTACCTCTTTACCCTTTCTGCCTCAGTAGGTACAATAGAAGTAGCAAATGTTGCCAACTCAGTGAAACGGTCAGTATACTCCTGGATACCCAAATTTCCCTTAGTCAAGGATAAGAATTCCTCCTGTTTCTGCCAGCGGAGTTCATCGAGATAGAACCTCTCTTTCAACTGAGCAGAGAACTTAGACCACTCAAGACCAGAGCAAGTATCTCTGATTGTGCTCCACCAATTATCGGCTTCCTTCTTCAGATAATAGGAACCGATAGCTACCCTTTCAGCAGCAGGGCAATTAGTAGCAGTGAATAGCTTTTCCATCTCCCGTAACCAGTTTTCCAGAACCACAGGGTCAGCAGTACCCTCGTAAGTCGGCGGCCTATGACGATAAAAAAGATCGAAAGCTGACTGTCCAGAAGAGGAACCAGAAGACTTGGTCGCCAAGGAAATGAAAGCACCCTCAAGCGCTCGGCGGCGACGGCGTGCAGCCTCCTTTCGGACACAACGGTTATGATGTCGCGAATGCATTCTACAAAACAAAATATCAAGTTTAGATAATAAGGCATACGTTAGTAACTCAAGTGCAGAAAGATAAAATAGATAAGTCAAAATGGTTCCCAAGGCTTTCTTCCTACCCAAGTAACTCTCACTAAGTACTTTACTTGAAACCTAAGACACTAGTAATCTTAGTTACAATGACTACACATCTCTCATGAAACATGTAACAACTCAATGGGAGTTTTTGGAACGTTTGGCTCTGATACCAACTGTAACATCCCGTCTTTTAACAGTAAATAAAATAAAGATAAACTAAAATGAAATGAAATAAACTAATAAATAAAGAGTCAGTGGCAGCGGAAATACCACTGGGACGGAAATGTTATTCTAAAACACGAAATAGAATAATAATCCCAAGTCAAAATAATCCTCAAATAATTAAGGAAATGAGGTCTCATACCCTCATTCCACAAAAACATACTAAAATCCCAAAATAACGCATCAATCCATAAATCCAAACTAGAGCATAATCCAAAAGATAAGAACATCCATGACAAAACTACTTAAGACCCACTAGAAAGGTGGTCTTAATCTTCCTATCATAGTGTCATCTACAACTAATAGGACCATGTCCTTCCTCACAGGACCATGTCTCACAGCCCAGTCCAGACAGTAGCGATCCTAAAGTTCCACATCTGCAAAGATATACAACAAAAATCCACAATCAGTGGGGAGTAACTAACAGCTCTCCCAGTCCAATCAGGATTCAATTAACAATTTAAAATATGAAGAATAAAGTCAGGCATACAAAATAAACATACAAAGCATAAAGAAAACATACAATATGCAAAGTAGGAGACTATAAGACAAGAGCAATATTAATAGTCATCAAAGAAGGATAAGTATAAATGTTTCTATAAATAGATCATCAAAAGAAAGAGACTTCAAAATAGTAAGTGAAATCAATAAAGAAATCGTAAAATAAAATAATATGAGTGAGATGAAGGCTAGTGACCCGCAGCCTACTTCCTAAGATTATGTCAGATCGCAACCTCCAAAACGGCCTATGGGTTACGTTCCCTACCGTCTGTGTCTAAGAATGGCCAAACTCCCGATGCAGGATAATACGCGCAGTATCTCCTGACCTCTCGGACGACAACATATCCTAAGTTTCTCCAATGTAGGGTAGCACCCTGCTCAGTTCCCCCTCACCTCTCGGAGTGCATGTTCAGTATCCTTGGGATAAAATAATCCCTTAGACTACACAACTCAAAGTAAAACAATTAAAGCAAATAAGTTCTTCAAAACTTAAATATTCAACAAAATCAAACATTCTTCAAATATTCATCAAACCATCAAACACTTCAAATATACTTCAAATACTTCAAATAATTCAAATACTTCAAATACTTCAAATAGAAACAAAATCATAATTCTTCAAATAAATACTTCAAAAATAAATTCTTCAAATAAAGTAATTAAATCAAATCCTCTTCAAAACAAGGTTTAGAAAATATATATTAAAAATCCTTCAAATCACAATTTAAATATAAATCCATCAAAGTCGTTATCTGAGTTTGGGTACGAGGTTGATTATAAATTTAATTATAAATCTTCTCCGTACATAACTCTTGGCGAAATAATGCTAAGGACAGTATTATTCTCCCCCGAGCATTACGACGTCGATAACTCAAATTCATAAAAGTACTAAAGACGGTTTCACAATAACATACAACACCACAATACAAGAATTAAATCATTCAACCATACTTCCAACAATTAATGCAACAAAACTGCAGTAATAAAAATAATAAAATACTACAACAGTGCTGCCAATACCCAACATGACAAAGCAGTAGGCCAAAAAGGAAAAAGGAGGAGCAGCACTGGGTCGCAGGCCGCGACCCAGCTCGCGGGCCGCGATCGGGCCTCGCGGGTCGCGAGCGGCTACTGCCCTCTTCTTCGTCCGTTTTTGGTATTTACGAAATCATTTAAATCCACATCAAACATGCTCTCAATTTCTCATGGAAAATTTAAATATAACCATAACATCAAAATAGGCATGCTCGAAATTAATACTTCAAAGAATTAAAGAACAAAATAATTACAAGTCGCATTAGCTCATAAAATTCCAATTATGAACATGCTCAAAACATAAATAATCAAACCATTTAACCCAACTAAAAATTCCAGCAATTAAATACTCAAGATAAACCCTTTAAAAACATCAAGGAACAATCCCAAAAGCATATACATCATACTATAAGAATTAAGGGCATGCTTAGAAGTCAAGAACTACTCAATTAAATTCATTCACTTCACGAAATTAAATTCCAGCAATATTAAAATGAATAAAAAGGCTTAAGAAACAACTAAAAAACATGCTAAATCATAAACCAAGTTATCATAACAATTCTATCATCAATACACTTCAATTAAAACATCAAAATCAATAATTTCATAATTTAAAATAAATTACAGCATAAATAAAATTAAGAAAAATATGAAATAAGCATACTAATTAATGAAATAAATAAAGAGTAACAACCCTAACATGATACTACTCAATACTAACCATTCTAACATCATAAACAACAATTTTAAGTACTCTAAACATGAAATAAAACAATAAAACAAACCTAACATGAATTCTAATAAAATAATAATACTAACATCGTAGATCTAACATTTAAAGCACATCCTAACATGATTCTAACATACTTAAACAATTAATTAAATACTAAAAGTACTAGAAGGGATGTTAGTTACCTCGATCTACCCAAAGAGTAATGAAAACCAAAAAATAAGAGTAAAGAAATGGCCTAGAAAATCGCCACTTGAGAGAAATACCAAGAGAAAATAAAACCCGAACTTGAGTCTTGTATTAATGCTTGAATAAGAATTTTTAGGTCACTAGGAAGTAGGAAATTGTGAAGAACAAGTGGGAAAACCTTTTCCCTTTTTTTTTGTAGTAGTAGGCGTGTGATAGGGGGTTTTGGGAGGGTGTTTAATTGCTGTAAATTAGGTTTCGGACAACATAATAAATGAATAGGAGTAAGGATGAATAGTGACCAAAATAAGGAGGAAGAATAAGGGAGAAAGGGTTCTCATTGGTGGAAGAGATTCTACCCAAAAATAAAATAGGCAAGCTATAAAATTCAAACAAAATTCCTCCCTTCCAAGCTCCCTTGGCCGGCCACCCTAAACCACACAACCAAGTGGGTCGGCCCACTTAAACGGTAAATGGAACCTTCAATTAGTTTAGCCCAATCAATAAAATAACAAGGCTCAAACAAAAAAATAAATACTAAGTACCAACACTACGAAAATGTAAATAATAATACTACCTCTATAAAAATATAAAAATTAAAATAATCACAACACATTAATCATAAACATTTAATCACAACAAATAAATATAAACATTCAATACTTAAGAAAATAATAATAAGTTATATATAAATTTAGTTTTCAAACACAACAACACTCAAAATAATTATATATATATATAAATAATATATAAATAATAAAGGATATAAATAAATATAACGTAATAAATAAATAATTAACGTGTGAAATTTCTAGTGAAATTACGGGGTGTTACAATCTCCCCTCCTTAAGAGAAGTTTCCTCCTCGAAACTTGAAATAACAGGAAAAGTACCTGGATCGAATAACTCAGGGTACTTAATTCTCATAGACTCTTCGGTTTCCCATGTAGCCTCCTCGTACTTCTGACTCCTCCAAAGTACTTTGACTAAAGGGATCACCTTCCTCCTCAAGGCATGGTTCTGACGATCCAAGATACGAACCGGTCGTTCCTCAAAGGTCAAATTCTGTTCAAGAGAGACTGACTCAACGGGGATGATGTGTGTAGGATCACTACGATACCTCCTCAACTGAGACACATGGAACACATCATGAACTTTAGACAAATATGGCGGCATAGCCAAACGGTACGCAACCTCCCCAATTCTCTCAAGAATCTCATAGGGACTCACATACTTAGGGCTCAGCTTCCCTCTCTGCCCAAATCTCATCACACCCTTCATCGGGGATACCTTCAGCAAGACATTATCACCAACAGAATACGAAATAGGTTTGCGGCGAAGATCGGCATATGACTTCTGTCTATCCATAGCAGCTTTCATCTTTGTCTGAATCACCTTAATCTGCTCCACCGTATCCTGAATCAATTCTGGCCCCAAAACCAAAGAAACACTGATGTCGCTCCAACAAGTAGGACTACGACACTTACGACCATAAAGGGCCTCATAGGGAGCCATCTGAATGCTGGCATGGTAGCTATTATTGTAGGAGAACTCTACTAAGCTCAACGATTTAAGCTAAGACTGCTGAAATTCCAGAGTACAAGCACGGAGCATGTCCTCCAAAGTCTAAATAGTCCTCTCCGTCTGTCCATCGGTAGCGGCATGAAAAGCGGTACTCAACTTCAACTTGGTACCAAATGCCTCTTGCAAAGCAGCCAAAAAGTGAGACAAAACTCTCGGATCTCGATCAGAGACAATATCCTTCGGAATACCATGCAGACGGACGATCTCATTAGTATAAGCTTCATCCAGTTCTTCCATAGACCAAGTATTCTTCATAGGGATGAAACGAGCTACCTTGGTCAATCTGTCCACAATCACCCATACAGCATTCTTACCACTAGAGGTTCTCGGAAGACCCATTACAAAGTCCATCGAGATAGAGTTAAACTTCCATGCAGGGATCGGTAAAGGTTGTAAAAAACCACCAGGCCTTTGATGTTCAATCTTTATCTTCTGAAAAACCAAACACCTAGCCACAAACTCGGCCACTTCCCTCTTCATATTCGGCCACCAAAAGTTGTCCTTAAGGTCCTTATTGAGCTTAGCTCCCCCAGGATGAACAGAATAGGGAGTAGAATTAGCTTCTTCGAGGATCTTCTTCTTAACACTCGGATCATTACGCACACACCAACGACCCATGAACTTCATATCACCTTCGGCACCTATCTCAAAACTTTCAGCTCGTCCCTGTGCCTTAGCAGCACGAATCTTTTCTAGCGTCGGATCCTCCTTTTGCTTACTCCTCAATTCTAGGAACAAGTCAGGTTCAACACTCAAGGAAAAAAGGGTAGCAACAGACCCTTGAGGTACCACCTCAATCTCGAGCTTTCGGAACTCCTCACACAAATCCTTAGGCAAGATTCTAGCAGCACTAAGAGAGTGTTTAGTCTTCCGACTAAGAGCGTAAGCAACCACATTAGCTTTTCCGTCGTGATAATCGAGCTTCAGATCATAGTCTTTGATCAAATCCAACCACCTTCTTTGCCTCAAATTCAACTCACGTTGAGTGAAGATGTACTTTAGACTCTTGTGATCGGTAAATACCTTGCACGGAACCCCATATAAATAGTGTCGCCAAATTTTAAGAGCAAACACTACAGCAGCCAACTCAAGATCATGATTAGGGTAGTTCCTCTCGTGCACTTCAGTTGTCTCGAAGCGTAAGCCACAACCTTCCCTTGTTGCATAAGACCACAACCCAAACCATGATTGGATGCATCACTGAATACTTCAAACTCAACCCCTTCAGTAGGCAAAGTCAGAATTGGAGCAGTAGTGAGACGTTTCTTTAACTCCTGAAAAGCTTCTTCACACTCAGCTGCCCACACAAACTTGCTTTCTTTCCTCATCAGCTTGGTCAACGGCTGTGCTATCTTGGAGAAATCTTGGACAAATCTCCTATAGTAACCAGCAAGACCTAGGAAACTCCGGATCTCAGACACATTCTTCGAACTTTCTCACTCTATGACAGCCTTGATCTTAGAAGGATCTACCATAACACCATCCTTATTGATCACATGGCCTAGAAAAGATACTTCCTTCAACCAGAATTCACACTTGGAGAGCTTCGCAAACCATTTCTGTTTCCTCAGAATGTCGAGGATTATCCTCAAGTGCTTCTCATGCTCCTCCTCATTCTTAGAGTAAACGAGGATATCATCGATGAACACTACAACACACGTGTCCAAGTACTCATGAAAAGAACGGTTCATTTGATCCATGAACACAGCAGGCGCATTTGTGAGTCCAAAAGGCATGACGATGAACTCATAGTGCCCATATCTTGTTCGGAAAGCAGTCTTAGGGATGTCTTCTTTCTTTACCAGGAATATGATGGTAACCTGATCTCAAGTCAATCTTAGAAAAGACTCCAGCACCCTTTAACTGATCAAACAAATCCTCTATTCGGGGCAACGGATACTTATTCTTGATCGTCACTTTATTAAGCTCACGGTAATCAATACACAAGCTCATACTCCCATCTTTCTTCTTGACAAACAGAACAGGAGCACCCCATGGAGATAGACTTGGCCTTATGAAGCCCTTGTCAATCAACTCTTGCAACTGAGCCTTCAGCTCTTGTAGTTCGGACATCGCCATTCTATACGGAGCCTTCGATAACGGAGCAGTACCAGGCATAAGGTCGATGCCAAACTCGACATCTCTCTCTGGAGGGATACCAGGCAACTCCTCAGGAAATACATCAGGATACTCACGGACTACAAGGATATCCTCCATTTTCACTTCTTGGGACAGATCTTTAACCATGCATAGGAACACTTGTTCCCCTTTCTGACGAAGCTTTTGCATTTTCATGGCAGATACGATCTTTATCCCCTTCTTCAGAACAACTCCCCTGTAAGAGACACGCTTACCGCAAGGACTACGAAGCGTCACCTTCTGATCACGGCAATGAATCTGAGCATGGTACTTAGATAACCAATCCATACCTAGGATGACATCGAACTCGGACATGGAAAACTCCTTAAGATCAACAGGAAGATTAGTACCCATGAGAGAAATAGGTACGTCACGATACTCGGCATGGCAAGGATAGCTTTCTTCGGAAGGAAGAGAAATGAGAGTTCGTAAAGGAGAAATCGAAGATAGGTTAGCCTTCTGAATAAAAGAAGTCGACACAAACGACATTGTAGCACCAGAATCAAATAACACACAAGCAGGTACAGAATTAACAAAGAAAGTACCAGCAATAACATCAGGATGAGCATCGGCATCGGATGAGTCATACAGTAAACTCGATTCTTAGGCGGAACAGTAGAACCGGAAGGACCAGCAGAAGGATTAGCTCTCGGATTCTTAGGACACTTGAAAGTCTTGTGACCTTCCTCTCTACAGTAGTAGCATACAACCTTAGAACCATCACAGTTCTTCCCCGGATGAAACGATTTCTCACACCTCCTGCATTTAGTAGGATCATAGCTCGGTCTAGCACCAGAATTCTGAAATCCACCTCGAGCATTGGGTTCGAACCTTGGCTTCTTTGCAGGTCTATATGTTCAACAAGATGTTCAAGAAACAACTTGGGGACACAATGGAGGTCTATATCGACGATATGCTGGTCAAGTCCAAACAAGCTGGAGATCATGTATCTCATCTGCAGGACACCTTTGATGTATTGAAAAAATACAACATGAAGCTGAATCGATCAAAATGTTCATTCAGAGTACCAGCTGGTAAGTTCCTAGGTTACATAGTAACGCAGAGAGGAATTGAAGCTAGCGCAGATCAGATCAGGGCACTCATCAATATCCAGTCCCCCAAGAACCTAAAAGAGGTTCAGAAGCTGACAGGAAGAGTAGCAGCGCTCAATCGCTTCATCTCTAGATCATCAGATAAGTGTCATCTTTTCTATCATGTGCTTAGGAAAAATAAAAGTTTTGATTGGACTGCAGAACACAAAGCTGCTCTACAACAGCTTAAAGCATACCTAGCTACACCACTCGTACTTTCCAAACCAAAGCCAGGTGAGACTTTACAACCTTATCTAGCTGTGAGTAGCACAGCTGTTAGCGCAGTACTAGCTAGGGAGGCTGACAATCAGCAGCTACCCGTGTATTATATCAGTAAATCCTTACTCGATGCAGAAACAAGGTACACCTCTTTAGAAAAATTGGTGTTAGCTTTATATACAGCTTCGAGGAAACTCCGACATTATTTCGAGGCTTATCCTATATGTGTTATGACTAATTATCCTATAAAAGCTGTATTACGCAAACCTGAGTATACTGGCAGGATGAGCAAATGGGTCGTGTCACTTAGTGCCTATGATATCAGGTACCAACCAAGGACCTATAAAATCACAAGCCTTAGCTGATTTTGTGGCAGATTTCAGTCCTACAGGTAGTACGGCACATTAATCAGGTAACACCTACAAGTAGTTGGAAACTATTTGTAGATGGTTCTTCCAACTTTAGAGGAGCTGGACTAGGTATAGTCCTAAAATCGCCACAAGGGGACATGATAGTACGATCTATTTGTTGTGATTTTAAAGCTACTAAGAATGAAGCCTAGTACGAAGCTTTGATTGCAGGTATGACTGTGGCTCGAGATCTGGGGGCAACCAAGTTGCAGGTATATAGTGATTCTTTGCTTATCGTTAGCCAGGTAAAAGGAGAGTATGCAGCTAAGGACTCAAAGATGTCTCTGTACTTGGAGCTGGTCAAATCAAAGATATTGCTCTTTTAAGAGTTTACAATACAACAGGTACCAAGGGACCAGAATACGAAAGCTGATGCACTAGCTAACCTGGGTTCCGCACTTAGGAAATGCAGCTTCAGCAATATCCCTATCGCTCATTTAGTTGCGCCAGCTATTAACAAAGAGACAAACAGTATACTTAGCATTAGTGACGAAACAGGTGATGATAGCTGGACAAAGCCACTATTGGATTACCTAGAAAGGGACATACTACCAGATGACAAGCTGGAATCAAGAAAGATACGCATGAAAGCTAGCAGGTACCAGGTAATAGCTGGAGTCTTGTTTAAACATGCAGCTAAGCAGGATATGTTGCAGAGATGCTTGGAGAAAGAGCAGTGGGAAGCTACCCTCAAGGAATTTCATGAGGGAGAATGCGGCTCACATACAGCAGGAAGGAGCTTGTCTAACAAGATCTTATCTTATGGATATTATTGGCCAACGTTGCGTAAGGACGCCAAGAGGTACGTAGCTAAGTGTGAAAGTTGTCAAAAGCATGCAGGTATGATACATAAGCCCTCTGAACCATTACACCCCACGTTAACACCTTGGCCATTCATGAGGTGGGGCATGGACATAGTAGGAAAGCTGCCAGCTGCGCCAGGTCAAAAAGTATTATGTTGGCCTTGACTGATTACTTTTCTAAGTGGATTGAAGCTGGTGCATTCCAACAGGTAAGGGATAAAGAAGTGATTGCCTTTATACATACTAACATCGTTTGCAGGTTTGGAGTACCTAGTGAGATTGTATGTGACAATGGGTCACAGTTCATAAGTGATAAAACGCGATAATTTTGTCACGAATGGAACATCAACCTGGTAACATCAACACCCAGGTACCCACGAGCTAATGGACAAGCTGAGTCCAGCAACAAGGTAATCATTAATGGCATCAAAAGGAGGTTGAAAGCCAAGAAAGGTAAATGGGTGGAAGAGCTGCCTAAAGTTCTTTGGGCCAACAGGACAACACCTAGAGGAGCAACAGGGCAGACCCCTTTCTCATTGGTCTATGGCTGTGAAGCTGTCTTACCAGCAGAAGTGGCTATACCCACTGCCAGGTATGGGCTCTTAACCTCTGAGCTAAATGACTCTGAATTGTCTTACGATTTAGATACCGTAGAGGAACTACGAGACAGCGCACTGGTTAGAATGGCCACCCAGCAACAGATGGTGGCCCGCAGCTTCAACAAAAACGTGAAAGCTAAAGTTTTCAAGCAAGGAGACTGGGTGCTAAGGAAAGTCTTCCAAAATACCCAGGAATTGAATGCAGGAAAGCTGGGTGCCAGCTGGGAAGGCCCCTACTTAATTGAACAGGTAGTAGGTAAAGGAGCATATCGCCTAGCTACAACAGAAGGGAAAGCTCTGCCCAGAAGCAGGAACGCTTCGCACCTTAAACTTTACCATTTCTAAAAAGCTAGGTAATCAGTTTGTGTACATAAGATGACAAATGCAAAGCAGTTACACCAGGTAGGAAAACTCCGCTAAGTAGAGCCAAGGAACGCCAGGTTAGGCCATTCTCCTTGCAACTTTTTACCTATAAGAGCATCAACACTCATGATATAAAAAAACACATCATCCCTCTCTATCTACCACTTTCTCACTCATCATATTAAAGTTGATCATGTCTTATGATCAAATTGCTCAAATGCACCTCACTCATGAACACAAAAAATTACATCATCCCTCTCTCTCTTACTTTTCACTATACCCCACCTTGTTTTCTCTCTCCTATTTCAATACATCTATTTAATTATGATACTACATTTATATTGTGTAATAATTAATATTAAACTTAAATAAATAATTAATAATAATTTGTTAATTTTAATAAATTGTTAATTAATCTCGTTTATGATTAATGATTAATTAATTTATTACTTATTTACAAAAAAAACGACCTCGTTTAATGGTAGTAGATTAATAATACGCTTAATTAATTAATTAATTTTGATGGCTTAATAATACGTAGATAATTAATAGTTTATTACATTTATGTTTTAATAAGTACTCAATTATAAGGTTAAAATGATACAATCTCTTAATCATACAATAAAAAAGCCATTACATTTTAGAACTTACCTTAATATTTCCTTCAATATCAGAATTTTTGTTTCTAGAAAAAGCCCTCCCCAATTACTCAAAAACCCAATTAAATTGATTTAGAGATAAAAATAATAATTTTCGGAAGTATGTCAAAATATATCAAAATGGATGTCCTTTTATAGATCTCAAAAAAATAAGACCGTTGGTATTTTAATTTTTTTACTTTGTAGATTTTTAGATATAGCCGTTTTAAGTTTTGAAGCGAAAATTGTAACCGTTCTAACAGCAGCCACGTGTCGCGTTCGTAATGGACCATTTGGTATGAGGCGTCTGACGCGCGTCAGAATTCACCTTTTTTTTGAAATTTTTTTGCTATGTGCAGCTCAAAACTATGTGTTTTGAGCTTAAGATGTTACACCTTCAGCTCAAAACTCGTAGTTTTGAGTTGCATAAAGCAAAAAAAAAATCTGATTTCCTATTTACAGATTTACTCATCCCTTATGAGTTGTTTGTAAAGTTGATCACAATGTGATCAATTTGATGAGTGATCACAATATGATCTACTTTTGTTCATGAGTGTAGTCCATTTTTTTTTTGTTCATGCCTTATGATCTATTCTTATGATCAAATAGATCATGAGTGTAATTGCTCTAAAGACTTTTTTCTAAAAAACTTACTGACTTAGGCATCAGAGAGTCATTGGTTATGCCAACGACTATCTTGGCCTAGCCAACGTATGCAGGTACAGCAAGACTAGCTACAAATGGGGCACTAACCTAGCCTCCTAAAGCTATCTAAAGACGCAAGAACACCTAGACACCTTGGAAAGAAGCTACCAGGGATGCATCAGCTAAGGGCTACACGCCTAGGTAACAGGGCCCATCACACAAGTCATTGGCATCACAAAACGCCAGGTAAACAACGCAAAGCAGCTTGCTCATTTCATCAAAAGTGCGCATATATATACTAAAGACAAATTTGTTCATCAGACACACCGACCCCTTGGCCGGCGGTAAAATTATCCAAAGCAGAAAAATTAAATTGTTTGACGATAACAGAAATAAAGTAAGATTCTAAGAAGAGAACTAGGCCACATTCTTAGCTGGGGCCTTCTCGGCTGTAGGCGTTTGCTCGGGCATCTTAGGTGCTGGGGCAGAACTGCTAGAAGGTTCAACGACAACATCAGCTACGGCCTTAGCTGAAGGCTCAGCTAGATCCTTGGCCGAGGAGTCAGCCGTAGAAACCTCCTGCCCAGGAGGAGTTAAGCCCAAGGCCAGAGCTCTAAGATCTGCGATACTTCCCATAGTAGCTAGGAAAGCATCGGTATATTTATGCAGCTCTTTATTCTCCAATTTCTCAAACAGCATTAGAAATGCCAGCTTGGCAGGCTCAACAATTTGGACCTCTGCCATTTTATCCAAATGAATATCTTTCTGATGTGCCAGCTGAGCACCCAGAGCATCTCTTTCTTTCACCACCTCTGCCAGCTTGTAGGAAGCCGCCTTATCTTCCTCCCTAGCTTCCTCCCTAGAAGCAGCAACCTCAGCTTCCGCTGAAGCTGCAAAGAGCCTCTTTGCATCCCTCTCTTTCTCCAAGAGCAGTGTTTCAACTCTGCGCTGCTCCTCAGCTATAGCTTGCCCCTTCTTGGCCTTCTCCAGCTCCTCCCTCAAAGCGGCCACCTCAGCTTGGGAAGCCTTAAGCTGAGATGATATCGTAGCAACAGCTCTCAGGCTAGAGCGTGTTGCCAGACAGTTTTGCAGGGCCTAGAATAAAAACATTAACGTGTAAGAAGGGTAAAAAGCAAAGAGCGTCAAAATCAAAAGAATTAAGGAATAAACAGGAATTATACCTGGAGAGAATATTGAACCGCGTGATTCACAATCACCTCAGGATCCTCAGACCTGAGACGCTCTGCTGCAGGGAAGAATAGCCTCTCAGCATGTGGCCATATGACATTATTTAACCCATCCTCAGATAGGAAGTTTGCTGGCATTAGCAGATTAACCGTTGAAGTACTAGGAGGAGGAGGGTCCAAATCCAGTTTGATTATGGGGGGAGGCATGCTAAGTGTAGAAGTGGCAACCTTGGCAGGAGTAGCTGGCTTAGGTTGAGTGGAGGTAGTAGGCACTCCAGACCTCTTTCTTTACAACCGAGCCACAGCATCGGCTTGAGACAAAGTACTACCTTTGACTACACAAGAACAGTAAAAGAGTAATTAAGACTTTATACCTAGAAAACCCTAAAAAAAAGTTAAACTGAGAGATTATCCTACCTGAAGTCATGGAATCGGTTCCGGATGTAGCAGGAGTCAAGGATGAAGTAGGAATAGCTTTGAAGGGGGGAGTATAAGTTCTTTTTTCCAGAGAGATGCTGAGGAATACCTTCGCTCTCTCGTCCTGGTCTTCTAAGGTTTCCACAGCTTCAGACGAACCTGAGAAGAAGCAAGGTTAAGGTCATAGTTAATAGAATATTCTAAAGAAGAAAGAAAAAAACAGTATAATACCTCCAGCAGGCCAGCTAGAGGGGAGAAACAACCCACCTTCACCAAGGGAATCCTTGGCGACAAAGAAAAACGAGTCTTCCAAAAAGACTCTGAGGCACTAATAGGTTCTAGTCGTATCACCTAATCAAAAATAAACCTACAGACCTCTAACTAGATAGTCAGTGGAAGCAGGGTCGAATCCACAGGGAGACAGAGTTTCTAAATCAATATTTACCCAATTCAGCTACTCTAGAGTAAATCAGAGAAGAATTAATTAAACAAATAATTAAGCTAAGAAAGACGGGAAAAATCGAAGATTTAACTATGGACTAAAACCTAGGGTATTAGGTCGGTCCACCATGCTTATACCAATCAAATAGGGTCAACTACTACCAAAACCTAAGTCAAGAATCGGGGGATTAGAGCCTATGTTGAGCTATGGTTAAGATCAACGCTCATAGTTCAACATACGCCGCATGGTCACTAACGTAATCAGAACTACTGATGTGTCCTAGGCCTCTAGTCGTAAGACGGATCTGTGCAAACAACTATTAACCACAAGCAACCAATGAAATTGCGCAATAACATTAATTACTCAATAAAGAACAAACCACATCACAATCACCCTAATCAAGCCCTAGAAATTGATAGAAATCTAAATCACAATCATGGTATAAACATGGCTTTCCTATCTAACACCCTAGAAAGAGACTACTCAGACATGATCGAATTAACAACGACAAAACTAATATGAAACCCTAACAATTGCATCATGAACGATTAAATAAATAAATTAAGCAATCAAGAGTAATAAAAGAGATTAGGGTAGGAAAGAGTACCAATTGACGGAAAGCAGAAACTTTTATTGAAATCGAAATAGGTTTGATCACCTCTAAATTAATCTAAAGTGTTTGAATTAAACTAAGAACAATGAAGAATAAAACTAGTCTAAAGCTAATGAAAGATGAATAAAAGATGTCTCTAAATAATGAGGAAAACGGTATTTATAATACCCCTCAAGTCTAATTAAAAATAGGAAGCAAAAGACGAAATTCGCGACAAATGGCACCAGACCCTATCGGGCCCGAGCACAATACCCGATCGGGTGCCCAGCAGCTTTAGCTTTTTTGGTCTTCTGGCGCCTTCGTTAGCAGCAGCGCAGCATTCAACGCAAAACGAGATCCACCCGATCCAGAACCCGATCGGGTCTGTGATCGGGTCCTCACACAAATTCCACTAGCGTGCTCTCTTGACACGCAGCATCACAATGGCACCTAGCAGCATCCGGCCCGATCGGGTCGGGCACACTATGCCCGATCGGGTCTGGTGCATTGATGCTCGCCCGATCTGATCGGGCACGCCTTGCCCGATCGGGTCCGTGACTTTCATACCCGATCATAAATACTTCGCCCGATCGGGCCATTTCTGCCCGATCAGTGTACGGAGACCTCCTTTTTGACTCTTTGGCTCTCTAATCTTCACGTTTAGGGGTCTTGGGACCTCCTAAACTACCCATAAAACTCATGAGCCTTCCTACGTGCCCCGTAACATCTCGTGAAGCCGTGGTTGCTTTTAATTGGCTCGGGAATAGGGAGAAAACTCCCTAAAACCTGCAATTCAACACTAAAACACGAAACCACAACTATTTACGATAGTTAGCACAAAATAGCTCCCAAGAGCTCCAATGACGCACAAATTAACTTGTAAATAAGGGAGAAAACTCTATATAAATACGTGATATCAGGCACCAGTCCCTTCTACAGGGTTGGGATATTTAGGCTTCTGCTTTAAAGTGACTTTGTTGGGGCTGATGATCTTTAGGCTGTAAAGAGTGAGTAGATCTTCTAGGGAAAAAGAAGGACTCCAATCCCTAGTAGCAGACTCTATGGTGAAACAAATTTTCCAGAATCCTGGCATTAGCTGACCAGGAGAGAAGTTTAATACTTCCACAAAAGAACGCACTAAAGGTGTAAAATTGAAGCTATAACCTAGAAGAAAGGGGTATTCATAAAAACAAACTAGATTTTCTGGGGTCTTTTCCGGCCGATCAAACTCTTCAGGAACCACAAATTCTGTACTCTCAGGGAAGCTCCCTCTAAGCCTAATATTCTCAATGTCTTCCCAAGTGATAGAAGAAGCCACATCATCCTTAGCCTTTCCCATTGAAGTAGGTTTGGGGATGAAAACCTTCTTTCTGGCGGACTGTTTAAAAGGCATGCAAAGAGGCGAAAGAGGAAAGGAAGAGAGAGAGAGAGAACAGACTTACCAAAGAGAGAGGAGAATAAACGGAATGAAAATCCTTGTGCAATCTCTTGACTTTAAGCTACTCTGACACACCAAACGGCTAGTATTTATTTCTTGAAGTAAATGAACTTAAGTGAATGATAAAACTCAGTTCATTAAAGCTACAATGTGTTTCATTTAATATCTGCGCCTCTTGAAAAACCTATCTTTTATGACAAACGTTATGTTAACATGTTATTAACTTGCAGCTTCACTACGCAAGGCCAGCAGCACAAGCTACAAGTTAGGGGCAATTGTTACGCCATGAAATTTATGTAGCTACTGGTGCAGGTTAAAAATCATTACAGTTATGAACTCCCAGCTTGAGACCTCCGGCTAAGAAAATCCAGCTTGAGAACTGTCAGCTGAGAAGGATCAGCTAGTGCTACCCAGCTAAAAGAACACAACTCTGTTTGGAATACGTTACGAATCAAGATATCAAAGCCTGAAGATCCGCGGAGGAGTAAAAGCCATAATTACGGGAAGACAATAAAGAGCAAGGATCTTGCTCAGCAGCATTAATGGCGGATACAAATGGAGATTTGAGAGCTGTTTCAAGACGTGGCTGGTTCAAACGGATACATTCCTCTCTGCTATATATAGTTGAAATGATTGTATAAACACACAAGTTCATACGCACGTAGCATTTACATATAAAAGTACAAGCATTGTTCTATAAGCTTACGAATTACGAATTACTTAGTTACAAAGGCACTAGGGCTGTAATCAAAAGTATAGTGGATTGGTGGACTCAAAGCCACCCGCGGTTTTTCCCTTATTCCACGGGTTTCCACGTCACCACCTCTGGTGTCTTGCCTCTATCTTTATTTGCTTTCTTTGTTCATCCTAGCTGTGCTGAGCAGCTTCCAGCAACCTGGCAGTATCCTAGCTGTAGTTCCCAGCTTAGTTTTGCTTTAGCTGAATTTAGCATAAACAAATGGTTTACAAAAGGAAGTGTATTGCTAATATGGTACTGTATTTAAGAACCTAACCGCTTCCTGTACATGCAAATTGCTCCTAAACAATTTTGAGTTAACCATATAACTAGCACTAAACTAAACTGTTGTCAAAGTTTTAGTTAAAGACCTGTGAAAACATAGCTAGAGTCCTATACGTACAGTTACAAAGGTTAACTTTTCTGTTATATACTAATTTTGAAAAAGGAAAATAATTTAAAATCTAATCAAATTTGACCAAAAGAGTTTCATATCTCAAATTTTATAGTTGATTTGACCAAGGTTGTTAAAATCGAAATTTTACTTTGGATTAGAAGAATACCTCAGAATCAAATCGTAGAATCGTACCATTTAGATATGGTAATGGAGATGATAGAGATAGGGTGCAAATGAGGTGTTGCCGGCGGAAGAAGATGGAGAATGTCGGAGGGTGTCTTATTTTTCTTTTCTTTTCTCTTCTCCCTCATTTCAATATTTAATTGGTTTTCTAGAATTTAAAAACTAACAGAAAAGTTCACCTCTTTAACTTTAGAAGTCCCCAAATGTAACTTTTCATAGTTTAGGTCCTAATTAAGTATAACGTTGGTAATAATTTAGTCCCTAGTTATATGCTTTAACTCAACAATTTTTTCTCATACTAATTAGTACGTTGATGTAATACAAAAGATGTTCCGATACTTTTTAGTTTGGGAATTCGATTTTGTACTTTCTGATCGAAGTATTAAGTTGCCTGAAGTATTTCATTATCTTTCTCCCCTCGCTCTTAAAAGCCCTCATTTTAAAGATAATTTAAGGATTTGCCAATTTACCACCACCTTTATGGATTATAGCAAATCTTATTTTTTCTTTTCTTTTACTAACTTATAAGGTTTTATATAAATTTAAGGTAAAAATTGATCGCAACAGCACCAATTATAGGTTGAGTGAACAAAACAATATGACATTAATCAGGTGAAAGAGGCAACACCAACTAATGCTTGGGGCGCGAAGTATAACATGACGAGTTCGAATTTGGATCATCCGTAAGATTTTCATGCTATTTATGCTATGCTTTTGACATATTTATGACATGTGCAACACCCCAAACATTAGTTTGTGCAAGTACACCTTGTGCAAGTACTATATACATTCACCTCAAAATAGTAAGGCCACATTTAATCCATAATAATACTGATAAAACAACTTAGAGATCAAAGCAATGTTAGTTCTTTCAGTTCTCTTCTTTTTACACGTTTTTTTCATCGGCGATGTAGACTTGTTCAGTATGTCTCTTTTTGACACCTGACGATGGAAAAAAAAACTATTAACAAAAATTTCAAGAGTAAAATATATTTCGGGATACCAAATTTTGAGAGTTTTAATCGTTTGGGGACTCAACTTTTTTAATTGTTGGGAGACTCGTTCACCGAAAAATAACAAAATTCGGCTAACCTCATCGTATACAACTAACAAGAAAAGGAGAAAAAAACAGGAAAAGTTGGAATATACATAATATTTTATAGAAAAAACACCAATTTTCATGACAATAACGTAATTCTACACCAATATTATATAAAAGAGCTCGCTCTAATAATCTAATTTAACTAGAGAAAAAGCTAACACCAATTTACAAAATATTTAATACCTCAACAAAAAAATTAGAAAAAGTATTTAGTTAATTATGTTATCATCAATTTTAAAACATCAACAAAAAATAGCACTAATTCTACATTAGACTCGGATTGTATTGTTCTAGATGTTGTTAATTTGAAAATATATGCTAATATAAGCCAAACTCTAGTACCCAAAGAAAAGTGCAAATAGGATATCGACACTATCACTATAAAGCATTTTACTTATTCCGTTTTGAAACGTCCTTAATCTCAACACTACATGCAAAGAGTTTACAAACTTTAATCCACAAAAATTGACTAATTATACACATAATGTACACTCTTGAAAAAAAAAATCAGATGCTATACTACACATATTTTGGAATAAATTTGTTGCCAAAGTTTCAAATTTCACCACTATATACCTAAACCCTAACCAAGATTGTCAACATAAAAGAAAGTTTTCACCTATTAATTTGCAAAAGGAGTGAAAGAAAGTGGCATGAATGAAATATACCCAAGGCCTTTGTTGATGTTGTTTGAAGATTTAGGCTCCGTTTGTTTTAACGGAAAACAATTTTCATGAAAAATCACTTTTCAAGGAAAATAATATTTATTCAATGGAAAACATGATTTCGGAAAAAGTTTTCCTTTGTTTGTTTGGTTAGAGGAAAACTTAGAAAGAAAAGGTAAATGGAGTAAAAGAAAAGGAAAGATGGGAGGAGAGAATATAGAGAAGTAAGGATTGAAAGAGGAAAATATGGCATACCTTCTTTATAAAAGTAAATTGGTTTTCCTTTTCTAAGAGCATTTTCCCACCTTTAAGAAAATTATTTTCCCCTCCTTACCAAAACAAACAAAGGAAATTGAAAGGAGGAGGAAATCCATTTCCCAAGAAAATGGATTTCCACCAAAACAAACGAAGCCTTAGAGTTTAGATTTCTTGGCCATGTTTATCCTTCAATAAGATATGACGAATAGTAGTGTTTTTTTCCTTCTGATTAGAAGGGTTGACGATTGATTTTCTTTTTGTGAAAGTATTGGGTCAGACCGTCTGACGCATTGTTTACTGTCAGACGGGCTGAGCCCAATACATTTTCTCTTCCATCCTCCAATGGTTGCTTCCATCAACCCGCACCACGCCAAACCAAACGCCACCAGACACATTTTCCCTCTGTTTATACCCGTTGCACTCCCCCGTCTCTCTGTTCTGTTTGGTGCTATGCACCAGCCCGCAGCCGCACTGCACCCATTCGACCACCATGCCCCACGGCCACCTGTGGTCGCTGCCAGCCTGCCACCACGTGCTCCGCCACCCAGACCCACCCAGACACCCTCCTCCTTCTCGTTATTATGTCCGTCGCCCATCAACAAACACCCCTTGCCTTTTCTCCTTGCTTGGTCTCTCCAAAATATTTACCTGAAACCCAAATCTATTTAAATAAAACCCAAAATTATATAACTGAAACTTAAACTTATCTAACTAAAACTAAAATACAACTAATTGAAACTCAAACATATAGAAAAGCATCCAACTTAATGAATAGAAGGTCCAACTAAACTTAAAACACATGCAACCGAAAGAATAGAAGGATCCAATGAACAACTAAAATCAAAATACATCCAACTGAAAAAAAACTAAAACAAATTGAAGTGGTCTGACCAAATGTTATGGTCAGACGTGTCTGACACAATACGTTCTTTTTTATTTTGGTTTTCCTAAGCTAGCTACACCCCAGACTTTTTGATATTCTAAGCTATGCCCATGATTATACAAAATTCTCAGTTGTACCCCTATTTTAATATTTATTAATCATAAATAACCTTTGATATGTCATATGATCGAATAATGACATACGAAGGTTAACCATACATGGTATTAGTAATTATTTGACTTTGAAATAGAAAAAGGAAAAAAGAAATAGGGAAGTCATAAATGATTTCGTTATAATGAGGACTCTCCCATGAAAGAATTTCAAAACCATTTCTGATTCACCTGTTTCTTTTTTCCATTTTTTATTTCAATATCCAATAATTACTAACATAACTTATGATTTTTTTTTAATAGGTAAGTGAGGAGAGTATATTGCATCAAACTTATTTACATCCTAGTGATCTTGTTCACCAAAAGAACTCTCTAGGATGGACCCTTTAGAAGAGGCAAGCATCAAAACTGTAACTATACAGCTGCCTAAACAAAAAAATAAGTATCAAAACTCCACCTATAATCGTCTCAAAAATAAATTGTCTCTCTCTGAGACTTTTTTGGGCATTACACTTTGTATTCTATACATAGCACTATATCAAATTTGCTTTACAATGTGATTATTATTGCCAACTCTATTCGTTTCTCACTCTCGAGATAAAGTAAATGGTTGCCATGACATAACATACCTGCACATAATTTATGATTAACCTAACGGTTGTCACTAATATGATATGTCAAATATTACTTATGCTTAATAAGGATTAAATTAGAGGTACAACTAAGAACTATGTATAGCCATGGACATAGCTCAGAAAGCTCAGGGGGATAACTAAGAAAAACCCCTTTTTGTATGTGGTCTCTAGCAATTTTTTTCAGAGGTTAATATCAGTTGTCGAATTAATTTTTTTTAATGTGTAAATAGAGTCCGGTGAGTTAATAGTTGAGTTTCTAGTAAACTAGTCCCCAACTGATTAAGAATCAAAGTTGAGTCCCCAAATGATTAAAAATCTCAAAGTTTGGTACCGTAAATACTTTTATCTATTGTCCTTGGGGGTGTTCAGCAAATGGCTTTAGAGTGGTTTTTTTATTGGCTTTTGGTTTTTGTATATGGTCAAACAACCAAAAAAGTGTTTGGTAAACCGCTTGCCAAAAACTGCTTTTACCAACTTTTTCCGTTGACTTTTGGCTTTTGCTTTCAATTTGTACTATACAGCCAACACTAACAATTGCTTTTACCAAACACTTTTATAATCAACCAATAATTACATAGCTGATCAAACAAGTCACAAGAAACAACCGGTCAAACCAGCCGCCATGAAAAACCACTAGCCAATTGCCAAACCCCCTATAGAAATAGTCTCGCAGGTGTCACCAGTTAGGCTCCATTCGTTTCAACTTATTTTCAGTCCTTATAAGTTCAGATAAAGTCTAGCTAATAAGGTCCAATAAGATCGAATAGGGTCTAATAAGGTTTTGATCTAATAAGGTCAAATAAGATCGAATAAGGTCCAATAGATCTAATAAGTTCAAATAAGTTAAGTTTATTTAAGATAAGTTCACATAAGCAAAAATAAGTTGAAAAGTGCGGATCCTTACTCGCCAGCTTCTATTCACCACCTTTAATTTGAGTAGATCGCGGGGAGAAACCCGTGGGTTGCATTGGCCCTTCCAAAGTTAGCACAATGAATATGTCCTACCTAGGCTAGATACTTTAAATCCTGCATCATCGAAATATCTATTACTCAGCTAAGGAGTACATTCACAGAATTAGTTAGTATTAGAGTATATATTGTATTTATGTTAATTATTGTATTTGATAACTTGCCTTGTATAGTTTTGGTAAGTTTCTTAAGTTGTAATCCTATGTATTGACATTGCTTATGCACACCCTAATCAAGGGGGAATTAACGATCTTTCATGGTAATCAGAGCAAGGTAAAAAAAAATTCCTTCCTCCTGTCAGTGGCTGCCACGGCACCACACCTCCATACACACATGTGACACATCACCGCCCACTGCTCCCTTAAACTACAGCAATGGCAGGCGGTGAATCCACCGAGCAACAATCACACAAAGGCCTTCACCCCGTCTATACCGTCGGAAATATACAACACAAAGTACGTGTTTTAGATGGCACGAAGGTCACCTATTCTTCTTGGGTTAAACTTTTCACCCTCCATGCTCATGGATACAAAGTTTCTCATCATATTGATGGCACACCACCTCCGGCGAAAACGGCTTCCGATTATGAATCTTGGCGAGAAATTGACTCTCGTGTTCTTCAATGGATCTACGGATCGCTGTCCGATGACCTTTGCTTGCGGATCTTAGAGCCCGACACCACGGCTTACGAAGCTTGGATAAAACTCAAGAACCTTTTCCACAACAACAAAGGATCTCGTGCCGCTACTCTCGAACATGAGTTTAACAATTTAAAACTCGACTCTATGCCGTCTCTTGATGATTATTGCCACCGTCTCAAGGATCTAACCGACCAATTATCCGACGTTGACAGTCCGGTCACACAACAACGCCTAGTTCTTCAATTGGTTAGTGGTTTGCCTGCGGAATTTGACACCGTGGCCTCATTTATTAATCAGCAAATTCCGTCCTTCGAAACTGCTCGAAGTATGCTTCAATTAGAGCAGCAACGCAAAGCCGTCCGTGACGATGCTGTGCCATCTCCTGCTGCCCTGGTTACACCCTCCTCTCCACCGCCGAAATCTTCTGGGTGGTCTGAGACGCCACGCCAACAGCCTCAACGTGGCCAGCAGCACCACAACAATCGACGCGGAAACAACCGCGGACAGCAACGCAAGCACCAGCAGCAGTCGCGCGCTCCTGCAGCAGCGCACAGACCATTAGCGCCTGCTGGCCCTCCTTCTCCGGCATCGTACTACCCTGCGTGGGGTCCCCCTCTTATCTACTGGGCCCCACCACCTTGCCCGTACCCAACTCAGGCGGGTTGGGCTCCACAGTGGCAGACACGCACACCTCAGTGGCGTGGGTCTGCACCTCGCTCACAATTCCAGCAGCCTCGTCAATATGGTCATGCACATCTCATAGATTATGATGCACTTGAGCCTACTGATTTTGGAGCAGCATTTCAGTCTATGTCACTCCAACAACCCGATGATTCGTGGTATATGGATACAGGCGCTTCTTCTCATTTAACTGCCGATCCAGGTACTATTGTCCATTCGTCTAATTTGAGTAATATTCGTTCTATTTAAGTTGGCAATGGTAATACTATTCCAGTTATGAGCTTCGGTACTTCCCAAATCCCGACCCCTACCCGTCCCCTATCCCTTAAAAACGTGCTATACACTCATCAAATTATTAAAAATCTCATTTATGTCCGTCAATTCACTAAGGATAATCATGTGTCTGTTGAATTTGACCCTAATGGTTTTTCTGTGAAGGACCTTCGGAGTGGGACTACTCTTATGAGGAACAACAGTAATGGGGACCTTTATCCTGTCTCGTCATCATCATCTTCCGCCTCTTCACATCCTTCCGCCTACATCACTCATTCTTCTCCTGATTTGTGGCATGATCGTCTAGGCCATCCCGAACCAAATGTCATGGACTATCTTAGAGTTAATTTATGCATTAAATGTAATAAAGGACGTGGATCCTCTTTATGTAATTCATGTCAAATTAGTAAACACAAACGACTTCCCTTTTATGATTCAACTTCCTCCACTATTGCTCCTTTTGATATTATTCATAGTGATTTGTGGACTTCGCCTCTTTTAAGCAAAAGTGGTTATAAGTATTATCTTGTGCTTATTGATGATTATACTCATTACGTATGGGTGTATCCCCTCAAATATAAATCTGAAGTGTTTGCTAAATTCCTCCAGTTTAGTGCATATGTTCGTACCCAATTCAATCTTCCTATAAAATCTTTTCAATGTGATTTGGGTCGTGAATTTGACAATACTCCCTTTCATAAGTTTGCTGTGACTAATGGTCTTATTTTCTGATTCTCGTGTCCTCAAACTTCTTCTCAAAATGGTAAAGCCGAAAGAATGATTCGACGCCTTACTGAAATCGTGCTTTCCCTTCTCTATCACGCCTATCTCCCTCCTTTCTTTTGGGTTGAGGCTCTCCATACCTCTGCCTATCTCCACAATATTCTTCCCGTCAAGTCCCTCCGCTTCCGCTCCCCTACCTCTCTTCTCTATCATAAGCATCCCTCTTACGACCATCTTCGTGTGTTTGGATGCCTATGCTACCCTAATCTCTCATCCAAACATCCTCACAAACTTGGCCCTCGCTCCACTTGATGTGTCTTCTTAGGATACCCATCTAATTATCGATGTTACCGTTGTCTTGATCTCTCCACGGGCAAAGTAATCCTCTCTCGTCATGTCACGTTTGATGAAAACGTCTTTCTCTATCATGACATGCCGTCCTCTCCCCATTCTCCCTCTGCTTATCACTTCTTGGACCCTGACTTCACTCCCACGTTTCCCCTCAATCACTCTAACACATTCTATCCTCCTCCTTCGGCCCCCATTGCCAACGTTCCTCCTCAGCCCACTTCCCCTCAGCCCACTCCCACTGAGCCTAATGCCACATCATCCCACACTCCTATTTTTCCACTCCCACCTCACTTCCCATCCCCTTCTCCTCAACCTGCTACTGCCAGCCCACTTAGCCTGACCCTCCCATCACTCGCCCCACCATTCATTACACACGCAGGCCCAAACCTCCACAGCCCACCCCTATTTTTCACAGCCCTCCCCCCGTCCATTCACCACACCCCGCACCTTCCCCACCCTCCACCCCTCCTCCACCACCTCCCCCTCCACCTCCAGCCCCACGCCGTCGACCACCTCCACCTCCACCATCACACCCCATGACCACCCGTGCCCGCAATGGCATATATACCCCCCTCACCCGTACCAATCTACTTGTCACCGCCCCCTCATCACTTTCCCCCCTCCCCAAATCACACCTCTCCGCCCTCCGTGACTCTAACTGGAATAAAGCCATGCAGGACGAATATCGTGGGACTTGGTTATGCGGCCACCTGGTGCGCATATTATTCGGAGTATGTGGTTGTATCGTCATAAATTTAACTCTGATGGCTCTTTGGCTCGATATAAAGCCTGATTGGTTGGAAATGGAAAGAATCAGCAGGTTGGCCTAGATTGTGATGAGACTTTCACTCCGGTTGTAAAACCGACCACCATTCGTACTGTGCTTGGGCTTTCTGTATCTCGCTCTTGGCCTATCCATCAGTTGGATGTCAAGAATGCTTTTCTGCATGGTGATTTGAAAGAAACTGTGTATATGCACCAGCCCCCGGCTTTGTTGATCCCTCTATGCCTCATCATGTGTGTCAGCTCCACCAATCTCTTTATGGTCTTAAGCAAGCACCTCGTGCTTGGTATCAGCGGTTTGCTAATTTTGTTTTATCACAGGGATTTTGCAGCAGTGTTTGTGATACTTCGTTATTCATCTATAGGCATGGGCCTTACATGGCCTACCTCTTGCTTTATGTTGATGATATCATTTTGACTGCCTCTAGCAGTGCTGTTCTTGATTGTATTATTGGTACACTGTCTCGTGAGTTTGCTATGACTGACCTTGGATCTCTTCATCACTTTCTTGGTATTACTGCTTCTCGTACTTCTACATATCTTTTTCTATCTCAAGAACAGTACGCCAAAGACATCTTAGCTCGTGCTTCCATGACAGGGTGCAATCCTGTCTCCACCCCTGTTGATACCACATCGAAGCTCAGTGCCACTGATGGTCCTCCTGTAAAGGACCCCACTCTTTACCGCAGCCTTGCTGGCGCCCTCCAGTACCTCACCTTCACTCGTCCTGACATAGCCTATGCCGTTCAGCAGATATGCCTCTTCATGCATGCACCTCGTGAGCCTCATTTTCACTTTCTCAAACGAGTGCTTCGATATGTCAAAGGTACTCTTCAGCATGGACTTAGTATTTCTGCTTCTAATCTCACTCCCTCACAGCTTATTCTGATGCTGATTAGGCCGGTTACCCTGATTCACGTCGCTCTACCTCTGGATATTGTGTTTTTCTTGGTGATAACCTTGTCTCTTGGTCCTCCAAAAGACAAGCTACAGTCTCTCGTTCCAGTGCCGAGACTGAGTATCGTGGTGTTGCGAATGCTGTGGCTGAAACTAGCTGGATTCGCAACTTGCTTCTTGAGCTTCACTTGCCCATTCGCACTGCTACTATGGTTTATTGTGATAACATCTCTACAGTGTATCTCTCTGGCAACCCTGTTCAGCACCAACGAACAAAATATGTTGAACTTGATATCCATTTTGTTCGTGAAAAAGTTCAGGTTGGTCACATTCGTGTCTTGCATGTATGCCGACATCTTCACCAAAGGCTTGCCTCGACAGCTTTTCACTCGTTTCCGATTCAGCCTGAGCGTTTGTTCTCCTCCCGCTCCGACTGCGGGGGTGTATTAGAGTATATATTGTATTTATGTTAATTATTGTATTTGATAACTTGCCTTGTATAGTTTTGGTAAGTTTCTTAGGTTGTAATCCTATATATTGACATTGCTTATGCACACCCTAATCAAGGAGGAATTAACCATCTTTCAGTTAGTACTACTTATTAGACATCAAACTTGCCCAACTTGCTAATTGCTATGTGTTAGCTTCTTGGAGTAGATGTTTCGAGGTACCTTGATATGATTTGCTTCGCCAACTCTTTGACTTCAATGACATGAATTCGTTAAAGAGTCCTAAATAACTAGTATTACATCCTCTGATCCTCTATAAATTAGACATACTCATCCTAGCCTTAAAATCGAACAAAAATCACCAAGCATATATACACATACTTTTATCTCTTACTATAGTTCAAAAAAATGGTGGGTATCAAATTTCGCTCACCTCTTCGTTTGATAGTTCTAACGACCTCTCTTTTCATAGCCTTGCCCTCGAAAACAGACGCTGGAGGAATCGCGATTTACTGGGGCCAAGATGAGAGTGAGGGAACACTAGTGGGTTATATGAGTATGTAAACATAGCATTTCTCTCCACATTTGGGAGTGGCCAAACTCCACAAGTCAACTTGGCTGGCCATTGTGACCCTGCCTCTGGTGGGTGCAATAGAGTGAGCATTGGCGTCCGAAATTGTCAAAGCTTGGGGATTAAGGTCATGATCTCCATTGGCGGCGGTGCAGGAAGCTACTCCCTCACGTCGTCTGATGAAGCTAGAGGCGTCGCTGATTACTTGTGGGATAATTTCCTTGGTGGGCAATCCAATTCTCGACCATTAGGTATGCTGCATGAAATAGTATTATGCATGGTTATGAAGATATTATGTATGCAAAAAAAAGTTTACTTAAAAATATTTATTGTGTTGGATTTAAGGCTTGAAAAGCCCCTTTAGGGTTTTTTTCCCAAATGTCTCATATTGAGTTTTCCCTTGTAAGCTGAAGTTGACTTATTAAATTTATCTGAACTTATCTCTTAACTTGTTGGTACTTTTCTTGTTGACTTCTTGAAACTTATTGGATTTGTTAAAAACTCAAATCTTTTTTCTTCTAAAATAAGTCAATATATATAGAATATAACATAATCCGGGCAAGCTCCATCCTTTTCAAGTCAAGGTAATCTTGTTATTCATCCATTAAAAAGAACTAGTATTTTTTCCCAGGTGATGCAGTACTAGATGGCGTAGATTTTGACATCGAGGCTGGAACACCCCACTACCAAGCCCTAGCTAGAAGACTCACGGAGCGTGGCCAGCAATCAGGGAAGAAAGTATACCTAAGTGCAGCACCTCAGTGCCCTTTTCCAGACCGATGGCTAAATGGCGCCCTAAATACAGGGCTATTCGACTACGTTTGGATTCAGTTTTACAACAACCCCCAATGTGAATTCGATGCTGCCAATCCTGATAAGTTCAGAAATTCTTGGAATACATGGACCTCTAACATCCCAGCTAACAAGTTCTTTGTTGGGTTGCCTGCATCAAGAGCTGCTGCTGGCAATGGGTTTGTACCTTCACAAACACTAATAAACCAAGTACTTCCTTTTGTTAAGGGATCTGGTGACAAATATGGAGGAGTTATGCTATGGAATAGAGCTGAAGATGTCAAAACTGGGTATAGTTCTCGCATCAAGGGTAGTGTCTGATTTGATTATCCTACTTGTACCAAATATATATGTATATATATGGTTTTACGTATTGCCAATAATTTTCTCTGTTTCCTTGTGTCTAATAATATGGTTAATAATGTATCAGTTTCTGAGAAGCTGAAAATCAGAAAATGTATCAAGGCAATGCCTGATTGGCTTATGTGGTACTAGTGCCTAATAATATGTCTTGCTGTACATGCCCCTATTTATGTAATGAAACGATCAGGAATAAAATTGCAGCTCTAAATCCATAGGCTCAATTTGACTTTCATTGCATGCTATGATGTATCGCAGTGTGTTGGCAAAGTAATTGTTTATGCCAAATTTTACACAAGTAAAATCTAGCTAGAGACCTACAACTAGCTAATGTATATGGATGGCTAATCAAGATGAACAAAGCAAAGAAGAACGAAAGAAAGCGAAAAAGAGAAAAAGACACCACGAATGGTGACGCGGAAAACCCGTGGAATAAGGGAAAAACCGCGGGTGGCTTTGAGTCCACCAATCCACTATAATCTCAGTTACAGCCCTAGTGTTTTATGTATCAACGTAGTTCGTATGCTAAGAACAATGTTTGCTTTTAGAATATAAAATGCTGAAGTGCGTAGAGCTTGTGTGTTTCTATATAATCATTGTGCTATTTATACTGAGATGAGTATCCGTTTTAATCAGCCTTTACAACGGCTTGTAACTGCCCCTTGATTCTCGCCCACGTCCGTATTTAATGGCTTTGAATGAGTCTTCATCCGCATTTATCTCTCTGTATCTTTGACTTAGTCTTTGCGAGATTTTAGGCCTTGGCAATAACTCATCCATAACGTTTTTAGCAAAGCTGGCCTTCCATATCCAGAGGTCCTAAGCTGGCCTTCCATAGCTGGAGAGCTCTAGCTGGATAATCCTAGCTGCAACAATCATTTAACCTATATCTTAGGCTATTGTTGAGTCATGCGTTTGACCTGTTCCAAGCTGGTGACCGAAAGCTGGAAGCTGGAAGCTGGTAGCTGGTAGCTACAAGCTGCAACCTGGAAGCTGGTAGCTGCAAGCTGCAACCTGGAAGCTGGTAGCTGCAAGCTAGAAGCTTACATCCAGTAGCTAGTAGTAGCTAGCTGGAAGCTAATACTCGGGAGCTATGGCTGGAACCTATGATCGTGGAACCTGCGAACCTGCAGAACTAGCTTAGGAAAATCTGGACATAACAGTAATTACCAACAACACAAGACGTGTAGAGAAAATAAATGAATAACTTTAATTTCTCACTTGTTGTCAAATCGTCTAGGCAATCATAGCCAAACTCAACCAAATAAAGCAAGTATGAACAACCCGCAAACTATTAAATAAAGCACATAATGATTTACGTGGTAAAACCCAATGAGGGGAAACCTTCACCGAAACCGTAGGTCGGCACTCGGCACCAAGCCCTTCCACTAATCAACAATAAATAAGTGGGTACATCAATGTCTCCCCTAGATAATACTAGAGGTACTACACACATCAAGAAACAATCTTGGAATAACTATGGAAACCAAAAAAGTGTTTTGATTTTTCAATATAAACACGACTACTATCTGTATGACTCTTTTATTTACATCTTATGCATCATATCAAAAAAAGGATTCTGACAATGATACAAAAAGACTCCGGAGTTATGTGTTGTTTTTTAAACAGGGTTCTATTATCAGTACCATTCTTTCTTCATTCAGAAAAAGCTTAATGGGTTACAACATTTAGTTCGAAAATTCGCAGGTTAATACGTACAGTAATAATGATAGTAATATGATACTTTCTCCGTCCTAAAAAGTTATATATACTTGATCGGACACGTAGTTTTAGATGATAAGTTGTTGTTTGGTTATTAATTTTATTTTATTAAAAAGGTAGATGTGAGAGGAGTTAGTGGGGTATTATTTTATCTAAATCTGAGAGAATAGTGGGTCATGATTGAAAAGTCAAAAGAATAAGTAGTAGTGGGTCATGTCCAAAAATATAAGTGAATAGAGCTGTATGAGACGGATGATAAAAGAAATTGTATAGAGCTTTTTAAGATGGAGGGAGTGACAATCAATCATAAATCTGGAAACTAATCTTATGAAATTTGTACAAAGTGGGGTTGCCTTGAATTTGACAATTGAACAAATTGTCTTATAATTATGCTCTTTTTCTTTCTTTTTCAGGCCCGTCTAAGGCCCTGTGCAGGGTGAGCGACCGCACAGGGCCTCGCGGAATATCAGGGCCCCCAGATCAGTGTTTGCGTATAAGATTAAATTGCAGCACACATGTACAAACTAAACACCTTTGATTCAGTGGTAACAGGTCATGCGTCCCTATTTGGTGAGTGAGTGGGACGGAAGTTCGAATCCTGGTTGACTCACAGTATTCCCCTCGCAATTCTCATTTTCTTTTTTAGGAGCTTTTATTACTTTTCCAACCTTTATTTGTTTGGTATAGGTGTTCCCACTTTCCCATATGCATTTTGAAACTTGTCATACAATTTTTTAGTAGCAAAAGTTTAGAATACTAGTATATGTTTATTTTGACTATGTTAAGGGGAAATAATTGATAATTTGTTTAAATAAAATACTTATTATAACGTGATTATATATACTAAAATATACTTTAAAAATTCATATACTATTATATTGTTTTAACTTGTAAGGGTCCACTTCAAAAACTTTCGGATCTTTAATCTTGCACAGGCCCCGATTTCTATGAGACGGCCCCTGTTCTTTCTTGTTCTTCATGTAATCTCGTTTGGTTTATTTCTAAAACTTCTTTCTGCTTTAAATCTTCTTTCTATTGGAAGTTTTTGTTTTCCAGTTTACCTCAAAAACCGCATTTTTACTAGATATTTTTAGCTTTCCTTTTTACACAGGCTCCACCTTACATCTTTCAATTTTGATTCACCAAAATTATTTCATAACTCAGTTTTTTTTCTCTTACATTTTGACTAAGGTACACAAGAAATATAGTAATATACACTATTTTTCACTTCTCTCCAATTTCGTTGTACTATTATTCCCCTGTTTCTAAATGGAAACTAAGAAAAAAATCCGCGAGAGTACTTCTTTTTATTACTGTTTTTCATTTTATGTTGATATTTTAAAAAATCCAATTGCTTAGAGTACATTAGGCTAAAATAAGAACTAATATAATTAAACAATAAGGTTGAAATTTACGGGTTATTGACACATAATGGATACTAATGTAATAAAACAATCTTGAATGTAAAACTAAAATTTCTCAAATAACTATAATATGTTTTAGTCTTCGATTAAGTTTCATAGGATCTTTTGTATACAACATTTGATATAACCCATGCATTGCATCGGCATAAATCTAGTTTTTAATATTCCCTCTAGTTTTATCTTTTAAAAGTGTTAATTTTAAAGATACCTATTCTTTAAAGGGATTCATATCCGCAGCTAATCAATTTGTTGCTCTTAATATTTTCAAGTGTAACCTACTTCAAATATTTTTTTTACTGAAATATTTCATCAATATTGTCCATAGATAGAAACCAGAATTTAGCTGTTTGTTTCAATAGTTAAAGATGTGTATTACTTAAAGCATTGTTAATCTCAGTAACCTATTATTTTCCATCTTGGTTGTGAATTAATAATCCCTATAAACATCAAATTTTGCTCTTAGTGACTTGAGAGGAAATATATATAGAATGAGACATATATTATTGATTAAAGGGATTAATAAGACAATCAAAACCCCTTACCTTATCGTACAATTAAGTAAAAAGACTAGCATGTTACAACAACATACAACTAGGCACATAGTCCTTGGTACATTAGTGACCATGAAGCTTAACATAAATACTAGTAACACTCAGAAGTAGCTTAGACACTAGCTTTGATGCGAGAACTATAACCAGTTGTAGCATCTTCAGCTCTATTCCATAGCATAACTCCTCCATACTTATCACCAGATCTCTTAACAAAAGGAAGCACTTGACGCATAAGCGTTTGCGTCCCAACAAAGCCACTACCAGCAGCATCGTTTGAAGCAGGCAACCCAACAAAGAACTTCTTAGCTGGGACTTTAGATGTCCATGTATTCCAAGCGTCTTTAAACTGGTTAGGATTTGAAGCATCAAATGAACAAGATGGGTTGTTGTAAAACTGAATCCATACGTAGTCGAAAAGCCCTGTGTTTAAGGCACCCTTGAGCTCTTCATCTGGGAAAGGGCACTGAGGTGCTGCACTTAGGTATACTTTCTTCCTTGATTGTTGGCTGTGCTGAGAGAGTCTCCTTGCTAGTGCTGCGTAGTGAGGTGTTCCAAGCTCGATGTCAAAATCAATGCCATCTAGTACCGCATCACCTGGTTATGGTGAAGAGAAATTTAATTTCATGTGCTTATAAGCCGAGTTAGTTTGTGTTAATTATAAGGAAAAATTGATTAGAATAATCCAAACTATGATCGTTCCGCCAAGAATAATCCCAACAATGAGTTATTCGTGTATAAACCCAGCTATTAAGAAGGTCCGCCATGAATGCACAGTGACCTAAAGGAAACCTATTTAACAGGTGTCAAGTTTTAATTGGTGGTTTGCAATTAATTTTAATTTTTAAAAATATTCCCACCCTTTTACCCCCTTCCTTTCCCCACGTTAGACTTAATCCACACCATACTCAACCAGTCAACCACCAGCCCTCCCCTCGCCACCACCGAAAAATTTCAACCCCAGCCACCACCTTACAAACTCCACCGCAGCACCACTCGACAACCACCACTCTTGTTCTCCCTCTTTCTCGCCCCACTCTCTTTCTTCGCTGCCGCGTCACTTTCGTTCTCTTCTCTTTTGGGGTGTGGTATGATGATTCTAGGTGATGTGGTGGTGGTGGTATCGAGAATTTAAGGCTTTTCTAGTGGTGGTGTCGGGAATTTATGGATTCTCTAGTGGCGGTGTCGAGAATTTATGGTTGCTCTGGTGGTGGAGTCGCGACTCAGATCTGCTGGGTCTCCTCTCTCCTCTAAAAAATTCAACCTCGACTCACTCGTATCCGTTTTCCCCGACATTTCTAGTTTTCTTCTCTGCCTCTTTTTGTTGCAGAGAAACAGGATATTATTTCCCCCTCAAAAATCCCAGAATTCTATTAATTACTTAATATGTATTTATGTATGTATTAATTTTACCTTGTACAACAATATACCAAGTGACAACAGGTGAAGATGGACGGTAGGTGCTAGAATTCCCGACACCACCACCAGAGTATCCATAAAATCCCTGGGTGTGTTTGTGTGATGTGGTGATGTCGGGTGATATGGGGTGTCGTGGTGGTATTGGGGTGATGTGGGGTGGTTGGAAGGGGGCAGTGATGGGTGGGTGTGGTGAGGTGAGATGGTGTTGTTGGGTAGCAGTGGACTGGTGCACACGTGCTTAGGTGGTGAAATCAGAAATGGTGAGGTGTTTGTGGTAAATTAAAAAAAGAAATAAAAAATTACCTTCTTAACAGGTTGCAAGTCACCTGGGTGTGTTTGTGGCGTACCTCCGATTATACATGAATAACTCATGGTTGGGATTATTCTTGGCGGAACAGCGATAGTTTGGATTATTCTAATCCATTTTTCCTAATTCTAATAACTTAAGCTGAACTTGTAACTTATTCTAATTTAGACGAGCTTATTGTAACATAAGAGAAGTTATTAGAATTTATCGAAACTTAGTATATGCGTTGTTGAACTTATTTATCTTGAACTTACTTTTTCCTTGCTTTTTTGAAATTCTTGAAAATTTCCGAACTCTTCCTTAATTATCTAAAGAAATGAGTTTAAAAGTTTAGTACTTTTTTGTCAAGTTGGTAAAGAAAAAGGAACCGATTGGCTAGGGACCTCATATAGGTTAAAACCTATCAAGCTGGTTTATGTAGTTTAGGCCATAGCTAAGGTAGAGAAAGATAAGAGAAGTCCGACTTGTTGAATTCCAATGACATAATTTGAACTTGTGATCTCTCCATTATAAATGCGAGAATTCTAGCACCAGACCAAGTACCCTAATTTTAAAACATAGTAAAAAAATAGAGGACTGTCTAAAACAAGTTTCTTTTACTCTATTAAAAGGATTTCTGTACTCAAAATGCGATTGAAAATAAAGCTAAGGCAGTGCGTGGTGTGAGTCGTGTGACATTGTTTTCTAAAGCATAAAGCTTTATGGGTCATTATTCTTTTTAAAGTATAACAATAGAACAATTATTGTTGGAATCCTCAATAGAGAAAGTATAGCAATAAAGATGAAAGCTTTTTGGGTCAATATTCTTTTTTAAAATAATTAGAAATTAACTTTTCATAATGTTATACTTCTTTGAAAACCAAACCATTGCTATAGATATTTTTCCATACAAAAGATTTTCAAAGTATACAACATCATACATGCATATCCATGGTTCATGCAGCATACCTAATGGTCGGTCATTGGAATGCCCTCCAAGAAAATGATCCCACAAGTAATCGGCGACCTTCAGAGCATCGTCGGCCGACGACAAAGAGTAGTCCCCTGCACCACCACCAATGGAGAGCATGACTTTAATCCCCATATTTTGGCAGTTTCGGATGCCGGTACTGATTTTACGACACCCACCAGATGCAGGATCACAGTGGCCGGATAAGTTGATTTGGGGAGTTTTGCCACTACCAAATGTGGAGAGAAATGCAATGTTAACATACTTGTACAAACCAGTTTTACATGTGCCTGTTAATGTTCCCTCATCCTCATTTTGGCCCCAGTATATTGCAATTCCTCCTGCATTTATTAAGGGCAAAGCTATGAGAAAAGAGGTTGTTAAAGCTATCAAGAGAAGAGGTGAGCAACGTTTGACACCCATATTTTATGTAACTTTGGCAAGCAATGAAGTGTTGAGTTATAAAGGTTAGGGTGTGCAAGTCTAATTTATAGAATCCAAAAGGTTATTTAGGCCTTGGTTATAGTCAAGTCAATCGGACATATGAGATAATGGTAGACTTAATGTCAACTTTGATAGCATTAACTCTAGCGTGTTGGAAGGGGCATGCTTTGCCAATTCTAGAGAGCTTGACTTCAACACTCATAATAATTAGTTGAACACTCATATAAACTCAAATATAAGAAAAAAAGAGGGGGGAAATATTTCCATATGATTAAGCTCTAATGTGAAAATGGAGAGACATGCAATGGCTGAGGGATTTATTTTCCCTCTTTATGAGTTATTAGTTGACTTAGGGTCAACTTTCATGGTCAAATTTGATGGCTAACGTCTAGTGTGAAAGGCGAGGCATGTTTTTCTTTTAGCTAGTACTCCAATAATCCTACTAGTACTTACTACTTTCTTGGTCCCAAAACAAGTCTTACATATTTCTCCTATAAAAGCAATTATACAATATAATATATTGTTAGAATTGTATTAATAAGTAATTTTAAATTGTTACTTTTTTGTAAATTTTTTTAAATATATAATAAAGGATATTAATGGTTAAAGTTATGCACTAGTAAGTGTGTAAATCCTTCACCTGGAACTTGGTGGCATTATGTGTGGAATGTGGCACATAAAGGATGATACTTAATGGGTTCACCATATCTATATTTATGATATATACTAACTACTGGGGCTATGTCCCGCCCAAATCAGTTGGATGGTTCTGGAAGACTGTGTATAAGGTTAAAAACCTGTTGGATAGACTGCTAGGGCTGATGGCATACAGTTAAGTTTGGGTTTATTTTTTAATTTGCAGGTGGCTAAGCCTAATGTAAGATGGGCTAGGTGGGTTTGGGGAAGACTCAATCTCCCTCAACACTCCTTTCTCTCTTGGCTTGTGCTCAAAGTAAACTTCTAACATGTGAAAGATTGCATGGTTTGGGTCAGTTGTACTCTACCAATACTTGCTCGTATGTGGGGATCATCCTGAATATATTTGTCATCTTATGTTTGATTTCCCTTTTAGTAGACAAGTTGCAGATAGTATTAAAGATTATTTGGCAAAAAATGGCGAAATAAAAGTACAAAGATGGTGATAGCATAGTAATGCATTTGAATCATTTTTAAGGTTTTGTGAACCAATTGTCTGCAATGAAAATGTCTTTAGATGATGAGTTGCAGGCTTTTCTTACTATTTTGCTCTTTGCCAGAGAATTGGGATACTCTTGTGGTGTCACTTAGCAATTCTGCTCCAGAAGGTAAGTTGGCAATGGAAATTGGCAAGGCTAGTGTCTTGAATAAAGAGACAAGAAGAAAGGATATGGGATCTTCAACTCAAAATGAAGCTAATGCGATCCAAATACTAATCAAAACTCTGTATCTGATCGACCTTTCTCCCTCAATTCCTCTTGATGGTAATATTCCTCAGAGAGTATGGACAGGATAAGATATCTCCTACAAGCACTTAAGAGTCTTTAGATGCCGAGCATTTGTGCATATTCCTACAAATGAAAGATCCAAGCTTGATAAGAAGTCAAAGCAGTGCATCTTCTTAGGGTACTCTGAAGTTAACTTTGGGTACAAGTTATGGGATCCAATTGATAGGAAGGTCTTTTGAAGCAGAGATTTTGTGTTCTTTGAAGATCAAACCTTTGCAGATTGTGAAAAGCCAAAGAAACAAACATCCTCTCAAACTCCATTCAACCATTATCCAGTTTTTCCACAAGTCCTCCCTAGAGCTGAAGATGAATAAGTTCAGCAGGATGGTGAGAACAATGATGTGGATAGTGATGATGTGAAAAATGATATTCAACAACCAGTAGTAGAGGCTATAAAGCAGCCACCAGCCACCACCTGGGTTAGGGAGGTTCGCTACAGACTACAGAGTGACAGCCTTCCTCGAGATACCCACTAGATGAATTTGTATTTTTAATTGATGGGGGAGAACTAGAGTGCAATAAGGAACATGAGCATAGCAAGGAGTGGTTCAATGTCATGCAAGAAGAGATTAAGTCGTTGCATGAGAACCGCCTATGATCTTATAAATTTTCCTAATGGCAAGAAAGCACTTACGAAGTTGTATATAAGTTAAAAACCGTAGAAGATGGCAAGCCACCTCCATACAAGGCAATACTACCTGAAGTTCTATAAACATAGTAAGGGGTTGACTTTGATGAGATGTTCTCTCTATTTGTGAAGTTATTTTTAATCTGAGTTATTCTTGGTTTGGCTGCCACCTTAGATTTGGAAGTGGAACAACTTGATGTCAAAACTGCATTCCTAGATTGTAGGTGATTTTGAGGAGGAAATATCCATGGAATAACATGAAGGCTTTTAGATCAAGGGAAAAGAGAAGCTTGTGTGTCACTTTAATAAGAGTTTGTATGGCTTGAAACAAGCATCGTACCTCGATAATGGTACAAGAGGTTTGAATAATTTATAATTGACTATGGGGCTACCACAAAACACAGGCTGACCATTGTGTACTGTGTTTATGAAGAATTTTGTCGAGGGTTATTTTATTATTCTCTTATTATATGTTGATGATATGTTGATTGTTGGTAGTGATAATAACAAGATTGCTAGTCTTAAATCCAGCTCTAGTAAATTCTTTGCGATTGAAGACCTTATCCCTACAAAGCAAATATTGGTATGCAAACTTTTCGTGATTTATCGAAAGAAGAAGAGATTATGGCTATCACAAGAAAAATACATCAAATAGGTGTTGTAAAAGTTTCGCTTGGACAAGCTAAGACTAAGCTCTTGAGCTCTTCACTTGCAAGTCTCATGAAATTGAGTTTACGTCAGTGTTCCGCAAGTGATAATGATAGAAAAGAAATGAAGAATGTGCCTTATGAATCCGTCGTGGGTAGCTTAATGTATACCATGGTATGTACGATGCCATATATTGATCATGTTGTTAGGGTAGTTATAAGCTTCTAATCCTGAAAAGGAGCATTAAGCAGGAGTGAAATGGACTCTCAGGTATCTCAAAGTTAATTCTAGAGTGAGCTTATGCTTTGGTTCCGGAAAACCTGTATTAGATGGCTACAGAAATGTTGCTATGTCAGGTGATGTTGATTCCAACAAGTCCACTTTTGGTTCCTTAATGACATTTGCAAGGTAAGCGGTCTCATGGAAATCGAAATTGCAGAAGTTTGTTGCTTTATCGACTACTAAGTCAGAGTGTATGGCAGTCGTTGAAGCGGGTAAGGAATTAATTTGGATGAGATATTTTCTTGTGGAGTTGGGTTTGGAGTAATAAAAATACCTACTCCGCGTTATAGTCAAAGTGTCGTCCTGCTAACCAAGAATTCTACCTATCGTTCTCGAACCAAACACATTGGAAGGAGATATCATTGGATTCGAGAAGCGATAGAAGACAAGTTATTTGAGCTTGTTAAGAGTCATATATACTCATGATAATGGATAGGATATTTTGACGAAGATCCTACCCAAGGATAGACTTGTTGCTTGGCGACTGAAAGTGGATTTGGTCGAACCCCACAAGTAGGAGTGAGGGGGAGATTTGTTAGGTAGTCCCTCCAACTTGGAAAAAGGGGTCCATAATAATTATATATGGGCTCATAATGTTTTATGTACTGTGGGTTTAATTTCTCTTAGGCCCATATTGATGACTTAGGCTTTTAGCAAGCAAAAAAAAACTTCTAATCTCCGTTTCACAAAGAATGTTACATTTGCATAGTAAACACTATTTATAAAGTTCTCTTTAACCGTCATTTGTGACTTATATATAAGGAAAAATATAGTCATGCGAGATCTTGTTGGATTTGTATTAATATGTATTTAATTAATATCTAGTTTTTATAATTTTTACTAATACAATTAGAGATATTAACACTAAAAATTTTGCATGGGCATGCATGAAAACAAGAAGTGTAATAAGTGGTCTGAAACGGAGGGAGTATGAAAGAAGCTACTGGAATTTTTCGGACAGCAACAACACATAAGATTTACACGCACAAAACAAAAGAATTAAGGCATGAATTTTGCTCGGTTTTCTCCACATGAGCTAAATCTTGCTCCAATTGAAGGTCAAATGTGGTCCAAATTGTCACCAAAATTTGACACGGTGCTCCTGCCATACAAATCTCCATATCATACAATTGAATTAACGTTTTGTGCTCCCGGAGTTGGTATTCTGTATTCATCCCTAACTTCTCCATAATTGTTATTTTAGCACTTTTGAGTGATATTTAAGTTTCTAGTTTTCAAAAAAATTAAAAAGAAAAAGAACGAACATGCCCTTATTGTTTGTTTCGGGTTATCTTATGGTATTTTAGCATATGTATACAAGATGTCTGAATTCAAAATGAAGGAAGAAATAACTAACAACGCTTTTTGTGTTTGAGGATTTGAGGGTCAGTTTTCTTTAACTTATTTTTAGTTCAATTCAGCTCAATTATTTTCTGTTTTGTTCATTTCAGCTCAATTATTTTCTGCTTTGTTCAATTCATTTTGGTGCAACTCTTAACAATAATTTTACTCTCGCCTTTTACTATTCCTTTTAATTCAAGTTAGCTCAACTGAAGAGAACATACCCTAAGGGCAAGCTTGGGAAGAGGATAATGTATTAAGGGGTAATAAAAATCAAACATAGAAAAACTAAGGTATTTGGGGTGATGATAGAGGGGATAAAGTGGTGGTGAAGAAAATATTGTGGTGTTGGTAGGAACTAGGAAGGAAATGAAAGAAAGAGAGAAATTATTACCCTCATTATGGGGGGTAATAATTACCCACCACCAACCTTAGGTAACTATTACCCTCAGTTAAAGGGTAATAGTTTCTCTATTTCTTTCATTTCCTTCCTATCAATACCACAATATTCTCTCTACCACCACTTTATCCCCTCTATGATCACCCCAAATACTTTAATTTTTCTATATTTGACTTTTATTACTCCCTTAATACATTATATCATCCCAAATATGCCCTAAAAAGTGAAATAATGTTCATTTCCGTATTACATTTTTAATGAACTCAAAGCATTCTGTTTTACATTGTTTGCGTTATAAATCGTGCGTACGATGAGTATCATAGGCCCATTCGGGTTTCAATCATAATTTCGTGTCAAAAATAAATTATATTAAGGCCAGTTCTAACATTACTAATTTTAGATTGTTGGATTAAATATTCTTTATTTTTGAAGTGAAATGTTGAAAAATCCATGGAAAACAAAAAGATAGCAATTCGCTATCTAAACTCTAAAGATCTTGGTATGACGTGGCCTACTCCTCTATCTCAAATAAACTAATCTTTTATGTCAACCTTTTTCTTCACTTTTCTTCCTTCGTGTCTACTCTCTTTCATCCACGTCCTCCGCCCCTCTAATATGCGCCACCCCCCTTCACTCACTTTACAGTGTACCCCCCTTTAAAAGAGCTAACACCTATCTCACACATCCATCTCAATATCTCATTACCATACACCTAGCTGGCAGCCTCGCACACGTTAGCATTAGATATTTTTAAATTGGAAAAAGCAAAAAGAGTCACCCCTATACGTTTTATTTTCAGTTCAGTGCAAGTACTACTTCCGTTCTTTATTAAATATTACTCCCTCCGTTTTCCAAAAGATTTTCTATTTCCTTTGGACACATTCTCCAAAGAATTTCCCATTTTCATTGGATACAAAGTTTAAGGAGTGATGTTGATGTGGTGCTTGGTTTTCATTTTAAAATGGAAAAGTAAGGTAATGGGTATTCTTTAGAATTTTTTATTAAGAGATAGTGTGAGGTCAAATACTTTTTGTAAGGAAAATAATATTATAGTAGGTGGGCCATATCCAAATAAGGAAATGGGAAATATAATTGGGACAAACATAAATGGAAAAATGGGAAATCCTTTGGGGGACGGAGGGAGTAGTATATTTCTTATTCATACATCTCTATTTAACCAACTATAATAATTTATGCATAACGATAGATATTGTCATGCGGGATCTTGTTAGATTTATCTCGGTATTTTGTTGATTTAAATTTAACTTTCTATAATTTTAACATGAGCATAATTAGAGTTATTAATATTTAGAGTTGAGCTTTGAAAGGCGTAAAACTCTATATGTAGTGGTTATTAAAGAACGTAAGAAGTAATATTTGTACTCTTGTGTTTCACTTCTTTTTCCCGTTTACCCCATATATTTCAATTTCGTTTCGTTTATTAAGTCACTTTATCTCAAGCAATTCTCAAGCAATTCTATTCGCTTTAATTCTCTTTAGACGATAAGAGATGTGTTTGGCAATTGGCTGGTGAAAAAAGTGAGGAAAAAAACTAGTAAAAGCAAAGAGAGAAAAGGGAGTTTGGTTAATGGTTAGTAGGGCCTCTAGTCCTACTAACATGCGCCAGTGTAGGTCCCACATCAACAATCTAAATTACCATCCAACCGTCCATTCTCCGATGAGTCACAATCTCAGCCGTCAAATAGTGTTGGTTGATACAGATAGCATTAACATGATTGATATTTTCACCCTCTTCTTCATCTTCTTCACCATCGTCTCCTTCTCTCTCTCATGGAAACTCTGCACAAAATCAAAAATGGCGTCTTTGCACAAAATCTTCATACTTCCACTTTCTCTCTCCTCCGCCTTTAGCAATTCATCAGCTCTAATGGAACTTCTATAGTATACTGTGATCAAAATTAGTACTTGTATATAATTAAATTGTTCAGGTGGAACCCTAATTTTTTGTGTTTCTACTAATGGCGAGATAAAATTAGGGTTTTTGATTTTGATTTTCAATTGTTGAGTTTGGTGGGGGAAGAGAAGATGGAGAATGATGAAGTAGGGCCCAGCAATGGAAAGGGTAACGATCAGTTTATTGATCGAAGTAGAGTTAGAATATTGTTGTGTGATAATGATTCCAAGAGCTCTCAAGAGGTTTTTACCCTCCTTTGCAAGTGTTCTTATCAGGGTAATTTTCATTCTTTTTCTTTTCATTATTGTTGTTTAATTCATTCCTTTTTATTTGATGGGTTTGTGTAGTTGTAAATTGTTATGGTTGTATGATTGATGATAATATGGAGTAATTGTTATTGCAATTAGATTTTAGAGTAGTGAGATAATGGGGATAGTAAGTTTGAGAGAGGAACAAGCAAGTCAATATCTTTTCAGGAGGGAATGGTTTAGTGGGATCAGGTTAAGTTTAGATATTTTGTTTCATGGATCTTGATGTGAATATCTGGATGTGTTGAGTTGTGATGCTGAATGTCAAGATTGCGAGTATGTGGAATTGTGTTTAGGACATAATTGATGTGATTGGAATTGGAGTAGATTGAATTTAGGGATAGGAAAGGTACTTGTTGTGATTGAGGGACTGTTGAGGTTGTACTTGGTTTTGAAGTTTATTATCTAGAAGATGTTTGGGAGAGTAGAGATGGTCGAGCTTGTTTGTAATTAAAGGGATGTTTGGTTTAGAGGAAGAGAATGGAAGGGAATCGACAAAGAGAATTGAAGGAAGGAATTAGAAGTCTTCAAACTCTCCGCAATGGTTAAAGAGGGGGAGAAGGAAACAAATGGTTTTTGTTGTTTTTTTGGTGTAGCAGAGAAACAAATCTCAGTCTCCATGACCCCTATCACCTCACCAAATATCCTTTATCCCCACCGTATTTTAGTGTTCTCCTCCACCGCCTTTCACATAATGCGTATTTTGAAGCACACCAATGCCAATTTCCGTTGTTTCCGACTTTTGCCTGCCGCATAACAGCATAACACTGTGCCACTCACCAGAACTAGACCTTTTTCCTTTGATAAGTCACCAAAATTAGAGCTTTTAGGGCTGAATTTGACCATTATAGCAGTATTCATGCTCTTATTTCTTGAATCCTCGTCCACCACCAAGCTTTGTGGCCCACGGGTTTTCCTCGCTCTCCCTTTCGCAATTTGTTTTTCAGTTAGCGTGTGTTTATTTTTGGTGAATGTGGTAGAGTTGGGTGACATTGGTTTGGTTTTGTTGTGGCAGTGGTGGGGTGAGGATATCAGATTGGCGGTTGCGGCACTGAAAGGGGATGGTGGGATTGTTAGTAGGTAGGGTGGTAAAGTGTCGGGTTTCTGGTTGTGCATTGTGTTGGTGGTGGGGTTGGTGCTTGTTGTGGGTGGTTGACTGTGGGGTTGGTTCATGTGTGGGCAGTCAGACTGTGGGTTTTGGACCGTGGCTGTTGTTGGTGTGGTGGAGTTAGGGTGTTTGGTGGTGTGTTCAAGGTTCATAGTAGTGTAGTGGGAAGTGGGGGAATTCAGGTGGTGGTGGGGGGGAGAATGGGGAATGGGGGATTCATAATAAATTGCTTTTGGGGAACTCCAGTATGGAAAAAGTCCAACCACGCATCATTTAAGGGAAATAGGGGTATTTTCTCCTTTTCCCTTTTTCGGAAGCCATCAACCAAACGGCCCAAGTGTTATATGGCTGGTTTATCTGTATAATGGTTAGCTTTATATGTGCTAATTAACAGTTGCAACTGAATTTTACCATCATGATGATGATATAGCTGACATAATGAGATATAATGGAAGTTATGTCGAGACTGTTGGATTAATTTTTAGGTTCTTGCTTCACTAGAGAAGTTATTGGTGAGCGGTACAAACAATGAGTGATGGGCTTGTTTCTAAAAAGCTTCTGCTTTGCTTGGTAAATAGTTTTTCCTTCTGGGAAGGGTTTTCTAGAGAGATGTTCTTAAAAGTTTGTCTTATTGATTTGTCATAGTATGAAAAGCCAATCAGCACTGCTGACTTGTGGCTAATTTGACTGTGTTGGGTTGAAATTTGATCATTATGTTGTGATCTGGTTGTGACAATCTTTCCTCGGTATTACGTGCAAAATGTTTGCTTGAACAAATTTTGCTGATAGAGATGTAAGTGTCTATGTGAGGACTTGAGTAGAAAAAGTATAGGAAATGATGTGACAAATATAGATAATTTAAGAAGTTCCATGGAATGAGAAATGATAGGCTGACAGTTTTTAACTTTAATTGATGCGTCCTTTGTTGGAACGAAGGTGATAATGTAATGTTCATGTTCCTATACGCTACTTCGGTCTCAAAGAGCTCATGAAATACTTGAAACACTCTAATTACAACCTGTGAAACCTGGAGAAGACCTTCTTAAAGCCATCACCACGCAGCGTTCATGTACTAAGACAACCCTTTTAAGGTCATCAACGCGAAAAGGGGTGTCTACCCAAGCAAACCTCTATCAACTGTTGAATCCATGAATGAAAGCACCATCAACATTCCCATCTTTTAAAAGGGACTCGTGAAAGGATAAAATCTCCTTGGCTTTGCTTCTTGGTATAATCCTGCTCCCATCCGAAGCTCTTAACCTAACTTCTCATTCTCCTATTATAAACATTATCAATAGAACAAACTTCACCCGTTGCCCTGTACTCCATGTCCACACACTTGAATTTCATCTTTGTTTCCTAGTTTTTTGCTCCTTAAGAAACAAATTCTCTAGGTCATTTTTAGAATAGTCCTATCTTATTCCGAAAATCCCTAACTCTTTGTCGTTGTAATGTCAATTATACTCAAGTAACATATTCTCAAATATGAAAGGGAGTAGATTTTCAAGAAAGAGATGGACCCCAAACTTATCTAGGAATTGATTTGTCACTACCCTTGTAGAAATTATCTTTATCAACTTTTGGAACTCATCCTATTAAAAAATTATCATTAGAACAAACAAATATGTTTAGAGGCCATATTACGATCTCCGCTAATTGACAACACTAAAAAGGACCCTAAGTGAAGCAAGAAGGAATGCAAACCCTACCCTTAACCTTTTTTGCCCTACTAGAATGTCTTTTCCTTATTTTATACTTCTATGTTTTCAATTAGTTTCCACACTTTGTTTTTCACGCTTGTGAAAGTTATAGAAATTTGATTTTTTAAATATATACATTGAGATAAATCAAAATCTTATATACAAAAGGAAAATTTGTCAGAAAGGACCTTTTAAAAGAGTTTTTTTTTGTGAGAAAGGACCTTTTAAATTTTTTTTGGCTTTTAACAACCTTAAACAAAAAATTTTTGCGAGAAGAGACCTTGAGCTTGTTTTCCGACGTTGACCACCGGAAACCGGCGTTACTAATATTTTTTCACAAAAAACTCTTTTGAAGGTCCTTTCATTAACATCCCCCCCCCCCCCCCCCCCCCCCCCCCAAAAATTTGTTTTATATATTATGCTTAAATTTCCGGCCAATGTTAGTAATACTAATAGTATAAGAGCCAAAGCGTTCCAACTATATGTACTCCCTCCGTTTCTTTTTGTTTGTCTACTTTTCGTTTTTGTCCGTTTCTTTTTGTTTGTCCTACTTTTTCATCTTTCCTTATATGACAAAATTATATCACCAATCTACCCCTATTTTATCACTTTTTGGTCCAATATGTACCTTAAAAGTTTCAATCACCTACTTTAATTGCCACATTTATTATAAAATAAGTGGAATCCTTAATTGTTGTTCCCACCCACATACCTATGACATCATCTTTCTTGGTATTTGGAGGTACAGTAAATTGGACAAACAAAAAGAAACGTAGGGAGTAGTATATAAATGTCGATTTAGAACAACATATTCAAGATTCACATGTAGTCTTGTTATAGTAAATTATATTTTTAAGCTTTACTAATTTTTAATGATCATTCCGTGATCCGTGATATTATTCCCATTCCCTCCGTTCCTTGTTATTGTTCCATGTTTACACTTTGAGATGTATGTTTTTGTTCTTCCCGCTACTTTTTGGGGTGTACTTTTTTGTTCTTCCCACTTCCCTCTCTCTCTCTAAACAACCTCACGTAAACAACTCATGTAATTCCAATAATCCCACCTTTTGTAACTCACCAAAAGTAAAGGGGTCTCGTCAAAAAGGCATGGAGGAGTTATTTATTACTCCCTCTTTTGAGATGTTTTTTTTAATATGTACCTTTCTACCTTTTCCCATAAATGGAAGGTTGACCCACCTAATTATTACAATTCTCTTCTACTTTTTCTTTCTTTCTCTTCACCTTTTTCACTTTTTCCTTACTTTTACTAACCTTCTCTCTTATTTTTGCACTTTTTCCTTGGTCCGCGCGCAAAAGAAAACATACATATTAAAAAAAACGTAGGTAGTATGTTGCCGTTTTTATTATATTCCCTCTATCCCCAAGTTTATGACTCATTTTGCCATTTTATGATGTAATAAAATACTTTACCAATTTGTTTTGGGGTTAGAACCACATTTTGACTATTTGCAAAATTACCATTTATCCACCATCACATCTACCCTTTCCTCTTTTCTTAATTAAATAATTACCTACTATCTCCAGCTATGTTACTTCGACACCCTCATTTACCATAAGTTGCGACGACACGACACCATATTAGATACTTCCTTTCAAACTAAAAATTTGGCTTTTTTTTGTACAAAATGGCCGTGTCCGACGCTTCGACACCCGTATCGTCAGTAGACACTTAACCCATGTCTAAGTAACACAGATCTCTAGTCATATCTTACTATTCTCTTTCTTCAATATAATATGTCCTCCATGGCCTACCTTATTATATTCCCTACTGAATTTCTTTGCTTAAAACAAATGCGTCATTCTTTTGAGATGAAGTAAGTACATACTCCTTGTGTTTCTATTTGTTTGTCCTACTTTGACCAAAAGGCTGTCACATAATTAGTCAAAGTAGGATTGACAAAAGGAAACGGAGGGAGTATTTGATACTTATTATAGTAAAACTAATTGTGATCTCTATTAATCTTGATTATTAACATTATCATCAATGACTTCGGTGTGACTTCAGTTGTTTAAGTTGAAGAAAACATTTGCATCATTTTAAGTAGTCTAAGGGTCTGTTCTCTTCGGTATAAAACAGCTGAACTGAATAGTGATATGTGAGAGTAAAAGTATTGTCCAGACCTGAACTGAATTGAACTGAACTGAAATGAAAATAAGCTTGGGAGAACAGTCCTAAGAAGATAAATTGACATGAAATAAATCTTTGCTTTGGATGTTGTCTTAGGGATTTGTTGACAATTTTAATTTGATGTCTACACTTATAATATCAACAACCTGAATAAATAAACTTTAGTGAAAGAAGTTATTTCGATTGAAATTCAAGTTACTTGAATATAAAGAACTAACAATTCACTATAATATATCTATCTGATGCCTAATAATAAATAAATTAAACGATCCTTTATAATACGCGATCTATGTGATATTTTGGGTGAGATATTAATCTCTAACTAATGTAGATTTTTTGCCTTTGTCTGATGGTATTTTCTAACTTGTAATGGCACGTGCTATACACGATAATCTGTTCATGTTTCCAACTTTCTATCAACCATTGAGATGCAGGGTGCGCACATTGTATTGCTTTTCTTCCCTTTTCCTTCTGAATAGTCGCACTTGTACTCTTAATGGAAGTATTGATGTGTCTCTTGTTTGTATATTCTTTTTGCTTTCTATCTACTGGGTACTTAAAAGAATTTTATGTCTTTGTATACCTGCAGTGACATCAGTCAGATCAGCTAGGCAGGTGGTCGATGCACTTAATGCGGAGGGATCAGACATTGATATTATACTTTCTGAGGTTGATCTTCCTACAAAAAAGGGATTCAAGTTGTTGAAGTACATAATGCGGGATAAAGAGTTGCAACGTATACCTGTGATCAGTATGTTTGCTGTCGTCCCCATGTATTGTTCAAATCCATGTTATAGACATGTACTTTAATTATTTTCCTCCTTTTTCTTAGTGATGTCGACAGAAGATGAAGTTTCTCTTGTGGTGAAGTGCTTGAGGCTGGGAGCTGCAGACTTCCTTGTCAAGCCATTGCGGACTAATGAGCTATTGAATTTGTGGACTCACATGTGGAGGAGGCGACGTATGGTTAGTGTCAAAACTTTGCTTGCTAGGTTGTTTGTAACTGACTTATAGTACTCCTACGCGGCAACATCCTATAAATTTATGTGGAGTTATTTGTTCATGGCTTCTGTGAAAACTAAAAACAATTGCATTTTGCTTTTGCTTTGCTTGTGTTGCCTATAGATTCACCTCGGCTTCCATTTAAGAACTTTTCATTTATCAGTAACAAATATTTAGCTTTCTGGTTTTCCTTATTACATTGGCAGCTTGGCCTTGCGGAAAAGAATATGGTGAATTATGACTTTGATTTAGCTGCATCAGATCCCAGTGATGCGAATACAAATAGCACAACTTTGTTCTCTGATGACACAGATGATAAGTCCCGGCGAACTGTTAATCCAGAGACGAGTATTACAATTCAGGAGGAGGAGGTTAGTATGGGGAAAAAAACCTACTTTGACATTGAGCTTCGTATGTAGTGTGATGAGGCATTGAGGATATATACTAGTACCCTCTTTTAATCATTATTTGTGTACATTATCGTTATTAGTTTATGCTTTTCTTTATTGATGTTTTTATTTTGTCCTATTGGCTTCATCGGCCTTGTTAAAATTGCTTTCTTCTGGCAAAACTGGGAATCCTATTTGCCTATTCTCAAATTAAAATTAGCTTAAAGTTAATTGGAAAGCCATGGGAGTCTTATTAGATAGAGATCTTGAACATATCCGAGAGTCATTTACAATATCATGTGTATCATATACTAGTAAAGTTTAACGGAAGAAACACCAATGCACAATGCACAATGCGAGATAGTATTGACAACCTTTTGTTGTTGTTGTTGTGTGTGCGTGTGTGTGTGTGTGTGTGTGTGTGTGGGTGGGGGGGGGTTAGACTTGACATATTATTTAAGGAGGTTATTTAAAGAGGAAAGAGAAAGAAAGAGATAAAAAGAAGGATCCATGTGAAAGGAGAGAGATAAAGAGAAGTTTTAGTCAATTATAGTGATGGTGCATTATATTTAACTTCCATTAATGGGAAACGTTGCAATAGATAAAAAAACAAAGGAAGTTTTATATATTCATATATATTTATATCAATCTTTTCCGTTTTGCAAACTGATTCTTAGTGCTTAGAGTTGAGGGACCAAAAAATTTTGTTGTTTAGTTATCAAGGTCCTAACATATAAACCCAAAAATTCTTTGATGCGATTCAAGAGTTTGGTAAGTATTCTTTGGATTAGCAGAAAATACCCGTTGAAACCTTAATATGCATTAATCAAAAAGAAGAGATTTTATAGATTTGCAGCGGCTTAAATGTAAATACCATCGTATCTCACATGTGAATTTATTTATACACCTAATGCTGGTACTGATGGGTTACAACGGCTAAAAACAGTGAAGTAACAGTCGATAATGGATGTTTTAGTTTAGTTTTGATGAAACACTCCTCGGAACGACATCTGGTTGAATGTCTAGTTCAACATCTGTTATAGCATTATCATTACATAACAAAAGGACCTTTTTTTTATCCATGGCTCTTTGAGTATGGTTTCTTGAAATTTATTTGCACTTGCAAGTCATTTTTGTTACATTTTTTTCTTACTCAAGTTATCTTGCAAGATGAAGCCAATTTTCCTGATGTGTTTTAGAGTTGGTAGAGTGGATGTATTTTTTCTAGCATAACGACATGACCAGGGCGTCCTAATCTATAATTGTATTTACATTTCAGAGTAGCAATATTTGTAGTTAGGAAATATGAAGTGCATTGTAAGGATTCCACGGTAGGGGGTATTTTATGAAGTTTCTAGAAAAGTTTCACCTCATAACTTTCCCCAAAATGTTTCTGTACTTCGATCACAATTGTAAACTAGGATTTTCTCTGGCATGACTTAGTTATTATGGTATAATCTTTTATTTTTCTCTGGAAATGGAGTGGATCTTAAAGCTGTCAGGGTCTAGTCTATTAAACTTATTTTCCAGAACTTACCTTGTTTTTTTGAATTTTTATAAACTTCTCTTGATTTTTCTGTTCTTTTCTTATCTGTAGTTTTCTGAACTTCTCCAAATTTGTCTGAACTTTTCTTAACTTCCTTATCTTTTCTGAATTTCTCTTAATTTTTCTAAACTTTTCTGCAACATTCTGAAAGTTTCTTAATTTTTTTGAACTTCTCTTGATTTTTCTGAACTTCACTCATGTTTTCAGAACTTCTCTTAACTTTCTCAAAATAAGTAAAATCAAGTTGAAAAGAACAAACCCACAAGTTTTTCAATGTTGGGCATGGGCACAAAAGAAGGAAAATCCTTTGGCATTGTGCCTGTCTGACTACTTTATGGGATGTTATGGTTGGAGAATTGATATTAGTGACATTATTTTTTGAAGCAGTATCTCTTGCCACGTCTCAATGTAGAACGGAGTACTATTGGCCTTTTGTTTTTTCAAGTTTTTTAGTTTAAAGGATTCTTTTTGTCTGAAAATGTGCATGATTGACGAACTCTCCTCAATAGCTTTGTGGTGGTTAGTCCACTCTTGATTTCATTTTTTCTGCTAACGGAATTCTTCTTGTGTACTAAATACGATATTATTATCTTTCACCCTTAATGATCATATCTTCACTTGCATCTTTTTCTTTGACTCATTGTTCGTTTTTTCTTCCAATCTTGTTTATGCCTCCCAGTGTAACAAATTCACTTCGGAAGCTGTGCCAAGGTATTCTTTTGACTGTCAGCCTGCTGTGCCAGCACTGAGCGACCGCCGAACAGGCAAGAGGCTCTGCACTTGAAATTGTTTACTTGTGATTTAAAGCTGCTTTTTTTTGCCACACTGGGTTAATCTAGCTGTGCTGCTGCTGTTTTAACTAATGACATTGTAATATGACTCAGTCAAGTATGCCTTTTTTTTTTAAAAGGGTATTCAGAATAACATAATATTTAGTTATAGTTAAGATTTGGAAAAATTGTCAGAAAATACCAAGGTTTTAGCACTTTTCAAAACAAATACCAAGGAGTTGCGAAATGTAGAATAAATACCAACAAGTTATGTTTTTCTTAGAAATCCATACCAAATAACAAATATTCGTCTATTTTTCCGTCTTAAAAATCCATACCGACTAACAGAAATCCATTCAACTTCATCTGTGAACAACATATAATCTAAGATGAGTTAAACTTGGGTGAGAAAGTGATGGAAAAATAGACGGGTATTCGTTAGTTGGTATAGATTTCTAAGAAAAACATAACTTGGTGGTATTTATTTCACATTTCGCAACTCCTTGGTATTTATTTTGAAAAAGTGCTAAAATCTTGGTATTTCCTGACAATTTTTCCTTAAGATTTATTTCTTTGGTTTCTGTTTGTTTCTCCGCCACCGAACAGAGTCGTAGCTTTTATTTTATGGCCTTTAGGTGAGTAATGTTAGGGGTTAGTTTACAAACTCAGTTGCTCAGAACTTTGTTTATGTACATTATTTGGAGTTTTTCTCTTTTCAAGTGCGTAGTGTTTGCCATTCATCTCCCGTGATCACTTTGAGAGACTCTTATAGTCTTATGCATTGTCAGGTCAATTTGCACCATTTCCGAAGAAGAGTGAGCTGAAGATCGGTGAATGTTCTGCATTCTTCACATACGTCAAATCAGGCACAGTTAAGAGCAATGGCCGAGCAGTCGTTGATGTTGAAGGTATTGCTGCTCAACCTTCTGGACCAGATGATAAATCAGATACTTGGAATGAGCATATAAATAATGGCAATATGAGATATGAAAATGGCGATGCATGGGAAAACACTTCACATGGAGAAGACTTCCCTAGCAGTACTAGTGTACCTGATTCCACTTCAATGGAAAGGTCTTGCACCCCTCCTGTAACTATGGAATTTATGCTAAATAAATCTAACGATGAGGGCTTATCTGAGGTGCACATGCAGCCGAAAAATGGGACGCATTTTGATGTGTCAACTTTAGCAGCTCATGCTGCTTATCCTTACTACATGTCAGGAGTCATGAACCAGTATATGATGCAATCATCAGCACATGTACATCAGAAAGATCTTCAAAGCCACGGTTCATCAACCGTGATGCCTCACTACAATCATCTTCCACATTGTCCATCTCATGTACCTGGGATGGCACCATTTCCTTACTACCCATTGGGTGTATGCTTACCACAGGGTCAATCGCCTGCTAACCATCAAGTGACTTCATTTGGCAATTCATCATCAAATGAAGCTAAATTAAGCAAAGTTGACCGGAGAGAGGCTGCTTTGATTAAATTTAGGCAGAAAAGGAAGGAAAGGTGTTTCGATAAGAAGATTAGGTATGTGAACCGCAAAAAGCTTGCAGAACGAAGGCCTCGTGTTCGTGGGCAATTCGTGAGGAAGGTGAATGGTGTGACTGTAGATCTAAATGGGGATCCATCTGTCGACCTTGATGAGGAAGATGAAGATGATCTTAATTCATCTCCTGAAGATGACACTTCTTGAAACAAAATTGAGGAAACCCCTTTTTTCTGATGGATTACTGGATTACTGCTGCTGCTGCCACAATTATTTCTTGCAGATCTCTGTGCGTAAGCTCATGTCCTTTGTGAGTGAAAAAGGGCATGGATTCGTGATTGCTCTCAAGAGCTTGTGGGCTTGTATCTTCGAACCTTTGTAAGCATCTACTTTGTGGGCCTATTGATGCGAGCGCGGGGAATTCCATCTCTTAAATCTGCTCTCTCGTGAAGCTCCCTGTAGAGAGAGCTGCTTTAGCCTTTGCCAGGGGGTGGGTGGTTGGCTTGGCGAGGCTTGTATGTAGATTATCTCTATTTGTCATCCTGCAAGTCCTGCACAAAGTTGGAAATCCAATTATAAGGTTTCTATTCTTATTATTGTTGTAAAGAGCACATAATCATCAGGTATTGTATCTTTCAATGCAAGCTGTAGCATTGAACGGCATCCTATCGTGAGATCTGTTTCTTTCATACTTCCTCTGTTTTTAAATAAGTGCTATATTTCACTTTAGCACGCTTGTCGGCACGTTTTATATCATTTTTATCGTTAATTATGCATTGGTAAAAATTATGACAACTAGATATTAAAAATATATATATCGAGACGAATCAAACGAGATCCAACATTACTATATTTTTCCTTATGCCTATATCATAAAAGCCGGTCAAATTATAACGAATGAATAGTGTTATAAGTCAAAATGTAGCACTTAAAAAGAAACGGAGGTAGTATATGTCAAGACTTGTTCAGGCGGCGCTCTCTTGATGTGCTTAGTATTCTGATGTTGGCCAAGTCAAGCTTGTCAGGGATCTTAGATATCTAGGGAGCGTTTGGATTGCGGTTTTAGGAAAGGAAAGGTAATGGAAAATCATGTTTTTCTTATAAGCTATTTGGTAGATGTAATTTTGATTTTCCGTTAGCCATAATATGTGCTCATCCTTTTCCATTACCGCACATTTCACAAATGACCATAGTACCCCCTTTTAACCCAAAGAATACTACCTTTTTACTCCAGTTTGATTAATTTTCAAAATATCCCATTCATGAACCCTGATTTATATTCCAAAAAACCCCGCTATTAAATAAACCATGTAGCCTAATTTGCAATAAAGAAGTTGAGGGAAAGGTAATTACTTGGAAGAATCTGTCAAGTTGATAAACAACTATCACATACTAACCAATCTGCACATAGGCCAACCTTTTAGAAGAGACTTTGGGTTGAATTTGGTGGAATGTTCTTTGGTGGGGTTTTGGAGAATTTTTTGAGGGTTTTATAGGGTTAAAGTCATATTTTGAAAAGAAGACAAGTGATTGAAATACATGGGAATGCAAAAGGGTATCATATGCCGGGATTGGTAGTGATTCATTGATGAAATGTTGAAGTAACCGGTTGACTTCAAAAAGTTTTATCTAGGATAATATATATCTATCTATACTAGATAATAAAGTCGTCCCAAAAGGAGCTACTACATCGCTCCATGTCATTATACATAGTTAATTAATTATTTTAATTTTCAATAGACAATAATTAAAAAGAATGATTATATCGTAATTAAAAATTACATCCTTATCTAAAGCTATAACTAATAGAAACTAATAAAATAAGTCATAACTTTCATTTCATATCTCAAAAAAATATAATTTTTACAACGTTAGATTCGTCTCGAAAAATACTTTGAATCAATATCCACTTATGATATGTTTTTCTAAAATTGCAAAAAAATCTTATATTTTTCCTATTTAGGACATGTTCTATTTTACTAGATAATAAAGCCGTATTATGTCCTAGATAAAAATTACGTTCCTTATCTAAAACTACAACTGACATAAACTTATAAAATTAGCCATAACTTTTATTTCAAATTTCAGAAAGTTTTAATTTTTGCATTGTTAAATTCGTCTCGAAAAATACTTTGAATTAATATCCACTTATGATATGTTTTTCTAAAATTGCAAAAAAATAACTTATATTTTACTAAACGTGTCAACTAGGCCCCTCATTAATTAATAAAATAAATTTTTAAAAAATTAAACACGTATTCATAAAAGATAATGTTATCTCAAAGATAAGAAAAAAATGTTTAAATTTGTATGTCTATGATCCAAATTGCGCACTGATGGATAATATCACTCATATTAATTGTTATGATGGTAATCATGCACAGAGGCGACATAAGGGCATTTACTGTTTGGAAGGAAATGCCAAATGATGTTTTAGAATTGAAGAACCTGCATATCCTACGAAATATATGGGGGTAAAAGGTGAATTTTATTTGGGTGCATCAGTGAGGGTTAGGTTAGTTAAAATATTGTTTCAGTTGTTTTAGAAAATTTAGATATTTTGTTTTTACCATGTGAAAAAACAATTTCATAGGGTCTCCATAGTTACATATACAAAATCATAGAGACATTTTAGAAAGTCAAAATATTTTGTTTCCACCATGTAGAAAAACACAATACTATACCTTCACCATATCGAAATTTTCAAAAAAAAATTTGGTCACTCATTAATTAATAAAATAAGTTTAGTTGGTTTCTCAAAAATATATTTCGATATACACCTTACATCTTTTTTCAAAAGAGATATTCCTATTTGGTCAAATATCAATTAGGCGACACAAGTAAGTACTTCTAAAAAATAATCCCTAAAAAGTAGGAGAATTTCAAGTAAACGTGTGCAACCTAATGAATCTTGATGGTACATGTAAATATATATCAAACCAATGCAGATTATTTTCAAACACAAACCCACAAAAAAATAATGTAAATATATTTAAACATGCAATTTAAGTTGGCAATATACATTTATACATCTCAAAATTGGTATGCAAATCAGACCCACAAGGAAACCATGCGTTATAATCTCAAACTAAAATAATCTTCATGGATGAGAAGCAATCTTTTTTTACCTAGATGATTCATGATTTTTCTACATAAATCTGTTCGAAATCATTCAGACACGCCTTATTTCAGACAAGCCTCATTTCAGACAAGTTTTATTATACGTCCGTGTGTATTATGAGCATGGTACACCCAATGCTATATTTTTGCTCATTGCTCATTTGGACTTCTTAACCTATGTTGATCTGATGAGAATAATCAATCATAGTATGATTATGGTAACACAAATTCTTCAAGTGAATCGATGAATTTATATAGAAGAAATGAAAGTGAAAAAGAGTAATTATGTGACTCTACACCGTCGACAATATCAATAATAGTCTAGAGGAGACATGTTTGTTGTGTTTTTTATTTTATTTTGAGATTTAACTTTACCAAATTAACATTTGTGTATTATGACAACTTTAACTTCAATTTATTTTATTTTTCAAACCACCAAAGCATATGATGACTATTTTTAGAAGGACACTATTATACCTATAAAAGAAAGTAATTTTAAGTTCAAGATAAAGAAAATTATAAACTTTTAATATGAGAATCCTTTAAAAATTAAATAATTTTTACGTTAGTCGGATGAGAATTATTTGTAAATAACTACCAAAATATAATATCTATCAGTTTTTAAATTAGTTTATAATATTTTGTTAATCTTATTGTCTTTAACACTGAAATGTAGATATAATGGGAATTATAATTAAATAAAACCCAACCCGGGCATTGTCCGAGTCAAAAACTAGTACTAGATAATAAAGCCGTCTCGAAAGGAGCTATCACATCGCTCCACATCATTATACATAATTAATTAATTAATTTAATTTTCAATAGACAATAAAAGAAAATAATTATATCTTAAATAAAAATTACATTCCTTATCTAAAGCTACAACTAATCCTTATCTAAAACTACAATTGATATAAAATTATAAAATAAGCCATAACTTTTATTTCAAATCTCAGAAAATTTTAATTTTTGCACTTTAGATTCGTCTCGGAAAATATTATACATAATTAATTAATTAATTTAATTTTTAATAGACAATAATTAAAAAAATGATTATATCATAAATTAAAGTTACAATCCGTATATAAAGTTACAACTAATCCTTATCTAAACTACAACTGATATAAAATTATAAAAAATAAGCCATAACTTTCATTTCAAATCTCAGAAAATTTTAATTATTACACCGTTAGATTCGGCTCGAAAAATAATTTGAATCATGATCCACTTATGATGTGTTTTATTATACATAATTTTAATTATTTAATTTTCAATAGACAATAATTAAAAAAAATGATTATATTGTAAATAAAAGTTACACTCCTCATCTAAAGCTACAATTAATCCTTATCTAACACTACAACTGATATAAAATTATAAAATAAGCCATAACTTTCATTTCAAATCTCACAAAATTTAATTTTTGCACCTTTTGAATCAAGATCCACTTATGATATGTTTTATTATACATAATTTTAATTAATTTAATTTTCAATAGATAATAATTTAAAAAAATGATTATATCGTAAATAAAAACTACATTCCTTATCTAAAGGTACAACTCATCCCTATCAAAAACTACAACTGATATAAAATTATAAAATAAGCCATAACTTTCATTTTGAATCTCATAAAATTTTAATTTTTGCACCGTTAAATTCGCTTTGAAAAATACTTTGAATCAAGATCGACTTATGATATGTTTTATTATATATAATTAATTAATTAATTTAATTTTCAATAGATAATAATTTAAAATATGATTATATCGTAAATAAAAGTTATATTCCTTATCTAAAGCTACAACTAGTCCTTATCTAAACTATAATTAATATAAAATTATAAAATAAACCATAACTTTCATTTCAAATTTCAGAAAATTTTAATTTTGCACCGTTAGATTCGTCTCGAAAAATGCTTTGAATCAAGATCCACTTACGATATGTTTTATTATCCATAATTAATTAATTAAATTAATTTTCAATAGACAAGAAATAAAAAATTGATTATATCGTAAATAAAAATTACATTCCTTATAAAATACTACAACTGATATAAAATTATAAAATAAGCCATAACTTTCATTTTAAATATATGAAAATTTTAATTTTTGCACCTTTAGGTTTGTCTGGAAAAATACTTTGAATCAAGATCCACTTATGATATGTTTTATTATACATAATTATTTAATTAATTTAATTTTTAATAGACAATAATTAAAAAATAATTATATCATAAATAAAAACTACATTCGTTATCTAAAGCTACAACTAATGCTTATCTAAAACTACAATTGATTTAAAACTATAAAATAAGCCATAACTTTCAGTTTAAATCTCATAAAATTTTATTTTTTGCACCGTTAGATTTATCTCGAAAAATACTTTGAATCAAGATACACTTATGATATATTTTCTGGAATTGCAAACAAAATAACTTATATTTTATTAAAGGTGTCAAATATACCACTCATTAATTAATAAAATTAAGTTTATAAAAAATTGAAGCCACGAAGTCATAAAAGATAAATATTATCTCAAAGATAAGAAAAAAAAATGTTTAAATTTGTATGTCTTTGATCCAAATTGCGCAGTGATGGATAGTAGGAATGGCAATGGGTAGGGTCTGGGTCTTGTAAACAAGACCCAGACCCATCAATTTCTTCCAAACTCAGACTCGACCCACACCTATTGAGTCTGGAATTTTCAGACCCAGATCCTTTGGGTCTGATGGATCTGGTGGGTCCTTACAAGGTTCTTAGTGGGTCCTTTGAAATTTCAAGTTTAATAGCATTTTTCAATCTAATAAATTTATTTGCCTCTTTTATAGGTTCGTGTGACCATGGTTAAGATTTGTATCGAAACAATTAACATAATATAGCTCATAAAATCTAAAAAATGCTTCAACTTACATTATTAAATGTCTTAAAATGGAGTCATAACTACTCATAAAGTTGTATTTTATAACTTTTTTTTTTGAATTTTTTTATGTAAATGGATCTGCGGGTAGGGTTTGGATCTGATATATTTTGACCCGGACCCAGACCCTCCTGATAACCTCTAGACCCTGACCCGACCCAAACCCAAGGTCTTAAAAAGTTGGAGTCGGACCCTTATAAATGGGTCTCTTGGTCGGGTCCAAGACCCATTGCCATCCCTAATGGATAGTATCACCCATATTATTGTGATGGGAATCATGCATAGAGGCGGCATAAGGGCATTTTCTGTTTGAAAGGAAATGCCAAATGATGTTTTAGAATTAAAGAACCTGCATATTCTACGAAATACATGGGGTAAAAGGTCATTTTTATTTGGGTGCATCAATTAGGGTTAGGTCATTTAAATTGTTGTTTCAATTGTTAAATTATAGTTGGTGCACCCTAATACAAAATATACAAAATTATAAGGTCATTTTAGAAAATCTAGATATTTTATTTTTATGATATGGAAAAAACAATTCCATAGGGTCACTATATTTACATATACAAAACTATAGGAACATTTTAGAAAGTCAAAATATTTTATGTCCACCATGTAGAAAAACACAATACTACAGGTTCACCATATCGAATTTCCCAAAAATCATTAATTAATAAAATAAGTTTCATAAAAGTTAAGTTGGTTTCTCATAAGTATATTTCGATATACACCTTACATCCTTTTCAAGATATTCCTATTTGCTCAACTATAAACTAGGCGACACAGGTATGTACTACTCAAAAATAGTCCCCAGTAAGAGAATTTCAAGTAAACGTGTGCAACATAATGAATCTTGATGATACATGTATATCAAATCAATGCAGATTATTGTCAAACACAAACCCACAAAAAATAATGTAAATATATTTAAACATGCAATTTAAGTTGGGAATATAGATTTATACATCTCGAAATCAGTATGCAAATCATACCTAAAAGGAAACCATGCATTATAATCTCAAACTAAATAATCTTCATGGATGAGAAGCAATTATTTTTTACCTAGATGAATCATGATTTTTCTTCATAAATCTGTTCGAAATCTTTCAGCACACCTCATTTCAGACAAGTTGTATCATACGCCCGTGTGTATTATGAGCATGGTACACATAAGGCTATATTTTTTACTCATTGCTCATTCAGACGTCTCAATCCATGTTGAGCTGATGAGAATAATCAATCGTAGTATAATTATTGTAACACAACTTATTCAAGTGAATTGATGGATTTATAGAAGAAATGAAAGTGAAAAGAGTAATTATGTGACTCTATAGAGTCGACAATATCAATAATAGTCTAGAGGAAATATGTTTGTTGTGTTTATTTTATTTTATTTTGAGAGTTAACTTTACCAAATTAACATTTGTGTATTATGACAATTTTAACTTTAATTTATTTTATTTTTCAAACCACCAAAGCATATAATGACTATTTTTAGAAGGACACTACTATACCTATAAAATAAAGTAATTTTAAGTTCGAGATAAAGAAAATTATTAGCTCTTAATATAAGAATCCTTTAATCATTAAACAATTTTTACGTTAGTCGGATGAGAATTATATGTAAATAACTACCGAAATATAATACCTCTTAGTTTATTAATTAGTTTATAATATTTTGTTAATCTTAAAGTGTTTAACACTAAATTTAGATATAATGAAAATTATAACTAAATAAAATCCAACCCAGGCATTGCCCGGGTCAAAAACTAGTGTATATATATATATATGTGTGTGTGTGTGTGTGTGTGTGTGTGTGTCACTTTTCCTTCTTTTCAACAATATATTTACATTATTCCCATAAAAAATTGCAAATTGTCCATTAGTAGTTTTGAACCTGCGCGCAACCTCATGTATGGAAGCTAAATGATCTAACCATTACTACATTATACTATTGTTGCCTTCTTATGAGTTTTCAATGAAAAACAATAACTAAGGGCACGTTCGGTATCACTTTGGTTTATGGTTTTTTAGTTTTTTGTATTAGAAAGTCAATAATATATGTCCTATAATAAATCAAAAATTAGTTAAAATTATTGGAAACATGATGATTTTGAAAACTGATAACTAAAAAAGTGAAAACCACTTTTGTCGTTTCCAGTTTTTTTTTTCCAGTTTTTTTTTTCCTTACTTTTATATGTCGTGGATGGGGGTTACTTGCGGCTATGGTTTAGTTTGGTGGTGTTGGGGTTGGCTTGGTAGTATTAGTGGTGTTAGGGTCTAGAGGTGGTAATCATGACTTTAAAATTACATTCCTTATCTCAACTAATCCTTATCTAACACTACAACTGATATAAAATTATAAAATAAGCCATAACTTTCATTTCAAATCTCTGCAAAATTTTAATTTTTTGCACCGTTAGATTCGTCTCGAAAAATACTTTGAATCAAGATCCACTTATGATATGTTTTATTATACATAATTAATTAATTAATTTAATTTTCAATAGACAAGAATTAAAAATGATTATATCCTAAATAAAAATTACATTCCTTATCTAAAGCTACAACTAATCCTTATCTAAACTACAACAGATATAAAATTATAAAATAAGCCATAACTTTCATTTCAAATCTCAGAAAATATAATTTTTGCACCGTTAGATTTGTCTCGAAAAATTGATATATATAATTTTTTTTGCTAACGTATATCTACACCTAAATACTAGTTGTTCTCAAAAAGTGATATTTATTAAGTAGTAGTTAATAATTTTAGCTTTCCTTTACCACTTTTCAATTTAGGTTTATCCCCGATCCTTCTATATTGATTGTCCACTCGACTCCAAGTCTCAAACCTTAGGTTTTGAGTTCCCTAACATTCTTTTACACCGTAACCATAGCCACTAGTAACTAGCAATAGTCATGATTACCACCTCTAGACCCTAACACCACTAATACTACCAAGCCAACCCCAACATTACCAAACTAAACCATAGCCGCAACTAACCCCCGTCCACGACATATAAAAGAAAGGAATGGGTGATCAATGTGATTGTGTTACAAGACGAAAATTATTACTCTTGCTTTTACGTAATAGTTACACATAGGGGTGTAAACGAGCTGAGCTCGAGCTCGGCCAAGTTCGGGTCGGCCAAGTTCGGGCCGGCTCGGGGGCAACTTGACTAAGCTCTGAGCTCGAGCTCAGCTCGAAGCTCGACAAGCTTGCCAAAGTCAAGGCTCGAGCTCGGCACGAGTATCTTTCCCCTGTTATTAGTTAACATTCTTGCCAAAAAAGTAAAAATTAAGGCATATTCAACAGAGATAAATTGAATGTAAATAAGGTATTTCACGTCACTTAACATTCAACAATCGATAATGTTAATCATCTATTTGAAGTTCAAAATTTAGGAATAGCAACATATTTTTTAATTAAAAGAGTCAAGCCAAGCTTAAACGAATCGAGCCTTGTTGGGATCGAGCTCGAGTTCAGATAGCTAAGGATCGTCTCGAGCTCGGCTCGGACTCAAAGTTGACCAAGCTCGAGCCGAGCTTTTACCAAGACGATCTCGAGGGCTCTACGAGTCGGCTCAGCTCAGTTATACCCCTAGTTACACATCATTTCCTTCGTGACACATTATCCCAAATTATTACCTATTTTGCTAATACCTCAATTCAAATTTATTGTCTCCATTATCCTTTTATCCTCCTTAATACATCTTTGTCCGTGTTTTTTTATAATTATTTTCAACTTATAAGTTTAGGTAAATTCAAAAAAGTTTATTAATTCAGATAAGTTCAAATTAGGTCTAATAAGGTCTACTAACTTCCAATTAATAAGATCTAATAAGGTCTTATAAGGGCGAATAAGGTCTGATAAAGCTAGTTTCATCTAATAAGGTCTAATTAGGTCTTTTCAGTCCTTATAAGTTGATTGAAGAACTTTTTGCCACTTACAACCATGTTGAACACCCCTTTTGTTAATCATAGCCATCATCGTTTTTTTTGTGAATTACAGCCATGAAAGACTAATATATAAGTTGTTGCCATTTTCACTAATTACTCCACTAATCAATAGTTTGACCGGCCAAATCATGTTTAATACTTTATAAATCTTTTTTATTCAATTTTATAATATTTTAAAAATATATGTTTCTCATATATGGCATGCTAATGGGCACGTATTTCGAGACAACATTTAATCACTTTTTTCGGACTGAAGACGACGTTTTTTTTTGAAAAACGAACACCGCCGGACACCCTTATGTGCATGAATTTTGTGAATCCATACGAAACAAGTACCTATAGGCCGTGTTTTCGAGCACGTACTTCGAGACGGGTTTTTCGGACTGAACACGACGTTACTTTTCGAAAAAGGGACACCGCCGTGCACCCTTTTGTTGACACGAACTTCGAGAATTATTATGAAACGAGTACCAACAAGACGGATATTCGGGCACGTAATTCGAGAAGGATTTTTCGGACTGAACACAGATTTTTTTTCAAAAAACGGATACCGTCGTACGAAAAACTAGTCTCGAAGTACGTGCCCGAAAAACTGGCCTGTAGGTACTCGTTCCGTAGGAATTCTCGAAATTCGTGCCCATTAAGGATGTCCGGCGGTGTCCGTTTTTGAAAAAAATATCGTCTTCAGTCCGAAAAATTCGTCTCAAAGTACATGCTCGAAAACCAGGCTTATTGGTACTCGTTTCGTAAGGATTCTCGAAATTCGTGCCCATAAAGAGTGCCCGATTGTGTCCGTTTTTCGTAAAAACGTTGTCTTCAGTCCGAAAAACTCGTCTCGAAGTACATGCTCGAAAACACGACTTGTTGGTACTCGTTTCGTAGGGATTTTTGAAATTCGTGCCCACAAAGGGTTTCCGATGGTGTCCGTTTTTCGGAAAAATGTCGTCTTTAGTTTGAAAAACTCGTCTCGATGTACGTGCTCGAAAACCCGGCTTATTGATACTCGTTTCGTACAGATTCTCGAAATTCGTGGTCATAAAGGGAGCCCGATGGTGTGTGTTTTTCGAAAAAACGTCGTCTTCATTCCGAAAAATGCAATTAAATGTTGTCTCAAAATACGTGCCCGCATGTCATATATGAAAAACATACTTCCTCCGTTTTTTAATACTCGCACCTTTGAACCAGTTTACGCAGCCCAATGCATAATTTAGATGTTAAATATCTTTCATTATACACAATAAAAAATTATGCAAATTAGATTTTAATAATCTATACATTGAGACGAATCTAACAAGATCCCATATGACTATATTTTTTTCTTACATATAAGTCACAATATTGATTTAAGTGGACATGTGTGAATAGTGTGAAAGATAGAAATGGTGCAAGTAAAAAAACGGAGGAAGTATAAAATTGAATAAAAAAATATTTATAAAATATTAAATATGATTTGACCGGTCAAACTATGGATTAGTGGTGTAATTAGTGAAAATGGCAACAACTTACTTAGATATTAGTCTTTCATGGCCGTATTTCACAAGAAAAAAAGATGATGGCTATAATTAACAAAAGAGGTATTTTACATGGCTGTAATTGGCAAAAAATTCTATAAGTTCAAATAAGCAAAAAATAAGTTGAAAAGAACGGACATTTCTTGATATTTCAAATTGAACTGTATTATGCTTGGTGATGTACTGGAGTATTCGTACTTTACAGTTTATTGGTGGTAAAGGATAACAAATTTGAAAAATATCAATAAAAATAAACTTGGGAAATTCCCAATGGTGGCCCTTAGGTATTAGGAATTCTCAGTGGTGGAAATTTCTAAAAAACTTTCCCGTTGGTAACCCTACTTTACAAATTATTCCCAAATATAGCCTTAATGAAGAATATTCCGTTAATAATAAAGCATATTCCGTTAGTTAACCATTAAGATGGTCACTTGCATGTAAAAGGAGGTCTTTTGGGTCGTTTTTAGCCAATTTTAACATTAAAATCAAAAGTTGAGGGCTAAAATTAACCCCCTAACGTTAACTTTAAGAATCGATTTGGAAGTTGAAATTGAAAAAAAACAATCCGAAGTGTCTCGTTTTATGTGCGAATGTTCGCTTTAATGGTTCACTAGTGGATCATGCTTTATTATTAACGAATATTTTTCAATAAAGTTATGTTTGAGAATAATTTGTGAAGCAGGGCTACAAATGGGAAAGTTCTTTTGAAATTTCTACGACTGAGAATTTCTAATACCTAAGGGCCTCCATTGGGAATTTCCCAATAAACTTTTATAAATATAAATATCAAAAGTGAAACAACTATTGATTTTCATCCATATATGATCATTGATTTTTACAAAAGTAACAATAATATTGTGGTAGAAGTATGGTTGGAGCTCTCTTCTAACATACTTGAGGTTGCGGGCTCAAACTTTGACATTGTCAATTTTTTTTAATATACTGTTGTTAAAAGAGAGATGGTGATACGTGAAAGATTGCAAACCTTGTCTACCTTTTTAAATGTATATATATATAGATAGATAGATAGATTTTGGTCCTATCCAAATTTAATAGTTATCCAATAAAATAGGTAGATATAAATTTCTGCATGTTATTCAAAATATTCTCAACAATATAATGTGTAAAAGTTCCTTATTTATCTAAATAGTGTAAAAGAAAAGGCTTTATTAATGTATATTGGAATGTAAACTCTCAAATTGTACTATACATATGGCGCTAAGTATCAATGTGTGACTATTTTTTTTGATAATTTGTTTATTTTTATTGCATTATGAAAAGGTACTAAGTACCATCAATACAAACTCAAATACCAATCCACTAGATCATTACAATAGAGTATTTCATGAAAAGTGTGGAGACGGAATTAAAGCCAAGCAATAAACTCATCATGTCTAGTTAGCCCTTGGAACGCCATTGCATCTGCCACAATGTTAGTTTCACGACTCTTGTAAACAATTTCAGCTCCCTTGCCCATCTTTATTGCACATTTGATGAAATTTAAGATGAAGTTAAGGTTCCATGGCCCATCAATGCATCCATTGCACCATTAAACCACATTTGCCGAGTCCGATTCAATGATTATTTTGCAATCCTTGGCACACTCTAGTGTCATAGTGATCTTTAGAGCTCTATAGATCGCGAAGACTTCCGCGTGATTAATCTCCATAAATGGTATTGGACTTGAGAAAAGACATTTGAAGTGACCGGCTTGATTTCTTAGAACACCGCCAATTGCGGTTTTGGCATCGGAATTTTTTAGTGAAGCATCCACATTCCACTTGAGTGTAGCATGAGGGGGTGGAAACCAAGGCTGCCTGGGTAATGTAGCTGGAGGTTTGCGTTGGAAAGTTGGTTTCCATTTGAGGCATGATGGGTGTTGGAGTATATCATTAGTGGTGTATGGGAATGGGACACCCCATCCTTTGACCCACCAACTTAGCCTCAATAAAACGAGCTCTTCTAGCTGCGGCAACGTGCAAGCTAACTCCCCGAAGCACCAACTATTACGCTCACGCCAAAGTGTCCATGCAATAATGAAAAAACTTGCTTTCCACACCTTCCGGGAAAATGGACCATCATGGTGGAAATCCTATTGATCAAAGACCTCATGGGTGGACCGAGGTGAACACCAACGTAATTTCCAAAGATTTAACCACCAATTCCACATATCTCGGGCCATTTTTCAATGCACGAAAAGGTGCTCACATGATTCCGGCATTGAGTTACACAAGGGGTCGACTGCCATCGAACTATCAATGATACCTAGTCGTACTAGCTTATCTTTGGTATTGTGTTTGCCTTGAATCGCAAGCCAAGTGAATAGTTCAATTCGGATGGTACAAGCGTTTCCCATAGACCCACTAAGGCCTTATCTGTGCATTCATGATCTCTTTTTGCGAGCTCGAAGTTGAAGGATTTAACTGAGAATGTTCCCTTTTTGTGCGGCATCCAAATTAGGGTGTCAAAGTCATCATGAGAGAGCCAAGCTTCTAATAAAACACTCTGCAGCAATGAGTATTCCTGAGCATCTTGCGGACGAAATGCACGAGTCCAGGTTATCGTCCACCTCCAATGAAGGCTGTCCCATAAGCAATTAGACGCCACTGAGGCATCCTTCGTGGCGCTAATACAAAACAGTCTTGGGCAAAATAATTTGAGTGGAGCATCCCCAATCCATAAATCATGCCAAAATAGAGTATCGTGTCCATTCCCAACTTTCTTTCGAATCAACGTTTTCAACATCCCCTTTGAGTGTGGGTGATTGAGGAGCTTGTGGCATATATTTCTTCAGGTGCTACCAGGTCGAGGAACTTGCAAGTCACGTATGGTGAGAGAAGCCCCATAATTATACTTTTCAACAATCAACTTTCTCCAAAGAGAGCCAAATTTTTGAATTGAATATTTCCAACGTTAAGCCCACCCAAGCAAGTTGGCGATTTAATGTAATGCCAAGCAATGGGGGCAAGGCGTTTCTTCTCCGAATCTCCGCCCCATAGAAATTATCTTTGCGTTTGCCTTGTTTTTTCGATGACTCCCATGGGGGTAGGGAAGAGTGACATATAGTAAACCGGCAAGCTTGAAAGTGCGGCTTTTATGAGAGTAGTACGTCCACCAATGGACAGGAGACTGCCTTTCCAAGAGGCGAGCTTTGCCCGCATTCGATCAAGAATAGGTTCCCACATGCTAATACGATTCCAATGGGGATACCCAAGTAGGTGAATGGAAATGAGTCAATCCTAAACAACAATGCCATAGCTGCTTCTTTAAGCCACTCACTGTCAACATTTTTTTCATAAATGGAACTTTTGTGGAAATTAATTTTAGGCCAGAGGATAGTTGAAATAATATGAGAGTCTTTTTTATGTTGATCAAAGCTTGTGTGTTTGGATTGCAAAATATCAACGTATCATCTGCATATTGGAGATGTGAAACTTTGGTTCCATTCCTGCTCATTTCCACACTGTTGAGCCTATATTTTACATGTTTTTAGCCACCTTTTGTTGGAGATTTCAGCACTCTTTGTACGAGATTTGATTGTTTTTGCGCCTGTTTTGTATGAGATAAGCATGGATGAAGATTTATTGAGATTAGAGGCTTTCGAGATGTATTTGATGCTCTTTGTGTTACATTTGGAGCTTACGAGTCTCTCATGATAGTCCCGGACACTTATTGCTTGCTTTCTAGAGAGTTTTCAGTTGAGAAGATCATCCCAGACACACCCCTGCTCGCGGTCTGCACTAATACTCGCGGATTATTGCCGAGAGCTGACCACTGATTGCGGTCAGGACCGCGACTCGCGGTGGACACACCACTGGTCGCGGTCAGTCGGGCCACTTTCCTTGTCGTTTTCGGTTTTAGTTTAGTTTAATGTTTAGTTTATATACTTAGACGATGACTTTTGACATTATTCACGCTTTTATTATCGAAAACACTTAGTTTAGCCCTAATTACATTGCTTTGGATTAGTTTTGAAGATCAAAGACATCGGATTCGAGGAGTTTAATTGAAGTACTCAGTAATTCAAGTATGATTTTTCTCTATTCTCTTTTGCTATTTCTCAATTATGCTTTCAATTATGTTTATAGTTCTTATTGCCATGATTAGTGAGTAGTTTTATTTCTAAGATTGAGTTGAGCCCTAGTATGGATTGATTACTTTATTCTTTAAATCTCATGTTATTGAATCGTATGATTAGGGTTTGACAAGTTTGTTTTCATTATCGATTTGCATCATTGTTAGACCTAGTTTTTAATTATCAATGAGAGTTGGAATTGAAATTAGGAATTCTTTGTGGCATTGTTATTATTTCATCAATTGAATTCGCCAACGAAAGGTAGGATTCAATATAGTTTGGCTTGTCATTGATTGAGATTCTCACATGAAAATAGTGAGAATTGAGATTGAGAATTTCATTTGACTTTGATTCTTAATGCTTCTAATTTTGTATGTTAGCCATGAAAATAAGAAACATGCATATTAGTTAGGCCTTTTGTAGTCACGAAAGTGGTCTTAAGGTAGTTCTTTTCGAAAGAATGTCATCTCTCCTAAGGTTCGATTCTCTAACTGGAATGTAAGTTGTGTCCGATCAATTCATGTTAGTGGTGATGCTCAGTCTTAGTACTTTCTTATCATTGTTATTGTTATCCTTCTTATTAGTTTAGAAATTAGTTTGATAGATCTTGCCATCGATATAGAATTGTGTAGCTATTTCATAGTCTACAATCAACTAGTGTTTAATCTTGCACCTCCCTGTGTTCGACTAGTTAGTGCTACGACACCGTTCACTTGCGGTATTAAAATAAAACCCTAACACACACTCTCCCAAAGCCCAAGTGAAGTACACTTTTGTAGAAGCAAGTTAAGAGGCTCCACGACAAGATTGAAAAGGAAAGGCGAAAGCGGGTCGGCTTGTCTAAGAACACGTTGCAATTTGAAGGTAGATGATGGAGACCCATTAATAAGAATTGAAGCCGATGCTGTCGTGATGCAAGAACGAATCCATGCTCTCCATCGGGGAGGGAAGTTCATTTACGATAAAACCCAGTCAAGATAGTCCCATGAGATACTATCAAAGGCCTTATGGAAGTCAAGTTTCAAGAAGGCGACTTTTGTCTTGTTCCTTTTGCACGTATCTAACACTTCACTAGCAATGAGGGCTCCGTCGAGTATTTGACGTCCTTTTATGAAGGATGATTGCTCGGGGCCAATGAGGTAGTCGATCACATTTTGAAGTCTTCGTGCAAGGAGCTTTGCAATGATTTTGTACATGCTTCCCACCATGCTAATGGGACGATAGTATTTGAAGTCGATCGAGTTGTCATTTTTCGGAATCAGCATTATGAATGCAGTATTACACCCTCTCGGTAGTCTAGATGAATTCTAGAATTCCTCCACCATCTCATATATGTCATACTTGATCACTTCCCAAGAGCTTTTAATGAGGCTTTCAACACATCACAGGAGGCAACCGCACTGTCTATTTATTCATGTGAGAATTTTTCCACAAGCGCAGTAACCTGAGAAGAGCTCAAAGTGTTGAAATTAAGTCCTTCGAATCTCGGTCTTTGAAGGGATTCCTCTTTGAAAATTTTCCTGTAAAAGCTTACTGCTTCACGCTTTATCTCATGTGGTTCTTCCAATGTCAAGCCATCCACTGTAACTTTATCAATGCAATTCCTCCTTTTCCTCATGGTTGCAATGGTATGAAAGTATCTAGTGTTTTTATCCCCTTCTCTAGCCATCGAGCACGAGAGTTTTGTGCCCAATATGATTCTTTTCATTTTAGCCAATTCCATAGTTCCAATTGAGCCTCTCTTCTTTCACCCACCTCGGTATCATCTAGCTCTCTATCATTCGCAACATTATCAATAGTATGAATGATATCTTCCAAGTTTCTGATTTTTTCATCTATTTTGCCAAACTCAGCTGTGTTCCAAGAGCGAAGATGATTCTTGATGTTTTTCAATTTAACCGTCAATGGTTGTTGGAAAGAGCTTTTCCAAGTGTCCTCAATGAGCTTTGGGCAATCAGAATGCATAAGCCAACAATCAAGAAATCTAAATGGACGGGGACCCCAATTCCTTTCTTTCGATTGCACTAACAATGGACAGTGGTCTGAGACTGTTCTTTTCAATAATGAGACTGACAATGCGGGGAATCTTGTAATCCAATCAGGAGCAATAAAAAGACGATCCAATTTGCTTTTTGAATGACCTCGAAACCAAGTGAATTTCCCGTTCGATGGCGCTATTTCCACAACCTGTAAGTCCTACAAGAAAAATTTAAAATCAATGGAACCGTTAGTTGAAATGTGTTGGCTTCCTCTGTCGACGGGGTCAAGAACCTCGTTATAGTCCCCAATCAGTAGACATGGTAGGTTGGAGGAAACTTGGGATTCGGAGATGCTGCACTACACTTCAGCCCTCTCTGTGATAGAGCACGAGTTATAGATGTTTATGAGAGTGCACTTGAAGCCATTGCTATAAAATTTGCCTGAGATGGCAATCCAATTCTTTTCGCATTTAGAGACTTCGACCCAAAAGAGATCAGAGTTCCATAGTGAAATGAGACCACCAGAATTGTCATGTGATAGGCTGCAAGCCGACTCAATGCATGAGGCTTTCCAGATAGAGTTTAGGGATTTGCGGTTAAAAGCTTCAATTTTTGTTTCTTGAACAAAAAGAAAAAGGGGGGAACGGTGGTTAAACAATTTGCGCAGCTTGCTTCGCTTCAGCTTTGCGCCAAGTCCACGAATATTCCATGATATAATGATCATTAGGAGGAATGTTATGGAAGATGCTAGACAAACTACTGGGCAGACTTATAGTTGGCTCTTTGTTGCTTAAGAATCGAGTCAATACGGGCTTGGAGGACGGAGGTAGGCCCTTCGAAGGTGAGACCAAGTTGCTTCGCAAGCAATAGGACATTTTCCGCGTTGATAGCATTAGGTGAGGATGACGGTTGGCTATGAGGATTGGGTTTTGTGTGGGTAGAGGATTGGGTACTGTGATTGAAATTGGGCTTTGCGTAGCAATTTCCTGGCTCTTTTATCATTATGGGCTTTTTTGATGTTGACAGAAATTTCGTCCTCGAAGCCCGGCGAAAACGGCGGGCCCAAAGATAATGACGAGGATGAATTGGGTTTGGGTTTTAGTAGAGCGAGGTTCAAATCGATTTTTGGTTGAGATAGGGGAAAGAGAAGATTTTTGGATTGGACTTTTGGATAGCCCATAATTCGCACGCTTGGCCTTAGCTGGAGAAGAAACATGGATTTGGTCATGTCCATGATGTGGAGTAGAAAAGTGATTTTTTGTTTTACTTGGGCACTCAATGATTGAGTTGGTGGGGTTTCCAATGATGGGGTTATGGGTGGAGGGGGAGATGGAAGGGTGGTCATTTATGATGATTGGTTGGGTGCAATTAGTGGAGTTATATTGGGAGTTGTGGGAATTTGTATGGGATTTGATTTTTGTAGAGATGGAGGGAGGTGAATCACACGCATCATCATTAGAAGATTGCAAGTCAGTTTGATGAATTATTTTGCTATCAAATGCATGATCATGTACAGCTTCAGCTATACATAGCTGATGGTATCTATCCCCAATCTCCATAAGCATCGTACTGTTTGTTAAAAATAAACAATCTGTAAAAATTCTAACCACGGCACAATCGTAGCCGGAATAATCCACTGAAATAACCCGTCCAAAAACTACTCCAATATTGAGAAAATTTTCGTAGCTCCATGCTCGTAGTGGCACACCATAGATTTTTATTGAGTTCTCTCGCCATAACGAAATGCATTGTTCGTTAATATTAAGTAAATCAATGAACCATCTCTTAAGCCATTCACAATCAAGAATTGTCTTTTTATCTTCCATTGTTTCAAATGTGATGAGGTGCAACATCCCACCCATCGGTTTGATTGTGAGGCAAGTTACACCATCGGCTAAAATATGATCTAGGTTTTGGTTTGAAGAAAGTGAAGAGTTAGTCGTTGCAATCACGCTTCTATGGAATAGCTCATCTTTTCACTGCTTAGTTTTCCTTTTATCGTGATATATTCTTCTCTATCCATCGCTTTGATAGTGAGTTCATCCCTTATTTTTTCCGTTGATTCTCCCAAGGCACGAGAGCTCATTCTCCTTACTACAGTAGGCTCAAACTTGAAGCAATCTGGTTGTAGGTCGGCCTCATTGGGTGGGATTTTTTGTGTTGTTGGCTGGGTAGCAGGTTTAGGTTTTGATGTGGGTTGAGTAATGGTGTTTGAGATGTTAAGAGAGACTTCCTTGTATGTTCTATGGTCTCTAATGGAGGGTGGAATTTGTTTAGTAGTAGAAGGTTTTGCATTAGGATTGGTTTGGGATTGGGTTTTGTGGAGTGTAGGGGTTTGGCTTAGGGGGTTTTTGTCTTGCATGGCTGGGAAGATGCGAATGCGGTATGCCCCAACCTTTTTACCATTTTCATATTTCATAGCAGATTGTAGGGATGAACTTTGAGTGAATTTTACAAAGGCGTACCTGTGTTTCTTGTTGGGTCGAAGCTTACCCGGAATGAGGATGTTTTCGATAGGTCCACGAAAGCGGTTTTTAGTGCTAGTGCATGAGGATTCCTTGGTTTCCTTCGGTTTATCGGTATTCACTGATTGGGGTTTCTCTCTCTAGACATCCATTCTCCCTCTCTCACTCTAGACTCCATTGCTAGTGGCAATAGGTGTGCGTTCTTATTCTTTGATTTTACTGAGGTTATCAATGTGTGACTATTATTCTTTATTCATATTGACCATTAAGCAGCAAACTAATAGTATTCAGGCTCTGGAGATATTTTGATATTTTTGTGCATTGAATTTAATAAAAGATAAAATTATTGATATCATGTAGTGTGAAAAATTATAAAAAAGATAAACATTTCAATAATAATATGCATTTTAACATTTTGGAAAAATTGGCACAAACAACACAAAATATGCGTTTGGTGCACAAAACAGCACCAATAAAAAAGGTGCACAAAACAATACAAACTTTTTCTCATCGGTGCAAAAAACGGCGTAAGTGTGTTTTTGGCCTAAAATTCTCCTCTGGTGAATCTTAAGTATTTAACTTTTTACATTTTTGTATCCTCCCCCCCCCCCCACCACCCACCCAAAAAAAAAAAAATCACCAAGCTCCATTAATCCACCACTGAAGAAGCTCACCAAGCTTACCCAGTAAGCACTATAAGTTTTCTCAGCTTCTACTTTCGTATTGTTATGTTCGAATCACTTGAGCATCCTCCATAGCTTTTTTATTTCTTCCTTGAATTTCCTAAACATTTGCCATTCATCTTCCAATTCTAGGGTTTGATAGACAAAATCAATTTAGGAGAAAATTAGGGTTTGAAAGAGGAAATAAGGTGGGTTAAGTTATACGCAGTAGTTCACTTTAAAGGGAGTGTAAAAGATACCAAAATGTCAAAAAAAGTTAAAATACTTAAAATTCACTGAAAAAGGAGAATCTCATACCAAAAATGCACTTATGTTGTTTTTTGCACCGATGAGAAAAAGTTGTGCTATTTTGTGTACTTTTTGTTGGTGTCGTTTTGTGCACCAAATGCATAGTTTGTCCTTTGTGTCAATTTTTCCTAAAAAATTACAACTTAAATGTTGGATTCTATTTATACATCATTATTGATTGTGATAGAAAAAGCACTAATAACATATTGGAGTGGTGGTTAGAACTTCTTATTGCATATTTAAGGTCACGAGTGATTGTGGAATTTAGAAAGATAATGAATAATGCAATTTTTTTACGATAAAATTGATACGGAAGATGATGATAATGCAATGTGTTACCATAGAATTGATAAAGGTCACCTAAAAAAATAGAATTTATAAGGGTGATACCTAGATCGAAATAATTATCCTCATGAAATGGATACCTAACAACATATAGTGAAAATGATTTCTTATCTCCGATTTTTGACAGTTAAAAATCTCATACCAAATATGTTATATTGGTAATTGTTAATTGTGGAAGTTTAAGAAGACATAGAGGTATTTAGAGATGGATGAGCATTACCAATTTTACCATGGACATTGAAGTGAAACTGTCTTCACAAAATAGCATCTAAATTTATTAATATTACCATCAATTATTACTGCCTACCGCATACCAAAGATTATTACTGCCTGCCAAACGAGAGTATTATGTTTATTTTACCGATTATGGTTTTTTATCTTTTGACCATTCAACAGCTATTGCAAAGTTTCCAGCAATTTTTCCCCACACTATCCTTCCCAGTTACCTGCTCGAGGAGTCTTTGAATTGAGAGAAGTTTTAGCTACCGAGACAAATCCTTCAACACGTCTTTAAAACTGAGGCCCTGCGTGTTTCGAGTGATATTACATCTTGTAATAAGTCAAAGAAGTTTGGCCTTGGAAATTGGAATCGACCGGTTCTTGACATTCTTTATAGTTAGAACATGTATCATTGTAGTTAAGATAGATAGGGGGTATCTTGTATTTAATGTACAGAATTAGAGCTTTCTCTGAGATTTGAGAAGATGCCTTGTTATATATATATATATTTTAAACTAAGAAATTGAAGTTTTCTCCTCCCCTTTTTTTATCTATCCAAGATGAGGAAAACTTCTTCACATTCTTTTCTATTTTGCATTTCATTTGGGTGTTTTTGTGTTATTTAGCTTAGATTCGTTAGGTGTTAAGAGTTATTAAATCTTTTGTTACTTAACCAATTTCATACTCCCCCCGTCTCAAAGTATAAGTGTTGTTTTCTTTTGCACAATGTTCAAGGCAACATTTGACCTTCTATATCTTCAATTTTGTAATAATAAAAATATAAAAAGTTGATATTATGAAAGTATATATTATAGCTAATCTAAAAAGATCTCACATGGGTAAGTTTTCTTGTATATATTAATAAGAATATTTAGTTAGAGTTTTTGAAGGTTGACTCCCAAAATAGAAAGAGAACTTATATTATGGGACTGATTGAGTATTATCCTAATTTAACTTTAGCTTCTTCGTTTCTATTTGTTCTTCCACCGTTTCGTATTATAACTCTCCTTTACTTGCCCCCAAATGTGCAACTAATGGTTCTCACTTCATGAATTTCATTTATTCATTGACCTTGTCTTCTTCCTACATTCTTTTTGGGAAGAACAAAGAAGCAAACCAAATTTATACTTCCTTCGTTTTTTTATACTTGTATCGTTGAGCATGTACACAAAATTAAGGAAAGGAGAGACATAGAGTGAGGAAAAAATGGGGATCCATGTGATCGGAGAGAGGTACGGAGGAAATATTTCCCTAAAAAGAAATGATGCAAGTAATTTACAACTTCCGAAAATGGAAAACGATGCCAGTAATAAAATGCGGAGGAAGTATAACATACTCCCTCCTATCTCGTAAGGATCTTCCTTGTTACCATAGTAGTTACATCAAGGCAAGTGGGAGTTTGTGAAAGCAGTTGTTTTTTTTTGAATTTGTATATGGAGAAGAAAAATGTTTAAAAATGAGTATTTTTTAAAGGAATAAGTGATGTATCACATTTATATATAGTTTATAGATGCATTTAGATTGCATTTAGAACTCCTTTTTGAGCACTTAGGTGCATAATGGCATGAATTAAACAAGTTGTGCTCTACTACTCCCCGTTTGTGTGTTTCGATGATTTTCAGGTTATTTTGAAACAAAGTGATCATGAGTACCAAGGATGTAGCCTATTAATCATTAAAGATGAAGGTACCTTGCGCAAGGATCACAATGCATCCGTTTGGGACAATTTTGAGTTGGAATGAAGCAAAGAGCTAGTGAAAGAAGTGCTAAAACTGACACACATTCACTATTTTTATTATAACTTTTGATAGAAAATTGATAATCCAGAAATTCTAATTGGATTGGATTCTAGACTTCAAGAGCTTTCCAATGATAGGTCACACGCCCCAATCGGACGTCTGGTTTGAGAGATACGGCCTTCGCAAGTTGATGCAGAATTGCAGTTTACCCACCCGATCGGGCGGGAATTGACCCGATCGGGCCTGGAGCACGGACAGCTCTTTTTCCCGAAATTCTATCTTTTTCTATTCATTTTTTAATTAGATTTTGGGGCTATTATAAATAGCTATTCCTCATATTTTTAGAGACATCTTTTTCTCTAGTTTTATTTTCCATAGTTCTTAGGTTTATTTTAGATTAAACACTTTAGATTAGATTAAAGGTGACTGAACCTCGGATTCTATTTCAATAAAAGTTCTTGCTTTCTGTCAATTGGTATTTTTCTCTACTCTAATCTCTTTTATTATTCTTAATTGCTTAGCTTAATTATTTATTCATTCATGATGCAATTATTAGGGTTTCATATTAGATTGTTTATCGTTGACTCAATTATGAGTGAGTAGTTTAATTTCTAGGGATTTAGAGAGGGAAGCCATGTTTATACCATGATTATTTGAATTGTTATTAGTTTCTAGGGTTTGATGAGATAGGTTATGGTGTGATTTGTTCTTATTGAGTAATTAACGTTATTGCGCAGTTTCTTTGATTACTTGAGGTTAATAATTGTTTGCACAGATCCGTCTTACTTTTAGAGGCCTAGTACACACCAGTAATTCTGATTATGTTTGTGAACGTGCTGCATATGTTGAATTATGGGCGTTGAGACTTAACCATAGCTTGACATTGCTCTAATCTATCGATTCTCGACCTAGGTTCTGATAGTTGTTTGCTCCTTTGATTGGTATAAGCATGGTGGACCGAACTAATTCCCTAGACCTTTATTTTATAGAGTAAAAATCCTTTTTATATTGTTTTCTAGTAGTTAATTATTAGTTCAGCTGATTTCTATCTGATCTTGTCTGAAGTAGCTATTTGGCTGGATATTAACTTAGAACTCCGTCTCTCTGTGGATTCGACCCTGCTTCCCTTGACTACTATTGTTAGAGGACTGTAGGAATTATCTTTGATTAGGTGATACGACTAAATCCTATCAAATTTTGGCGCCGTTGCCGGGAGACGGCTAGTTCTCTAAGTTTTTATTTTATTATTTGGTCTACTTCTCTGTACCTCATTGGAACTTCATTGTTTCAATCGAGGTACCCTTTACTGCTGCTTTTTGTTTCTTTTGTATGCCCAGGTCCCAAAGAAACGGTTCCCCCATTCTAGCGGACCCCGATCTTGATAGGACAATCAGGCGGATTCGAAAGATAAAGCAGAAAGAAAAGCAGTCTGTTCAGCTGAACACCTCTGGCACAGACACCTTGAATTCAGTTATGTCAAAATCACTGAAGTCATATGGGGTGCCCAACCCGGATGGTCTTTCTACTGGACCACCAATGCCCACCATCGCCGCTAACAATTTTGAGATTAAGCCTGGACTCATCAGCATGGTCCAGCAAAATCAGTTTGGTGGGCATCCTACTGAAGATCCGGCAAATCATCTGCAACGATTTCAACAACTTTGTCGAACCGTTAAACATGCCGGCGTCACTCCAGAGCAACTAAAGGTCATGTTGTTCGAGTTCTCATTGAGGGATAGAGCCCAGAAATGGTTGAACGACGTGAAAGAGACAGAATGGAGTGAGATTTCTGCTGCATTCCTGAGAGAGTATTATCCACCCACAAAGACAGCAGAAATCAGAAATAAACTAGCCACGTTTTCCCAAGAGCCTGATGAAACATTACGAGAAGCGTGGGCTAGGTTTAGGGATTTACAGAGAGAGTGTCCACACCACAACATGGACAAATGGTTCTTGACGCAGACATTTTACAATGGTCTGCAGCCTCAGACGAAGAGTATTGTTGATTCGTCTGCAGGAGGAGTTTTTCTGGATAAGGAAGTGGATGTAGGCTACGAGTTTCTATCAAACCTCGCAGCCAATGATCATTCCACTTCCCGAAGCATCACGAGAAAGGTACTGGAGGTAGATGCCATTGCATTATTGACTTCGCAGATGGCGAAGCTGAGTCAGCAGATTAACACCTTCAGTTCCTCTTCCTCAGCAGCACCCCCTTTGAGTATCAATGCTATGTCTGCAGTAGCACCCATTACCTCATCTTACTGCGAGGTATGTGGTCTTCAGGGTCACTTTGGGCATGACTGTCAGTTCAGTCAATTTCAGATGGAGCAGGCCAATGCCTTCCAACAAAGACCACAAACCTTCCCCCCTTCACATAACTACCAAAACCCACAAAACCATCAACCTCCACCTCCACAAAACTACCCTAAACCTTCATACCATCAAACCCCACAAAATTTCCAAAGACCACCACCACAAAACTTCCATCATCCCAATAACTTCCAAACTCCACAAAATTTCCACACCCCACCTCCACAAAACAACCCACAAGAGCCTAGCAATTCTGAACTGATGAAACTGATATTGTCTATGCAAAAGGCAAATGAGGAAACAAGGAGGGCTCAAGAGAAGCACATCCAACTTCTCGAGGCTCAAGTTGCTCAGTTCGCAGAATCTAATGCACAGAGGCAGCAGGGACAATTGCCAGGGCAACCAGTTCAGAGAGAACATGTGAATGCCATCACTCTTCGTAGTTGCATTGCATATGATGCCCCTCCAGTGCCCATTGATGAGGTTACCCCGACTGCAGGGAAGAAGAGGGTGGTAGAGGAAGGAAAAAGAAATAATTCGACGTCTGAAGTCGATTTGTCTGCAGAAGCTGAACAGACAGGGAAGAAAAAGGAGAAGGTTTCTGAAACGCCTTTTACACCAAGGCTACCTTTTCCTCACAGGATGCAACAGTCCAAGGTCGATCAGCAGTTTGGTAAGTTCTTGTCTATGGTCAAGAACCTTGAGGTAACGATTCCATTCACAGACTTAATTACCCAAGTGCCTGTTTATGCCAAATTTCTGAAAGACATGATTACTAAGAAAAGAGACTTTGGTGGGGTAGAACGTGTCGCTCTTACTGAAGAGTGTAGTGCTTTTATTCAAAATAAAACCCCACCAAAGTTAAAAGATTCTGGTAGTTTTTCTATACCCTGCCATCTTGGACCTATTTTTATTGATAAAGCTTTGTGTGATTTAGGTACTTCTGTTTCTGTTATGCCATTGTCTGTTTATAAGAAACTGAACATGGGCGCCCTTAAATGCACACAAATCACTTTACAGATGGCGGATCGTTCTATAAAATACCCTCTAGGTGTTTTAGAGGACGTTCCTGTTAGGGTCGGGAAATTCTATATCCCTGTTGATTTTGTGGTGTTAGATATGGATGAGGATGCTCAGATCCCTATTATCTTGGGTAGGCCGTTTTTGTGTACTGCTGGTGCTGTCATTGATGTCAAGTCTGGGTCTTTAACTCTTAGTGTTGGTGATGACAAAGTGATGTTTAAACTAACCAATACTGTTAAGGCACCTATGCTTGAACAATCTTTTTGCAGGGATAAGGTTTTAGATGAAGTAGGGGTGGAGAAGGCTCCAATTCCACCTAAGGTTGCCTCACCGTCTGGAGGCATAGTCAAGAACATTTGGAGGAGAAAGATGTTTGATGAGGGTGGCACTCATTGCCAAGCCCCTCCTATTTGAGAGAGGGAGGATTATGGTCGTGCGGGACCTTTATAAACCAGCGCTGTGCGAGAGGCAACTCGTATTATTATTATTATTATTATTATTATTATTATTATTTTCTTTCTTTCCCTTTTTCTTTTATTTTTTTTCTTTTTTTTGTGAGCGAGAGTGAGGGTACTAACATTGTTTTGCCTCTTAGCATAGTCCTTGTCACGTTTTGGCATTGAGGACACTGCCAAGTTCAGCTTGGGGGAGGAGTTCTGTTTGTATTATCTATCTCTTTTACTGCTTTCTAGGATAGATTTACTGCTTTCGAAAAATTCTGAAAAAAATCAAAAAAATATGGTTCCCATGACTGGTTTAGTTGCCTCCCTGTGCCCCTTGTTGTGCTCTATTTGAAAATGATTTGACTATGTTTTCTGGATAGCTAGGCATTTGTGATCTTGAGGCTATGATTTGATGTTTGATTGCTATGATTTCGAGCAAAATTTGATTATATTACACCACTTTGTGCTGCATACCTGAATTGGTTAGACTGTGAGGCCTCCTTGTCGCCTATTGGATTTATATTATTATCCAGTCTTTTCTTGTGTGTTAGTTCCTCTTTAGTGGATTGATCTTGACTTTGACTTCGTACTGGTCTAATATTCAATGACCTATAGCGTTTGCTGTGATAGAGGCGTTCTTTTGTCTTATTCTTGAGCTTCAGAGTGAATTTTTGATATGCTTTTATCCTCCTTAGCCCCGCTGAGCCTAATGACTTGTTTCGTGTTACTTAAACCCCTATTATGAGCCCAAAGCCTTCACTTGATATTATTCCAAGCCTAGCTTGGGGGAGCTTTTGTATGGGTTGAGTTGAGATTGGTTTCTTGGTTTAGTTTGGTTGTTGAGGAATTTAAAAGTGTATTTGTTGTGGCTTGAGGGTGAGAAAAAGAAAAGAAAAAGCAATTTTGGAGTTGCGTGAATGAAGTTCAGAAAAATGAAAGAAAAATGAAATAAAAGTTCAAAAGAATTCGAAGTTCTTTCATTCACGTACGTTCTTAAAGAAATATTCGCTTCATTGCTTGAAAATTGGATTTGTTATGAGTTCTTCATTGATTTATGAGAGTTGGGTTACTTTACGTGGTTTTATGGTGTTGTTGGGAGTTGTGTAGGCCATCTTAGGCCTTGTTTGAATGATTCATGCTCCCCCTTTCTTGGTTTTTCCACCACATTGCCCAAAAGTATTCCCTACCTTTTACCTAAGCCCCATTACAACCCTCTAAAGTCCTCTTGAGCTCGTGTCTGCAGTGTTCATTTGATTTAGTTCGAGTCAGTTTGTCAAAGTTAAAGAGTATGTCTGCTAATTGAGTCGACTTGACTAGGATGAGCGTCATTGAACCTTCTTAAACACATGAGAGTGTGAGTGGGAAGGGTATTTATGGTCGGGTTGGTGAGTGTTCGGGCATATTCTTTGCCTGCCACAAAGTAGAGAGGAGTGACACCCTTGTGAGAAGCCTTTTCAGGACTTGTATGCCTTGTGGATGCTTGAATTTGATAAATTGCTTGGATGATTGGTGGTTGGATGGATTTGATTACCTGAACTTGAATTTTGCCTGCTTGAACGATTCTTAGTCTTGAAAACGTTTTGAGCTTTGATTGTTTTTTATCTATGGGGTGAGGCAATTTATTCCATGTTCATGTTTTATTTGCTTGAGGACAAGCAAAGGTTTAGCTTGGGGGAGTTTGATGTATCACATTTATATATAGTTTCTAGATGCATTTAGATTGCATTTAGAACTCCTTTTTGAGCACTTAGGTGCATAATGGCATGAATTAAACAAGTTGTGCTCTACTACTCCCCGTTTGTGTGTTTCGATGATTTTCAGGTTATTTTGATACAAAGTGATCATGAGTACCAAGGATGTAGCCCATTAATCATTGAAGATGAAGGTAGCTTGCGCAAGGATCACAATGCATCCGTTTGGGACAATTTTGAGTTGGAATGAAGCAAAGAGCTAGTGAAAGAAGTGCTAAAACTGACACACATTCACTATTTTTATTATAACTTTTGATACAAAATTGATAATCCAGAAATTCTAATTGGATTGGATTCTAGACTTCAAGAGCTTTCCAATGATAGGTCACACGCCCCAATCGGACGTCTGGTTTGAGAGATACGGCCTTCGCAAGTTGATGCAGAATTGCAGTTTACCCACCCGATCGGGCGGGAATTGACCCGATCGGGCCTGGAGCACGGACAGCTCTTTTTCCCGAAATTCTATCTTTTTCTATTCATTTTTTAATTAGATTTTGGGGCTATTATAAATAGCTATTCCTCATATTTTTAGAGACATCTTTTTCTCTAGTTTTATTTTCCATAGTTCTTAGGTTTATTTTAGATTAAACACTTTAGATTAGATTAAAGGTGGCTGAACCTCGGATTCGATTTCAATAAAAGTTCTTGCTTTCTGTCAATTGGTATTTTTCTCTACTCTAATCTCTTTTATTATTCTTAATTGCTTAGCTTAATTATTTATTCATTCATGATGCAATTATTAGGGTTTCATATTAGATTGTTTATCGTTGACTCAATTATGAGTGAGTAGTTTAATTTCTAGGGATTTAGAGAGGGAAGCCATGTTTATACCATGATTATTTGAATTGTTATTAGTTTCTAGGGTTTGATGAGATAGGTTATGGTGTGATTTGTTCTTATTGAGTAATTAACGTTATTGCGCAGTTTCTTTGATTACTTGAGGTTAATAATTGTTTGCACAGATCCGTCTTACTTTTAGAGGCCTAGTACACACCAGTAATTCTGATTATGTTTGTGAACGTGCTGCATATGTTGAATTATGGGCGTTGAGACTTAACCATAGCTTGACATTGCTCTAATCTATCGATTCTCGACCTAGGTTCTGATAGTTGTTTGCTCCTTTGATTGGTATAAGCATGGTGGACCGAACTAATTCCCTAGACCTTTATTTTATAGAGTAAAAATCCTTTTTATATTGTTTTCTAGTAGTTAATTATTAGTTCAGCTGATTTCTATCTGATCTTGTCTGAAGTAGCTATTTGGCTGGATATTAACTTAGAACTCCGTCTCTCTGTGGATTCGACCCTGCTTCCCTTGACTACTATTGTTAGAGGACTGTAGGAATTATCTTTGATTAGGTGATACGACTAAATCCTATCAATAAGCGAACCTATATGGTGGAGTCAGGAAGCATACAAGAGGAAGAAAAGTTCTCCAAAATGGTAACAAATGGGGAGGGAACTAGCAACGAAGTTAGTCAAATTTAGGTATGATATTGCCTAAATTCATAAAAAGTTTTGTTTGTTATTTTTTGAACAACATTGATGGCAACACGCCGGCACTTATTAATTGTTGGATGCTTTAAAGTTGTTGCCTCAATGCACCAATAGTACGATTAAATTAGCAAGCATAGTTTTGAATGCGAAGAGAAATTTCAAAGGACCAAAATGGACAAAAGGTAGGTTTTTGTAGAGAGAGAAAGCAACTACACCATATACAAAAGTGGTTTGCATGCATAAAGAATGTGTTGCTTAATCATGCCGTGTCATTTTTAAATGTAAAATTAATATACCGGAAAGTTAGGATGATATAAATTACTTATAGCTTTATTAAGGAAATATTTTCCTTCAAATAGAAATATCCTTACAGTTATCTCATTTATTTGTATAGATGGTAATTGTGTCAGGTTCGTGCCTGTTCTCCCCAACTTATCTTTAGCCCAATTCAGCTCCAATCAGTTCAATTCACTTCAGTTCAACTCACTTCAGTTCATTTCAGTTCAGCTCCATTGTTGGTCTAATTTCTGTTACTAATTACTCTTAATATTATTATTATTGCTATATATTATTTGATTTATTATATATTTATTCATTATTAATAATATTATTATTAGGCAGGAGCATGGTTTTGGTTCAATTTGCGATTTAACCATATTTTATCTCAATATATTTTTAATTTGCAATTGTTGCTTTATTTTACCGACTAGATATTTACTATTACAACATTCAAATAAGCTACAACCGCTAGACGGTATTGAAAAAATCATAAATTTGTTAATAATATTACTCCCTCCGTCCCAGAAAGTTTTAGATGATAAGTTATTATTTGGTTATCAATTGTATTTTATTAAAAAGGTAGATGTGATAGGAGTTAGTGGGGTATTATTTTATTTGGATGTGAGAGAGTGGTGGGTCATAATTGAAAAGTGAAAAGAATAAAGTAGTAATGGGTTATGTCCAAAAATAGAAGTGTATAAAGCTTTTTGGGACGGATGAAAAAGGAAAGTGTATAGCATTTTCTGGGATAGAGGGAGTACTATTTAAGGTACAAAATATTTTGTTACGTTGAATACTAAAGATATTATGCCGGTTTATATTGTGGTTAGGTTTATAAATATTATAGACCAACCTAAAACCGCAAATCATAGTTTGGTCAAAAGCAGAAATCAATTATCCCATGATTTTTAGCCGACAAACCAATTAAATGGCGTCAAAATGGTTTATGTTGCAATTTTGTGTGAACTGACCCAATTATTATTTTTATTACTAAATATTATTATATTATTAAATCATTTTTTTAATATAGTATTATTAATTTAGTTCTTATATATTTTAGTTATTATATAATCATCATTAAGTATTAATATATTCATACAAATAATATAAATTACTTATTATTATCATTAATCATTCTTATTAATATTAATTTATTATTATTATTACTATTATTTATTTATTTATTTATAGCTATTATTTAATAATATCCAAAATACTATTATCATTATTCATAATTTATTAAATTATTAATGATTAATTATTATTATCTTATATGTTTTATTTAATATTCATATTATTATTGTTAAAAAATTATTTATATGTTTATTACATTCAATTTAATTCAGTTCAATTCAAATTAATTTAATTCAATTCAGTTATGTCAGTTCAGTTTGGTTCAGTTCAGCTCAGCTCCAATCAGTTCAGTTCATTTCAGTTCAGTTCAGTTCAATTAAGTTCAGTTAGATTTATGCGGAAAAAACAAGCCTTAAATTGTCAAAAACCACCTTTTAAAACCACGATTTTGCAAAAACTACATTTTAAAATAATTTTTACGAAAAGAAACCAAAAACTAAATTTTATTTGTGAAAAGAATCCTCGAGGCAAAAGTTCAATGCGAAATTATATCATGTAAGTGTATTTATCATATACATACGGGTGTACCATGAGCATGTACACCCGAAGGCTATTTTTTTTGCTCATTGCTTATTTAAACGTTGAATTTTTGCTCATTTGCAATGACCAAAAATAATAGCATTGGGTGTACAATTTTCATGGCACACCAAGTGTATAATAAAAGTTGTAAAAGGATGCTAATATGAAAATGTTGTGGTTCTTGTTCTTTTCTTCTTTTTAGCTTAACAACGAATGAATAATCGATCTTCACCAATATAGTTTCCCCGTATTTTTTTTGCATTAAGTTTTTGATACTTAAACAAAATTAAATAGAATAATAAAAATGGTTGTTAGAAAAATAAAATGAAAATAATCTTTGACTTAGAGAATGGTTTTTTTTTTCTAGAGAGAGAAACTCTCTCTTCTCTCTCTACGAAATAACGTCCGTATGTGATCTGCCTGCTCCTCAGCTGTAGCTGACGCCATGGCAAGGGGTGGGAAGGCAAAAAGAGGTAGCCATTCACATTCAAAAGGGACAGGGAAGGCTAAGAAAGGTATTCCGAACACTATTGATGCTAAGAAAACTAAATCAATGAGAGATATTGTAGGTATTCCTTTGCTTAAATGGTCTGAATCATCGATTTCGTCGGAGAGAGAATCGTTGAGTACGTGCTCGTCGTTGGATGCTAGGGTACGATTAACTACTATGGAAGCTCAGAAAGCTTCCTCACAACAACTTAGAAGCTGGATTGCGAGTGTCCAAGGTTCACAGAAACAGGGGAATGGTGAGGATTTGGCGATGATAAAGGAAAATCCTGTGGATGCACCTGGCACATCGTGGACTAAGAGATTCTTTGAGCACTTACGTGATGAGGGATTGGACCTAATGAATGGTGTTCATTCTGGTAAGTCTCTGGTGCATATTACTTTGGATGATATTCATGATTAACTGTGTTTCTAGAATTCTGGTATTGTGTGTTATGTTTTGGGATCTACATATCCTTTCAATGTTGTGAATGCTTATGCTAAACGTACCTGGGATCAATTTGGTATTGATAAAGTGGCTATGTTACAGAAAGGGATGTTTATTGTGCGATTTAAGGATGAAGTGAGTAAGGAAAATGCAATTAACATGGGACCTCAATTTTTTGATATTAAACCTATAATTGTGAATAGATGGACGGCTGATTTAAAGTTAAATGAGTTGAATGTGTGTTCTTTACCTATTTGGATTAAACTGCCTGATTTGGATCTGAAATATTGGGGTGCTAGTACATTGATGAAGTTAGCTGGTATGATTGGTAAACCAATCAAGATTGATAAGTTCACTGCTCAAAAGGAGATGCTATCCTATGCAAGAATCATGATTGAGGTGGAGATAAATCAGGAATTGCATGTCTGCATTGAGTTTATTAATGAGTTGGGTAGGAAGGTTTCTCAGAATGTGGTATATGAGTGGAGACCTATAATCTTCTCTAAATGCAAAGGTTATGGGCATAATGGTGAAGAGTGTAGAAGGAAGAAGGTGGAAGTGGAAAATAAAGTTAATAGCAGGAAAGTGAAGAAGGTGTGGGTTGTTAAGCAACCAATAATTGTTGAAAAGGTGCCAGAGTCAATAATAGCTCAACTGGATCATGCTGCTCAGGTTAATACTCTTGGTATTACAATTGATGAACAAACTCATGAACTGCAGGTTGATGGAGTGGGAGGGATTTTTGCACCTAGAAGGGTGATTGAAAAACCTCCTGATGGATAGTATGGGTTTGTGGAGTACTAGGGGATTAAATAGCTCTTGGAAACATGGAGAAATTAGACAGTTTCTTCATCAGAACAGAATAGGGCTATTTGGTCTCCTAGAGACTAGGGTTAAGGCTGTTAATTTCTTTAAAGTCTTCCCTAAGGTGTGTGATGGTTGGAGTGTGTGCTGTAATTATCCGCAGGATAAAGGTGGTAGAATTTGGTGTGTGTGAAAACCTGGCTGTTTCAATGTTAATATATTAAAGGTTACTGAGCAATTGATTCATATTAAAGCTTCTCATGTTGCTACTCAGGTTGTGTTTTGGTGCACCTTTGTTTATGCCCATAATGATCCTAAGCTCAGAATGGGATTATGGAAGGAGTTGAATAATATTGGGAAAATGATTGTTGGTCCTTGGGTGGTGATGGGGGATTTCAATAATGTCTTGAATCTAGATGAGAGAATAGGGCAACTTGTTACTCTGAATGAAGTTGTGGATTTTAGGAGGTGTTTGGTGGATTGTTGTCTTATTGATCATAAGATGAATGGTCCTTTCTTTACTTGGAATAATAAGCAACCAGAGGAGATAGAGTAGCCTCCAAAATTGACAGAGTGGTGGTTAATGAGGCTTGGGTGGATGTGTTTCAGAGCTCTGAAGCTGTGTTTCATCTTGAAGGCTTATTTGATCATTGTCCTTGTGTGGTTCATCTTGTTGAATTGAGTGTCAGGAAGAGGAGCTCTTTTAAATTTTATAATATGTGGTGTCTTGCTCCTGGGTTCCTTGATTTGGTAGGGGATATTTGGAATACTGTTGTGGAGGGTGTTTCGATGTTTTGTGTGGTTCAGAAACTCAAAAAGTTGAAAGCTCCTCTGAGGAGGTTGAATAAAGATTGTTTTAGTGATATTGAGGTTGCTGCTGATATTGCTAGAGGGAAATTGGCTCTGATTCAAGATAGGTTGCACAAAGATCCACAAAATTTTTAGTTGATTAGAGAAGAATGTGAAGTAAGAGCTGAGTATGGGATGAAAATTAGTGCTAGATTAAGCTTTCATCAGCAGAGAGCTAAGGTGAGATGGTTAAGAGATGGTGATGTTAATACTTCTTTTTTCCACTCTTATTTAAAGAAAAGGAGGTTACATTGTAGAGTGTTTAGGGTGCAAAATATTCAGGGGGAGGAGATGAAGGGGAATGAACAGGTAGCTCAAGCTTTCATTGAGTATTATAAAGGGTTATTGGGTATTGTGGTTCCTCAAAAGCAAATGGTTAAAAACCATATAGTGAGAATAGGTGCTATCCTCTCTGATGATCAGAAATGTTTGGTGGCAAGATCTTTCACTAGGGAGGATGTCAGGAGGGCTTTGTTCTCAATAGATGACACAAAAGCTCCAGGACCTGATGGTTATTCCAGCAAATTCTTCAAGGATGACTAGCATGTGCTTGGTGAGGAAGTTTCCGGAGCTGTACTGAATTTCTTCCAAACTGGGAAGATGCTTAAGCAGATTAATGCAACCAATCTGGTTCTGTTGCCTAAGTGTTCTCAGCCATCAAAGGTAACTCAATTCAGACCTATAACTTGTTGTAATGTGCTCTATAAAATCATTAGTAAAATGATTAGTAGTAGGTTCAAAGAAGTGCTTCCTAGCATAATTAATGAGTCTCAAGGTGCTTTTGTTGCTGGTAGAAGTATTATGCATAATATCTTATTCTGCTAAGAACTCATTAGTATGTATGGTAGGAAAAACCATACTCCTAAATGCAATATTAAGATTGATCTGCATAAGGCTTATGATAGTGTGAGTTGGGTTTTCATTGAGCAAATGCTTCAGGCATTAAATTTCCGTGAGGTGTTTGTTAAATGGGTGATGATTTGTGTTAGTACTCCTGCTACTCCATTAGTTTTAATGGGGAGATGTCTGGTTTTTTCAATGGAGCTAGGGGCATTAGGCAAGGTGATCCAATGTCCTCTTTGCTGTTTGTGATCTGTATGGAGTACCTCAACATAATTCTGGTTGTGATTGAGGAGAGGCAGGATTTCTCATTCCATTACAGGTGTAAACAATTAAAGATCACTCACTTGGTGTTTGCAGATGATCTATTATTGTTTTGTAAAGGAGATATTGCATCTATGATGTTGATTTTGAGAGCAATTGCTACTTTTGGGGCTGCTTCAGGGCTTCAAGCTAATAATGATAAGACTGCCATTTATTTTGGTAGTGTTGAGAAGGAAGTTCAGGATGATATGTTGCAAATTTCAGGGTTCTCTCCAAGTACCCTTCCTTTTAGGTACCTAGGGGTCCCATTGAATGCTAGGAAGCTCTCTATGGCAGATTGTGATGTGCTTATTGATAAAATGCTAGCTAGAATTCAATGCTGGGGCTCTAAAAATCTTTCATATGCTGCTAGAGTTGTGCTGGTAAACTCTGTTTTGCTGAGTATTAACACCTATTGGGCTCAAGTTTTTGTCCTTCCTAAAGAATTGTTGCATATGTAGATGTTTTCTATGGGAAGGAAAAATTAATTCCAGGCTACCACCTCCTGTAGCTTGGGATCTGATATGTAGGAAAAAGGTTGAAGGAGGGTTGAGTGTTAAATATTGTTTTATGTGGAATTGTGCAACTATGGGAAACTATGTTTGGCAGGTAGCTGAAAAGAAAGACACACAAATGGATCCATCATTTCTATATTCAAGATAATGATTGGTAGGGTTTCATAGCTCCACATCAGGCAAGTTGGAGTTTGAAGAAGATCTGTAAGGTTAAGGATGAACTAAAGCAGGTTTTTTGGATAATTCATTGCAGTTTCAGCAGAGGTACAACATTAAGAAGGTTTACCTATGGCTAAAGCAGGATATTCCAAGAGTAAACTGGCATTTTTGGGTGTGGAACAGGTTCAACATCCCTAAGCACTCCTTTATTGCTTGGTTGGTAGGCTGGTAGCCTTGGATAGACTTAAAACTAGAGTTAAACTAGTTAAAGCAGGAGTCATTGAGGTTGCAGATTGTTGTTTGTGTGACAAAGCTATGGAGAGCTCTCATCACCTCTTTTTTAGATGTGATTTTAGCAAACAATATAAAAAAGAGGTGTGTCACTGGCTGGGTATCAAGTTCCAGGATGAAGACTGTGTGCATACAGTTTGGAAGAGATGGTGGAGAAAGAAGAAGCAAAGCAGGAATCAAAAGAAAGTTAGATTGTGTGCCTTTACGTACTGCTTGTGTGTATTCTGTTTGGAAAGCTAGAAATCAAGCTCTGTGGCATGGTGTTGTGCCTAGGCCTACTGTTGTAGTTGATACCATTAAAAATCTAGTTTGTAATAGAGTAAATGGTTTGCTTAATGATAGATGGCTGAGTGATGATGTAGATTGGTTTAACACTCTCAAGTGTTACAGAGTTAGTTTTTCTGTTGGTTGGATAGATGATGCTGTTAGTTGGTTAGGATGTATGGAGACTTTTTGTTCTACATTAATGCAAGCTTACATGTTTACCTAATAAAAAAGAAATAAAATGAAAATAGAGATGGGTCAAAAGAAGTTTTAGATAACAGACATGGAACAAATCATTTATTGAAAATTTTATATTGCTTTGAATTTTTTGAATGGTTTAGGTCAACTAAATCATTAGACGGTATTAATTTGCAGTATAAAAGGAATAAAATTATTGTAATCACTAGAAATCCCATCATCTAAGTAAATACTTTTGCTTTGTTTAATAAATTGAAGAAATAAAAAAATCAAACCGCAGATGTTTGGAATGGAAACAAAATTCAAAAATGTATTCTATTTTTGAAGGGGTTATGCGAATGACATGTGTCAAATTTAATTAGAGCTTTTGGCGTGATTGTAATTTCAGATGTTGAATGACACGTGACAAAATGGTTTTATTTTATTAATTAGACAATACTAGACTTAACTTTGTGCCTTGCACAATTTATTTGGGACTTTATCAAAAAGGAGTATCATTATTGATTTTTCATGAATAATATTTTAGATGAGATTTAATATATCTATTTAATTTTTAATCAATTCTATTAATTAATTGGCCATGTATATTTATATTCACTTTGATAATAAAAGATATAAATTTATGTACATAGTGCAATGACATCATTGTTGATAGCTATAGGTGCTAAAATAGGTATAACAACTAATTACTCCCTCCGTTTTTTTAATATGCACCTAAGGCTTTGCACTAGAACCAAGGAAAAAGTGCAAAAGTATGATAAAAGGGAAGTAAAAGTAAGGAAAAAGTGAAAAAGGTAAAGAGAAGGAAAGAAAAGTAGGAGAGAAGTGTAATAATTAGGTGAGCCAACCTTCCATTTATGGCAAAAGGTAGAAAGATACCAATTAAAAAAAAACACCCCAAAATGAAGAAATGTGCATATTAAAAAAAACGGAGGTAGTACTTTTTCGAGAATAAGATAAAATTGAAGTACATTTTTTTATTTCAATCATCTCTATCATTACTATACATTAATACAATAAAGTGTCATATGATCTTTGAAAAATCAGAATAAATTGTCTTAAATATCAACTCTCCTTTTCTATAATTTCCATAATCAATTAAATTAGACTTGCGAGTAAAAAATAAATAAAAAGTAGTAGAAGCGTTTGGGGGATTAGGCGGAAAAATGTAGGTTAATTTAGGATAATTTTTGGAGCTCTTTATATATATATATATATATATATATATATATAGAGAGAGAGAGAGAGAGAGAGAGAGAGAGAGAGAGAGAGGTGGGATCCGGTGAGAAAGATCTTAAAATGAGAAGGGTGAGAATGACCGATGTGCATATTTTTTGAACTGAATAGGCATATATCACTTTTCGACTTGTAAGTATAAGCTCTTAAACATTAAAACGAAAATTCAGTTAAAAAAATGCACATCGTAATAAAATTGCACATGTACTTAGAAAAATATGCACATTCAGTTCAAAAATTATGAACAAAATATCCTTCTCACCCTTCTCATTTTAAGAAACTTTTTATTTAATCCTAATTCGATTTATGCGTACTAACTTGGAGTAGTTATTTGGTCTTATTGAATTTGATGACGTTATTTTAACTAGAAGTCTTATTTAAATGGAATCTATGTCGATTAAATTCGGGTTTGAAATCATTTTGGCTCAATTAGGCTTCAATTAAGAATCAGATCACTTTTTGGATCGAGTTAGTTTAGGATTAATTGTGTTTGATTTATTTCAGGTTTCAGGTTTCAGGTTAATAAATTAAGGAATGGAGATCTAAAAACAAAATATGGAGTGTTAAATACCTTCTTGCATTCTATAAATAGGTAGCAGTCAATTCTAACTCGTCTCTCGCTTTTACTTGGAAGGTTTACGAGAAAGATCATTGACCCTTTTTCAAAGTAATTTCAAGATTTGATCTAGAAACTCAAATGGTCAAAACACGAATAAAATACAACATAAAACTGAAGTATAATCTGGTTTCGCTGCCTTAGGACCAACTTCGACATGGTAATTATTTAACATGTTTATAACAAAATCTAAGTTTTTTTAAAAATAGGATTTTAGTAGTTTTGCCATATGAGTTGTTGGTTCTCATTCTCAAATCATGTACTATAAATCTTGTTTATAAAATAATATGTTATTTTGTAAAAACTTTGCATTATGTACGCTACCAAGACTATTTGCAATTTTAGATTAATCTGATTGCATTATTGTCTGAAGTCAAGGTAGTAGTATCGAATTTGTCATTGGATTACAGGATACATATGTTTTATTCGGTGGAGTATCAATATACAAGCAATTTTCTGAGATTAATTAGAAAATACCGGATAGTAGCCGAAGAGGATTACATTGAAGACGAAAGCCCAAAAGAGGTTAACAACTATCATCGAGCAATTAACAATTATATTTAAGGGCCTGTTCATTTCAGCTTAATTTCAGCTCAGTTCAGTTCAGTTAAGTTCAGTTCAGTTCAGTTCAGCTCAGTTCAGTTCAGCTCTAATCAGTTCATTTCAGTTCAGTTCATCTCCAATTAGTTCAGTTCAGTTCAGTTCAGCTCCATTCTTTTAAAACCATTTTGTTAAATATTATCATGTTGGTCTAACTTATTTAGTAATTGCTCTTATTATTATTATTATTATTATATTATTATTATTATTATTTTTTTTTTTTGTTATTATTATTATTTATTATTATTATAAACAAATATCATACAACCTACAAGAAATTAGTGGGCAACCGAGATACAATCTGGGCACCCACTCCTCTAGCTATAGCAAACCCTATCCTAGTGAAAATATGGGCAGCAGCACGTGCCCCTATATCCTGTGTCTTCGAGAAAGTCTGAACCCGCTTCAGCAACGCAATAGCCACCTTATCCAATTCCCCAAGAGAAAAAAAGGAAAAGGGAAGGAAGCCATACCCAATAGCTCGACAACGAGCTTCATACTTGACCCGCTTCCGATGAGCCGCATCAGCAACAACACGTCCAGGAACAAAGTCAAACAACCCAGAGTGGGTCAAGGGAGAAGACCCTGTCAAGTCGATACACACATCACGACCACCATCCCAAGAATAAAGAAGCACATCGGCCGGCCTGAGGGCCCCGTCGTTCCCCCTAGACAATCCAATGTCAACCTCCTTTCTTGCCGAAATCCCAGAACGAAAGCAGATATCAACAAGAGTATCTCGAACGACATTATGCCGATGTTTAATGCCCACAATACCAGCACAAGACACCGCATGATCACCAAAAACATCCCCAGCAAAAACCCTGGAGCAAGCAGAGCACGGCATCGAAGTAGAGAACAAAGGAACACCCAACCGGTAACACAACACACTACGATAAGTCTTAGGGTTCATCGTCTGACCCAACCCTGAAATAGGAACTGCCCGAAGCCAGTCTGAGGTGTGATCCCCCTGCTGTGACTGCCACAAAGCTAACCGTCGAGGAGATAAAGAAAAGGTGGATTCTGCCGATTCAGTAACCTTTGTGAAGTATATATCTGCCAATTTCTTCATAAGTTTAGGGGCAGCGACTACACTAGGATCACGCAAAATGTCAGACTCCACAATTCTATTAAAAAGACTCAACGCATCCTCAAAGGCACGTCCACAACCAACAATACCTGCAGGACGTAAAAGCTTATCCTGTAAACCAGCAGACTGCAAACGAGACGCGAGATAAGCATAATGCCGAACATCACTCGCGCAATAAACACCAAGTCCTCCAAAGGCAAAAGGTAAGGTAGCAAGACGCCACTGCCAATCGCCAAAACCAGGCCCCGAAGCAGTAACAATACGCTCCAAAGAAGAACGAAGGGCTCCATCAAAGGAACGATAAGCCTCATCAAATACACAAGGAGGACAAGTACGCAGGGCAAAATAGAGTTTAGAAATGCCTGTACACGCCCTAAGAAGTAGCAACTCACACTGGGGATCATCAATCTTAGCAACCTTATCCATAAGCGTAATTGTCTTGGACACTCGCTGCATCACAAGCTCCCCACTGAAAATAGAGTCGGAACTAGCAGGACCACCAAGAAACTTTACACCACTCAAAGGCCGTGCAATATCAGGGGGAAGGACACCAACAAGCCTACTACGAGGGTCTTCGACAGGCCAAAAAACCTCAGTCTTCCCTACATTCAGATGTAGACCGAAACTAGGCCCATCCTCCATAATCAACTCCAAAACCTTCCCTACGACCAAGGTATCACCAATAATGGTGCCATCATCCAAATACCACGCCTGAAGACTGACATCAAAAGAGTCTCTGATTTTACACACCAAGGGATGTAAAACCAAAGCAAAAAGCAAAGGACCAAGGGGGTCACCCTGTTGCACTCCCTGAGATGACCATAAGGTGTGCTCTCCATAATACAATCTGGCAGGATGAGAGTAGCAGAATTCAACCCAACGTGAAATGCCCGGACACCGAAGACGAACTTCACGTAACATGATCTCACGATCGACTAAGTTGAAAGCATTTTGAAAATCCACCAACAACATAGAAAGACCGACATCATTTCCACGATCCTCAATCAACCTGTTAACAGCATGAAGTACTGCCTCACCACCCGAAGGAACCCCAACACCAAACTGAAGACCATCAAAGTAACCTCTCAAAGAAGGCCCCACCAAAACAGCTCCGACCTTCGAAACCAAACGCCGCCAAATAGTACCAACGGCTATCGGACGAATACCCCCACCGGGCTTGACAAGAGGAGTTAGAGGAGCACTAGCAATGTACTCACCCAAAACCGCAGGACATTTCCCAGCTAGTAAGAGATTAACCACCTGCGAGATAGAGTCAACTAACTCATCCGAAATAGCCACCGCTGCTCCACTCAAACAATCCATAAGGTGTTGAGCTCGAAAACCGTCCCTACCACAAGATGTACCACGAGGAAAACTCGAAATCCGATCCAAAACAACAGCAGAAGAAGCAATGAGATGATGGTGGTCAATAGGTATATCCGGCAAGGAAGGAGCCGGCGAAGAAGGGTGTTTGGACTGTAAATCCGCAAGAGTGGCAGCAGAATATGGAGCAATGCCGGATGAAGAAAGAACACGGACCGCAGCTGTATAATGACCATCACAAATCTTCCTCTTACACTGCTTGATATTGCGCTCATCCAAATCAAGGTCCTCCTCATCAGCGTCTGAGAAAGTAGGAGGATCCTCCGCCAAAATTTCTCTGAAGAGGTGCAAGCTACCACCCTGCGTACCCCAAGAGCAAATAGCACGGGAAATACTCTCTTCCTGACGTTGACGCTTAATAGCAGACTTACATTCAAGATTACTCCGCGGGCGAAAAGTTTTAAGAGTGCAAAGAGGTAACACCAATAAAGAGACCCAAAAGGAAATGTCATCAGGTTTAGAAATAACCTTATCAAGAGCACCTTTCAGAACTCGAGCGAACCCCAAACGACACTTGGGAGGGATAGACTTCACTGTGCGAAACCCCTTGGAGAACAAACGATCCAAGTGAGCCAAATCGAACCCACAAGAATGATCATGCAACGAGCCATCATCATGTCCAAGTTGCACCGGTGAAGAAGGAAGTTGTGGTTTGGGGATGTCATAAAGTAGAAATCTAACAATACCATCACCCTCATCGGGAGGTGACACAAAATCTGCACCTCGGCCATGACGACACCTAGTACGATGAGTATGGGTTTTGAAACAAACCCCACATAACCAAATCCCCATACGGGCAAAAGTAACCTCTGCCGCTGTGAAAACAGACAAAATAGTAGAAAGAGCATGTCGTGTAGTATCACGAGCACCAGAACAACAATGACGATCACGAAGGTGTGTGATCAACGAAGTCTTAGTGAGTCCATTCCCACCACCATCTTGACACCCACTAAGACCGACAAAAGGACAATGAAACCGTACAATGGCGGCCATCACAAGAATATAATCGCACCGCAACCAAAAGGTAAACAAAACCAAACCCCCACTGCTGTGCACCGCTCAAGGATGATTGCCGGAAGATGATGTCATGATGATGATGTCATACTGATGATGTCATGCTGATGATGTCATGATGAAGAAGGCAAAATGATGTGTACAACACTATGCAATGAAGAATGGAAGTATTGATCAAATCACGGCAACAAATCAATACTTATCACAAAAAACAAATTCACAAGAGCCATCACCCATCAGTATATTGTGATATCACGCATCACAGTCAAAAAAAATCTCGCCTAACACCACAAACGCTGACCCACAAACGCCAGACAACGGTGTTAACGCTACACCAAACACTGCACCCACTGCCGCACCGTTGCAAATGTCGACGCACCACTGACCCTGACCCAAACAACCACCCCGACCCACCGCTGTCGACCCTAGACCTGCCGGCGATCTCCCACTGTGCCGGAAACCCCGAGTCCCTAAGACGTCCTCAACCCTAATCGCTCAACGCTCAACGCTCTCCCAATATTATTATTATTATTATTATTATTATTATTATTTATTTTTATATCATTATTATTAAGTATTATTATTATTATCTATGTATTATTTTGTTTATTATAGCTTTATTCATTATTATTACTATTATCATTAGGGAGGAACATGGTTTAGGTTATAAGCACAAATAACCCCGCGTTTTCAGCCCATAATCCAATCAAATCACGTCAAAACGGTTTATGATGTAATTTTGCACGGTCCGACCCAATCATTATTTTATTACTAAATACTAATATACAATTAAATCTAATTATTAAAATAGTAATATTAATTTAATTCTTAGATATTATTGTTATTATATAATCATCATCAGGTATTAATATATTAATACAAAGACTATAAAATAATTGTTATTAATTATCATTATAATTATTAATTATTACTATTATTAATTTATGATTAACTACGATTTTTTTATACAATCTGTCCAAAACCTTTACAATTCTAACCACCTTCTTTTGTGCTATCGCTTTATCTCATTTAATACAAATTCAGAAATTTATTTTTTATTTGATTAAAAAAAGTATAGTACCAGACTTGACAGTAAGATTATTTTCTTTTTGTCTTCTAGTGAATTTATCAATAAAACAATAATAAGTAATTGAATAAATATATTTGTTTCTAGTGTTTACTGGTGACTTTCTTAATTTTTTCGATTGGGGTCATTTTTTACTATACATTTTTTTGTTAAGTAATAGTGTTATATGAATATGATTCTCATGTAAGCGATTTCATTGATAATTAAAATTTTAAACACTATGTTACTCATTATTACGTGGATTGGAGTTATGGCTTTTGTTGTGAGCTCATTGTTAATGAGGTTCCTCCTCAACTTGAAGATCTTGATTGGCTCATAAAATTTTGCATCATAAGATATGGTGGTGTGCTGGGAGAGTTTTACATGATCGATGAGCAGTGGCGGATCTGGGATTTTACTATAGGGTGTACACAATTGGAAGACGTATAAATATTATCAAAATAATTTAATGTCTACGCTCAAAAATGACAAAAAAAATATATAAGTATGATATGACGAAATCATGCAACATTGTGAGTTTAGTGTAAAATATACCTAATATCTAAATAAAAGACATATACCCAAAAAAAATGTTAAACAAAAGTTCTAGTTTTTCTCGACGAATCTCCACATTTTTCAACTTTCAAGTGGTTCAGGGTATTATCATTGCTTTTTTTTATTTAAAAAACACATCTTTCTCGATATAAGTGACCACACAATAATTCAAGTGCTAATATCTAAGTCTTTATCATTAACATAATAGCACCCGATTTTAATAAACTAATTAAACTATATTCAACTTGAACTTATTAAAATTAACTAATCTTACTACAATACTAATTAAACTAATCCTACTGTATACACAAAAAATTTTGGCTAAAAAAGTAGCTAGACACATGTATACCCTATTTGCTAAGTAGATCCGCCCATACCGACGAGTATAATGATGAAGACCAATCTGTGTATAAGAGGTTAGAGCATTTTATCTTGACGGATAATAGTCCTTCAAGCCAGTATGACAACAATTTTGGGATGGGAACATGATGTATTATCATATCTCAATATCTTTTTGGCATCAACTACGAAAAGAATAGATATGGAGCATTATTGGCGTCTACTTTACATCCGGTATATAAGCCCAAATCCGAATTTGGTTTGATTATGAATTCCGGTTAATCAAATAACTTGATCCAAAATTTGATCCAAAATCGATGATCCGATTATAACCCGAGACTTAAATAAACCAAACTCAATCTAAAACGATCCAAAAATTGACCAGATATGCAAATAACGTGAATGAAATGAGCTCCAACCGATTCTTGGCCGAATTCTAAATTAAGCCAAACCGAAATAAAAACCGAATTTAATCGATAAATTCGATTTGAATAAGAGTTCTATATTAAATGAGGTCATTGAACTCAATACTACCCGATAAAAACTTGAAATTAATACGACATAAATTGAATTAACCTGATATAATATAAACATAAAGAATCGAAAGATTTAAAAGGTGATTTGTTTTAGTCCGAAATAACTGAATTTCGACTAAAATCCAAAAATCAAAATTTAAAATAAATTTCATTTGTCCTATCTATACTAGGGGCTCACCCGTCCTCAAAACAAAAAAAATAAAAGACTCATAAGCATTTGATTAAAGAAGATGTAAATTTATCACTAATAGTTTTTGCATGAAATTGGAAAATGAAGGAAGTATTATTTTTAACTTATCTTAATTGTAATGTTTTTTTGGTTGAAAAAATTAATTAACAAATAAAAGATATTATGCAACAATTTTTATCGGAAATCAAAGCCGACTTTAATCAACATAGATTCGATTTAAATAATTTTTTTACCTACAACGATGTCATTAAACCAATATGATCTGATATTACTGATAGGTTTTAGTCGTATCACCTATTCAAAGATAAACCTACGATCCTCTAACTAAGGTAGTCAGTGGAAGCAGGGTCGAATCCGCAGAGAGACAGAGTTTCTATATTAGTATTCAATTAACTAACTACTTCAGATGAAAATATGGAGAATTAACTAAACTAATGAGTAAGCTAAAGAATACAAATTAAGTCGAGGATTTAACTATGGAATAAAAGTCTACGGTATTAGGTCGGTCCACCATGCTTATACCAATCAAACAAGGTCAACAACTATCGAAACCTAGGTCAAGAGTCGAGGGATTAGAGCATGTGTTGAGCTATGGTTAAGACTCAAAGCTCATAGTTCAACATACGCCGCATGTTCACTAACGTAATCAGAACTACTGATGTGTCCTAGGCCTCTAGTCGTAAGACGGATCTGTGCAAACAACTATTAACCACAAGCAATCAATGAAATTGGCCACTAACATTAATCACTAATTAAGAACAAACCACACCACAATCACTCTAATCAAGCCCTAGAAATCAATAGGAGTCTAAATAACAATCATGGTATAAACATGGTTTCCCTATCTAACACCCTAGAAAGAGAACTACTCAGACATGATTGAATTGACAACAACAAATCTAATTGAAAACCCTAAGAATTGCATCATGAACTAATTGAAAATTAAGCAATTGAACTAAAGTAATTGAGAGATAAGAATAAAGCAATAAGCAAGACGATTACCAAATTGACGGAAAGCGGAAACTTTAATTGAATTGAAGTAATACTTGAATCTCTTCTACAATGAAAAGCAATGATAAACTAGGCTAAGAGCTCTCTAATGGTTTTATAAGATGAAAGATACAATTAAAAACAACCTAAAAAGTATTTATAGTCTCTAAGAAAACAATAAGATAGAGTGGGGAAATAACGAAAATCGCATCCCCGTGTCGTCCACCCGATCGGGCAAAGGACCGCCCGATCGGGTCTGGGAACAAGTTTCCTGTATCAGTAAATAGAGCTTCACCCGATGAGATCGGGCAACATCCACCCGATCGGGGCCGCAACCCCAGCACCCGATCGGGCGAGACCACCCGATGCCATCGGGTGGAGGTCTTCTCAAGCTCCTCAGAAATCCAGCAGCATAGGGCTAAGTGTACGTCCGCCCGATGGGATCGGGCAAGTCCACCCGATCTGGCAAAAATATGAACTTCTGGCATTTTACTCGTACCCGATCGGGCAGTGGTTGCCCGACCCGATCGGGCGATGCTGCTTTCTCCTTGCTTCTACTTGGCTTCAGACGCCAAGTCTTTGCACACTTACTTCTTCATAATGGGGTCCAAATACCATCTCGAGACCTCCAAGATGCCTCATAACCTTCCGCTACAGCGTGGTGCTCAAAATATCAAGTAAATAGGGAGTTTTTTTCCCTAAAACCTGCAAAATGAAATAGAACACACAAACCACAACTATATCGAAATAGTTAGCATAAATAGCTCCTAAGAGCATCAATATCGCACAATTTAGCTTGTAAAGAAAGGGAAAAACTCTATAAGAAATCGATATATCAATTACTCGAACCTAATACCACAAAAATCCAATTGACCCAATATAATATAAACATGAAAAATCAAAATATTCGAAGGCTGATTTAAACTACGCAAGTTTAAGGGCCCTACATATTACACAAAAAAAAGTAAGTTAAAAGGATAGGAAGAACCTCCATGTTTGCAACTAGTGCTATCTTTTGACTCTCAGTAATTAGTATCTAATGTTATGTATTTATGAGTTACAATCTTTATCATCTTCTCCATTAATCATATAAGTATGATGTCGTCTTTTAGAATTTACATAGCGTTCAATGTCAACGTCAATAATTAAGGCTTAATTAACCTAAAATACAAACAACCAAGGCTTAATTTAAGAAAACCATGTATATTATGACTTTAAAATTTTTTTAGTGATGGTTATATATAAAGAAAATTTACTGAAAATTACCTATATTTGGAGCACTTTCATGAATAACTACTATGTTTCAAAAAAATGGAAAATAACTACCTACTTTGTTGAAAAACTTTTGGTATCACAATCTTGTGGTCTTTTCCATAAAAAAGGTAACATCAATGTTTAAGGGACCCACAGAACTACGCAAAAAAGGAGAATAACTACCAAAAAAATTCAGGAAAGTAGGTAGTTATTTACCATGTTTTTGCGTATTTCTGTGGGGCCCTTAAAAGTTGTTGTACTTTTTGATGGAAAATAGCACAAAGTAGTGATACCAAGAGTTTTTCAAGAAAGTAGGTAGTTTTTTCATTTTTTTTAAACAGGGTAGTTATTCACATAAGGACTCCAAATATAGATAATTTTCAACATAAAATTATATATATTACAAATATTGCCATAAAATGGTTCGATTTAAGAAGGACCTTTGTATTTCATTTCAATTAGAATGGGTTAATAGCCTTCTACCACTTATGGCATGTCCACTATAAGAAACTTTATGTTAAGTAACTAATTATTTATAATAACTTACTTTTGGAATATTATATATTTTTGGTTCTCTGTTTAAGAAAAGTTTCCATATTGAGTAAATTTACCAATGTGAGTTTTAACATTAGGAGTTTTACACAGTTACTTATCAGTAGGGATAAAATGAAACGAAATTAGCCGAGGACTACCTTATTCATATTCATACTTGTTTAATATAATTGATCTCGAGCTATGAGTCGTTGTTCAAACTCGGTCCATTTGGTTCATGAACAACTCATTTATTTATCATGACGAGTTCACAAACGAGCTTCTTTCATAAATGAACTTTACCTTTCATAAACAAATTATTTGTGTTCAATACTTCATTAAAATTATATGAACTTAAAACATCATGTTGAATCGAAGAAGAAGGTTTTATATTTGGTAAATAACATAAAGTAAAATCATTATATTAACTCTTGCTTTGGCGTGGGGGAGTAGGGTGAAGTGGTGAACATAAATACTATATGGGAGGACCCATGGGTTATTAAAATTGACAACATATTTATTATGGGGTCACAGGTTGGTGGGGTCTTGCGAGTGAGTGATTTGATTGTTGATGGTTCCACATGCGGCTGGAACGTCGAACTCATGGAGCGAATCTTCCATGAAAGGGATGACATATCCATCCTTGCTATAATGCTATCCCATTGAGTGATAGGCATTCAACGGACTTGTTGATGTAGGCTTACTCAAAGTTCGACGAATATTTCGTGAAGACGGCTTATATGTTGGGTAAGTGTAAGTCATGCAATCTTGAAAATGTTCATAAGGCTTAGATTTGTTTGTGGTCGTTGGAGGTTTCCCTGAAAGTTTGTTGATAAAAGGTTTTTTTGTGTGTCTCTAAGGCACCAAAACCACTTTATAAACTATATTTAATATATAACTCCTAACAAGTAACTACTCATGAGCCATGACGTAGTAAGGGCAAGTCAAGGGTCAATCCACAGGGAAATCGGGATTAACTTAAATCTAACAAGCCTAAATTACTTAATTGAATGATATTTTGGGGGTTTGAAACAATGATTTGTAACCACTAATAATTACGTAAGAGAATAGAACTAGCAAATAAATATGAGATGAAAATATTAATAGAGAAAACACTAGAGTTCCGGCTACTAGTATGAATCAAGGCAAAACGATGATCCTTAATGCAATTGCGATTTAAAGGCGACGATTATGCAAGGTTTATTTTTCCGAAAAAATATTCGAGTCTTCTCTCAAATCGTCCTCAAGAGCAATCACTTAATCAATCAAGTAAATCCTCTCTTGAATGGTCTTTTGTCAATTACTTAAGGGATTCAATAAGCACTGAAAACCCCTAATAAAAGGATCCCCTTAATTTCCACCTAATATCTTGAACTGCAAATTAAGTTGATTCAAGGGAATGATAAAGGGTTCAAAATTCGATTAAAAATCAATGAAACCAAAACACCAAACCATAAATTTGATCAATATCTATCCTAAGGTCTTAAAACACCAAGATCAATGCATAATCATCATCACAACAACACAATTACATTAACAATCTAGATAACCCTAATTCATACTTTCACCCATACCCCAAGATAGGAAGCTACTCACTAGTCATGGATTCTAAGTAATAATAATTAATCAAAGTAAACATGATTGAAAGAAATAAAAGTGAAGTAGAGAGAAAATAAACTAATACTTGGATTAACGAAGGTTCAATCTTCAATAACAATGGACTAAAATCAGTTTTGAGAGTAAACTAGAGTGTTTTGAACTAAGTGTTCATAACTATCGATAATAAAAACTTTAAACTATTTATAATAACCTCTCATTAAAAACCGAGATAACGCAGATTAAATGTCTCGCTACACATCTACACGGTCGTGTAGACCTGACTCTTCATAATCAACATGTAATCTGCCACAATTTGTTTTAGCTCCAACAGGTCTACACGTCAGTGTGGATCTTCACACGATCGTGTAGACCTGATTCAGTCGAATCAATTGTCATATGTGACTTCCTACTTCAGCAAAAAAGAGGTTACACGGCCGAGTAGACACGACGCTGACAACTGAACTTCATACAGTCTTAACTTTTGCTTTAGTGCTTCGTTTGAGATATGTAATATATCGTTGGAAAGCTATCAAAACAAGCTTTCACCTCCAACTGGAATTAGTTTCATCCGATTTATGGCATAAAAGTTATACCCATTTGAAGTTCCCCATACAAGATTTTATTGAGTTATGTTCTCCTTTGTTCGAGCCGAAATGGAGCATGGGGCAAACACACTATTTCTCATTGTGTGCTCTATCTTCATTGCTTCCTTTCCAAATTAACCACTCATAGTTATCTTAGATAGTTCCACCTATATTAAGAACATGGCAAAACAGTGTGAAAGCAAATAAACTGAGAATTCAGTCAAAAAGGACTAAAAATCTAGCAAAATGTCACTATGATCAAGAATGATCAAGTGAATAAAGTAGAAGGGGAAAGGGAGAAAATAGAGGGAAGTAAGGGGCGAAAGAGGATCAAAATAAGCTAAAAAGAGTCTGCAAAGTGCGTTAGATATCATTCGTCATTTTCTGTGGTGTGTTTGTACTTTAACCCTCCCTGTCCTCGCTCTCCTAAAGCGACGCCCTCCTTGTCCTCGCTCTCCTAAAGCGACGCCATATGATGGACAATGAGGTTTTCCCTCTCTGTAATGAAGTTCCCGGAAGCCTTGGCTATGCTTTGTTTGAATGTAGGTGGTGCGTGAGTTGTGGAACCAAGCTGGGTGCGGGGCTTAAGTGCCTGACAATGGGACCTCCATGCTTGAGATGATTGAGGCGTGGGCGGAGCTTGATAAGGCAGAGGTGGGTCTAGGTTCGTTCTTAGCGTGGAATATTTGGTACGGGCGAAATAATGTCTGCTTATAGTGGAGACTGATTGTCAAACCTTAATTAAGCGATTAAACAAGGGTGTTGTAACACCTCAACTTTTTGACAGGCTAAAGTTGTATCACCTAATCAAAAGTAAATTCTAAGTCCTCTAACAACAGTAGTCAAGGGAAGTAGGGTCGAATCCACAGGGAGATAGAGTTTCTAAGTTAATATTCATCCAAACAGATACTTCAGACAAGAATCAGCTGAACTACTAATCAGACTAAACAAAGCAACATAAAAATGGGATTTAGACTACGAATTAAAGGTCTAGGACACTAGTTCGGTCCACCATGCTTATACCAATCAAAAGGTTCAAAAAACTATCAATACCTAGGTCAAGAGTCGAGAGATTAGAGCACGTGTTGAGCTATGGTTAACTCTTAACGCTCATAATTCAACATATGCCGCATGGTCACTAACACAATCAGATATACTGGTGTATACTAGGACCTCTAAAAGTAAAACAAATTTGTACAAACAATTATTAACCAAAAACAATCAATGAAACAACGCAATAACATTAATCACTCATCAAGAACAAATCACACCATAATCAATCTAATTAAAACCTAGAAACTAATAGCAATTTAAATATGAATCATGGTATAAACATGGTTTTCCTCCCTAAATCCCTAGAAATATGACTTGTCACTCATAATTGAATCAACAATAATAAACCTTATATAAAAACATATACTTTGCATCATGAACGAATTAAATAATCAACTAAGCAATCAAAGATCAAATAAAGAAAGTAAGTGAGAAGAACAATACCCCATGACGGAAAACAATAACTTTAATCGAAATATAATCCTAGGTTTGATCTCCTCCAAACTAATCTAAAAGTGTTTACTCTAAAAAGGTCTAAAAACTAATTAAATCGCTACTCTAAGTAGCGATTTACTTTGTAAAACCGCTACTTGAGTAGCAAGTTTAACCTTTTTCCGCCAAAAAAAAAACGAACGTCATACCAAGTTGACGTGGACAGTATGATGGTAAATAAGTTTAAAAACAACGCATACAAGAAATTTTATAATCTTTAAGCATTATCTAAGAAAAAAATTCTACAGAATAAACTTTATCAAATTTTAATAAATATAACAAAAGTGATTATGTGTAGCTTAATACTTCCATATGGACTTGAGCCTAAAGTTTCAATTTTTCTTGTAACAGTTCGCAAATTAGATGGTGCAGGGAGGAGCACCATGAGCATGATGCTCCATACTCACGTCATCATGTACGTCGGCATACTCGCAATGTACATAGGACTTTTACCCGTGTACAAAAAAATAAAAAACACTCAACATTAACCCCCCAAATGTACATCAAATTCATTTATTTTTCCCCCAATTTTGGAAACACACATTTTGAATTCATTTTCCCCCAATTACCTTCTTTATCTCTCCTCTATAATATTCTTATAAATGTTCATTGGATATAGTGATGGTATTCACTACATTTGAATTGATATTCATTAAACACTTATGTATATTAGAGTAACGTTGTTTTTCCCTTATTTTGAAAACACCTTTTGAATTTATTTTACCCCCAAAAATTTATCTACTCTCCATAATATTCTTGAAAATGTTCATTGAAAATATTGATGATGCTCCCTTCATTAGAATTGATGTTCATTATACACATAATATATATTAGAGTAACATTAACTAATATTGGTTCATAGTCAATGTTCATCTGATCATTATCATTGTTCATATGTCTGATTCTAGTGTATCTAAAAAATTTTCTATCAATATTCATGCTCGTATATTAATTGATGTTCAATGGATACTGAATAAGAATGTTCAATGTTCACTATTGCGTCAGACATAATGCAATGTTTAGTGTTCCTATATGTTCATTATATCGACATTGGTGTTCATTAGTATAAATCTAATGTTCAATACATTATAAATAGGAAATATACAAAATTGCATTTTTATAAGAATTTGAATTTGACTTGATTTTGTGTTGTACACTTGGTATTGATGACTGAACATTTTAAATTACTTAAGTGAACATTTGCGAAAGGCAAAAGAACACGTGTCCAAGTTTCTGTGAACAATTTTTTACAAAAAAATTGAGTTTACTTTAGGATGTACATATGATATTTCTAATTGTAGATGTTCAATATTGAGAATGAACATTAACGTAAGGGCTTTATATTAGAATTTTTTGAAGTTTAGTGACGCCAATTAATTTTTTGAATTTCAAAAGTTTTATTTGTATACATTAGAATTATTTTAGGGTACATCGAAGCATCATGCTGACATACATGATGATAAGGGGAAGAGCACCGTGCTCATAGGACTCCTCCCTACACCACCTACCCTTTGGTAACAGTTGGGCCTTTCATATGGCACGGAAGTTTCAATTTTCTGACCGATGTAGTTGCATTCATTAATTTTATAGGTGGTGAGTTTAAAACTTGCTTATTTCATTCCATTTTTTTTAGATTGGGCTATTAGAGCAAGAGCAAAGGTGTAACATTCATTTTGCATCTCTCTTATAAAGGGACGCAGCAGTCACAAAGGGGGTGTTTGTTTAAAGGGAATGTGCGATTGGGATTTATAATTCCATTTGTAAGAAATCCCATGTTTGTTATGTGGGAATGGAATTATGAGGGGGTTTGGGAGTGGGATTAAAATGCCTCTATTCCCATCAAAATAATACCTAAGGGGGCAGATATTATGGAAGGGAATTTGGAATAGGGGTAAATTGACCACTTTGCCCTTAATGAATTGGGAATAGATTTTCTTTATGAAGATACAATGTAGAGTTTAGCAATTTGTTATTCGTGAGGTTAACTCCTTGAAACACGACCTGCAATTAAAGATCTCTTCGGTATTTAATGATCAAGTCCATATCATTTAAGAGTTCATTTGAACAGAGGTGCAAGGAAAAAAAATTGACAAAAACGTAGAACACTGATGTGATCATTTCTGCATCTCTGCATTGTCTGATGACTCCAAAAACAACTCATTACAACGAATTCCGGAAACAAGTACCCAAGGCAAACAGTGTTCTGAAAAACAATATTAGTTGATCACTTACAAACCCAAGGTTCAAGTGCAGACATTTACACGAGTAATAGCATACTGCCAAACAGGAGATTAACCTTGACACACCAGGCTATCTAAAACTTGGCCAAAGAATGTGAAATGGCATAACACAGAAATAGGAATTGGTGAAAAAAGCAACTAGGCAAAAATGATTAATCACACCAAAGATCATGGACAACAAACAGCCAGCACGCGTTGCCGAGTTCTTTATATTTTTGAAAACCATATTAACCGACTAATGGCGCAGCTTGAAGTATAGGATCGAAATAACTGCAAGGACCAGTACAGTGATAATAGAACCAATGATCCATTTGTTACGGTTCATTCTCCTCGACATTGCAGTCAGAATTTTCTTGCTTCTGCCAACATTCTCATCAACCCCATGGAGCTAGGTACAAAAATCAGCAAAAATTTGATTAGCAAATATATACTACAAAACTGGCTTCATCAAATCCATCTCACGAAAATCTAAAGGCCATTGCTAATGAAGAATAATTTTAATGCTTAGCGGTTTCCAAGAAAATGAAAATAAATCCATCGTTTAAGGAGACGACGATAGCTTACTGTTTTATGAGCATGCAAAAGAGATTGGCGTTGCTGATGCAAATCTTCAAGAATAGAGACCCCAATAGCTTCAGTTTCCTGCATGGTCATTCTGCTCTGCCTGACCCTGTCAGTGGATTGGTTCAGTCTCTCGGTCGACATCAATAACCGCCCTCTTTGGTCAGCAGAAGCCTGTCCATTGCAAAAGCAAACACACCCAAAAGAATGACAAGTAAGATTCATATATGCAGTTTACGTTCGATTGTACATGCTATCAATTGTTCACTGAAAAGATGAGGGAACAAAGAGTACAATGCTTACCATCAGTGCATCTGCCATACCAGACTCCAGCAATGCATCTCGAGCAGCTTGACTGTCAGTAGTAGAGAGTCTTTTGATTTCAGTTTTCAGGTTGTTTAGGTCATTTTTGTACTCTCTAAGCTTGGCGAGGACCACAGCCTTCATGTTCGGCAACAAAGTTCTTGCCTCTAGATCCATTTTACGAATCTGGCTATGTATAAAGATAAAGCATATTTTATGTTTTTAGCCATAATTTGCGCAAAGTTGACTTACAGCTTGTTTGAATACAGCTTTCGGAAGCAAAAGGGAGGGGAAGGCAGCAGAGGGAAAGAGAAAAAGTATTCTCTTGTTTGATTAGAAGGGAAGGGAAGGGAAAGGGAGAGAATTACTCTGATCTTTCAACTCAGTTCTATACTTCCGGTCACTCAAGGCTGCATACTTATACACATTTTATTATCAAAAAAATGTAGGGGTACAATCCTCTTTATCCAAATGTAGTAGATTGCTTCATAACAGTGAAGGGTATTTGAATAATGCCGCAGAAAACTAGTCAAGCGCATTTAAATCAGCAACAAGAAGTAATCACACCTCAACTAAAGCATAGTGAGTGATTAAGTTGAGAAAAGAGAGATAATTCTATGGAGAAACCCTAATTTGGGGACGAGTATGTATTACGTTTATGTACGGAGGAACAGAGAGAGAGAGAGAGAGAGAGAGAGAGAGAGAGGAAGGGACTGAAAAAAGTGACGAGAAAGCGAGAAGAGAAAATTTGGTAGGTTCATGAGTGAGTGTGTCATGTACACATGTATGACTAGGAAAGGTGTTAAAGTCAAATTTTGCTATTAAGGAGAATTGATTCTATGCTCTTTACAAAACTTCCTAATTAGGAATATTGGTTTAGTAAAAAGGAAGGACCATAAATCCCACCTAATCCTTCACTTCTATTACACTCACCCTCTTAAAGCTATCCAATTAAGGGACAGTGCATTCTTCCCTTTCCCTCCAAATCCTCCTTACAAACAATTTTTTGATAATTAATGTTGCTAAAAAAGAATTACAAATAAAAAGAGCTGATAAGGTACCAGTGCTTCCGCTTCATCCAAGCCACTTTTAATTTCAGATATCTTCTGCTTCTTCTGTTCTGGAAAGCAACATAAGACAAGAGAAATTAAACATAGACAGAAACCATAACCACATCAAAGAATCTTGATCCAATTCAACAGATATGATTATCACAGGCTAGTATGATATCACAATATTGAGGAACCCAGGAATTTTTAATGAAGTAAAAGAAATGCGATGCAACCTATGTTACTTCGACACCCGCAAACAAGTGTATCATGTAGTATCGTGTCCGAGACAACACGATACTTGGATACTTCGTTTTAAACTAAAAACTCGATTATTTTCTACAAAATGGCCAATTCCGAAACTTGAATACTCATATCCGAGCAGACACTTAATCCATGATTAAGTAACATAGGATCCAACACATTTAGACAAAAGTACGTTCTTCTGTTCAGTAATCAGATTTTTTCAGCCTGTGAAAACCCAGTGACACTCAATAGTCAAAGTCAACTCAAGCTTTGCCACAAACCAAAAGCATTTCTAGAAACTCATGATATCTTTCCAAAACAAAAAAGAGCACTAAATTTAAAGACATTGGGCCTTCTACGGTTCTACCATCTATATTTATTCACCACTACATATCTAGCTGGCTCAAAAAAGAGAATTTCCATATATATTGCTAATTAGCCAACACTAACAAGCTCATTGATGGCTTTCTGTCATTTAGTTTTCTACCACTTGTTTTCAGCTTAGGATTTAATTTGACAGCATTACATGGCTCATAAAACTGTTAATCAACTCCTTTGAAGTAATAGGTTGACCTATATTTTTCCAATCAAAGGTCCAACAAAAACAAAATCTCGATATTTTCTGCTGGGGTTAGCTTGCATATACGTGCCCCCAGCAGACTTTTATGCATCAACAACTCCCTACATCTCCAATTACTTGATTTCTATATTCTATTTTTGGATTCCTCAAATTACTTACTGACATACCTGTTTTGGCAAGATTTTTTTCTCTCTACTTGACTAAAATTAGAATTTACAACACTCACTTTTTCTTCCCTAAAAATAAGTGTACATCACCTCTGTAGCAAGTACTTGAGACGATTCCAGCCTTGTATGCTAATAACCCTCCTAATTCAACTATCAATATCTTACGCAAAGGCAAAGTTACGCAACAAACATCAAAAGAGTAGGATTTCCCCTCAGAAAATTCAGACTAGATATGCTATCCCATCACTAGGGAAATCTTAAGTGCATCTCTAAGCACAATCTGGCTCTAATGGGATTTGGCAGAGCTGAGTGGAAGGGGTGTTTCCTTAATGGGTAAGTGTTATTCTTGGAATGAGGTTGGTCAAGGGACTTAAAGGTCGTTCGATTCACTATTTTTGGGCAATTTCCTTTTTTTTCGTTTGGTTTAACCCTTCATTAATCTATTACCATTACTTAGGCTCCGTTTGGTAGGGTGTAAAACATTTTCGAATGAAAATGGTTTTCCATGGAAAACCATTTACATTCGAAAATTCATTTTTATGAAGGTTTTCCATTGTTTGGTTGTATGTAAAATGACTTTCCATTTAAAGCATTTTTCATTGTTTGGTTGAACTGAAAATCAATTACTTCAATTGTGAGGGAAAATGTTTTCCTTCCACTTGTGATGGAAAATGTTTTCCTCCCAATTTTGGGGGAAAAATGTTTTCAATAAGGTGGAAAATTGTTTTCCACCCCAAGTTTTACAATTTAATGTTTTACTCCAAACAACGTAAAATGGGAAAATAGTTTTCAAGGAAAACGTTTTACACCCTACCAAACGGACCCTTAGTGACCTTCCCCTTGCCCTCCCCCTCAAGTATACAAAATCCATTACTTGTTGGTAATAGTTACCATTCCATTTCCATTACATGGCTCGAACCAGTCACCTAATAAAGGTAACCATTGTTGTTATTATTTCCCTCATTTTTTTTGTTTTCATTCTCTTTCCATTCTATATGTCAAACCAAACGACCCCTTAAGTCTAGCAAGTGAAACCTACCAACTACTACCTCCCCTCCTGCTGATTTCCACTAACCCAAAGCGGAACTCAAAGCTTGGCAATCTGGAAACCAATTACCGAGAAACGTAGCAATTTCTAACTTGGTTAGATTTTTTGCAATTGTAATAAGCAAACAATCACTAATTCAAAGAATTCTAGCAGAAATAAACTCAAAGAATGAAATGGTCCTCTACATTCAAACTAAAAACCTCATTTTTACCAAAACGAATCCACTGAAACTATCACCAATATGACAAGATTGCAATCAACATGACTAAAAGAACATAGAGAAAGAAACTGAGAATCACCTCCATTGAGAAGAGCAGCAGATGCACATTTCCGAGTCAAATTCGCTGAGATTTCACAATATTGACGTTCGTATCCGTCAAATACCTGACTCATTTTTCCGATTCTATTCTTCAATCGAAAGAAAAAGAGGATAACGATGAACATCAAATTCAAATCGTATTCAAAAAACCCTAACAAAAATTTATTAGCTTCGATCAGATAAGGAATTACAGAGAAGAAAGAGATACCGGTAATTTAATCGGAGATTTTCCCGTTGATCGATTTTCCGACAAAGAGAGATCCGGAATTAGCCACCAGACGAGAATGTATTTTTCTAGAAGAATGTTGCCGGTTGTCGGAGAATGGAACTTTTAAAGTTTGACAAATATAAGGAGGATAGAGTTGGTAAATTGTCCTACTTCTTTTTAATTGTAATAAATAAATTTTTTATGTCTCATAAATAATACCCCTTTGTTACAATTAAAAAGAAACGGAGGAAGTACTATTGTAATAGTTCATAGTGATCTATGGACGTCTCCCGTTTTGAGTTCTTTAGGACATTGATTTTATGTGCTTTTTTTGGATGATTATTTTAAATATTTATGGACTTTTCCTATTTCTCACGAATCACAAGTATTTTCTATTTTCTCCATATTTGACGCTTATATTAAAAATCAATTTGAACGTAATATGAAAAATATTCAATGTGATAACGGGAGGGAGTATGATAATAATGCACATTTTTGGATTTTTTGTAAGTCTAACGACATTAATTTTCGATTCTCGTGTCCCTCTATTTCCCCCAAAAATGGGAAGGCAGAACGTAAGATTCGTTCTATTAACAATATCATTAGGACACTTCTGCATCATGCTTCAATGCCACCATCACTTTGGTATCATGACCTACAAATGGCCACATATCTTCTTAATATTCTTTTAAGTAAACTTTTAGCAAATGAGTCTCCTCTTAAAATTCTTTACCAAAGAGTCCCCCATATTCTCACATTCGGGTTGTTGGGTGCTTATGTTTTCCGCTTGTTCCTTCCACTAAAATAAACAAGCTTCAAGCATGCACCACCCCTTGTGTTTTTTTGGGATATCTTTCTAGTCATCGTGGCTACAAATGTTTGGATTTGTCGAGTAATAAAATTATTATCTCAAGACACGTGAATTTTGAAGAAATGGTTTTTCCATTTGCAAAAATCCATAACTCCCACCATTCTGATTTTGATTTCTTGTACAGTGGTTTGTCACCTCATGTGCTGAATTACTACCAAGAATCGGCCCAAACTCCACAAAATACCCAGCCCTGAAACTCCAGTCCAGTCTCCTCATCTATCAGCACAACCCGTCTCTCCTCAAGCCCAGCTGGACTACAGTCCAGACTTGGTTACAGCCCAACACTACAGTCCGCCATGTTGTGGAGAAACTTTCAGGCCGGTGGTAAAACCAGCGACCATACGCAATGTCCTGAGTCTTTCTTTGTCCAAAAATTGGAAGATTCATCAATTAGAGGTGGAAAATGCTTTTCTACATGGTGACATCAAAGAAACAGTTTACATGCATCAACCCATTGGATTTAAGGATCTTGTACATCCAGATTATGCGTGTTTATTTCGGAAGTCATTATATGGGCTTAAGCAGGCTCCTCGTGCATGGTACAAAAGGTTCACTGATTTTTTCTCACACATTGGTTTTACAAATAGTAAATCAGATAATTCTTTGTTTATCTATAAGAATGGAACTGATATGGCTTACCTCTTGCTCTATGTTGATGATTTTATCCTCACCACTTGTCAGGATGCTACAATTGCGGAATCGTTGGCAATTACAAATGTTGCACAATATGTAACACTGAAAGGATGGCATCGATTTGTGATCCTCGCTCACTGACTCAGCAATTGCAGCAAATGGAATTAATGAGGAGCGTAGTATAGATGACATGTACTCTAACTTTTATATGCAATGCAGGGGCCAACTTCTGGAGTGCAGGGCTAGCATCTTAAAGGTGACAAGGGAGAAAATTAGAGATGCAAATATGGTGGCAAGATGGGGGAGGTTGAACTCTATTCAAGAGAATTTTGTTTATCCCATCAACCTCAATCCCTTTCAGGATGTTAATGTTAATGATTGGAACTCTATTGACAATTGTAATGTTTTGTGTGATGGAAACTCTTGTATTAGGGGTACTAGTTACCGCTTAAATTAGCTGTTGATGTAATGCCCGGATAATGTGCTTTCCACATTTATTAGCAAGCTTAGTAACTGATATATTGATTTCTTATAGAGTTTTCCCCTTTCTTTACAAGCTAAATTGTGCGGTATTGACGCTCTTAGGAGCTATTTATATGCTAACTATTTAGATATAGTTGTGGTTTGTCTGTTTCATATCGCTTTGCATGTTTTGAGGAAAAACTCCCTATTTACTTGGCGTTAGGATCACCACACTGTAGCGGAAGGTTATGAGGCATATAGGTGGTCTCGAGATGGTATTCGAACCCCCTTGTGAAGAAGAATTGTTAAAAGACATGGCGTCTGAAGCCAAGATTGAAGCAAGCCAGAGATTAGCTCTGCCCGATTGGGTCGGGCAACCACCGCCCGATCGGGTATGATCTTCTAGCCCCAAAAGTTCAGATTCTCCGTCCGATCGGGCGGCGTTGCCCGATCCCATCGGGTGGGCCTATACTTAGACTTTTGGCTGATTTTGGATTTGCTGAAGAAGTAGCTTCGCCCGACGTCATCGGGCAACCTTGCCCGATCGGGTGCTGGTGTTGCGGCGCCGATCGGGTGCTCATCGCCCGATGTCATCGGGTGCACACATTATAGCAGCTGCTGGATTATTGTTCCCAGGCCCGATCGGGCGGCCCTGTGCCCGATCCGGTGGAAGACACGGAAGATGCGATTTGCGTCTTTTCCTATTGTATCTTATTGTTTTACTAGAAAACTATAAATACTTTTTAGGTTATTTTTACATGTATCTTTTATTATCTTGAACAATTAGAGAGCTCTTAAAGTTAGTTTTCATTAGTTTCCATTGTAGAGGCGATCGAACCTGGATTCAATTCAATTAAAGTTATTGCTTTATGTCAAATTGGTAATTTCTTTCTTATTGCTTTGTTACTATTTCTTAATTTCTCTAGTTTAATTGTTGATTATTCAATTAGTTCATGATGTAATTATTAGGGTTTTCAATTAGCTTTGTTATTGTCAATTCGATCATGTTTGAGTACTTCTCTTTCTAGGGTGTTAGATAGGGAAGCCATGTTTACACCATGATTGTTGTTTAGATTCCTATCGATTTCTAGGGCTTGATTAGAGTGATTGTGGTGTGGTTTGTTCTTTATTAGTGATTAATGTTAGTGTCCAATTTCATTGATTACTTGTGGTTATTAGTTGTCTGCACAGATCCGTCTTACGATTAGAGGCCTAGGACACATCAGTAGTTCTGATTACGTTAGTGAACATGCGGCGTATGTTGAACTATGAGCGTTGAGACATAACCATAGCTCAGCACATGCTCTAATCGCTCGACTCTTGACTTAGGTTTTGATAGTAGTTGACCCTATTTGATTGGTATAAGCGTGGTAGACCGACTTAATATCCTAGCCTTTTATTCCATAGTTAAATCCTCAGTTTAATTCTCGTCTTCCTTAGTTTAATTATTAGTTCAGTCAATCTTCTCTGATTTCATCTGAAGTAGTTAGTTGGTTGAATATTAATATAGAAACTCTGTCTCCCTGTGGATTCGACCCTGCTTCCATTGACTACCATTGTTAGAGGACTGTAGGAATTATCTTTGAATAGGTGATGCGACTTTAGCCTATCAAATTTTGGCGCCGTTGCCGGGGAGACGGCTAGTTTTCTAGTTTCTATTCGATTAATTAGAGTACTTCTTTTTGCCTCATTGGAACCTCCCGTTCCAATTGAGGCCGTTCTCACGATTATCTTGTTGTTTCTCTTTAATGTCCAGGTATTAAAAGAAAACTCATATAATTCCTGGAGATCCCGATACGGAAGCAATACTTCGGGATCTTAGAGTAGAGTTTGATCAAGAGAAACCTGATTAAGAGATTTCTACATTAACAATGGCGAAGTCGCTGAAATCTTATGGGGTGCCTAATCCTGAAGGCATATCCACAGGCCCACAGATGCCCACTATTGTTGCAAACAACTTTGAGATCAAGCCTGCACTAATTAATATGGTGCAGCAGAATCAGGTTGGTGGGCATCCTTCTGAAGATCCGGCCAACCATCTGTAGAGATTCCAACAACTTTGCAGAACTGCTAAACATCAAGGAGTCACTCGTGAGCAGCTGAAAGTCATGTTATTTGAGTTTTCACTCAGAGACAAAGCTTAGAGGTGGTTCAGCGACATCACTGAGACAAAATGGTCGGTGATTTCTGCTGCATTCCTTCACGAATACTACCCTCCCACAAAAACAGCAGAAATTAGAAATAAGTTGGGCACGTTTTCCCAAGAGCCAGATGATACATTGAGGGAAGCGTGGACTAGATTTAGAGACTTACAGAGGGAATGTCGACATCATAATATGGACATGTGGTTTCTGACGCAGACTTTTTACAATGGTCTGCAACCCCAGACGAAGAGTATTGTTGATTCGTCTGTAAGAGGAGTCTTTCTAGACAAGGCAGTTGATGAGGGTTATGACTTCCTAGCAAATCTCGCTGCAAATAACCATTCATCATCTAGGAGTCTGACTAAGAAGGTACTTAAAGTTGACGCTATTTCATTGCTTACTTCTCATATGGCTCAGTTGACTCAGCAGTTACAAACAATGAAGTCCTCTAGTTCGACACCTCCGCCTATGAGCATCAATGCTATGTCAGCAGTTGCACCCATCACCTCATCTTACTGCGAGGTGTGTGGTATTCAGGGTCACTTTGGCCATGATTGTCAGTTCGGTCAGAATCAGATGGAGTAGGTGAATGCTTTCAGCAAAGACAACCAAATAACCCCTACTCCAACACATTCAATCCTGGTTGGAAAGACAATCCACTTCTCTCCTATAGAAGCAACAATGTTCAGAACCCACAACCACAAAATTCATACCAACAACCGCAATATTCCTATCAACACTCAAAAATCACCCAAAACCCAACTACTACCAAAACCAAGCAAATTCTCACAATCCCCCTAGTTTCCAAAGACCTGCCCATCAGAATTTCCAACCAGCACCACAAAATGCAACCCCACAAGAGCCTAGCACATCTGAACTGATGAAACTAGTATTGTCTATGCAAAAGACAAATGAGGAGGCACAGAAAGCTCAAGAGAAACAGTTGTTGGCTATGCAGAAAGCCAATGAGGATGCACAGAGAGCCCAAGAGAAGCATATAAAACTTCTTGAGACTCATATTGCTCAAATGGCAGAGAATAATGCTCAGAGGCAGCAGGAACACTTGGCAGGGCAAGCATTACAGAGGGAGCAAGCAAACGCCATTACTCTTCGTATTGGCACTGCTTATGCTGCTCCTCCTATGCCCGTTGATGATGATACTTCCCCTAGCAAGGAGAAGGAGGTAGTAGAGAAGGATTTAGAGAAGGATTCGACGTCTGATGTCGAACTGTCTGAGGAAGCTGAACAGGCATAAAAGAAGAAGGAGAAGGTTTATGATACATCTTTTACACCAAGGTTGCCTTTTCCTCATCGAATGCAATAGTCCAAGGTGGATCAACAACTTGGTAAGTTCTTGGTTATGGTCAAGAACCTTGAGGTAACGGTTCCTTTCACAGAACTTATTTCTCAAGTGCATGTTTATGCTAAGTTTTTGAAGGAGATGATCCCAAAAAAGAGAGATTTTGGTGGGGTAGATAGATTCGCACTCACTGAAGAGTGTAGTGCCGTTTTTCAAAATAAATCTCCACCTAAATTGAAATATCCTAGTAGCTTTTCCATCCCATGTCATGTAGGTGCACTTTTTATCGATAAAACTTTATGTGATTTAGGTGCATCTGTGTCTGTCATGCCATTGTCTGTCTGTACTAAATTGAATATGGGGGCACTTAAGTGCATTCAAATTACTTTGCAAATGGCTGACCATTCTATAAAATACCCCCTAGGTGTTTTAGAAGACGTCCCTGTTAGGGTGGAAAAGTTTTACATTCCTGTGAATTTTGTTGTGTTGGATATGGAAGAGGATGCCCAAATTTCTATTATATTGGGCATACCATTTTTGTGCACTGCAGGTGCTGTTATTGATGTCAAGTCAGGGTCACTGACTTTGAGTGTTGGTGATGATACTGTCACTTTTAAACTAACTAATGCTATGAAGTCTCCTATGCTTGAAGAGTCTTGTTGCAGAATTGATGTGGTAGACAAAGCTGTGATGTCTGCATTTCAGCAGATACGTGATGCTGACCCATTGGAGGTAGCATTGACTAATAGTGATTCATTAGGCGTCGATACTGATGTTGATGTCTGCCTTGCTGATTTAGAGGGCCATGGAGCTGAACAAGAACAGGAAACTCTAGTACTTGAAAGTGTATGCTCTAGTGCTACTCCTAAGGTAACTAAGGTGGAACTCAAACCACTACCCTCTCATTTGAAGTATGCATTTTTCGATGATAAGGAAGAATTTCCTGTGATTGTCAGTACTAAACTCACAGATAGCCAATTGAAAAGTTTGCTTACCGTGCTTCGTATGCACAAGAAGGATATTGGGTATAGTATTGATGATATGACGGGCATTAGTCCTGATTTTTGTATGCATCGTATTAATCTTGAAGAGGATCACTGCCCTTTCATTCAACCTCAGAGACGTTTGAATCATAATATGCAAGAGGTGGTGAAGAAAGAAATTATGAAACTGTTAGATGCAGGGATCATTTATCCCATTGCTGATTCGAAGTGGGTCAGTCCTGTGCAAGTGGTTCCTAAGAAAGGGGGGACCACTGTTGTTGAAAATGAAAAAGGTGATTTAATTCCTACCAGGACTGTCACAGGGTGGCGTATGTGCATTGATTATCGTAGACTTAACAATGCCACTCTGAAAGACCACTTCCCCATTCCCTTTATTGATTAGATATTGGAAAGGATAGCCAAACATAGCTATTTCTGTTATCTGGATGGATATTCTGGTTTTTTCCAAATCCCCATCCATCCAGATGATCAAGAAAAGACTACGTTTACATGTCCTTATAGCACCTTCGCATATCGTAGGATGCCATTTGGATTGTGTAACGCTCCTGCTACTTTCCAACGCTGCAAGATAGCCATATTCTCTGACTTTATTGAAAATATCATGGAAGTGTTTATGGATGATTTCAGTGTTTATGGTTCTGATTTGATGTTTGCCTGCATAACTTGTCAAAAGTGCTTAAAAGATGTGTTGAGGCAAACCTAGTGCTTAATTGGGAAAAGTGTCACTTCATGGTGAATGAAGGTGTCGTTTTAGGTCACTTGATTTCTGAGCGTGGCATCCAAGTGGATAGAGCAAAGATTGAGGTGATCGAGAAACTTCCCCCTCCAATGAATGTCAAAGGAGTGAGGAGTTTCATTGGTCACGCGGGGTTCTATCGTAGGTTTATCAAAGATTTTTCAAAAATTGCGAAACCCCTTACTCAATTGTTGCTAAAAGGTGCCACGTTTGATTTTACTAATGATTGTTTGGAGTCTTTTGACATGATAAAGACAACATTGATCATTGCCCCTATTATACAACCCCCAGATTGGAATCTCCCTTTTGAGATCATGTGCGATGCTAGTGACTACGCGATAGGGGCAGTACTTGGTCAGAGGAAGGATAAGCTACTCCATGCTATTCACTATGCCAGCAAAACCTTGGATCCAGCCCAGGTTAATTATGCTACGACAGAGAAGGAGTTGCTAGCCATAGTCTATGCATTGGACAAATTTTTAACCTATCTGATAGGTTCGAAAGTTATAGTACATACTAACCATGCTGCTTTGAAGTACTTGATGGCCAAGAAGGAGGCCAAACCTAGACTCATCAAATGGATTCTTTTGCTACAAGAGTTCGACTTGGAAATAAAGGAAAAAAAGGGTGCTGAGAATGTGGTCGCTGACCACCTTTCTAGGTTGAGGTTTGGATCACCTTCTGACCCTCCTATAGATGACTCTTTTCCTGATGATCATTTATTTTCTGTGTCGTCTAAATCTCCTTGGTATGCTGATTTTGCAAACTATTGTGTTAGTGGTTCCCATCCTCCCAATCTTACATATCAGCAACGAAAAAAGTTTTATCATGAGGCTAGAATGTATTTTTGGGAGGATCCTTTCCTATATAAAAAATGCTCCGACGGAATGTTTCGTCGTTGCATTCCTGACTGGGAAATGGAAGGTGTTTTGATACATTTTCATAGTAAGCCCTCTAGTGGTTTTGATACATTGTCAAGCTAAATTGTGCGGTATTGACGCTCTTAGGAGCTATTTATGCTAACGATTTCGATATAGTTGTGGTTTGTCTGTTTCATATTGTTTTGCAGGTTTTAGGGAAAAACTCACTATTTACTTGGAGTTTTAATCACCACACTATAGCGGAAGGTTATGAGGCATATAGGCAGTCTCGAGATGGTATTCGAACCCCCTTGTGAAGAAGAATTGTTAAAAGACTTGGCGTCTAAAGCCAAGTATGAAGCAAGCCAGAGATTAGCTCTGCCCGATCGGGTCGGGCAACCACCGCCCAATCGGGTACGATCTTCTAGCCCCAAAAGTTCAGATTCTCCCCCCGATCGGGCGGCATTGCCCGATTCCATCGGGTGGGCCTATACTTAGACTTTTGGCTGATTTTGGATTTGCTGAAGAAGTAGCTTCGCCCGACATCATCGGGCAGCCTTGCCCGATCGGGTGCTGGTGTTGTGGCGCCGATTGGGTGCTCATTGCCCGATGTCATCGGGTGCACTCATTATAGCAGCTGCTAGATTATTGTTCCCAGTCCCGATTGGGCGGGCCTTGTGCCCGATCGGGTGGAAGACACGGAAGACACGATTAGCGTCTTTTCCTTTTCTATCTGATTGTTTTACTAGAAGACTATAAATACTTTTTAGGTTATTTTTACATGTATCTTTTATTATCTTGAACAATTAGAGAACTCTTAAAGTTAGTTTCATTAGTTTCCATTGTAGAGCCGATCGAACCTGGATTCAATTCAATTAAAGTTATTGCTTTTTGTCAAATTGGTAATTTGTTTCTTATTGCTTTGTTACTATTTCTTAATTTCTCTAGTTTAATTGTTGATTATTCAATTAGTTCATGATGTAATTATTAGGGTTTTCAATTAGCTTTGTTATTGTCAATTCGATCATGTTTGAGTACTTCTCTTTCTAGGGTGTTAGATAGGGAAGCCATGTTTACACCATGATTGTTGTTTAGATTCCTATCGATTTCTAGGGCTTGATTAGAGTGATTGTGGTGTGCTTTGTTCTTTATTAGTGATTAATGTTAGTGTCCAATTTCATTGATTACTTGTGGTTATTAGTTGTCTGCACAGATCCGTCTTACGATTAGAGGCCTAGGACACATCAGTAGTTCTGATTACGTTAGTGAACATGCGGCACATGCTCTAATCCCTCGACTCTTGACTTAGGTTTTGATTGTAGTTGACCCTATTTGATTGGTATAAGCATGGTGGACCGACCTAATACCCTAGGCTTTTATTCCATAGTTAAATCCTCAGTTTAATTCTCGTGTTTCTTAGTTTAATTATTAGTTCAGTTAATCTTCTCTGATTTCATCTGAAGTAGTTAGTTGGTTGAATATTGATATAGAAACTATGTCTCCCTGTGGATTCGACCCTGTTTCCATTGACTACCATTGTTAGAGGATTGTAGGAATTATCTTTGAATAGGTGATGCGACTTTGGCCTATCAGTAACTGGTTTGTACTTTATGACTTCTTATGAATCTAAAACAAAGTTCAAATCCAATGATGAAGTTCTACCATAAGCTTGCATATCTTCTCATTAGCCACTATTATCAAGGGATAATCATGCAAAACAAAAATCAAAAGGACTTTACATAGGTTATAATGAAGCTTAAGGTAAAGGTAGGATATTCTTTAGATATGTGGACTCTTATGCTAAGAACTAAGTGGAGCAAAAACTCAAATAGCTCCTACCTTTCTAGAATAAGAAGAGTAAAAACATGACAACTCCAACCCAATTTTAACCCTCCATCCTAAATAATGAACAATTATTCCCCTTTTTTAAATAGATAATCAACCACCGCCTCATCATACTTATAAACGCTAGTAAATATTAATGAAAAGTAAACACTTGTATTCCTCCCTCTCTTTTGCTACATTTTTTTTCATTTCTGATATTTTTTTTCTTTTGTTTTTCTTTTCTTCAATACTTCAACACTATTTTTTTCACCATTTTTCATATCATACTTATTCCAAAAGCAAAAATAACCACCAAAAAGACAACAAATTAAACCTTTCATATATATTTCACTCCATCACAAGCATAAAAATTAATGCTCCACCTAGCTTTAGCTTGGGTAAGGATATGTGTTTAAATTTTGGCTTGTAATGAAGGTAGTTCAAAGAAAAGGTTAAACTCAAAGGGTTTAACAAGAGATTCTTATAGGGATGGCTTTTTGGCTAAGTAGTTAAAAAAAAATGAAAGCCTTTTTCATCTAATTGTCTTGCATGTATGTGTCAAATTATAGTCTTGAAGAGTGTCAATGCAAGTTCTAGAGAAAATTAACATGGATGAACAACACACAAGAAAGAAAAATAATATGATTGATATAAGTGTGTCAATCAATTAGGTTCAAAAATATATCTCACATGTTTCATTTTAGTCTATCTATCTATACTAGTTATAAGAAATATAATATATTATTAATCCAATCACATCATAAATTTCTCAAAAGTGACTATTAAAAAAACTTTTTAAATTTTTTTTTCAAAAACACTTTTAGGAAAATAGTTAGATTAGAGTTTCTTAAAAAACTTCTTATTAGTTAATTACTCCATTAAGAAATAAAGAGGTGGTTTCCGTTAACTTTTTCAGAAAATACATAAGGAAAAATCGTTGAATTGCAACAAGAGAAGTATACTTTTCTGAGTCTTGTTGGATTGGGAATCTTCTCTTAGAACTACATACATTGTCCGCTTAACAAAGCTACTTTGGTATACTGTGACAATATTATTGCTATTTATCTTTCTTGTAATCCCGTTCAACATCAGCACACCAAACATATTGAAATGGATATTCATTTTGTTCGGGAAAAAGTGGCTCGTGGAGAAGTTCGGATATGACATGTACCAGCTTGCTGTCAACTTGCAGATATTTTCACTCAGGGTTTGCCCCGTGTTTTGTTTGACGATTTCCGTAACAGTCTCAACGTTCGAGGTCCTACCACTTCGACTGCGGGGGTGTGGTAGAGGAGACAAATATTGTAAATATTGTAAATATTTGTTTGCTTCAATTAGCATAAATCAATATATGTAATTGTAGTATGTTATCTTTATATTATAGGTTGATGACTCATTAATGAGTCTACCGTCATCCTTACATGTATGTTAGGATAGGATCATAATAATCTTTGTATAATTAGGATATGTTTAGGATTGGATCATGATCATCAACCATACCTTGTATATATGGTCATTGACACTTATGAGAATAGACAAGGAATTCAATTCTTTCACTAAACTAAACACACAAACTGAATCCCCACTCCCTTTGTATGTACTGTCCGTGCGTCTCATTTGCAACAACGAAAAAAAAGATAGAACCTAATGGGTAGGGTTTTTCCTACAGTAACCGAGCAAACTAGAACCAAAGCATTGTTGAATTCATTTGCATTATTGCAGGAGCATCCATCTATCTTGATAACTTGGAAAATTTGAGATGGCACGGTGCCATCACATTGAAGGCATTACAAACATGAGGAACCTCCAACTTCTTCCAGCTTCTGATATCAGCAAAGTCACTGGATGCTTCAAGAAGATACAATTCATTATAGTGAGAAAACAATATCTCACGACCACTACTCATTCGGAGCATAGGAACAACAGGTGAGCAATAGAGGGTTTCGACGACGCAGAGTTTCACCCAGGAATCCTTGTCACCGTATTCTTTCATGATCCAAACTTCGCACCGATTGAATCGCTCGAATAACGATGTAAGAACAAGGCAAGAATTGTCGAAGACATGAAGGCATTTGTAGCCCCCTCTCTTCATCTCATCCAGTGTCGGAACTTGGCAGAATTTCTCCTTACTAAAATCGAAGGACCATATGGAGTTGTCCAGGTTCGAGTACCTGTGAAGGGAGCCGTGCAGGAAGGCCCCGCTCTCGAGGAAGGCCCCGATCCCGAGCGTGTCGAAATTCAGCGGGGCCTCACCTGCCACGGCCCGCCACTCGTTGGAACCAAGTGTCTGTATATCGGCCACAAAAAACTTGTCATTATAATCCTCACTACTCCTGTCGTTCTCACTATCCTCCTCATCGTTCTCACTACTTGTGTGGTCCTGGTCCTCCTTGTACTGAAGGACTCGGAGGACCTTGAATTGCTTGGAAACAGGGCAGCAACCTAATCCATAGTCGACCACTGACCAATTACTCGGAGACTGCTCGACAGTGACCTGTTCGCCCGTCAAGAGGTTGCATACGACGAAGGGGTCCCACTGCCTCCAAGACGTCAAGAGGACCAACCCGTTGCACTCGTTAACCACGGTGTAGTGGATGTCACTTAGCCGAGGGCTGAACCTGGGCTTGAACCTGACCACATCATCGACACTTGTAATTACGTCATCATTCTTCGACGACCTGTCTATGTCCAGCACCATAAGATCCGTCCTTTCCTCGAACACGCCGTAGAGCATTATGGGCGAATACGAGCAATTAGAAGAGCGTAGATCAGCAAATTCGGGACTGATGATGATTCCATACCATTCCTTGCAAACACGCTTACAATTCAAGCATGCCTTTGTTGGCAGTCTTGACAAAATGCTTGCGATAATATCCCACGAAACTTCGTCAAAATAGTATCGTCGATTCCTTTTTGCATTCTCCATGCGACTTGTCTTCTTTTCGTTATTGATTTAATTTGCCGTGTAAATACGAAGATCAGTGATGAGCTTATATTTACGTTTTGGTTCAAGGTACCATATAAAGTATAATATTATGGACGACAGATCATTATTGACTTACAGGGATATTGATTTGCTTTTCTATTATACAAGATATACACAATCATACTTGATTTACAAGGATAATCTATATTCTAATAATATCTTACATTCTCCATTGTAATGGCAATGGCTTGCCTTGTTTAAATTTCGTTATTGATCGATTTTATTTGCCGTGTTAATAGACAGAGTAGTGATGAGCTTATATTACGTTTGGGTTTAAGTTAGGATATATAATAGGCAAAGCGCATGTGGTGCACAATAAGTCAGAGATATAGTACCCTTTTTGGTTGATATAGTACCCTTTATTATTAATCACTATATTGACATAAAAGGGTACTATACAGTGTCACTATATTGATATAAAAGGTCACTATATCGATCAAAAGGGGTACTATACTCTGATGCACAATAATTTTATTGTGCACCACATGCATCGAATAGTTTCTGTATATATAATATTATAGACGACCATTGTCTCTTTTACTTACTAAGGGTCCGTCCGGTATCACTGTGGTTTTTTGTTTTTTGGTTTTCAAAGTCATATGATATTCTAGCTCCGTTCCATATGTATTGCAACATAGGGAGTTTTACGCCTCCCAACGCACTACTTTAGACGCTAATATCTCTAATTTTATTTAAGTAAAAATTCTAAAAAATTGATATTAATTAAGCATATATTGAGACGAATCTAACAAGATCCCACATGGCTATATTTATCCTTGTGTATAAATCACAAAACAAGGTCAAAGGATAGTGTATGAATAGTGCAAAATGTCAAAAGTTGCAATACATGTGGAATGGAGGTAGTATGTCCTATAATGAATAAAAAATTAGTCAAATTTATTGAGAACATGATGATTTTGAAAATTGACAACTAAAAAGTGAAAAGCACTTTTTCTGGTTTCGTGTTTTTGGTTTTTAGTTTTCAAAAAAACAAAAAACAAAAAACAAAAAACGATAACAAACAGGCCCTAAGATATTCCTATGATACAAGATATACACAATCATACTTGATTTACAAGGATACTCTATATTCTAATAATATCTTCGATTCTCCATTCTAATTGGAAATGGCTTGCCTTGTTTTACTTTCGTTATTGATTTAAATTACCCTCTTAATATACAAAGAGTAGTGATGAGCTTATATTACGTTTAGATTTAAGTTAGGATATATAATATTATGGACGATCATTGCTTGTCTCTTTGACTCATTAAGATATTGATATGCTTTCCTATTTATACGAGATATACACAATCATACTTTATTTACAAGAATATTTAATGATCTTATATTTTTTTATCAATAACAAATTAAACAAAGCAAATCACAAGTTTATTCACAATTATGTTTAAGATTATGTTATGTTTAGCCAAAAGACAATTTTGTACTGTTTATTACGAAACTGAATTGAACTTAACTGAATTAAACTATATCGTGCTCTTGCGATGCACGAGACTTGAATAGTGCAATACATACTTATTTGAAATAAGCATATAGACATAGCCATGAAAGTTAAACATTGATTTTATTTGGTAATGGTAACATCCTCTCGTAGGCAATAGTATTCCTCTTGCCATCTGACTCAAAAAACTAATGCAACAACAATTTGATCGTTGGATTGTCGAGGAGCATGTAAAACAAAGATACAAAGATTAATTAATTTTGTGCACGTTTCTTTAGAGTGAAACTATTGGGTCATACGATCTGACTCAATATTACCGTCAAACGAGCTCCTTCCTCCTTCCTCCTTCACTCTTCGATCGCTGATTTTAGTTGGTTATTATGTATATATGATGAAGATGAAGGTGAGGAGGAGAGTGACCCATAAGTGCAGGAGATGCAGCAGAAGCAGCACCATTAACAACAACTTCATCTTCATCTTCTTCTTCTTCAAGTACAAGAGCAGACCCAGATGGGCTTCCATTTCCATCTTCTCTGCCATTAACATTCCCCATTTTTTTTTGGGACTTGGGTATTTATATCACCCACTTCTGTTTGTTGCTGTAGTTATATACCTAGAATCTAATAATGATAGGAAACGGAAGGTGATTGTTGAGGAAGGAGCGGTTTCACCATTGTTGAGGTTGTTGAAGGATGGTGGAGGAGTAGGATTGTTGCTGCTGAAGGTGGAATTCCGATCATGGTGCAGGACGCGAGGAGTGACGGAGCTCCGGCAAGGAAGTCGAACGCCGGCGAAGGAAGAGGTTGTTGATTGCAGCATTGAAGTGGAAGCCATGGCTAAGCAAGAGAGAGAGAATCAAAGAAGAAAGCAGAGGTTAGTTGTTAAATGAAAGAAAAATAAAACCAACTGAAAGAAAAATATAAGTAACTGAAATAACTACATACATTCAGTTAAAAGGAACTTGCTTTCATTTACTCCCCTTTTTTTTCATTTGCTTCTAACTTGCTTTCATTTACTCCCCTTTTTTTTCATTTGCTTCTAACTTGCTTTCATTTACTCCCCTTTTTTTTCATTTGCTTCTAACTTGCTTTCATTTACTCCTCTTTTTTTTCATTTCTTCTAACTTGTTTTCATCAAAATGTTCTAGTTTCAAATCCTTCCATAATTGGTAAAATGTCTATTTCAAGACATTTGATAATTGGTGAAATAGTTTTTCAATTTTTCGTCCATATTCCTTGTTATATTTGAAAAAGGAGACATAATATATTACTTTCTCCTCTTTACTGTATCATTTTCAATTAAAACTTACACTTTTTATTTTTTTCAACGCATAAAATAAATTTAAATTCATCAATTTTTCTTCCCAAATGTCATATTGATTAGTTTATCCACCATTTATTTCATTTACTTATAATGTTTCTGTAGTAGACTAGTTATTACAAATAGTGTTGTTCCCCGGTCCAAACCCGGACCGGAAAAAATCTGACCGGACCGAAGACCGAATTCTTAAATCTAAGATTCGGAGACCGGACCGACTTTTTATTGGACCGGGACCAGACCGGATTGGAAAAACCGGTCCAAACCCTGGACCGGACCGAATTGGACCGGTTTGGCCCTCTTCCACACTTTTTTTAATACTTTTGATAATTATAACGAAATATTATAAAAATAAACAATGAAAACTAATAGTTCAAGGTACTTTTTGAAACTTTAATGTTACTTAGTTACTAATAAAATATATTTTCAAACATATTAAAGGAGAAAATGATATTTTTTGATCTTCTATATTCATATTTTTGAATGAAAGACAGGTCTGGTCCAAGGCCGATTTTTATAGGGTTTTTATGGGGTCTGGTCCAAGACCAAAGACCGTAAAATTAAAATCCTTGACCCGAAGACTGGATCGATTGTGACCGGTCCGGTCCGATTTACCGGTTCGGACTGGATTTTGAATAGCCCTAATTACAAATACTAGAATCAATTTAATTTCATTGAAAATATATATCCTAATTCCATATGGAAACATCAAAAGAGAATGGAAGGAGTAGGTTTTCTTTTCTTTTTTTGACGAGAAGAAAAGGGATTTCATTCATAAATTGCCAAACGACACTTACAATATAAACTGAAAGATATAAAATTCTAATAAAAATACATATCACTCTAGAAAAAGAAACATTGCACGTTTGACTTAAAATTGCCTTAATAAAAATCTTCATGAGTTCGCTCTGATTCGTCATACGTTTTGCAGATGAGGAGTTTTCCGGATGAACATACTCCAATAGTCTTCCTTAGTTTTGCAGAAGTTGTGAAACCCTAATTCTTCAAAATTCAACAAAAAAGATGTGATAGGAATAATAACCATCAAAAGAATGGGAAATTTTATTGTAAGCGAATAAAAAGGATTTTTCAGGGCTTACCACCAGTGGAAGCCCCTACGGAAAATTAAAATGGAGATCAAGACGAAAAGGATGAATGAGAAAGAGGAGGAAGGAGGAAAGAAGAAGGAAAAACCTAAGAAAAAAATGAAAACCCTAGCGGCGGAGGCTAGGGAAAAACCCTCCCTAGAGAAAACCTAGAGGGAAAAAACTCTCTCTAGAAAATTAGATAGAGGACAAAAACGAACTATGTGCTTTGTCTTAACAAGGAGTAGATTTTCTTAGTGCATATAATGTTTTTTTTTTCTGACGAAAAATATATATAATATTAAAACCTTGCCTAAATATTAATTTTTTAAAATTAATGTAACAACCTTTTCTATATGTGGTTGTTTCTTAAAATTTGGAATGTTTTAACTAATATAATATAATGTCACTAGTATAATCAAATTCCACTAACATTTATAAGCTATGTAATATGTTTCAATTAGTGGTACATATAAAATATGGTATTTTTTTATTGAATATTTATAAGTCATTGAAAATAAAAAAAATTAGTATCTGTTTGACGATAAATATATAAATTTTACTATCTCCATTTCATAAGGTACTTCTTGTGTGCTTTAAGGTTCGTTCTTCAATTCCAAATTGGGGATTTCATTGTGCAAATTAAATTACAAAAAAATTAAACAATGTAAATTGTTATATCACTACTAAAAAAATGGTCACTCAACAAGTTTCTTAGGTTGTGGACATCAAAAAGTTTTCCTCTCTCACTGGGCTTTCTCTCTCCCTAAAGCACCGCTCCCCAACAACCTTCCACCAAGGGCTCGTTGGCTCCGATATTTATCGGATGTCGACGAGCCCAACCGAACTAGTTTTCTTTCCTCTAGTCTGCGTCTAGTAGTTTCTATGGCGGGGTTTTTTTGGTATCTCGGAGCAAGATTGGAGGCGGCGTTTCGTCCCCTCAACTGTCTACTGTTTATCTGGTTAGTGGTTTTTCATTTTGCTCGTTTTCCTATTCATCAGCTCCGAATCTGGTATGTTTTTTGGAGTTGTTTTGCCTGGATTTCTTGTTATCTTGGAGTGGAGGTTACAAGGTTTGATTTAGTTTGGGTAATGGCCGGCTTTTGAAGATGGGTTTTCAACCCCTTTCTTTCCTTTGAGTAGCCCCGAGGATGGAGGAAAAAATAGTTGTGGTAGTTGTTTTTATCAAGTTTGCTTATCTGATTTGGCCCCAATTAACACAAGAATTTTAGGAGGCTCTTCAGATGCAACTATGGAGGCAGAGAAGGTTTATATGAGGGGTTCTTTCATTATGCATAAAAGCTCCTCAAGGATTAGGACGATGGAGGGTTCAAAGAGAGATCAGCTTCATGATTCTCAAACTCATATTCAATTTTTAGACCATGGATCAGTTGTGAGGAAGAAAGGATTGTTCTCAAGAATTTCTATTCACTATGTGAGCGTGGGGGACAGAATAGTTATGCTTCAAGTGCATTTCGTCCCTTTTTTCGTGGTGACATTGGTGGTCACCATATTACAAACCTATATCTGGAAGGTGGCTTTCCAAGCAATAGTTTTGGGTATAGCACGTCACCTCGTAGTTGAGTCACAAAGAATGATGACTCTTCTTCACGGTTTAATCTTACGGTCCCCAAGAGTTTCTCAGCTATTCAGCTACTTGGGATTTGTTTACAGGCGAACATTTGACTTCGCAAACCTTCGTATGGCAATTCAACTTCGCGGTTTGTCCCCCTTCACAACGACCTCCTTCACAGTTTATTCATATTGGCTCTGCAATGTTCTCTTCGGTGATCCGATTGAAAAAAGATGTCATCCAACTGTCCTGGGCCATTAGCTCCACAACTTCGAGAATCAAGAATATCCTTTGTATTGGTTTTCAATTGTGTTTTTTAAGTCTATGTTATGTTATTGTGTTTGAGTTAGTTGTCTTCCCCCCAAGTTGGCCATGGTTGCTAATTGTCATTTGTGGGTGTAATAGTGTACTTTATTTACTGTTTTATTAATATAAATGCTTGAATCCTTGTCAAGAATTTTTCCTTATTAAATTAGGAAAATAGACCTGTTTTTTCACTCAACAGGTTTCTTAAGTTCCCATTTTTTCATTATTAAATTAGGAAAATAGACCAGTTTTTTCATTCAATAGGTTTCTTAGGTTCTTTTTTTTTCCTTTTTAAAGTTATTCTTCCTTACCCATTATATTAACTCCAATAATAATAATAATGTATTACTTTCATACTCTATTATTCTTGTGCATTGTGATTCCATATTGGAACATGATTTTCCATCACATATTTACATAAATTTCGTCATTTTTTTACCCCTACATCCTTATATTTATTAGGAATAAATTTAGTGGAATGATTTATTCTTCTAGTGTTAATTGATGAGATTTATGTATGATGTAATTTTTTTCCTTACGATTAATTTCGCACCCCCATATACAAATTCCTGGATACGCCACTACATACCATACACAAGATACAATTGCACTTACTACTATTATTTTTGCTAATATTGCAACCCAAACTGCACTCATATTGAAAAGAAAGTCTCCCGGTACATTATTTCATATGGATCTATCTCTTCTGAAAATCATCAAGAGCCACTAATAATTTAACAAGTCATCTGCATTGAAAACCAAAATATTCTTGTATGACTTAAAAGAGTTTAAAATATAATATAAAATGAGATTTATACTTTATTATACAATGAAAGGAATTATGAAATTAAGATTAGTATTCAAAGCATGAGCAAGAGAAAGTCCTCTGATCACCAAAACCTCACATGAGTATATTAAAACATGAGTTCAACCTAAATGTTAGAGGAAAAACATATTGTAAATATTATGTAAATATTTGTTTACTTCAATTAGCATAAATCAATATATGCAATTGTAGTACTACCTCCGTTTCAAAAAAATAGTTATAGTTTGACTTTTGCACTGTTCATGCAATTAGTTTGACCAGCTTTTATGATCTATATGAATCAAAATATAGTCAAATAGGATCTCATTTTATTCGTCTCAATGTATACTATATTAATTTCTAATTATCATAATTTTTTGGAATGCATAATTGAACAAAAAAAAGAGTATAAAATGTGTCTCGTTAAGTGTGAAAGAAGAAGCGTAGTTATCTTTTTGAAACGGAGGAAGTACGTTATCTTTATATTATAGGTTGATGACTCATTAGTGAGTCTACCGTCATCCTTACATGTGTGTTAGGATAGGATCATAATAATCTTTGTATGATTAGGATATGTTTAGGATTAGATCATGATCATCAACCATACCTTGTATATATGGTCATTGACAGTAATGAGAATAGACAAGGAATTCAATTCTTTCATGGTATTAGACGACTAGGTTCAACATCCTATCTCGCTTCCGCATCTCAATCTCCTCCTTCCTTTCTCACTCATTTCTCCACCCTGTCGATATGGTCAACACAAAATCTTCGTTACATCCGGCTCTTATTGTATCTAATATCAAGACCCATGTCACGGTTACCCTTGCTGTTGAGAACGTTTAGTATGCAACTTGGGTTGAGTTATTCAAAGTCCATTGTCGTTCTCATAAGGTTCTTCATCATATTATCCCTCCTAAGCTGAAAGTCGGTTCCTCTAAGGAGAAAGAAGATGACCAAGAACTCTGGGACACCTTGGACGCTACCGTTGTTCAATGGATTTACTCTACCATTTCTCCGGATCTTCTGAATACTATCATTGAAGCCGATGCCCATGCCGTAACCTTGTGGGAGCGTTTGCGTGCCTTGTTTGAAGATAATGCGCATTCACGTGCCATTGCACTTGACGAAGAATTTTTGTCTACATATCTCAAGGATTTCTCCTCTATTTCGGGCTATTGTCAACATCTTAAGACTCTTGCCGATCAACTCAAGAATGTCGGGGCTCCGATCTCAAATCATCGACTTGTTCTCCGATTGGTGGCTGGACTTACCCCTGCCTTTAAAGGGGTGGGCTCGGTTATTCGGTACTCGAAGGTCCTCCCTACCTTCTATGATGCATGTTCAATGCTTACATTGGAAGAAACATCCTTGAAACAATAGGCTCCTGATGGCGATTAGGCGCTTATTGCTGCTTCTAGGGACTCTGAAATGGCCACTGATTCGCTTCCTCAGACGACCCGCAACACCAACATTTCATCCCGCACCAACAATCAACCCCGCAGCAACAATAAAAATTGTAAAGGTCGTAACAAGCATGGCGGACAGAAGGGACATCAGGGTCGCGGCGGTGGTCAGACTGGTGGTCAGGGTCGTGCTGGAGGACAGTAAGGTGGCGGTGGTGGATCCTTCGCACCATCGTATCCATGGGCAATGTCAAATTTCTACCCCTGGACAATGCCTTGTTGTCTATATCCAACGCAACACAATATGAGGCCTTCTGGGCCTGTGAGGTAAGGGGTGCTAGGCCCACGACCTATGCAGCAGCAAACAAATTGGAATTATCAGCAACAATGGCAGCTGCAAGCGCAGGCCCACGTAGCTCAATGGGATCCTACTAATATTGAGTCGGCGATGCATACTATGTCCCTGGCTCAGCCCAATCCGTCTTGGTTCATGGACACCGGAGCCACATCTCATATGACGGCATCACAAGGTAATCTTTCGTCTTATTTTAATTTGAGCAAAAATAAAGGAATAACTATTGCTGGTGGTCAATCAATTCAAATTCATGGTTATGGTCAATGTTCCTTACCTCCTCCTCATCCCCCATTATCATTACATAATGTGTTACATGCTCCCCATCTCGTAAAAAATTTGGTGTCTGTACGGAAATTGACTACTGACAATAATGTTTCCGTAGTTTTTTATCCTTTTGGATTTTCTGTGCATGATTTACAGACGAGGATGCAACTAATGCGATGTAATAGTTCCGGTGATCTTTATACCGTCACCATGTGTCAAAATTCAGTGTCATCTCCTTCTGCTTTTTTAGCCTCCAGTCTTTGGCATGATTGTTTGGGCCACCTCGGCGCATCCGTATTGGATTCTCTTCGACAAAATAAATTGATTGAATGTACTAGTCCTTCTAGGTCTCATATTTGTCAATCATGTGTTTTTGGGAAACATATTAAATTGTCGTTTGTTGATTCTACTTCTATTACATATAGGGGTGGGCAAAAAAACCAGCCCATGGTACCCGACCCAACTACCCGCCGACCCGGCTCAAATCTGTCGGGAAATTTTCATTTTTTTTGATTTTCTTGGGCCGGGTACCCGACCCGCTAAATTCCAACATAAGTGGGCCGGGGCATGGGCCTGATAATTAATATCCCGGGTACCCAAGTACCCGGTTAAGTATAGCATCAACTTGCCTATTTTTTTTAATAATCTGATTTTAAACCAAAAGGTGAATACAAAGTCATTCTAGGGTTTAATTTTTGCCAATTGGTTCTACTCACATTGCACCATGTTTTGCCAGTTGGTTGTTCGATCTATAATAATTGTTAAACCTTACACAATGACGAATTATAATTGATATAGAAAAATCAGAAAAGTCCAAATATACATGAATAAAAATACTAATATATTTCTTGTAAGTGGGTAGCATCGATAGCAAGCAGTGGCTTGGTGCTTGCATCTGGTACTCTGACGAGTGATGATTTGATGTAAGTAGTGTAAAAGATGAGGTATAAGTTCATATTAATTATGCTTCTGAGTAGAGTAAAGTTAAAAGTTGGGTACCCAACTTTGACAAAAGTTGCAGTTTGGGTACCCAAGTTGTAAATGTTGCAGTTTGGGTGCTCCATCTATTTTTCCATCCATATTTTCATCCATTTGTATTGAAATAATAAAAAAGCTATTATTACCATTCATATTTTCATCCATTTGTATTAAAATAATAAAAAAGCTATTATCACCCACTTACTTGAAAAAAGGAGAGAGAAACTTTTTTATTATATTACAAATTTGCCGTTACTTAACCCTCTTGAATAAATTTAGGGCAACTATACATGGTGATCTTTTATTTTCATAAATTCTTTGTGGTGGACATTTTTATTTTAGATTCTATTTAGTGATGCTCAACTTATTATTTTTATTTTTTATAACCTTTTTCACTAATTTTTTTTTATTTCAACAATTATGTTTAAATTACAAAAAATATTTTTAAACAACTACTTGCGTCAGCGAATTGATCTTGCAATTAAGAAAATAGCATTGCAACGGATTAGCAGGAGCGAAAGACTAAAAAGTAGAGTAAGTACAAATTTCAAAAGGAAGGCAATTAATTTTCTTATCTCATGAAATTAACAGATTGATGATGATAATCACACTAATTTCGACAAAAGACTCTAAATTGGGCACGTTTAATTGAAATTAAGCAATTGGGTTTCTGAAAAAAGACAAGAATTAGAATAAACCACACCAGAGTTCATAGTGTATGCTTTGAAATTACAAAATGATCTTCTAAAAATCACTACTTTGACATAAACCCCGGTATAGAGAATTGAGATGCAATAACAAGCGAAAAATCAAAATTGATGGTATAAAAGACAGAAAAATAGAAGGAAAATACTTGAAATGGGGGATTTAAGAAGGGGCAAAAGACCCTCCAAACAATCAATTCGGAAAGTAAGAAGAAGATTGATATTACAGGACAAGAAGAATCTGAACTCGTTTCCGCTCATCCTTAATTATTAATTTTAGATGCTTGTGGTCAAGTGTAAGTGATTAATAATTTTTTGGATATTTGAAAAGATAATTTTTGTAATTTAAAAATAAAAAATTATTTTATAATGAAAAAAGTTTATGAAAAATAAAAAAAAAGTTGAGGGTCACTAAATAGAATCCAAAATTAAAATTTCCATCACATAGAATTTATAAAAATAAAAAGTCACCATGTAGAATTTCCTAAATTTATTCAAGATGGTTAAATAATGGCAAATTTGTAATATAATAAAAAATTTCTTTCTCCTTTATTTAAGTGGATGAGTAATAATAACTTTTTATTATTATTTTAATGCAAGTGAATGGAAAAATGGATGAAAAAATAGATGGAGTATCTAAACTGCAACTTTTGCAACTTGAGTACCCAAAGTGCAACTTTTGTCAAAGTTGAGTACCCAACTTTTAGCTTTACTCCTTCTGAGTATACTAATTATATCATAACAATACAGAGGGCCTGATTAGATTTACTGAAAACAGATGAACTGAACTGAACTGAACTGAACTAAACTGAACTGAACTGAACTGATTGGTGTTGAACTAAACTGAACTGAACTGAACTGAACTGAATTGAATTGAATTAAATTGAATTGAATTGAATTTAATAAATATATAAATAATATTTAAACAATAATAATATGAATATTAAATAATAATTATAATGATAAGTAATACTCCCTCCGTTCCCTTTTGATGTTCCCATTTTCCGTTTTAGGCCGTTTCTAAAAGTTGTTCCCATATTGAATCTTTTCCATTTATATACATTTTTTATCTCCATTTTACCCTTGAATATCTAAATATTTACCTATCTTTTACTAATTTGTACTTTTAATGGTCCCCACTTTAAAGCAATAAGGACAAAAGGTACATGAAAAATATTAAAATAAGCACAAGATTCCCTTGTGATTCTATTTGCATTGGTTTTCCCCCATATTCCAAATGGGAACATCAAAAGGAACGGAGGGAGTAATAATGAATAATTATTAATGAATAATAATAATTGTATTTTGGATATTTTTAAATGATAATTATAAATAAATAATATTAATAATCATAAATTAATAATAATAATGATTAATAATTATAATAATAATTAATAACAATTATTCTATAGTCTTTGTATTAATATATTAATACCTGATGATGATTATATAATAAAAATAATATCTAAGAATTAAATTAATATTACTATTTTAATAATTAGATTTAATTATATATTAATATTTAGTAATAAATTATTGGGTTGGACCGTGCAAAATTACATCATAAAGCGTTTTGACGTGATTTGATTGGATTATGGGCTGAAAACGCGGGTTTATTTGTGCTTTTAACCTAAACTATGTTCCTCCCTAATGATAATAGTAATAATGAATAAATTTATAATAAACAAAATAATATACAGATAATAATAATAATAATACTTAATAATAATGATATAATAATAATAAGAGTAATTAGTAAAATAAATTAGACCAACATAATAATATTTAACAAAATGGTTATAAAAGAATGGAGCTGAACTGAACTGAACTGATTGGAGCTGAACTGAACTGAACTGAACTGATTAGAGTTGAACTGAACTGAACTAAAATTAAGCTGAAATGAACAGGCCCTGATTATACAGACTATGCAGTGTTATCTTGAAATGTTATCTGATTTTACTTATTATAAAATAATTACAATTATAATATCGCTAACCGGGTACCCTGTGACCCGACCCCTTAGATGCGGGTACCCGAAATACAGGTACCTGATTTTAATGGGCCGGGTCATAGGCCGAATATTTAGTTACCCGGGTACCCGCTAACGCCCACCCCTGATATTAGGGTTGCAAATGAGCTAAGGGTCTACCTACACACAAGCACGAATACGCTCGCCTAAAATATAAGCCAATAAATATAAAACGCAGGTAAATATTGGTCACGACACGAAATGAGAATTCAGTTCATTACTAATGAATAACACACTGATGTTCATCCTTATTAATAGATGTTCATTCTCAGTTTAAGACTAAAGTAGCGATTTTGCTTGGAACTTGCTACTTGAGGTATTAAGTTCCAAGTAGCTTGATTTTTTCTCGATTATGGCATTGTCTTGTACAAAATATGCTAAAGTAAAAAAAAAACCAGCACCACAAACTCGCTACTTGAAGTAGCAAGTTTGTGCTGAAGTTAGAGAAAAATGTTCGCACTTGCCTGAGCCTATGTGGATGATATTGAGGTAAATAAGCTTTAATATTACGTAAAGTGGGAATTTTAGATTGTTTCAGCATTCTTATTAAAGAAAATTGTAAAGGTTGTTTATTAATGGAATTGCTTGTTCATTAATAATAAAATTGTAAAGGTTATATTTTAAACATCGAGATAAGTCATACATGATGACTTTGGTTTTTATATAATAAAAAGATATATGGCAATAGTAGATTATGTGAATAGTGCATAAATCAATAAAAGAAGTATTGGTGTTTATTAGATATATTTTAAAGTATGTACTTCAATTTTTTTGTTGGTGGAATAAAGTAATAATAGTGATATATCGATATCTTATAGAGTTTTTCCCTTTCTTTACAAGCTAAATTGTGCTATATTGATGCTCTTAGGAGCTATTTATGCTAACTATTTCGATATAGTTGTGGTTTGTGTGTTCTATATCATTTTGCAGGTTTTAGGGAAAAACTCCCTATTTACTTGATGTTTTGAGCACCACGCTATAGCGGGAAGTTATGAGGCATCTTTGAGGTCTCAAGATGGTATTTGGACCCCATTATGAAGAAGTAAGTGTGCAAAGACTTGGCGTCTGAAGCCAAGCAAAGCAAGGCAAGAAGAAGACTAGCCCGATCGGGTCAGGCAACAATTGCCCGATCGGGTACGAGTGAGGAAGCTGAAGTTCAGGTTTCCCGCACGATCGGGCGGCCTTACCCGATCACATCGGGCGGAGCAATACTTAGCCATTTTTGCCGTTTTTATGAGAGCTGAAGAAGACATCCACCCGATGGCATCGGGTGGACTTGCCCGATCGGGTGCTGGGGTTGCGGCCCCGATCGGGTGGAATATGCCCGATCGCATCGGGTGAAGCCTATTTTGTGTAATGCTGGAGACTTGTTCCCAGGCCCGATCGGGCGGCCTTTTGCCCGATCGGGTGGATGACACGGGGATGCGATTTTCGTTATTTTCCCCACTCTATCTTATTGTTTTCTTAGGACCTATAAATACTTTTTTAGGTTATTTTTATTAGGATCTTTCATATTGTTAAACACTTAGAGAGCTCTTAGCCTAGTTTATCATTGCTTTCGATTGTAGAAGAGATTCAAGTACAATTTCAATTCAATTAAAGTTTCCGCTTTCCGTCAATTTGGTAATCGTCTTGCTTATTGCTTTATTCCTTTATCTCAATTACTTTAGTTCAATCGCTTATTTCTCAATTAGTTCATGATGCAATTCTTAGGGTTTTCAATTAGTTTTGTTGTTGCCAATTCGATCATGTCTGAGTAGTTCTCTTTCTAGGGTGTTAGATAGGGAAGCCATGTTTATACCATGATTGCTATTTAGACTTCTATTGATTTCTAGGGCTTGATTAGAGTGATTGTGGTGTGGTTTGTTCTTAATTAGTGATTAATGTTAGTGGCCAATTTCATTGATTGCTTGTGGTTAATAGTTGTTTGCACAGATCCGTCTTACGACTAGAGGCCTAGGACACATCAGTAGTTCTGATTACGTTAGTGAACATGCGGCGTATGTTGAACTATGAGCGTTGAGTCTTAACCATAGCTCAACACATGCTCTAATCCCTCGACTCTTGACCTAGGTTTAGATAGTTGTTGACCTTGTTTGATTGGTATAAGCATGGTGGACCGACCTAATACCCTAGGCTTTTATTCCATAGTTAAATCCTCGACTTAATTCGTATTATTTAGCTTACTCATTAGTTCAGTTAATTCTCCATATTTTCATCTGAAGTAGTTAGTTAATTGAATATTAATATAGAAACTCTGTCTTCCTGCGGATTCGACCCTGCTACCACTGACTACCTTAGTTAGAGGACCGTATGTTTATTTTTGATTAGGTGACACGACTAAAACCTATCAAATTTTGGCGCCGTTGCCGGGGAGACAGCTAGTTTTCTAAGTTTTTATTTGATTTTTTGGTCTACTTCTCTGTACCTCGTTGGAACTTCATTGTTCCAATTGAGGTACGTTTTACTGCTGCTTTTTGTTTCTTTTGTATGCCCAGGTCCCAAAGAAATGGTTCCCCCATTCCAGCGGACCCCGATCTTGATAGGACAATCAGGCGGATTCGAAAGATAAAGCAGAAAGAAAAGCAGTCTGTTCAGCTGAACACCTCTGGCGCAGACACCTTGAATTCAGTTATGTCAAAATCACTGAAGTCATATGGGGTGCCCAACCCGGATGGTATTTCTACTGGACCACCAATGCCCACCATCGCCGCTAACAATTTTGAGATTAAGCCTGGACTCATCAGCATGGTCCAGCAAAATCAGTTTGGTGGGCATCCTACTGAAGATCCGGCAAATCATCTGCAACGGTTTCAACAACTTTGTCGAACCGTTAAACATGCCGGCGTCACTCCAGAGCAACTAAAGGTCATGTTGTTCGAGTTCTCATTGAGGGATAGAGCCCAGAAATGGTTGAACGACGTGAAAGAGACAGAATGGAGTGAGATTTCTGCTGCATTCCTGAGAGAGTATTATCCACCCACAAAGACAGCAGAAATCAGAAATAAACTAGCCACGTTTTCCCAAGAGCCTGATGAAACATTACGGGAAGCGTGGGCTAGGTTTAGGGATTTACAGAGAGAGTGTCCACACCACAACATGGACAAATGGTTCTTGACGCAGACATTTTACAATGGTCTGCAGCCTCAGACGAAGAGTATTGTTGATTCGTCTGCAGGAGGAGTTTTTCTGGATAAGGAAGTGGATGTAGGCTACGAGTTTCTATCAAACCTCGTAGCCAATGATCATTCCACTTCCCGAAGAATCACGAGGAAGGTACTGGAGGTAGATGCCATTGCATTATTGACTTCGCAGATGGCGAAGCTGAGTCAGCAGATTAACACCTTCAGTTCCTCTTCCTCAGCAGCACCCCCTTTGAGTATCAATGCTATGTCTGCAGTAGCACCCATTACCTCATCTTACTGCGAGGTATGTGGTGTTCAGGGTCACTTTGGGCATGACTGTCAGTTCAGTCAATTTCAGATGGAGCAGGCCAATGCCTTCCAACAAAGACCACAAACCTTCCCCCCTTCACATAACTATCAAAACCCACAAAACCATCAACCTCCACCTCCACAAACTACCCTAAACCTTCATACCATCAAACCCCACAAAATTTCCAAAGACCACCACCATAAAACTTCCATCATCCCAATAACTTCCAAACTCCACAAATTTTCCACACCCCACCTCCACAAAACAACCCACAAGAGCCTAGCAATTCTGAACTGATGAAACTGATATTGTCTATGCAAAAGGCAAATGAGGAAACAAGGAGGGCCCAAGAGAAGCACATCCAACTTCTCGAGGCTCAAGTTGCTCAGTTGGCAGAATCTAATGCACAGAGGCAGCAGGGACAATTGCCAGGGCAACCAGTTCAGAGAGAACATGTGAATGCCACCACTCTTCGTAGTGGCATTGCATATGATGCCCCTCCAGTGCCCATTGATGAGGTTACCCCAACTGCAGGGAAGAAGAGGGTGGTAGAGGAAGGAAAAAGGAAGAATTCGACGTCTGAAGTCGATTTGTCTGCAGCAGCTGAACAAACAGGGAAGAAAAAGGAGAAGGTTTCTGAAACGCCTTTTACACCAAGGCTACCTTTTCCTCACAGGATGCAACAATCTAAGGTCGATCAGCAATTTGGTAAGTTCTTGGCTATGGTCAAGAACCTTGAGGTAACGATTCCATTTACAGATTTAATTACCCAAGTGCCTGTTTATGCCAAATTTCTGAAAGACATGATCAATAAGAAAAGAGACTTTGGTGGGGTAGAACGTGTCGCTCTTACTGAAGAGTGTAGTGCTTTTATTCAAAATAAAACCCCACCAAAGTTAAAAGATCATGGTAGTTTTTCTATACCCTGCCATCTTGGACCTATTTTTATTGATAAGGCTTTATGTGATTTAGGTGCTTCTGTTTCTGTTATGCCATTGTCTGTTTATAAGAAACTGAACATGGGAGCCCTTAAATGCACACAAATCACTTTACAGATGGCGGATCGTTCTATAAAATACCCTCTAGGTGTTTTAGAGGACGTTCCTGTTAGGTCGGGAAATTCTATATCCCTGTTGATTTTGTGGTGTTAGATATGGATGAGGATGCCCAGATTCCTATTATCTTGGGTAGGCCGTTTTTGTGTACTGTTGGTGCTGTCATTGATGTCAAGTCTGGGTCTTTTAACTCTGAGTGTTGGTGATGATAAAGTGATTTTTAAACTAACCAATGCTGTTAAGGCACCTATGCTTGAACAATCTTGTTGCAGGGATGAGGTTCTGGATGAAGTAGGTGTGGAGAAGGTTCCAATTCCACCTAAGGTTGCCTCACCGTCTAGAGGCATTGCCAAGAACATTTGGAGGAGAAAGATGTTTGATGAGGGTGGCACTCATTGCCAAGCCCCTCCTATTTGAGAGAGGGAGGATTATGGTCGTGCGGGACCTTTATAAACCAGCGCTGTGCGAGAGGCAACTCGTATTTCTTTTCTTTCCCTTTTCCTTTTCTTTTTATTTTTATTCCTTTTGTGAGCGAGAGTGAGGGGGCTAACATTGTTTTTCCTCTTAGCATAGTCCTTATCACCTTTTGGCATTGAGGACACTGCCAAGTTCAGCTTGGGGGAGGAGTTCTGTTTGTATTCCCTATCTCTTTAACTTCTTTCTAGAATAGTTTTACTGCTTTCGAAAAATACTGAAAAAATCAAAAAAAATATGGTTCCCATGACTGGTTTGATTGCCTCCCTGTGCCCCTTGTTGTGCTTTATTGAGAATGATTTGACTTTGTTTTCTGGATAGCTGGGCATTTGTGATAATGAGGCTTTGATTTGATGTTCGACTACTTTGATTTCGAGCAATTTCTGACTATGATATACTACTTTGTGCTGCATACCTGATTTGGTTAGACTGTAAGGCCTTTTTCTAGCCTATTGGATTCATACTTTTATCCAGTCTATATTTTTGGTGTGTTAGTTCCTCTCTAGCGGATCGATCTTGACTTTGACTTCGTACTCATTTGATGTTTGGTGACTTGTTACACTTGCTATGATAAAGGCGTTCTTTTGACTTATTCTTGAGCCCCAGAGTTAGTTTTTGATACATTTTTATCCTCCTTAGCCCCGCTGAGCCTAATGACCTTGTTTCATGTTACTTAAACCCTTATTATAAGCCCATGGCCTTTGTTTCGATATTATTCCCAAGCCTAGCTTGGGGGAGCTTTGTGTATGGGTTGAGAGTGAAGTTGGTTTCATGGTTTGGTTTGATTGTTGAGGAATCAAAAGTGTATTTGTTGTGGCTTGATTATTAGAAAAAGAAAAGAAAAGGCAAAATTAGAGTTGCGTGAATGAAGTTCAAAAAAATGAAAGAAAAAAATGAAATAAAAGTTCAAAAGAGTTCAAAGTTCTTTCATTCACGCACGTTCATAAATAAAGTTTCATGTCATTGCCTAAAACTTGGGTTTGTTGTGCGTATTCATTGAATTTGGAGGATTGGTTTATTTTTCATGGTTTTATGGTGTTGATTGGGAGTTGCTTAGGCCATCTAAGGCCTTGTTTGAGTGTTCATGCTCCCCCTTTCTTGGTTTTTCCACCACATTACCCAAAAGTATCCCCTACCTCTTACCTAAGCCCCATTACAACCCGGAAAAGTCCTCTTGAGCTTGTGCCTACAATGTCTACTAGATTGATTTTGGTCAGTTTGTCAAAGTTAAAGAGTACGTCTGCTAGTTGAGTCGACTTTATTAGGATGAGCGACATTTTACCTTCTTAAACACATGAGAGTGTGAGTGGGAAGGGACATTTATGGTCGGGTTGGTGAGTGTTCGGGCACATTCTTTGCCTGCCACAAAATTGAGAGGAGTGACACCCTTTGTGAGCACCTTTTCAGGATTTGTATGCATAGTAGTCACTTGAACTTGATGAATTGATTGGATGATTGGTGGTTGGAAGGATTTGATTTGCCGAACTTGAATTATGCCTGCTTGAACGATTCTTAGTCTTGAAAATGTTTTTTTTGAGCTTGAATTGTTTTATTTATGGGGTGAGGCAATCTATTCCACGATCATGCTCTATTTGCTTGAGGACAAGCAAAGGTTTAGCTTGGGGGAATTTGATATATCGATATCTTATAGAGTTTTTCCCTTTCTTTACAAGCTAAATTGTGCTATATTGATGCTCTTAGGAGCTATTTATGCTAACTATTTCGATATAGTTGTGGTTTGTGTGTTCTATATCATTTTGCAGGTTTTAGGGAAAAACTCCCTATTTACTTGATGTTTTGAGCACCACGCTATAGCGGGAAGTTATGAGGCATCTTTGAGGTCTCAAGATGGTATTTGGACCCCATTATGAAGAAGTAAGTGTGCAAAGACTTGGCGTCTGAAGCCAAGCAAAGCAAGGCAAGAAGAAGACTAGCCCGATCGGGTCAGGCAACAATTGCCCGATCGGGTACGAGTGAGGAAGCTGAAGTTCAGGTTTCCCGCACGATCGGGCGGCCTTGCCCGATCACATCGGGCGGAGCAATACTTAGCCATTTTTGCCGTTTTTATGAGAGCTGAAGAAGACATCCACCCGATGGCATCGGGTGGACTTGCCCGATCGGGTGCTGGGGTTGCGGCCCCGATCGGGTGGAATATGCCCGATCGCATCGGGTGAAGCCTATTTTGTGTAATGCTGGAGACTTGTTCCCAGGCCCGATCGGGCGGCCTTTTGCCCGATCGGGTGGATGACACGGGGATGCGATTTTCGTTATTTTCCCCACTCTATCTTATTGTTTTCTTAGGACCTATAAATACTTTTTTAGGTTATTTTTATTAGGATCTTTCATATTGTTAAACACTTAGAGAGCTCTTAGCCTAGTTTATCATTGCTTTCGATTGTAGAAGAGATTCAAGTACAATTTCAATTCAATTAAAGTTTCCGCTTTCCGTCAATTTGGTAATCGTCTTGCTTATTGCTTTATTCCTTTATCTCAATTACTTTAGTTCAATCGCTTATTTCTCAATTAGTTCATGATGCAATTCTTAGGGTTTTCAATTAGTTTTGTTGTTGCCAATTCGATCATGTCTGAGTAGTTCTCTTTCTAGGGTGTTAGATAGGGAAGCCATGTTTATACCATGATTGCTATTTAGACTTCTATTGATTTCTAGGGCTTGATTAGAGTGATTGTGGTGTGGTTTGTTCTTAATTAGTGATTAATGTTAGTGGCCAATTTCATTGATTGCTTGTGGTTAATAGTTGTTTGCACAGATCCGTCTTACGACTAGAGGCCTAGGACACATCAGTAGTTCTGATTACGTTAGTGAACATGCGGCGTATGTTGAACTATGAGCGTTGAGTCTTAACCATAGCTCAACACATGCTCTAATCCCTCGACTCTTGACCTAGGTTTAGATAGTTGTTGACCTTGTTTGATTGGTATAAGCATGGTGGACCGACCTAATACCCTAGGCTTTTATTCCATAGTTAAATCCTCGACTTAATTCGTATTATTTAGCTTACTCATTAGTTCAGTTAATTCTCCATATTTTCATCTGAAGTAGTTAGTTAATTGAATATTAATATAGAAACTCTGTCTCCCTGCGGATTCGACCCTGCTACCACTGACTACCTTAGTTAGAGGACCGTATGTTTATTTTTGATTAGGTGACACGACTAAAACCTATCAAATAGAAGGTTTAGTTTTTTGCCATTCGATGCCCCAAAAACCAAAAAAAACAATAGTCTTTTGGAATCAGGTTAATGAAAGAGAAATCTATAAAAAGGTTATTGCAATATAAACCAATACCCCTTACAAAATGTTAAGTTCAAAATCATTACAGGAGACACCACAAAATTGTTGTTTTCATACTATGGGTATACCTTTTAATAAAATGATTTATAATTCTTATTTTTAAGTCTATGACAGTATAACATAAATAACTTCTTGTATATAAGATGGTGTGATACTGAAAATTCATATAATGTCAAACAAAATTCTCTTGAAAGAGGGCCCTATTAATGATTCATCAACCACAAAATTAGTGGTATGGACTCTATGACAGGGGCGGATCCAAGGGGATATATTGGGGTACAGGCGTACCCTGACTCCAAAATATGAAAAACCAGCAAAAAACCGAAGGCTCAACCTATAATATATGTATAAATAGCTTTTTTAAGGTAAATATGGGCCAAAAAGACCTTAGAAACCCATCTTTTGGATCAAAACAAGCCTGACCCAATAAGGACTTGCACGTTGTCATCTTTCAGTTTCACACCACTTACCTCAGAGGCTCAGACTTCACCTCACCTCTCTCTTTCAAATATATAATTGGTTAATGGTTATATAATTGTAGGACTGGAAGATGAAAAATAAACGTTTGGAGTTCTTCTCTAAGGGGGTGGAGGAAAGTGATAAAAAATCCTTTATGTCATTTTCTTCTTTAAGAGACCTTTTCTTGCAAGTTAATGATGATGTTATGAGTCGTTGCCAAAATATGAAAACTCGTAGATATAATCGTAAAATATTGCTTGAGATGATGTAGTTGCAATGACACTCTTTGAAACTATTTGCTTTTCGAACGTTTGATTTTATGTTTACATATGTTTTTGCAAAATTTAACTGCTTTATTATAAAAAAAATTACCGAATAATTGATTTATTTTATAACCGTACCCCCATCTTTCAAATCCTGGATCCGCCATTGCTCTATGACCTCAATCGCTACAATGTTAGTGATATGGTTTTGCTTATTTCATAATAAAAGTGGAACTATATTTCAAGACTCGATAGTCGATAGTGATGAGAAATTTTCCTTTTTTTGGAGATCGGACCGGAATCTCGCATATGTGAATATACGAAATAGACACTTGAAAGTAAGGGAGAAGGGTGTGGAATCCTGATAATGATAAGAAGGGTTAAGAGCATGCAGAAACAACTCAAAACAACCAAACCTAGCATTGGGGGGCTGGAACTAATGTAAGTGCGTGAAAGCCCAAAATAAACGCCCAAGAGATAGAGTGATATAATATGACACAATCTATCTTTTCCTTCATCCTGCCGAAATTCCAAACCCTAGAAAACTCCAGTTCCGCTCCTGAGTGTTACAGCCATGGGAGAAGAACAAGTAGAGGATATCAAAAGAGTTCCTATAATCTTCAGAGATATTCGTCGTTATTACTGTCAATTTTGCGGTATTTCCAGATCTAAAAAAACTCTCCTCACTTCTCACATTCAATCTCATCATCCTCAGGTTTGTATTCCTTTCTTTCTACACTCGTTACCAATTCCTTCGTTTTCTAATTATTTCTCCGATCTGATCATTTTATTGTATGATAATTGTAGGAGGAGATCGAAAAGAGGAGAGAACTTGAAGAAACGGAAGGTGAGGGGGAGAAATGTTTTGATGACACTTGCGATGAATGTGGTGCCACTTTTAAGAAACCTGCTCATTTGAAACAGCATATGCTTAGCCACTCTTTTGAGGTATTTTCTGCTCCACTTTATTTGCTTTGATTTTATGTCTTTTGTTGTCAAATTGCTACTTTGATTTCTCTAATCAGTGTTCGATATCGATGAAAGAGTGCGACATGGTGGATTCATAGCAGAATAGGCTAAGATGAACTGAATTGAAAATAAACCGATGAGAACATGCCCTAATTCTTCTCTTCGAGAGTGCTATAGATGATTAGCGCTGAATTGTAGTTGTTGGATGGTGAATGTTGAATTAGTATGTGTGTTTGACAAAGCTACTTGTGTTTTCGAATAAGTTACCAACTAGATTGTACCTGGCTAATGCACGCGATATTTTATTTTTAGATATACGTGTCAGAGTTATTAATGCTTGAAATCAAAGTTATTTTTGCTTATGTTAGAATTCTATTGTGGTATATGGCAAAGGAATGTCACAATGTCAGTTTTTTCGATAGCAGTTGCTTTTTCTCATTTGAAGGTGCAGTTTTTTTTCTTCTCTTTTTCAAAATTATTTTTATACGGTGTTTTTTTTTGTTTTCAATTTGTTTTTCTTATAAATTTTGGTTTTGGTTCCTTAATGACTTTTGGTGAAATGTAATGTGGGAGCATGACTTAGTTTTTAGTTTTTCGTGGCTTCTCATTGCTTTTCATAAAACATAACTTTCCTGTAATAATATTAGATTAGATATGAAGTGGGTTTATAGTTGAATAGTGGACATAGATTTGTACGGATAATACGCGATGGCATACAAAATGATAAGGGTATGAAAGAAGACTTGTTTGGAAGAATCAAGGCTTTTCTTCCTTGCTTTGAAGTTTTATCTAAATAATGGAGGATATTAATTTTGCTCGCTGTGCATGACACAGCTGATTAATGTTGATATTTGCAGATAATATATATTTGTGGAGGTGTGTGAAGCATTGGATCCCAAAGTAAGAACTCCAAAATGCGAAGAGGCTTTGTCATCGAATGAATCTTGACTGGACTAGTATCAGGATGGGGGACCTCCTGAGAAGCTCCGTCAAGTCAAGCCTCTAACACGCTCTCTTTTGAGGTTTGAGAACTGAGGCAATTGTTAAGACGAATTACACTATGCCCATTGTGCATTGGCTTTAATTCCTTAAACAAAGCCCTTGTTTTATTCGCAGAGGCCTTTTATTTGTCCAGTAGATGACTGCAACACTAGTTACAGAAGGAAAGACCACTTGAACCGCCACCTTCTTCACCATCAAGGGAAGCTCTTTAAGTGTCCTGTAGAAAATTGTACCAAGGAGTTCACTGTTCACGGCAACATTAGTAGGCACATAAAGGAATTTCACAAAGATGATTCTGAAACTGACAGTGGCAATGGACAAAGTAAACATGTTTGTCAGGAACATGGGTGCAGAAAGGAATTCAAATATGCATCTCAGTTGCGGAAGCATGCCGAATCTCATGGCAAGCTTTTTTCTTACTTCTCCTCTGGTTTTTAAAATAATATCACTATCAGTTGTGGATTGAAACTAATTGAGTATTGTTAATTTGCAGTCCTGGGATCTTCGGAAACCTTTTGCGCTGATCCTAGTTGTATGAAGCCCTTTGCTAATGTCGAGTGTCTTAGAGCTCATATGAGATCTTGTCACCAACATGTAATATGTGAGGTTTGTGGTTCGAAGCACCTCAGGAAAAATTACAAGCGGCACTTACAAACGCATGACGAGCACTTACCCACTGTACTGAAATGCAACTTTGAGGGCTGTGATCACTCATTTACTACTGTAAGCTATTAATAACCTTTTATTCTGTGTTTGTCTTGCTTTTTTGATGGGTATAGGTTAATGGATTCTAAATTTGACATTTGATTAATTTTGACAGAAATCAAATTTGCGGCAACATGTGAAGGCAGTACATTTGCAACTAAAACCCTTCATTTGTAGCGTCCCTGGTTGTGGCATGAGATTTGCTTTTAAGCATGTGAGGGATAACCATGAGAAAACTGGTCGCCATGTTTATGTTCATGTACAAATCCATCCCTTAGTTTTTAACTCTCTTTGTTTAGTTACTTTTGGATGACGCAAACCCTTTAAACTAATTCGAAGTTTAACTGGAATCTCTTATTTTACAGGGTGATCTTGAGGAGTTTGATGAGCAATTCAGATCAAGGCCTCGTGGTGGGCAAAAAAGGAAGCTTCCAACTATTGAGATGCTCATGCGTAAAAGGATTAGCCCGCCTAATCAATGTGATGATAGCATCCTAAGTGAAAGCTCAGAGTTTCTGTCGTGGTTGCTCTCAGATGATACGTGATTTATCTCTTGCATGAGGCAAAATCAGTAGCTTTTTTGTAAAGTTTGTCATAGGAAGGGGACTGGAATTTATATAGATGTATTTAGGTAATTAGATTTTGCGCCTGCGAGTTGTGGCCATAATATCATTTTAGTCTTATGTTGGAGTTTCATAATGTATATGGCTTCAATGTTAGCTTAGAGGCTGGTCTCTTGCTGTAAATTGATGGATAATGCTCAAATGTATGACTTTCCTGGAAATAATAACTGCAACTGTAATCAGATAGTGTATATAATGATTGAAGAAGGGCTAGAGCCACCAGCAAATGTTTACCACAATCTAGTTGGCGTTCTGTGTGGGGGTTGAGGGAGTGAATAATGCTGTTGAGCTGCTTGACCGCACGAAGAGAAGTTCATCTGGTGATTATGGTCTGATATTATGATGTTTTAATACTGGAGCTTTGCGAGGGCGGTGATTTTGAGATGGGAAAAGAGCTCTATGATGAGGCAGAGAGAATGGGCATTCCTTTTCAATGCTCAAGAGATGTGTTGGATTCTCCAATAACTGAGGTTGAAAGCCTAAAAGGAAGAAAAAACGTCCGAAACTCACGAGCACAGTAGAATCTGATACTCGAATTAGCAAGGGTAGACCAATACCGATCACAAAGAAATGAAATTTCCTATCAGTAAAAGGCAGAAAGGCAACTCTACGGAAAAAAACATCTTCAACATATTTGATTGATAGTATGATTTACTCCATTTGTTATATGTTTCTACTTTATCGTGTTAATTGAAAAACTTGGTATTGAGCATGTGATTTTATAGTTGATAGATAGAATGGATTTTCTTAAGTGATTTTGCAAGTGTAGTACATAATGATTTCTGATAGAATTTTGTGAAACGGATCCTATCTCTCTAGCCAGCTTTAAAAAAAAATTGTTCTTTCAGTTCTGGTAGACTTGTATGGAATGGACTTCTTTGTGGTAAGAACTGACATGTTTACAATGCTCTTAATTTGGGAACTTAGTACATCCGTGTACTAATAATAATAATAATAATACCAATATAGAGAGTCGATTTATTTCCCATGAAAAAAATATCTCCAAGTGAGCAGATAATTTTCTTGAAGTAGGCAGTATTATTGCTTAATTGGAGGTTTGATGTCTGGTACCGGGGAAGGGTAAGGGAAATCCCTACCCTCAAAGTGCCCCTAGTGGGGATTGAACCCTCAACCTTGAGGTTGGAAGTGTACACTCCTTTCCACTAGACCAAGTACTACTTGGTATGTATGGTACCTATAGTTAGAAACTTAGGCGCACTTCAGAATACCGATAATTAGACCCTGCACAAGCACGCATAATGAGCACCATGCCCAGGTATGATGTTTATTTGAGTGAGCTTAAAATTCTTTACGTAAGGCAGTAATACTCATATGAGTTGCATTTTAAACACGAGACAATCTTGCCCATATTGAAGACATTTCTTGTTGAGGATCATACTTTACTAACCAATGCGTACGAGAAGCAGCAGTCAAATGCACTCACAACAGAAAATAATGCAGTAGCTACAAGTTTCAACATGAGAAAAGTCTTGTAATAGTTGTCTAAATAGACTATGTTGCCAAAGATGATGAATTTGATCAGGAATACGTCCATTTCTGCACCACATGTGTTGAAAAGTTTCAGTTGCTGGAAGAATTTGTTAACCTCCATCAAAAAAAAAAGAAATCAAAAAATAAATATTCACAATCTTTATAATTATAATCTTGCCTTGTTCATTCACAAAGAACAACAAAAAATCATACTCTAAATCATTCATCAGCACCACACCCATGGAGGACAACAGAAAGTTGCATATAGTCATGTTTCCCTGGCTAGCATTTGGTCACATGATACCCTTCCTAGAGCTCTCCAAATGCTTAGCTATAAAGGGACACCATATTTTCTTTGTTGCGACCCCTCGAAATCTTCAACGTCTTCCAAAAATTCCTCAAAACTTGGCCCCTCTAATCACTCTAGTCCCTCTTCCGTTGCCTCGAGTTGAAAATCTACCAGCAGATGCCGAAGCCACCACTGACGTAGGCTTTGATATCGGAGCTGATCTCCTTAAGAAGGCCTATGATGGTTTACAAGAACCCATGACAAAGTTTCTTGAAACTTCTTCTTATCCATTAGACTGGATCATCTATGACTTCTCTTGCTACTGGCTACCTCCTGTTGCTGAGAAACTCAGCATCCGAAAAGCTTTTTTCTCAATTTTTAATGCAAGGTTACTCACAATCTTTGGTCCAAAATCTGATATGAAGGGTTCCGGTACTTGTTATCTGACCAACTACGAGGATCTGACTAGCCCTCCATGGTGGATTCCCTTCCCTAGTAGCACCGTCTACTATCTACCCTATGAAGCAAGGATGGCTTTCCAGGGTTTAACCGAGAAAACTTCTTCAGGTGTTTCAGATTTTTTTCATTTCAGAACTTCTATCGACAGCAGTGATTTAATTGTTGTACGTAGTTGCATGGAGCTTGAAGCTGAATATCTTCAACTTGTAGAAAATCTTGCTGAGAAGACTGTGTTTCCTGTAGGGTTGTTGCCACCCTCTATAGTTGAAACTGAAGATGAGGATTGGAAATCAATCTCTGCTTGGTTGGACAAACAAAGAAGTGCATCTGTGGTGTATGTAGCCTTTGGAAGTGAGGTTGTACCGAGTCAAGAACAACTCACTGAGTTGGCACTTGGTTTGGAGCTATCTAAATTGCCCTTCTTTTGGGTGTTCAGAAAGTCAGGAGTTTCTACTCTGGAGATGCCAGCTGGGTTCGAGGAGAGAACCCGAGATCGTGGGTTGGTTTGGACGAGCTGGGCGCCTCAACTCAGGATACTAAGTCATGACTCAGTGGGAGGGTTTTTGTCTCATGTTGGATGGAGTTCTATCATTGAGACCCTGATGTCCGGGAAGCCATTAATTATGTTACCATTGGTCGCAGACCAAGGGCTGAATGCAAGATTTTTGGAAGAGAAGAAAGTTGGAATTGAAATAACAAGAAATAAGGAAGATGGCTCATTTACTAGAACATCAGTGGCTGAGTCACTTGCACTAGTGCTCCAAGATGAAGTTAGTAAGCTGTACAGAGACGAGGCCAACAAAATTAGTGCAATTTTTTCTGACAGAGGATTGCACAATCAATACATTGACAAATTTAACGATCATCTTTGCATCCACAAGGCGGCAATTTAATAATGAGATTGCATACGAAGAATAAGATGTAACACTTTTTATACCAGTTTTCAGTATTTATACTGTTCTATTATGAATTTGTAAGCAGGTAATAAGACTTGGTCTGAAATACTATATATCACAATTATACTCTTAAGGTCGAATCTTGACCAGACTTGAGGGCATCTGGTTGAGATTAAGCTTCATTTGTTTACACTCGACTAGATCAATACTTGGGATCGGAGCTTAAGCTATATGATTTCGACTGATCTAAGTACCTTTCGCTCATGTTCAACAAACACAAAAGTGTTGATAATTGGTCCCTAACTATTCAATAATTCTTCTGTTTCTCTTTTAATGACAAGAAGGTCAGAGATTAAGGCGTCACAGGAAACTTCTACAGCTAACAAGTTACAAAAAAATGATACAAAAGACTAATCTTGCTTTAACTAAAGAAAACTGGGGCAAGAGGGAATGCAATTGCAAATGAGACTGTCATTATCATTGACGAAGCATCTTTTGCAACTAGAGCACTTGATACCTCTACTCCGGAGGCAAGAGATTGATCTGCTCTGAGACTCATGCCCTGCTGAAGCAATTGCTGTTCAACTTCGGGGGTTAGCTGAAAGATCAAGTACAAATTAGTTGGTGTAAGCATATGGCTTTATTAACTCATACGAGCCTTAAATCTGCAGCATGAACACCATAGGATTATTAACTAATTCATCAAGTCTTATACCTTATTTCCCTATATAAATCATAATAATGATGACAACGAAATATTTTCCATTCATCAATTTCGCACATAAGGTCATGCCATTGCTCAGACAACAATGTGAAGTATGGCCTCGACGCAAGACTATTACTATTATACATAAACATGAAAAGCAAAATTAAAAAAAAGAAGTCTTATATTACTTCCGTTTTTATTTAGTTGCAATGTTTCTAAAAAAAAGGAAACTAATGCAAAATTTTTAATGTGTTATTAGGTAAATGTTTGGGTATATAATTAAGGGGAGTAGGGACCATTGGGTATAATAAATGAGTAAAAAGAAAGAGAGAAATATAGGGACCACTTGAAAAGTGGCGCCACTTTTGGGGGTGAGTATTGCTGCCCCAAATCAGTTGCCAAAAGAGGAGCCAAAATTTTTTTGGTTGACTTTTTCCACCCAACAAAAGAGGAGACAAATTTTTTTGGTTTCCCTCCAAAATTCCTCATTCCATTCCGTGCTTCATCAATATTTACAAACTCTCTCTTCTACAAATAGAGTTAATGAAGAGAGAGTTTACCAAAAAAAAAAACTGTTCATGAACTAGGTTGTTAAATACATCTCCATAATTCACTATACACACAAGCACATTAACTAAATTGTTCACTAATTAATTACACTTCCATAAAATCAACCAAAAAACAAGGCAACCACTATTTTTGATCCAAAAAACAACTTCAATAGTAGACACTTCCATGGAAGATGATGATGAGCTTGGTCTTCAATGGTGGATGGATGGATGGCTATGAGGAATGTAGCAACCACATCAATATGGTGCATCAACAGCATGAAGGCCAACAGCAAGAAGAACATGAAGAAGTACAACAACAACATCATATTCAAGTAAGCAAAAAACAAGAACTAAGTTTGGAAACAAGAAGAAAGATTGTTGATGAGCTTTTATCTAGTGAGGCTAATGGGAAAATACCAAGGGGAAAAAAAACAGATATTGCATCTAAATTTGGGATTCTTCTTACTACATTGTACAGAATATGGAAAGATGCACAAAAACAAAGAAGTTTAGGTAATGTTATAGATGTTAGGGCAAAAAAACAGGGAAGAGTTGGTAGAAAACCCATTGAATTTCAAGAGGAATGGCTTCAGTCAGTGCCTTTACATAAGAGGACAACACTTAGATCAGTTGCAGGAGCACTGAAATGTTCCCAGTCCACAGTTTGGAAAATGGTGAATAAAGACAGATTGAGGACTCAAACAAGTACCAACCACACACTACTAACAGAGAAGCATAAGATAAATAGGATGCTATGGGTATTAAAACACATTGAACCATAAACCAGAAATGAGCCTACTAGATTTGTGAACATGCATAACATTATACACATAAATGAAAAATAGTTTTATCTTAACCTAGACATGAGGAGGTTCTATTTACTCCCACATGTGGAAGATCCATATAGGTGTCAACAATCAAGGAGGTTCAAAGTGAAAGCAATGTTCTTGGCAGCCACATCATGGCCTATGAAAGATGAAAATGGGGCATGCTACATAATGGGAAGTTTGGGATTTTTCCTTTTGTGAGGAGGGTTGCTGCTAAGAACAGAAGTAAAAACAGAGAGACAATCACTCTTGAAACAAAAGCAATTGAAAGTGTCACCAAAGAAGTCATCAGGGACATGATTATTAATCAAGTCATACCATCTATCATGAGATGTTGGCCAACAGGGGTATCTAAGAATATATACATTCAGCAAGATAATGCAAGCACTACTACAAAATTGGCCAAAGGCACCATTACTACGACATGGGTTTAATTAGATGATAGATCTCTTAGATTAGGAAACCAGTTTCTTATCAGATGTGGTCTCATAATCTGAATATGATACCAGACATAGATGCAACCGGTTTCTTAACCCCTCCTCATCAATTTAGTCATCTAAAATGGGCCCAACCCATTACCTCAATATATATCTCCTACTAACTGCAACCGCCGCCCCACTCTTCTCACTCTAAACACAAGATCTAAAAAATCCCTTTGTTATCTAACCTTAAAGGCCAGATCTTCTTCATCTTCTTTACTACCCTAAACACCAGATCTCCTTCTCTTTAGGCTCATACACATTCATGAGTTTCTCAATTGATTCTCTATTTCTCTCTTACCCTTAACACTCGATCTAATTTCTCAGCATAAGATGCTCAATAGATTCTCTCTTCCCCCTCAACATTGTTTTTGTTAACCTCATCAGTAAAATAGAGAAAGCTTTCGTGATATCTTCGAAGAAAAATGGAGGCTGTTGTTGGTGAACTATATAAAGTCACTATCTTCCAGAGTTCATCATCTTCTCAATTCACCACGAGCCATTTACCGCTGTCGTCGCTCTCGTTGGATTCCTTTATTAATCTCACGTTGGAAGATTCTAAGAGCAAGGATTTATATGTATTGCTGTTATTCATCATTTAGAGGAATTAGTTTTGTATGTAAATTTGTAATACTATGTGTCGAAATACATGTTCAATTATTAATTTTCATATCAATTTTTCTATCTGGATTCAATTGAGTATTAACTTCTCAGCGTGATTGATCTTTTGTTTTTGGCTTTTGCTACAAGCAGATTGATGTGCCATCTTTTCCCTTTTTTTGAAATAATTTGAAGGCTCGAAATAGTGCTGATATCTACGGAAAAACTGTAAATGAAGCACGATAAATAAGGATAAATAATTTTTTTTATTAAAACAAAGGATGAGAAACCGGTGCTCAAATAAATCAGGTAGCCTAGGGTAATACTAAGAAACCGTTGGTCCTTGAAAATAGGTATCTTTGGAGTAGCATATTACGATACTAAGACCACTCTAAGGAACCAGTTTTCTACCGTAACTGGTGTCAGAATTTTATCTAAGATACCATATCATAAAACCGGTTTCATAGGCTACGACACCTATGACCTTGAAACCGGTCTAGGTACGGTTTCTTAGGCCTATTTTAACTGGTTTCTTAGGCCTTTTTGTAGTAGTGAAGACCTCATATACAGCCTAATGATCCAGCTTCATTGCTGCTGCCACTGCAAATGGTTTCAATATTTAACTGATATGCCAACCAGCTCAAAGTCCAGATCTTAATGTTTTCGATTTAGGTTTTTTCAGCTATACAAGCATTACAGTACAAGTATTTTCCTAAGAACCTAGAGGACTTGGTCACAAAAGTTAGATGCTTATGATTTTTTTGATCCAGAATTGTTAAAGTATACATGGTTACAACTACAATATATGTTGGAGATCCTAAAAGTAAAGGGAGGGAACAACTACAAGCTCCCTCACCATGGTAAAAGGAGGTTAGAAAGACTTGGGTTATTACCAAAAAGTGTCCCTGTTGATCAAGTTGTAGTGGATGAGAAAGTCAAATATTTGAATGAAAGGTTTGTTAGTGTGGGTGAAGATATTGACTTCATAGATGGAGAGCTACAGTGAAGATTGCTACAATGGATGTTAGGATGCTGTTTTTTGGGTATATAAACATTTTGTGAATCATAGTTAGGATCTAGTTTTTGGTATATACACAATGAATGGCAAGACTGCTAAACAAACCTAGGTTAAACACATTATTATCTTAATCCTTTTTTTTAAAATGTATGAAGTAGAAATCTGTAGTAGTTGGGAAAGGACAAGGTTTGTAAGCAGTCATGTTTATAAAGACATTAAAACTGAATATGAAATGGAAGAAACTTTTTGGTTTAAGTTTACTTGCTTTTAATTATTAGTTGAGCTTTGTGGCATATAAGTTAATAGTGGCAGTGCTAAGCTATCAAAAACAACATGTGACTTCTTTCCATGAGGGATTTTTTTAACTCAAAGTAGAAGTAGTGTTAGTTTCCTCAACATACTGGTTATGTAACCAAGTATGGAGCTATATCACCCCCTACTTCTTAGAGTTACTAAGTTGAGTCCCTTCATCATATGGATGCTTAGGTGACAATAAAAGGGGGGACACATAGTCAAACTTAAAGCATCATGAAAACAAGAGTGGTGCTGCCTATCATTCATACTAGGTGTTCATTAGCATGCTTAACATCATTAGCCAATTCCTCTTAAAAATAGGGACTCAATGGTGAACAACATAATCATCCTTATACATCACATCATCATGTTTGATCAAACAACCACTATAATCACACAAATGAACAAAAATGCCTTTGAGGCAGCAGCACCAGCAGTTACATGATGTAAGTCAAGCAACATAATCACAGTAATGAACAGTTTAAGCCTTTGAGGCAGCAGCACCAGCAATTACGTGATGTAAGTCAACCTACAACAACATCATCATAGGTGACTCATTTTAAAAATGATGGCAATGTAAACAAGAGGCAGGAAGAACAAGACACATAACCAAACAAACAGGGGAGTTCATAAAAAACAAAACCTCAAAGAGAGGGATTTCCTCTCATTAAAAGGAAGCAATGAGTATCAGGATCAAGCTCTGAACTAGTGCAGGGACTCATTGGGATGCCTGGTCGAGCCTCAAGCCCATCATCATAATCCTCCACAAGTTTAAAAAGCCTCAAGTTGTCATGCTCATCATCCTCAACAAACAAATCATGCTCCCTACCAGGAACAACCGTCAACCATGAAGTAACCATCAACATGCAATTCCTTCTTCACCTTCACCTTTCCTTTCCCCTTATTTTCTTCATCCTTCTCTTTTCCTTTCCCCTTTTTTCCCCTGTCCTTCACCCTGAAATGCAAAGGTCCTGTAACTTCCCATTCCCTTTGTTCTTCGAACCAGAAGGTAGTTCTTGTGCTGCAAGTGCACATACAATTGTGCGCTGAGGGGTAGTAGGAGGAAGGGGGAGAAAAACTAACCCTTTTCTTCCCAGATCTGTTCCTTTTGGACTCAGACAGAAGAACCTCCTTTTCAACAACCTTCTCTTTCCCAGATCTAGGGCAATCTGGTTCCGCTTCAACATTCTCTTTCTTGACAACAAACTGGACCTTCTCCTTGCCCTTTGATTTTGGATTTCGCGGAACAGGAAAAGCCAAAACCCTAGCAACCCTCATCTTCTGCATATCATCGAAATCATCACAATCTTGAACTACCCTTCCCAAAGCGTTTAGGGCGTAGGGTTTCAGTAGTTTCTTTGCAGTTCCATTTTTGTAAATCCTTTTTGGCCAAGGAGAATCATTCTTAATGCTTTTCATAATTTCAAAGATGGTTTCAGATTCGAAATCATATTCGGTCTCAAAGAACCCGTCTTCCAAAGGGCTCAAATCTGGGGCAATACATTTTGTTGGGACTCATATCGATTTTTTTGTGCGAGAATGAGAAGGAAGAAGAGGAACATAAGGAAGAGGAGTGGAAGATCAGAAGATCTGGGAAGAAAGAAGGAGAGGGATGTGAGGAAAGTGAAGAAAGAGGGAGAAACAGATCTAGGGTTTGGTAGAAGATGAAGAACAATGAAGAACGGGGAGAAGAATCTGAAAAATAACGAGAAATGAAGGGGTGGGGGGTTTAATTGGGGTTGTTCCAAAAACATTAAATGGGGTTGGTTGTGATATTGAATGATTTTTGGTGGGAGTAATTAAGTAAAGTGTAGTTGTTAATTAGATTGTAATGAGGATGTTATGTTTTGTTAATTGTACTTGATAAGGGTAAAATAGTAATTTCATAGGTTTTTTTTACTAAATATGGAAAGAAATAGAAACATTGCAACCTTTGGGAAAATTCCGTTTTAGGAAACCATTGCAACTAAAAAAGAACGGAGGTAGTAACTTATTTCCCTATATAAATTATTATAATGACGACAACGAAAAAAAAATTCATTCATCAATTTCGTACATAAGGTCATGCCATTGCTCAGACAATAATGTGAAGTATGGCCTCGACGCAAAACTATTACTATTATACATAAACATGGAAAGCAAAATTTTAAAAAAAAAGTGAGAAAGCTTTATTGGTTGATCCCCACGAAGAACATATTACATTTTCCTTTACTTGTCTTGCTTGATCTTCTCCATGAGCTTAGACACCTTGAGTGTAATGGCCACGTAAAGCCAGTCAGTAGCATCATCAACAAGCCTAAAAAGAGCATGTCTCCATGCTTTCTTCAGCAACAAAGTTCCGACCACACCCCAAAACCCAGTAGCAAAGCCCGACATAATCACCAAGTAGAACCACATCATCTCACGCTTGTTCACCTTCTCATGATCATCTTCCTCTTTATAAATAGGCTGTTTGTCGTGGCTCGAGCATCTTTTAGGCAAAGGATCTCCGCAAAGATATGGATTGGCAGCATAAATTGATGGGTCGTCTAAGGTTTCGAGGTGCCTACTGGTTGGGATTGACCCAGAAAGATTATTATTGGAGAGATTGAGGTTGTTCAAGAAGTCTATATTTCCAATGCTTGTTGGGATCCTTCCACAAAGCTTATTCCTTGACAGATCAAGAGTCTCCAATGCTTTCATATCTCCAATCTTCTTAGGGATTTTTCCTATTAAATGATTGCCTGACAGATTTAAGGCTATTAGTCCTGATAGCTTCATGAGTCCCTCAGGAATCCCTCCCACCAAATTGTTGTTGGAAAGATCAATGGTTGCCAAGTAGTTGAGAATGGTGTCATACTCTCGTGTAATTCCTGCAATGGTCTCCATGACATTGTTCTCGCTTCTGATGTCATAATGCCCCCATTCGAAGTCCAAGGACGTGAATATGCTCTTTATATGAAGCAGATTGATGCCACTAAGGTTACCGAGGCAGCGAGGAATATCTCCAACTAGGTGGTTATTGGAAAGGTCCAAGACACGAAGAGAAGAAAGAGAACACAAGCCGCGAGGAATAGTCTCATTTAACATGTTCCCTGGAAGTCGTAGTACTTGTAATGCTGGAGTTCTTTTTGTAGTAAGCCATATCGGTATCGCCCCAGAGAGTTTGTTCTCGCCAACATTCAAAACACTCAAATATGTTAGGCCATCTAAGCATGAAGGAATAAGTCCGTTGAGCTTGTTATCATTCAAATGCAGGAATTTCAAGTTAGGAATCTGCCCAAAAGAGCATGGGATGACTCCTGACAACTTGTTGGAAGATAGATTTATCATTTGTAGCAAAGATGAATTTCTCCAACAGTCTGGAATTGTTCCAGATAACATGTTCTTTTGAAGGTCTAGAATCATCAATGATGTCAAATCACATAGTGATTTTGGGATCTTTAATTTGATTTCATCACCAAAATGACCATCTCTAACTTTTAAATCTTGAGCGGATTTTCCAAGCTGATTATTTTGAAGTCGGAGGATTTCTAAGTATGGTAGCTCAAGACTAGTCCAAGGGGGTATTTTTCCAGAGAGCGAATTTTCACTAAGATCAAGGATTACCAAAGAAGTACAATTCCCAAGTGATAAAGGAATTCTCCCTTCAAGACTATTCTTGTTCAACAACAAGTTTCGGAGTGGGGAATTTGGTCCGCAGAAGAATGGGATGATGGAACCTGATAAATTATTGTATGAAAGATCAATTGCATATGCAAATTCTAGATACCCTATCCAACCAGGAACAATGCCAGAGAGACTATTATTGTGAATGTTTATAAGTTCCAAGTTTCTGCTAGCAAATTGTTGCGGGATGGGGCCTGTTAGAAAGTTGTTAGCAAGATCCAAGAAATGCAGGTCACTCATATTTGAAAGCAATACTTGCAGTTCCCCAGAGATGCTCGTATTACAAAGGTCTAAGACTTGAATCCTACTTTGTGTTCGAAGCCACTTCGGGGGATTAAAAATTTTTGCAAGATGACATTCGAAGGGTATCAAGTTGGAAAGGAGGCAGCCAATCAGAAGAAATATCGAGAGATAAACTAGTGGCACTTATATCTAAATAAGACAACTTAGAAAGGTTACCTATGTGTGCTAGAGAGGCAGTACCTTTGATGGGATTTGATGCCAAACCCAAGTGCTTTAACTCTTTGAGCTCTCCTATCCAAGATGGCAAAGTGACATTGATCATATTTTGGCTTACATCAAAATACATCAAGTTTTTGAGCTGTCCAAGCAGAGATGGCAGAGTTCCAGTGATCTGATTAGAGCTCAGATCAAGAAACTCTAAATCATAAGTAGAACATTTAATAATATTAACAAGAGGCTGTAGTATTAGTGTATCCCCTTGGATATTATTATAAGAAAAATCCAAACCTTAGTGGCATGGATTGCCGATAATCTCCCAAATATTTCCTTCAACATGGCTAAATCTCAGAAGAAGGACTTGAAGACTGTTAATGTTACGAAGCCAGGGAGGAATTGAGCCATTGAAGGAATTCCCAGAGAGGTCAAGAAAGCTAAGGGATCTAAGGTTTCCAAGACTCGGGGTTAGAGGGCCTGTAAAATTATTGTTTCTAAGATCAAGATATTTAAGGGTGGATAGGATTGCAGAGTTATTCACAAAAGCATGAGTTAAGTGAGTGTTTCGAAGATCACAACTCGAAAGGCTTAGATAGGACAATGAAGGAAGTTGGTTTATTACCCGCATTGTATCGACTGCTTGAGACATGTTTACACTAGACAGGTCAAGTGTTTGCAAATTTGAAAGACGCGATGCCCATCCTACACTCTTCACCTTCAAACCATAATTACCAGAGAGGTCAAGGACCTTCAACTTGGTGAGATTACCAAGTTGAGGAGGAATATTCCCAACTAAGTAAGGACTAGAGAGATCAAGGACTTCTAAGTTTGTAAGATTACCAAATTCAGGAGGAATATTATCTGTTACAAACCAAGATTGAGATAGATTGAGATATCTCAATTGTGTCATGGACCCTATAAGTTTTGGAATGGGCTCTCTTCCAAAATCAATAGAGTCCAACTCCAAAGAAATCAAGTGCTTCAGCTCTAACAAAGCTGATGTTATTAGATTAAAGACAACTTCATTAGCAAAATAAGAATTAGTAGGGCTAGGGCTCATAAATTTGAAATGAATAATATTGCCAGTGACAATATCACAACCCACTCCTTGCCAAAGACAACAATCTTCACCAACCCATGTACCAATTCCTTCTGTAGAAATATTATGGGTATTAAAAAATTGCTTGATCTTAACAAGAGCTTCTCGTTCAGACTTTGTGCACTTGATGTTGGTGCTCGAATCGCCTGTAGAAGCTGCATCAGTTCTACTTGGGGAAAACAGGTGGATGATCAACCAAAGGAAGAAGCATAGTTGGAGGCAATAATATGATTTCCCCATTGCCGTGAGAATGAAAAACAAAGTGATTGTGTTTTTGTTTTAGAAAAACAGTGAAGGAAAAGAGACTAAGAGAGTAGTGTTTGTGTTTGTGTTTGTGGGATAACATACATGCATGCATCAGGATTGCTATTTTAAGCAAACGTAGTAGTGGACTGGTAGTCCCTACTAGCTTTCTCAGTTTGACATAATTTCCCTAGAAAATTTACTGATGATTCTCTTAAATGTTCTTTTCTCTAAAATGTTCCAATATTTGTAATCCCACACATGTTGTCCCTTATTGTTCTCTTCATTTGCTTATGTAAAATCTCACTTTAGCCTATTGTTTCAAATTACTAGGTTACAAGGACCTATAAGATCGAACACTATCGATAATTGATACCCTACCAACAATAATCTAGATGAACCCTTGACCGATCACAGTTTTTTCCTTTTATATCGATTTTTCTTTTTTCTTAAAACAAAAATAGATTTTTAATATTTTATTATTGTGCATAGTATTATTGTGGTAAAGTATGCTTTTGAAATCATGAATAAGCAGTTGAATAGATCAAAAAAGAAAGGTAGAATTTGTTGTTTTTTATTGAGAAGAATTACTATTAAAGGTAACCAAAAGCTTGACTGAAGCAAGTAGAAAGTCACATTGAACCAGTCAAGAAGCTTGACCCAAGGACCCAAGGACCCAAGGTAGCAGAATGTCACAGAGAACCAGTCAATCCATTCATCTGAGGAATTTAGTGCTCCGTAAATAATTCATTTGATTGTGTAAGTCACAAGTGGAGTCTAGCAAAATTGGAAAAAATTGTGCATGCCTACTTAGTGGAGTTAATAAGTCAAGCTAATAGTAGGCAAGTAGCCATATACTTTTATTAGATTAGATGACATACCCCTCAAAAAACAATATAAAAGTAGATGACATACTTTTCTTTTCATCAATTATCTAATGTATGGATTGGAGTCCACAAGTCAAGCTAATATAGCCACATAGTCAAATAGACATCTTTTTCCTTAACAACGTATATATTGGACTCTAATTTATCGGAATAACCGCTATAGCCTATATGGATGACGTATAAATCATTTTGATTCCAATTGTCCCAGTTCGACTTTATAACAAAATTGTTAGTTTAGATGATCTGAATTTTTTTTGAAAAGCCGAATTTTAAAACAATAATACTATAGCATGCACTGTATTTTTACTACTCCCTCCGTCCCAATTTAAGTGTAACATTTGACCAAAAAGTACTCCACTTTTTTGGTCAAATGTTGCACTTAAATTGGGACGGAGGAAGTACTATTTATGTTTTAGTAGTCAGTTGAAACACTTTGTATGATTAGCACGAAATAACAATAAGAAGACAAGAGATTAACCTTTGAATTAAAGAAGACAATCAATAATCATCCATCTATTTTGGTAAGTGGAGCACTTGATGCCTCTGCTCTGGAGCACGTAATGCAAGGGTGTTACTAAACATAGCCCGTATTTACTAGAGCATAGCCCGTATTTTTGAGTGAAATGTCTAACTTACCCTTACTAACCCCTCTCCTTCTCCTTCCATTCATCACTCTCTAACCTTCATCCCCTCTCACTAACACCTCTCCTCCTTCCATCCTCCCCTCTCACTAACCATGCCTCCAAGAACCAGGAGGGCCAAGATCCGACAGCCGCCACCGCCGCCACCACCACAAACTTCGTCTTCAATGGAGGCGCCACCACCGCCACATTGCCAAGTAAGTTTTTTTTTTTTTGAATTTTTATAAAGAACTCCTTAAAACCGCCCCAATTTTTTTAAAAAAACCGAAAACACGGAACCAGAAACTGGGTCCGGTTCCGTGTTTTCGTGTAAAAACTTAAATTTTTTTTTTAAAATGTTGTTTGATGTTAAAAAGAGTTGTTTTATTCGAATTTTTAAAAAAAAAAATCAAGAAAATTAGCGTTTTGGGTGTTTAGGAGCGTATTTTTGGGCGGTTTTCCGGAAAAACACGGAACCGGACCCATATTTCGGTTCCGTGTTTTTCCAGAAAACTGTTTTTTTTTTGAATTTTTGACGACACGGAACCGGAATCGGGGTCCGGTTCCGTGTTTTTGTGCAAAATAGGTTGGAGTTTGGCGTTTTTTTTAATATTAATGTAAAAAAAAAATTAATAAATTTAAAATCTGAAAAATGACGGAACCGGATGGAGATCCGGTTTCCGCCATGGTGGAGAGGGCCTGCCTTCTCGTTTCCACCATGGCGGAAACCGGATCTCCATCCGGTTCCGTCATTTTTCAACGATTTTTTTTCCCCGAAAAATATCTATTTATTTACAAAATTCATTTTAATTAGTTATTAAAAAAAATTTATTTAAAATTTTATTATTTGTTATTGTTTGGTTGAGTTTATTTTAAAAATATATTATATATATTAATAATATGAAAAAAATTTGTAAATAAAGGATATAATTGTTAATATTGCTTATAATTAGTGAATATAAATAATAATACTAATTAAAATTTATTTAAAATTAATAATATTTAATTAGTAATAATAATTAGTTTATACTTTTCCATACGTAATCTCTTTATATAGTGTCAATATTCGTTAATAATAATAATAATTACTTTAGAATTTGTAACTTGTTTGCATTTGTTAATAATTAGTTTATAATGATTAGTTGAGAAAATGTCTTAATAATTAGTTGAATAATTTGTTTACACCATATGTTTAGAATAATTAGTTTATAATAAATAATAATAATTAGTTCATGATTATTTATTAGTTTGAAATGAAATATATAATATCATTGTTAATTAGTAATCTCTTTAAATAGTGTTAATATATATATTAACATAATAGTTAGTCTAGAATTTGTAATGTGTTCGCATTTATTAATAACTAGTTTAGAATAATTAGTTAACAATTTTTAATATTTATTATTTTAGAATAGTAACACCATATGATTAGAATAATTACATGAAATGAAATGAAAGATATAATATCGTTGCCAATAATATGTTTTCATTCCTAGTTTTATAATTGTTTGTTATCCAATGCATAAAAATTAAATCTTATTTATATTATTGAATTAATAGACACGTGGCGGAAAATCATTACCTCTTATTCATGTTCATTATGATGATCAATCGGGTCCTCGGCTTACTCGATCTCGGGGCGTGGATGCCTCCATTAGGAGGGCCCGGGACATGGCACGGGGCAAACAGGCTGTCCATTCAGAGCAGTCTAATGTTGGTACGTGTTCTGATGGTGATGGGGATTCCGAGGAGACGACTGATGTGCAGACTGATTTGCAGACTGATATGCAAACTGATTTGCAGACACATATGGATGGTTCAGAGGAGGGTCGTATAACTGTTAGGTTGAAGAAGGGTAGAGGAGGTAGGTTTGTCGGGGGGTCTTCTAGCACGGGCCAAAGTAGAAGGAGAGTGTTGAAGAATGGAGATAAATCGTGGTTGGTTCAGGGACCTATGCCAGGAGGTCCTATTGATGGTAGTGTGATTCCTAGTTATCCGGGTCACATCGCTTCGAGTTTGTGGTTAGGAGAGGATCGTGATGTCCTTAAATGTGAGACTAGGGGAGTGACTTGTACATCCTTAGGGGATTGGGCTAGATCTATGCCTCCTGCCATGGCCACACGTATTGATGCCACGTGTTTGAGCCATTTGCCGGATCTTATGTATATGCACATTGACATGCCTTTGATTTCTGCATTTGTTGAGCGTTGGCAACCTGATACGAACACATTTCATCTGCCTTGCGGAGAGATGACTATCATGTTGCATGATGTATATCAGATTTTAGGGATTCCAGTTGAGGGTCGTACAGTTAGTTCTACTATGGATAGCTCGGAGTTGAAGGGTTTATACACTGAGTTGCTGCAGGTGCAAGTTGAGGACCTTGTTCAGAAGCCGTTGTCGATTTGGGGCAACGGAGGGATTACCATTTCTACCATTCTATCGAGATGTAGAGATTCATCTCGAGCTCCTTCTGCGGCCATTGCCGGTTATTTGCTGTTGGTTCTAGGATGTACATTGTTTGTGGACAAGAGCGGCACTCGAGTTCCTCCGGCGAATATTTTGGAGGTACGTGATGTTGATTCAGTAGCCGGCTACTCGTGGGGTTCAGCTACTCTTGCATACTTGTAACGGCAGCTCGGGATGTCCACTAGGACTAGTTGTACGGGGATCGGTGGTTGTCTCACACTTTTACAGGCGTGGATTTATGAGTACTTTCCATGTTTTCGGCCCCTACGAGAGTCGTTATCCATCCCTCCGCATGATCCCAGGGCTCGTAGGTGGGGCTACAGACTTGAGAGCAAGGATCACATTCGTCTTTCCACCTTCCGGAAGCGCTTGGACATTCTTCAGTCATTTGAGGTATAATATTTTGTATATTGATTTAGTAGTTTATTAGTGTTTCTGTCCAAGACAGCAACAATGAATGTGGTGGTGGGTACTCGGTGGAATCGTGGCTTCCAAACGTCCTTCGTGGTGGTGGTTACCTACAAAACAAGGAGAAACCTCGGGGGTGGTTCCGAGGATCGCCTCTCCGATGCCTAAGTCAGTCCAAATTGAGCACAAGATCTCTAGTAGAGAGAAAACGAGTATCAAGTGCAAGTATTTTGTGAGTGTTTGATTGAACGTACCTTACCCATGCATGGGCATGGGTATTTATATGAGACATGGACTTGTAACTGACCTAGTAAAGTGAGTGGGCCTCTTTGGAAGTGGGCCAAGGTGGAACCAGACCTTCATTAAACTCCAGCCTAGAGGCTATGTCCGGAGCGGTCTGCCTGAGGAGGTCTGCTCTGCTCGAGGCGCTCTGACGTGGAGTGGCAGGCTGCTGCCAGCTGGAGATCTGCTAGGTAGACCCCATACAATTTGCCCCCCGGACCCAGTATTTGCAGATTGCAATATGCTGGGTGCATTTGTTTTTGGTCTGGCGTTCTGCTCTTCGCAGAATGATACGTGGCTGTCTGTGAATTGCTCTTCACAAACTCCAGAATGCTTCCATTTTTCCCGCCCATTTGGTTGGGGTGTTGAGCAAGGGTCATTAATTCATTTTGAATTGAATTGAATTGATGTGACTTTTTGGGTTCCCAAGGAATGTAATGATGATAAGTTGGTGCTGAGTGGACGAATTATGCCTATTTAAAGGCTGAATCGACCTTTTGTGAAACTTTTCAGTTTCCTTCCCTTCGAACTCTTTGCTTTCAAACTTTCATGTTGTTCTTCAACAATTTCTTTTCGCCCTAGCCATTTTCGAGTGATTTCTCTCGATTATCCTGGGATTTGTTTGCGTTTGGAGCTTAATTTGATATTTGATACTGTTGCGTTTGTGGCTTTCGTCTTCTCTTCCTTGGCGTCTTCCGTTCTCCATCTAGGTAAACTCTTTTTCCCAGATCTAGTTTTGGTTTTTTCCTTCTTGGATGGTTTTGATGTGATCTTCTCTGTGTTTATGGATTTCTCCCCCTTTTTCCTTCTGTACGCACTTATTTGCCTGTGTTTTTGAGGTTAGGGTTTCTTTCCTTTGGTCTTCAGATGCGATTGTTTACTTCTTTGTTTCATAGATCTGTTTGGTGTTGTTTCGTTTCCGTTCTGCCGCTCTGAATGATAGGCTCTGCTCTGCTTCTTCAGCAGGACTCTGCTCTGGTTGGTAGGCTCTGCTCTGCTTCTTCAGCTGAGTTCTGCTCTACTGTTGACATTTAAGATTTTTAGGGTTTGCTTTGTTTACCCTGTTATCCTCTTTACTTGCTGGGTTGTAAGCCTGCGATGTGTCTTCATTGTTTTGTCTGCGTTATTTGCAAGAAAATATCCTACTTCTTGGCCATTTCTGATCTTCACATACCATACATATCCTTGCCCCCTAGTCTGGTAGCTCAGTCTGTAGGTCTGAGGTGCCAGACTATTTTTGCATGTATCTTTTTGTAAGAAAAGCAAGAAAATATCCTATATCTTGGCTATTTCTGATCGTCACATACCATACATATCCTTGCCCCCCAGTCTGGTAGCTCAGTCTGTAGGTCTGAGGTGCCAGACTGTCTTGTGTTGTGACTGCAAGTCTGATGTGCAGTTGTCCGTTTCTTGTGTTGTGTAGAATGTCTACTTCTCAATCTGCTGCTTCCCGTGGGAAGGGTGTGGTATCTACCTCTTCTTCCGAGCCGGATGAGCCTTACCCGATGGACACTCAGTCCCCGTTTTTAAAGTTGGATCTGCCTCGGTGTAAGGACGAGGTGGTTCCGGAGGAATGAAAGATCTTTGACCCCTGGAACGGTCTTCGTAAGGAGTTGTTGGGTCCTGAAACCAACAGATTCCCTCCCAACTACAAGTTTAAGCCCACTCTGCCCACAGTTAAATGGAAGTACAGCGACCATGAGATGCGGAGTCTTGCCCTTTACGACAGCAAGGGTAAGCCTTATTTGGCGAAGAAATCTGCAGAAGCGTTCAAACGGGCGCATGCTGCATACTACCTTGAGATTGCTGCGGAGATCAAGCCACTTCGCGGGTCTTGGGTAGTGCTTCCCCGAGAGGGTCAGAGCCTGGCAGATGTACCAGAGGGGTACACTGCTGTTTATATGAAGTAGCTGGAGTTCGGGCTTAGATTCCCCATCCACTGGTTTTTGGAGTGGGTTCTCTGCCGGTATCACATGGTTCTCTGCCAAGTCAATCCCCAGTCTCTGAATAAGATTCTGGGGTTTATTTGGGTTTGTGAAGCTTTGGGCTTCCCCCTCACCATGAAACTCTTTCAATGCCTGTTTTACTTTAAGAGGCAGGGGGGAGTACAGCTTTTTCACCGGCTCGGTGCGGGCCAATCATCTGACGGTCTATCCCGTTGATCTCAGTCTGAAAGATTGGCGGGATAGTTTTGTCTTTGTTAGGGTACCGACGGAGGAGGGGCACCCTTATCAATTTAAGGCCCCTCTGCGCCCTGTGGAGCCTAACTTCCAGAAGCAGTTGGACCCAAATGTGCTGAACTGGGACGAGAGGGTAGCTTACTACTACTTCAAGTCCTGATCCAAGGTTACTGCCGGGAAGCAGTTTCTTCCCAAGTACTGGTTACCGCATCACTATGTGATGTGTCAGAATGCCTTCCTGAGGATAGGCCATCTGTCCCCTGACTATACTACTGGTAAGCGCTCTGCCAGCCCTTAACTCTGCTTCTCATTTTCCATTCTACTGTGATTCATTGTTTGTACTGTGCTGCAGCTCCGTGCAGACAGTTTGTTCGCCAAGTGATTAAGGGTGGGTTTTGAGCTGGCGGGCATGTTCTGCCCCTTTCCATTATTTTCCTTCTGCATTCTGACTTGCTGTAGCTAACGAATATTCTGATATTGCAGAGACTCTGGGGTCTGCCATTCCTTGGGAGCTGGGTCTGAGTCAGTCTTCAGTGTGTCGCAGGTATCGTCCTGTACCTGACCCAGGGACCTACACCGTCCCTGATTTCATCAGGGAGATTAACACTACCTCCTTGGACCATCCTTCCCTCCGGACCAAGCGCCCGGAACTTGTGGATAGGTTTACTGGGACGTCCCGGCCGCAAGGGGGCCCTTCTGCCACTGTCACAGAGATTCAATCTGATGACGAGGAGGAGGCGGCGGCTGTTCCTCTGCAGATCCATCGTTCCCGGCGCGCTGCGCATCTGCCGGAAGACGATGATGATGATGGATCTACAGAGGGGGCCAGCACTCTGCAAGGGACTGTTCTGATTGTTGAGCCCCTGCAACAGCTTCCTCCTGCGCAACCAGGTATTACTTATGATGAACCACAAGGTATTCTTTCTGCTTGTGTGCACTCTGCTAATCGCTTCTCATTTTCTCTTTTTACTTTCAGAACCGCCTGTGGTGGAGGATGTGCCCATGGGAGGGCCTGACCAAGCGGCGACAGAGTTTGACAGGACGGAGAAAGAACCTACTCCAGTAGGTGGTTCTGCTCAGCCTGATGAGGTTGGTCAGGAGTCTCACCAAGCCATGACCGAGTTTGATAGGACGGGAGCGGAGGCTGCTAAGACTGTCACGACTCAGTTTGCAGAGGATCAGTGTGAGGGCCAGTCAGGTAGGTGTCTTCTTCAGACCCAGACTGCTCTTTCTTATAGGTTTCTTTTTACCTGCACCTTCTTGATTTCCCTGTTTTTATTTTAATGTGATAGGTTCCGCTGGGCAGGCCATCCCTACGCCTGTTCAGACTAACCAGGAGGTGGTGGAGCCTCTCCAGCATGAGAGGGTGGAGCAGCAGAGCTTGGCTTCCGCCCCAGTGGTGGAGACTGTCGTGTCTCCCCCTGTTCAGAAGTCTACTCCTCCTGTCTAGAGGCCTACTCCTCCTGGTAGGAAGGCTGCTCCTCCTCCTCCCAGAGGCTTTAAGCAGGTCCTTGTCCCTACTCCTGAGGATCTGGCGCGTGTGGTTAGTGTTTCCTTTTCCTCTCTTCCCTCTTGTAGAGTCAATTCGTTCTGTGCCTTACTTTGCTGACGACATTTTTTACCTTTTGTTTTCTTCAGCAGCAATTGAGGGCTAGGAAGGTGCAGTCTGCTGCGGCTCTTCAGACCTCCGCTCCCACTGCGGTCCAGCTTAAACTCCCTACAGAGGGTGCTCAGCAGAATGTGGCTGAGCCTGAGGTCTCTTCTCATTCCCAGAAGAGGCCAGCAGAGAGGCAGAGTGAGGAAATAGCTCCTCCTCAGAAGAAGACTCGTCTCCCTGTTGACTCCCCTCGGATCGTTGTTGTTGAGGACGACGTTGCCCCCAAAGGTGTGTACCCCTTACCTGGTCTTAGCTCCGGCCTTTTCCCTTCTGTGGAACTGACTGGACTTTCTTTTGGCTCAGGTTCTCTGCAGAGGGAATCGGCGGACGACCAGCACGAGGCTCAGGGGCGGGAGCAGATGTCCGTGACCTTCCCTGATCCCAGTGAGTGGTTGAAGCTTCTGGCAAGTCGCTTCTCACCGGACTATGCTGTTCAAGATGTCCCTCTGGTGAGTTGTCTGTCCTTTTTACAGTCATCTGTTTATGACATTAAGTTTTCTTTTTGATATGCTTTTTCCTTGATTACAGGCTGCGCGGGCCGGCGCCTTCATTGGGGAGTTCTGCCATGCTGTAGGGTTGGGTAGACATGAGGCAGATCTCCTTGAACTGCAGCAGCTTAAGGCTCAGGTAGCACAGCAGAGAGCAGAGTATGCCAAGCTGAAGGCTCAGAACTCTCTGATTGTGTCTACCTGCCGCGAAACTGAAGAGGAGAGGGATGCTCTGATTGTGGAGCGCGACACCTTGCGGACCGTCAACCAACTCATGGAGGGTCAGGCGGCGCAAGCAGAGGCTATCGCGGCTGAGAATTCCCGGCTCTCTTCCCAGCTTAGTGAGGCGTTGTCTCGCGCTTCGACAGTGGAGACTAAGCTGAAGACCTCCGAGGCCCGGCTGCAGGCAGCGTTGAAGGAGCAGGAGCAGCTCAGGGGTCAGCTCTCTGCTATGCGGGCTGAACATGAAGGCTGCTCTGCTTAATTGGCTCTGCAAGCCAAGGAGGCTGAGGCAGATCTGAGACAGAAGGAGGAGGAGCTAGGGGCAGAGTTCTCCAAGCTGCTTTCTGAGAGGGGGCTCAGCAGGCTAAGGAGGCTGAGGTAGCCCTAAAGTAGAAAGAGGCTCAGCTGCTGGCGGAGGAGGTTGCCCGGGCTGCGCAGATGGAGGAGGCGTTCGGGAACAAGTACTGGGAGGACTGCAAAGTTGCGGTCCGCAGGGTTCTCTGGCATTTGCAGCCCTCTTCAACTGGGATGCCTTTGAGGATGCCTACGCCAGCCAGGTGCATATGCGACCTCCGGTGACTCAGGAGCTCAGAGATCTGGAGTTGCTCTATTCTCTGCCTTCAGAGGGAGAGTCTTCAGAGCAGCAAGCTGATGGGAGCTCTGCAAAGGATGGTAGCTCCGTTCCTAAGCAATAGGAACTCGGGCGGCTATCTCATGCTTCGCCTCAGTCTTCTTGTGACTCCTGTCTGAGCTGCTGAGGTAGGTGAGCTGGGAGCCTGTGCTGAACTGATTGCAGTCCTCCGTTTTGCCCTCCGATGATATCCTAATTGACTTATCTTGTAATATTTGTAACTAAATAGTCAAACATTTCCTTTTCATCTGTATTTGCTCCCTTCTTTTGATTAGGTAGCCGCCGTTGTTGTAGTACTATGTAGCACTCTGATTTGGCTTATAGCCAGATCTTCTTATGTAAGATTCAATTATTTTTCCTGCAATGCGAGTTGCGTTCTTCTGTTGACTTTTGTGCTTTCTATTTGATGCATACCAAGTTTTGTTATTTCTGCTAAGTACTTGCGTTCTGCTCTGATAATGAGTCTGCCGTGCCGTCAAGCAATATATCTGGGCGTTGTCATTTACTTGGCTTGGTGGCCGGTGAGATTTGCTCAGAGGTGGGATTTTAGGGGCCCTTTACTCTTCTGCTCTGCCTTATGCATGACAAGGATTCAACAATAGCAGAGCAAAGGAGGTATTTTGACGCCCTAAGTCACGATGATTCTGGGAATTTTGGGGTTCACCCTTTAGCTCCTTCTGCCATCTTTTTCGTGTCGGGGTATGTTTTGGTTCTTAGGAACTCTGGCGTCCCCATTAACCTTAGGTGTCTATGACTTATCCTTGCTGCTTTTTGGGCCTTCGGCCCTGCAGGTTTAGAGGTAGAGGTCTATGACATCGGTAAGTCGAGCCGGCATCTGATCACTCTGCGGGCCTAAGGGGCTCTGGACAGAGTTAACCTTTTGGCCGGCTCCCTTTCTTCATTATATAGTTTACTTGCGTCTGAAGAGCCTCTTCAGCCTTCAGTCTGACTCAGACCCTGTTTTCTTTTGCCAGACTGTGGTATTTTTTCTCAGTCTGCTAAGGGTCTATCTGATTTTGGCATTTTCTTTTTCATAAAGAATTGATAAGGGGACGGGGGTTTAATGCGAAATGGAGAGTGGTGGACAAAGGGTGGCTCAAAGGCCTTTCATTCATGGGCGTTTTGATACAATCTGGGTTACACGAAGTATTTTTCAATATTCGGGCGTTCCAGTTGCTTTTCAGTTCACTTCCATCCATTCTTTTCAGTCTGTAGGTTCCGGGGTGTAGCTCTTCACTAACCTGGTAGGGTCCCTCCCACTTAGCCGACAGCTTTCCGTGTATTTTGTCTTTTTGCATAGCTGCTGCATTTCTGAGTACCAGATCCCCTACCTCCAGAGGCCTAGCCCTCACTTTCCGGTTATAGTATCTGCTGACTTTGGCTTTGTAGGCTTCCATTCTGAACCTAGCTTCGTTTCTGTATTCATCCAGCAGATCTAGATTTGTCCTCAGGTCTTCGTCGTTCAGACCTGGCTCAAATAGGCTGATCCTCAGACTCTCGGACCCGATCTCAACAGGCATGACAGCTTCAGAACCATATACCAGGTGGAAAGGGGTCTGCCCAGTTGATTCTTTGACTGTGGTTCTGATCGACCACAGAGTGTTAGGCAGCTCCTCTAGCCACTTGCTTTTTTGCTCCTCCAGCTTCTTCTGTAGGCCTATCAGGATCTGCTTGTTAGCGGCTTCGGCCTGACCATTGCACTGAGGGTTGCAGACTGAAGATAGGGCATATTTGATCCCAAACTGCTCCAACCACCCTGATAGGGGCATGTTGTCAAACTGTCTCCCGTGGTCGAAGACGAAAGCCTTCGGAATCCCGTATCTGGTGATGATGTTCTGCCACAAAATTTTTCTGACGGCTGCTTCTGTGATGGTGGATAGGGCTTCTGCCTCTATCCAATTAGTCAAGTAATCTACCCCCACAATTAACCATCTCTTCTGATATTGGGTCGTTGTGAAGGGTCCCAGTATGTCTAGCCCCCATTGGGCGAATGGGATAGGGTTGTAGATTAGCATGAGGTCGTTTGCGGGCAGCTTGATGTTCGGCGCAAACCTCTGGCAGCTGTCGCATTTTTTCACCAGAGCTTCAGAGTCAGCTTTCATTGTGGGCCAATAATAACCGGCTCTGAGAGCTTTATGGGCCAGAGCTCTCGGTCCGATATGGTGTCCGCAGAGTCCCTCATGAATCTCCCTCAATATGTAGTCTGCATCTCTCTGCCCTACGCATTTGAGTAGGGGCAGAGAAAAAGACTTCCTGTATAGCTCGTCCCCGATCAGGCAGTATCTGCATGCTGTCAGCTTGAGCTTTCTTGCTTTCATTTTCCCTTCTGGTAATTGGCCAGTCTGTTTATACTCAACGATCTCCTTGATCCACTCTGGCATATCTTCTAGTTCCAAAACTCGCTCTGCATCCTCGCAGATTGCACTGGTGGATCTGACTTCCACCAGAACAGACCTGTTCAGCTCTTGCAGACTGTTGCTTCCTAATTTGGACAGGGCATCTGCTTGTGCGTTCTGTGCTCTAGGCACTTGTTCAATTCTAAAAGTTTCAAAATTTGAAATCAGAGACCTCATCCTGGCTAGGTAGCTCTGCATCGTCGGCTCCTTGGCCTCATACTCCCCCTTGACTTGGTTGGTTACCAACTGAGAGTCAATTTTGAGGTGGACGTGCTTGGCTTCCAGGGTCTGGCAGAGCTGCAATCCAGCGATGGCCGCTTCGTACTCTGATTCATTATTGGTTGCCGAAAACATGAACTTCAAGGCATATTCAATGATTTTTCCCTCTGGGGTTCTGATGACCACGCCTGCCCCAGAGCCGTTGATGGTTGCAGACCCATCTGTAAAGACTTCCCAGGCTCTGGGCTCTCCTACTGATTCCTGATAGGCACACTCTGCTAGGAAGTCAGCTAGAGCTTGTGCTTTTATGGCGGTTCGTGGGGCGAATTTGATACCGAACCCTGTCAGCTCCAGGGCCCAGTTCATGATTCTCCCTGATTTGTCTACCTTCTCCATTGCCTTTTCCAGAGGCCTATTTGTCAGCACAGTGACGGGATGTGCGTCAAAATATGGCCTCAGCTTTCTGGTGGCCAGCACTACTGCGTAGGCTGCCCTCTCTATCAATGGGTAGCGTGTTTCTGCACCCGTGAGGGTGTGGCTTACAAAATATACCGGCTGCTGCTTCTTGTTCTCTTCCTTCAGCAGGACTGCACTCACAGTTGCAGCTGTAACGACAATGTATAGGAAGAGAGCTTCCCCTGTCTTGGGCCTGGCCAGTGTTGGCAGGCCAGACAGGTGTGACTTCAACTTCTGGAATGCCTCCTTCTGCTCTGCTTCCCACCTGAACTCTTTGTTCCCCTTCAATATTTTGAAGAATGGGAGAGCTTTCTCCGCAGACTGAGCTATGAATCTGGACAGGGCTGTCATTCTGCCTGTCAGCCTCTGGATGTCTCTGATGCTTTTAGGCTCTGGCAGATCCATAGCTGCTTTCACTTTGTCGGGATTCGCGTCGATCCCCCATTCGCTAACCAGATAGCCCAGGAATTTCCCTGACCGTACTCCAAACACGCATTTCTTAGGATTCAGTTTCATGCTGTGTTTGCGGAGGTTGGCGAAGGTCTCCTTGAGGTCTGCTATATGGTCAATCTCAGTTTTGCTCTTGGTGATGACATCATCAACGTACACCTCCAAATTCGTTCCCCTTTGACCGGCAAAGACCTGATCCATCAGCCTTTGATAGGTGACGCCTGCGTTCTTCAGCCCGAAGGGCATCATGACATAGCAAAATACCCCGATAGGGGTGATGAATGCCGTCTTCTCCTTGTCTGCAGGGTCCATGAAGATCTGATGGTATCCGCTGAACGCGTCCATGAAGCTGAGCAGAGCGTGCCCACTGGTAGAGTCTACCAGCTGGTCGATTCTTGGCAGGGGATAGCAGTCCTTGGGGCAGGCTTTATTGAGGTCTGTGAAGTCAACGCACATCCTCCAGCTCCCGTTCGTCTTCTTAACCATTACCACATTGGCCAACCATTCTGGATATTTGCAGGGCTCTATGAACCCTGCCTCAAGCAGTTTCTGAACTTCTTCCTCGATGGCTTTATTTTTCTCCGCAGAGTAGTTCCTCCTCTTCTGCTTCACAGGTCTGTATCCTGCAGCGGTGTTTAACTTGTGGTTGATGGTGGCTGGGTCCACCCCATGCATCTCAGCTGCCGAGAAAGCGAACACATCTGCATTCTCCTTCAGCAGACTGATTAGGTTGACTCTGGTTTCAGGATCCAGGTCTTTGCCTATCCTGACTGCCCTGCCTTCTTCCGGTCCCAAGAGTACCTCTTCGGTCTCTTCCCACGGTTCAGGCTTATTTGCTTCCTGCTCTGCTTCTGGCCGAGCATCGGCCTCACTGATAGCAGCACACTCTTCCTCTCTTTGCTTGGCCTCTTTGGCCTTTCCTTCCTTTCTTTCTTTCCCGGCTTCTTCAGCCTGGTCCTTCTTGGCTTCTTCGGCCTCTTTCTTCTTTCCTTCTTTCTTTTCATTTCTCCTCTTTCTCCTGGACCCAGAGTGGTCAGGAGGAGGAGGTCTTTTATCCTTCTTTAGGGCGGTCAGATTGCATGACCTAGCTGCTCTCTGGTCTCCCTTCAGTCTGCCCACTTCTCCAGTACTGCTTAAGAAAAGCATGGTCTGATGATGGGTTGACGGGATTCCCTGTACTGCCTCGATGAACTTCCTTCCCATCAGAGCGTTGTATGGTGACGGGAGGTCTACCACCAGAAACTCTTGTACTACTGCTCTCTTCACTCCGTTCTGCCCCTCTGTGGTCACTGTCAGATGTATTTTCCCCTCTGGGATGATGGAATTCCCCGTGAATCCGACGATTGGAGTTCCTCCTTGCTTCAGCATTGAACGATCTAGCTCCATTTTATCGAAGGTATCCTTATAAAGGATATTCACGGCGCTCCCGCCATCTACCAGTATTCTTCGCACATCTATCCTGCTAATCTCCAGAGTGACAACAAGAAGGTCAGAGTGCGGGAAACTGATGCCTTTGCAGTCTTCTGCTGTGAAGGTCATGTTTGGTAGATCTGGGCTCAGCTCTGCCTGGTTGATGGAGTAGAGGTTGGGGTGGGTGAGTTGCCTTAGATGAGCCCTCTCTCCCCCTATTGAGCTAGAACTGCCAAATATGACGTATACCGTCTTCTTTTTCCCTTCCTTGATCTCTGCTCGCTTGTCCTGCAATGTCTGCCCTTCGCTCTGTTGCTCCTTCTCCTTGATCCCCTGATTCTAGGCGAGGTACTCTTTGAAGTAGCCTCGTCTGATCAGGCTTTCCAGATCGTTTTTCAGGCTTATGCAGTCTTCTGTATTGTGGCCCGGCGCCTCATGGAAAGCGCAGAACTCCGCCATGTTTGAGCCTAGGGTTCTCTTCTTGGTGGGTGGTGGTCTGTGCCACCTGCTGTCATCTCTGTGGGTCAGAAAGATCTCAGCCCTTGGCGCGCTGAGGTTGCTATAGTTATTATATTTCTCTTGGGCCTTCAGCCGGTATGCTTCTCTCTCTGCTTCTTTTTGTTTTTCTCTCCCTCTGCTCTGATGGGGCCTGGGGCCTCCAAAATTCAGTCTGCCTCCCATGAACTGGTGCTCATTCTGCCTGGTATCCTGTCTAGCAGGTCTGCTTGTTTCTGCTCCGTGTGTCGATGCTTTGTTGAAATCTTCGACGGCTATGTATTTTTCTGCCAGGGCCAGGGCCTCGCTGAGTTCTTTCATGGTGACCCATTTAAGATCATCTCTGAATTTACTGGTGTGGGGTAGGGCGTTCCTCAGAGAGTGCAGAGCGAGCTTCTGCTCCAGCTCTGGGATGTGCACCAGCTCTTTGTTGAACCTCCCTATGAAATCCCACAAGCTTTTATTCTGAGTCTGCTTCAGCAATAGCAGCTCATGTGTGGATTTGTTCCTCCTACTTCCGCTAACGAAATGCTCTTTGAATCTCTTCTTCAGTTCATCAAAGTTAGCAATCGTTCCCTGGGGAATAGTCCTGAACCAGGTTTGTGCTATCCCTGTCAGAGTGGCAGGGAAGTGTCTGCACCATGTGGCCTCATTGTAATTTCCTAGTTCCATGTGGGTCTCAAAGGCTGCCACATGCTCCTTTGGATCTCCCTCCCCTTCGAACTTGAGATTGGACGGGAGCTTCGCTTTCGACACTCTGGCCGCAATGATTTCAGGTGTGAAGGGAGACTTGGAAGGAGATCTAATCTCCTCTGCTGGTGAGACCACAATGGGTCTGGAGTTGACTCTATGGGTTATGAGTCCTCTGAGGTCTGTGGGGGCTCCATTATCGCCAGAGCCCTCCTCTGGTATTGTTCCTAATCTCAGGCTGACATGCCCTCTGACCGTTCCGCCACCAGGCGCAGACAGGGCCTCTTCAGCTCCTGAGTTGTGCCTGGTTCTGGGTCGCGGCTGGACATTCTGGGCCACGCCCCTTGGATTTCCTCTGTGGACAGATCTCCGGCTTGAGCCTGCCGTATACCCTGTGGGTGTCGGTTCCTTGAACATACTGGGATGATCTTGCTGCATTATTTCAGTATCCCACTCTGCTTCCTGCCAGCCCCTCTTGATGTACCCGAATCCAGAGCGGCTAGATAGGCCATACTCCGACGTCGGGGTGGGTGTGATGTTCGTCATATTGTACCCGCATAAGGGGTCTGCTGTGGCTGTCTCCTCTTCAGATGACAGCCGCAGGTGCCTTGGAACTGAATCGTGTGTTCCAGTTCTTTTTCTCTTTCGAGCAGGTTGGCTTCCAACAGTTTGCATAAACTGTTGAGCGGACTGCAGCACTTGAAAGGCTGCTTGAAGTTGCTCCGGTGTGGGCATGACCACTAAGCTGCTTGGCTGTGGGGTCTGCCTGGTTTCACGGTGGGGGGTGATGGTGTTTTCCCTCCTGCCTGATCTGGTGGTAGCAGCACTACCCCTTCTTGTTGATCTCGTGTTTGTTTCTCTCAGTGGAGAGTTGCTTTCTCCTCCTGAACTGTCGGAACCGAGCGTTTCTGAGGTTGGAACCACCATTGCGAAGTTGTAGATTGGACTTTTTTACTCTTCCCCTCCTTCTAGCGCCAAATTGTTTCTGTCCAAGACAACAACAGTGAATGTGGTGGTGGGTACTCGGTGGAATCGTGGCTCCCAAACGTCCTTCGTGGTGGTGGTTACCTGCAAAACAAGGAGAAACCTCGGGGGTGGTTCCGAGGATCGCCTCTCCGATGCCTAAGTCAGTCCAAATTGAGCACAAGATCTCTAGTAGAGAGAAAACGAGTATCAAGTGCAAGTATTTTGTGAGTGTTTGATTGAACGTACCTTACCCATGCATGGGCATGGGTATTTATATGAGACATGGACTTGTAACTGACCTAGTAAAGTGAGTGGGCCTCTTTGGAAGTGGGCCAAGGTGGAACGAGGCCTTCATTAAACTCCAGCCTAGAGGCTATGTCCGGAGCGGTCTGCCTGAGGAGGTCTGCTCTGCTCCAGGCGCTCTGACGTGGAGTGGCAGGCTGCTGCCAGCTGGAGGTCTGCTAGGTAGACCCCATACAATTAGTACTTTTCATTTTATTTACGTTTCAAAAAATATATGCAGGTTGAGTGGTTGCCTTATGGCCCATATCCAGCACGTGCAGTGCCCAGGACTATGTATATTGGATGCATACGTTATCGAGATATTGTGGAGCCATATAGTCCTGATCGAGTGTTACGGCAGTTAGGTTACGTACAGTGTATTCCCTCTCCTATTCCTACGCCCGATAGTGCATATAGACCAGCTAACGTGAAGCAGTATGAGGTCGAGTTTTCAGCTGAATCAGCCGAGTCCTCATGGCGACGGTTCTCGCCAAGGTGTGGAGGTCTCATTGTTGGTGCCTTGGAGCCTGCTCTAGAGAGATCTGCATGTTCACCCGACTACATGGAATGGTTTACTCGGATTTCTCATGTTCGGATCATGAATTACGACACTACCGGAGTATGCCCTATTCCAGAGACGACGAACACTGATTATGTATGTCACTAATTATTAATAATTGTATATAACTTTGATTATGTATGTCACTTATTATGTCACTATTAACTTTGATATTTTGCAGTGGATGGGCCGGTGGATGAGTGCTACACATCCTTTGATGGAGCAACGTCATGATGATCAACGACTTACCACTCAGACCGCTTATGCTATGATTAAAGATATTGTAGCTGATTGGGATGAGGCTTTGCGGTTGTCAAGGGTGGACCCCGAATATGATGACTGATGAGGAATTTACTCGGATTATGTAATAGTTTAGTAGTGAATTGGACCCCTACTCATTAACCGTTTAGTTTGTTTTAAGTACTTGTTTATTTAATGAAACAATGTTTTCTGTTCGCGTTTGTTTTATAATTATGATTATGTGACCTTGAATGCATAACAAACCATAATATAGGATTCTACTAAACATAATATTAAGTTAATATAATGTCAATATGAAACCATAAACTACAAGTTAGAGGCTTCTACTAATCTCTCCCAATGACGTTGCCTATGAACATATTGTTGATGCCATTCACTCACTCTATCTTCACGAATATCTCGCCAAATCCCACATAATGGAGGTATAGGGTGATTTTCAGCTAAATCTAATCTGATGTAATGTTTGTAACTCCCTAAATGTGCAATACAGAACTCGGATGTTGGCCCAGTAGCTGTGTCCGGGGCGCGCCAAGGAAGAATGGTAAGAAATGGAAACAATGATCCATGCGGACCAACTGAGAACAAGAAAATTGCCGCATTGAAAAATGCAGCTATCGGAAATAAGTCCTGATGTACAACCATCCAATGATTTTCCAAACAAGCACCACCTGTCCATCTGATCCTATCAATATTGCGATCAATCCCATCGTAATACACCATGGAGTACGTATCGCGATAACCTGCAATCTCATTTGCGATCATCATCCGTGCCATCGGCCAATGCTGCTCACCACCAAGAAAAAGATCAGCAACACAACGAAATCCACAGTTGCCATCTGAAGCAACATCCGTCCATCCCACTATAAAATCTCGAATAACTCCAGGGATACGTCTGTAGTAAGGAAATTGATCCACATCCATCCGAGAAGAACCTGTGATAACAGGAGTCGTAATTGTACTTAAAACGAGAAAAATTATATATGAACTAAAATTCAAATGTACTTAAAAGAAAAAAATTATACCAGCTGATGCAGATAAGTCCATGGATGAACCTGATTGTGCTCTGCCCTGACTTGATGTAGAAGGATCTGGAGTGGATCTACCACGACCTCGACCACGGCCACGGCCACGACCCATGTACTCAAACCCGCTAGGATCTCTCCTAATGGAGTAATGACTTCTTTGCCGAGTAGGGCGTCCTCATTTGGTCAAATTAACTTCTGGCTCCTCAAAACCGGCTTGTTCGGGGTGCAAGTGTGAGTGAAGAAGTTGGTTGACACTTCTACGAACACTAGGATCACTAGTGTTGACCTCATTAATCAATGTCTTGAACAAATCAACATCCTGAGCTTCCTCAGCTACAAACTCTGGGACATCTACCCCATATCCAATGACTAGTGTCTTCCAGTAATGGTGAATTTGATTAAGGTACAAACTCGTGCCAGATGAGAGAGTTCTATGTATACTACATGCACACGGGATACTATGAGTACGCAACAATGCACATCCACAACGAACATGAACCTCATTCGCCAACTCTCTCATTCGATTTTCCTCAGCTAATAACAAATCAAGACAATAATGGGAAACACGTCCATTTAGATTTCTCAAAGCCAACCCCTGATACATGGCCCCATGTCGTCGACGAGAAGACTCGAGAGCAGTCTCGATCTTCGAAATTTGGTTGCCGATGTGAGCATGAATTGCATTGAATACAGTGTCAAGGGCTCCAGTGTTGAACCATATCCATTGTTTCAACGATGCATGGGCACTCTCAACTCTACATGTGGACGTGTTACCCAAGTGCAGTATATCATTCGTCCAAGCTGAACAAAATTTTTCTTTATATGGAAGCCATGTAGCATTAACATATTGTAGAACCCTTGGAAAAGCCTGCCAAGCATCTGTCATCTCCATGTAGGCCATCAAATATTCATCTACATCGGGAGCCTCTATAACTTTCCTCCATCGACCGTTTACAAACCTTTTCCCGAATTGCTTGTCGCCCCCACAAAGTTTGGCGACCCTTGCCTCAACATCCCTGTTGATGTGCCATCTACATAATAAGTGATGAGAGTTAGGAAAGATAGACTCAACAGCATTCATAAGTCCCAATTCCCGATCAGTAACAATAGCCGCCGGTGTGTATTGAACACCAAGTACTAACTTGAATTTCTCCAAAATCCAAGTATAGCTAACCGTGGTCTCATTTTCTATCATAGCCCAACCAATTACGAAGTTATGGTTGCAAGGGGTCATGCCAATCAACTCAACAAGTGCCATATTGTACTTGTTAGTTTTGTATGTTGCATCAATTCCAACAACATGAGGAAAAGTACGTAACAAGTTTGCCGACTTAGGATGCACCATAAACACATGAGTAGCTGCGTTTGTCGATTCATCACCCAATACCCAATGACTGTATTTCTCCTCCTTCGCCATATGTGGAAATTGATTCATGACGCTTCTCCCTTCCGCATTATCCTCCCTAATTGAAGATCTGTAGTTGTATATGTGTCTGATAGTTTGATGATCATCTGGAAAGTTCTTCGTTACAGCAACCATGATGTTCGCTGGCTTTACTTGAGCGGCTGTCATCTCCAGAACAAGTTTCCTAGCACCAACACTGAGACCGCTTAATGAACGGTGACCCTCGGGGTAGACGATGAACTCATGGTTGTGCATACCACTATGTCCCGCTCTAACAACAACCTGCCATCCACACCCATCTTTAAGTTGCTTGATCTTCAAATTAAAGGGACAATGGCAAAATTTGGTCTTCGTATTTTTGCGTTGTGCGGTTTCTAGATTTCGCTTTGATCCTGCATAGGGGACACCACGTGTAAAACGCATTTGGACATTCACATAGCCATCCTTCAACGGTTTATGAGAAACAATTACTAATATGAAGCCTATGCTCAATGCAACTTCCTTACACCACTCTGTCGCCTCATTAAGCTCATTAAACACAAAGTCATTGTGAAAACGACCACTATAATCAATGCCATCACCACCATAATCTGGTTCGGGAACCTACAAATTCATATAATTTACACGCATTGTTAACTTTTCAATTATTAAACATCATTATTTTTAATTAATTAATAATCAAAATATTATATTATAAATTTAATATTTAACATTTATTTTAAATAATAACAATATTTTAAATAATAGCATTTATTCATTATTTAAAATCGAATATCGCTTATGGAAAAATGTGGAAATCACGGAACCGACCTCGTTTTCCGGTACCGGGAACCGAAAACTGGGTCCGGTTCCGTGATTTTAACATTTTTCACGGAACCGGCCCCAGTTTTCGGTTCCCAGTACCGAAAAACAAGGCCGGTTCCGTAATTTTAAAATTTTTTTGAATTATTTTCAACAAAATTACGGAACCGTGTGAGTTTTTCGGTACCGGGGACCGAGAAGCTCATCCGGTTCCGAATTTTTCAAAATTTTAAAAAAAAGTTCACTCACCGGTTGTGGAGGCGGCGGTGTCCACTCCTCGTCGGCCATCGTATTCCAAAAATTCCGGCCAATGTGGTGGTTGTGGTGGTGGTGGTGGTGGTGGTGAAAGGGGAAGAAGTAAGTGGTGGTGGGCCTAGGTGGTAAAAGGGAGAATAAGTTAGTGAGTTTAAAATGTTAGTTGATGTTAAAAGGGAGGGGGTAGTATAGACTTTTAACTGCGTATTCATACGAATACGGGCTGTGAACTGGTAAATACGGGCTGTGAATAGCCGCACACTAATGCAATTGCTGCTCAACTTCGGGGGTTAGCAGAATGATCAAGTACAAATTAGTTGGTGCAAGCTTAAAGAATCTTTAGTTAAATGCCTTACTTCATTAGACTTTAGCAGCTGTAACAGCCATAAATTGGAAATAACTTACAGAAGGTGGACGATGTGGTTGATTGCCAATGGGCCTAATGATGCTGGTGCGAGGAGCTGTGCTAAGGTTATATCGTATCCGGTTGAAGAGAGTTTCAACTTCTAAACATAGATATTTTCGCATAGAACATGGCAACACATCTTTTTTTGGTCATACTCTATCAGTCAGTGGCGGATCCAGGATTGGGAAGGTGGGGGTGCGGTTGCAAAATAAATTAACCATCCGGTAAAAATGAAAATTAAAAACAATGCAATATTGCAAAAACCAATGTAAATATAAATTTAAACATTGTAAAAACCAATGTGTGTCTGCGTTAAAAGAGCAGAGGTAAGGTCCGAGCCTCTGAGGTGAGCGGCATATTGTGAAAGAGAGAGAGCCTACAATACTTTATTGGGTCAGGTTTGTTTTATTCCAAAAGATGGGTTTTTAATGTCTTTTTGGCCCGTATTCACAAGTGCTACCTACATATACTATAGGTTGGGCCTTCCGTTTTTTGCTTGTTTTTCATATTTCGGAATTGGGGTACGCCTGTACCCCAATGTACCCCCTAGATCCGCCCCTGCTATCAGTCTATTGCGGATAAAAAAAGGTGAAAAACTGAAAAAGTATGAAAGAATGTGTCCTCTCCCTCTCTAGTCTTTATAGTGTCGTCTCCCTCTCTAGTGACTTGAGTCGTTAAAGAAAACGTCAATAGCAAGAAGAAGATAGCACGTACACAATAATAGAGATAATATATAAAGGTGAATGAATGAAAAACATCAAAAGACCGCTTTTATCGATACAAAAAAGGTGAAAGCTGAAAAGGTATGAAAGGACGTGTCCTCTCCCTCTCTAGTGACTTGAGTAGTTAAAAAAAACGTCAATGACACGTACACAATAATAGAGATAAGAAATAAGGTGAATGAATGAAAAAATAAAATAAAGAACAGGGTTCTGCTTTTACTGATAAAAAAAGATGAAAACTGAAAAAGTATGAAAGGACATGTCATCTCCCTCTCGAGTGACTTCAGTAGTTAAAGAGAACACCAATAGCAAGAAGATGATGACACGTACACAATAATAGAGATAAGATATAAAGGTGAATGAATGAAAAACACCAAAAGAACATGAATCTGCTTTTACTGATAGAAATGATGAAAAAGTATGAAAGGACGTGTCCTCTCCCTCTCTAGTTTTTATGGTGTCCTCTCCCTCTCTAGTGACTTAAGTAGTTAAAAAGAACGTCAATAGTAAGAAGATGATGAAAACATACACAATATTGGAGATGAGAAATAAAGGTGAATGAATGAAAAACACCAAAATAACAAGAATCTGATTTTACTAATATAAAAAGATTAAAACTGAAAAAGTATGGACGGACATGTCCTCTCCCTGGACCCTCTCTACACTCTATGGTGTCCTTTCCCTCTCTAGTGACTTGAGTAGTTAAAGAAAACGTCAATAGCAAGTTGGCTCCTCTTTGTGGAATTTTTGCAGGTTTAAGGTTAAGCATTCCGCCCTCCTTTCCTTTTGTTTGTTAGATGTATTGTCGATTGTGATGTTACAGCTAATTATGTGTGTTTAGTTTCTTGATTTTTCCATTTTTAATTTTTTTAATATTTACTTGACTATTATCTTGTTTTCCTCATCTGTTAGTTCTTAAAAAATGTCTTGAAGAAATGAAATTACTACTTCCTCCGTAACAAAAAGATCGCAACATTTGGGGATGGCACAAACTCCTAGGCAAAATTTTTATAATATCAAATTAGGCAGATAATTAAGCTTTCAAGGAGAGAGAAAGTGAGGTTAGTCATCTTCAACGGCAACCACTACCTTCAACACCGACCATCACCTTTAACTCTGATCACCAAGCCGACCACCACCTGCACCACACGTCCACACCAGCCACCACCTCAACACACCAACCATCACCTTCAACACCGACCACCACCATCACCACCAACCATCGCAAACCACCGCACCAAAAACCAGTCAAATTGAGACCACCGCAACCCTAAAAACCTAGATTTCAAACCCCACAAACCCAGATTTCGGAAAACCCAACCCAAAACTCAATGAAACATCAATCCTAAAACACCAACAACATTAACCACGTCATCACCACCTACATTAACAATCAATTCTTCTCCATCAATCGCACAAATAGGGGAGAATCTTCCATAGGGGCCAACATAGTACAAACACGATAACAAAAATTTAGTTCAAGATTCGATTTATGGTGATTAGTCGAAATTCGCTCGTTTGGACTAAAACTGATCACCCTTAAAGTCTTTCGATTTTTCATGTTTATATTATATCAGTTCCAGGACCGGTCCTGGGGTGGGGCGCCCGCCCAGGGCCCAAAAAAAATTCTGGCTTTAGTTAAAAAAATAATAAATAAAATCAGTTGGCTTAATTATGGTTAGAGGAAATCACGCTCTCCATTCTCTTTCCCCATAACACATTCATTCCTATTCAATTATTCACTTTCCCCAACATACACGCTTAACTCAATATTAAATGCTAATTTTCTTTCGAAAATTCCCCAAAAAAAACATTACTATTCTCAAAATCCCCAATTTCAAGCCTTCCAATTCTTTATTACCATAGATTCCTATTTTATCTTCGAAAATTCTAACAATATTCTATCACAATCAAGTATTGAATAGTATAATTTCGTATTGGAAAAATATTAGGGTAATTTGGTAATTAGACTCTTAGTAGCTTGTAAAGATAGATTTTCATAAATCTATATATATAACAGTGCCAGGCAACCTAAACAGGTTAGCCAATCATTATTCTCAATACTCGTACATGGTATCACGAGCCTAGGTTAATATTTTTTTCCTTGCTTTCGCTTATTATTTTAGGGTTTACGTTTCTTGCCCTAATTTTTTAAACCTAAATATACTTCCGGCATGTCTACCTCGCCGGCCGCTGCTGCTACACCGCCGGTCTACGGCGCCCCTAGCACAGCACCATCGCAGCAGTCCCGCCTCCTTCTTGCACCGACCAGATCCTCTGAAGGTGCAGCCCAGGTCAGCGCGGGGCTCTTCGCGGGCAACGATGGATTCTCTTACACCACTGCCCCGCTGCCGCCTCTGTTCGGTGGTCAAACCGCCTTTAGTGGCGGTCAATCCGGCGCGCAATTGTGGTCCTCACCACAGCATTCCATGCCCTATGCGGTTTCCATCACCGCCTTGCACGCGAGTCCCATCACAATGCGGACTCCGTCCCGCTTTCCGCCGGGGTTCGAACCCCCTTCATCGTCGTACATGGCCTACAACCGTCCCTCCCTACGTCCGCATCACTCACCCATCATGACATTACTCGTGTGGTTTCAATCAAGTTAACCACTCCCGAGGATTATCTTATGTGGAAGACTCAAGTTACGTGTTTTCTTTCGACACATCAACTCCTTGGTATTGTCGAAGGTACTATTCCGATTCCTCCGTCTACTTTACTTGATAATCATGGTCGTTCTTTGCCTAATCCACAATTTTATGAGTATATGAGACTTGATCAACAAATTAAATTGTGGTTATATGCATCTATTTCCCGTGATGTTATGATGGATGTTCATGAATTGCACACTGCTGTGGAGATTTGGAATAGGTTACAGTCACGGTTCTTACAGGCTAGTATGGCTAGGTCTATGGAACTCAAAGGTCGGTTGAGTCATATAAAGAAACCTGAACAGCAGTCTATGGAGTCTTTTCTCCGTGAGATTAAAGTTATTGTTGATTCTTTAGCTGCTATTCAGTGTCCTGTTTCTCAATATGATCTAGTTCAGTATACCTTGACTTCTTTGGATAGGGATCGTGATTATGATCCTCTTGTTACCACTTTGTTGCAATTTCAATCTTCCTTGACTTTTGATGATCTACGCCCCAAACTTTTACAACATGAACAATGTATTAAGGCTATACGTGCTTATGATGAGGCACCCACTGTGCATCGAGCCTTGGTTGTCGTTCAGTCTGTCTCTTCGGGTTCTCAATCATCTTCTTCGGGTGGTTCGAATCCTAAGGGTCAAGGGGGTGGTAAGAATAAGAACAGGAACAATCGCAACAAAGGTGGTCGTGGCAACAACAATGGTCGTGGAAATGAAGGACAGGGTGGTCGTGGCAATGCAGGCCGCGCTAATGGAAGTAATCCATCTAACGACAATTTAGCCAACACTCCTTCTTCAGATACTTGTGGTCTTTGTTGGTATCCAGGTCACCAAGCAGCCTATTGCCCTCAACGCTTCAATCATAGCTTTGTGCCTTCTTCTCCTGATGGTGTCACACGTGCCCTAGCTGCACTGTCTGTTGGTGGTGAAACAAATGACTCCGTTTGGTATCCAGATTCTGGAGCTGCCTCCCACATGACCTCACAGGATGGTAAGCTATCTAACGCTCTTCCTTACACTAGTTCGAGTTCTATTGTTGTTGGTGATGGCATAGGACTTCCCATTAATAAACTTGGTAATTTGATTCTGTCTTCCCCTAGCCGCCTCCTTCGCCTTACGAAGGTGTCATGTTCCCCAGTTAAAACATAATCTGATGTTTGTTCAAAAGTTATGTCAAGATAATTCTTGCATAGTCTGTTTTGACGAGTCTTCTGTTTGTGTTAAGGACAAGACCACGGGGGCAGTTCTATTGTGGGGAATCAGTAGGAATGGTGTCTACCCTCTTCAGCCTCACATCCTAGAGTCAGAGTCGTCTTCCCGAGTTTGTTCAGAGTCTTCCAGAGTCTGCCCAGAGTCGTTTGTCCCTGCTCTCGTAGCAACCAAGGAGTCTGGAGATGTTTGGCATACTCGCCTTGGTCATCCTTCTGCTAGAGTTTTAGGAAGTTTACGTTGACATAACTTAATTTCATGTAATTCTAAGTTTCATGACGATTGTGTTCATTGCAAAGTAGGGATACATCGTTTGCCTTTTGAGTCTGTGACTCATCGTGCCCCCTATCCCTTATATTTGATACATAGTGATCTTTGGCAATCGCCAGTAAAAACCAATCAGTTTTTTCAGTATTATGTGGTTTTTGTTGATGATTATTCGCGTTTTTCATGGCTATATCCACTAAAACTTAAATCTGATGTTTATTCGACCTTCTTAGCTTTTCAGAAACTTGTTGAGAATTTATTTAATGCCAAAATTAAATTTTTCCAAAGTGATGGTGGACGTGAGTTTGATAACGCTCCTTTACTTCAACATTTCTGTGATTCGGGAATTTATTTTTGAAAATCTTGTGCTCGGTTTCAAGCGCAGAATGGTGTTGCAGAAAGGAAACATACGAACCATTATCGAGATGGCCCGCAATATGCTTATTCAATCTGAATTGCCAACTCGATATTGGGTCGATGCATGTTATACGCCGGTTTATACGATAAATCGTCGTCCTAGTTCGGCATTGCAGGGTTCATCCCCGTTTGCAGGGTTCGATGTCTTGATCCTGTTTCTGGCAAAGTCTATACAAGTCGTCATGTGTTGTTTAGTGAACGTAAATTTCCTTATCGTTCTCTTGTGTCTAGCACACCCATTAGTTCGTCTATGGATGAGGCTCTTGACCCCTTAGTTTGGTTTCCGAGTCTTCCCTCGTCTAGTGAGCCAAGTTTAGTGACACATGGTCCCTCCTCTGTCGAGTCGGTTCGTCCTATGTCTCGACGCCCCGAGCCCGCAGCATCACGGGGGAACATGCAGCAACCCGCTGCCTGCCCACAGGATACGTGCGTGCCCGAGGATGTTGCACCCAACCGCGGCACCCCGCAGCCCAGCATTCCCGCGCCCGCAGGATGCCACGCTGCCCAGTCCACGGATGCTGCCTGCCCGCAGCAGCACCCCGCGCCCGCAGGTATGCGAGCTGATGCTTGCCCGCGCCTGCTGCCGTGCCCGCAGCCACCCCTCCTCCTTCCCATCCCTCGCCTTTCACCCCTCCCCATGATGTTCCCCTTGTGTCATCCCCGTCTTCCCTTGCTCCTCCCCCTAGGCGTCCTACAAAGTCGTCTAAGTGTGTCGATCCTACTAATGTTCATACCATGACCACTCGTTTAAAAGACGGAATCATTTCCACTAGAATTTATTGGATTTAAAAACAGATGTTGTTGAGTCTGAACAGTCTAATTTTAAGCAAGCGTCTAAAGATTCACGTTGGAAACAAGCCATGCGTGATGAGTATGAAGCATTAATTAAGAATGATAATGGAAACTTGTGCCTCGCAACAACAATAGAAACGCTCTTGGTTGTAAGTGGGTGTATACGATTAAATATAATTCTGACGGTTCTGTGGAGCGGTTTATGGCCAGGCTTGTTATTTTTGGTAATCATCAGCAGGCAGGTATTGACTACTTTGAAACCTTTAGTCCTGTAATTAAGCCTACTACGGTTCGCTTAGTTCTTACTCTTGCTGCTACTTTTAAATGGCCTATTCGTCAACTCGATGTTAAAAATGCTTTCCTTCATGATGGTTTCCTCAATGAGGAAGTCTATATGCTTCAGCCTCCTGGTTTTGAACATCCTTCTCAACCACATCATGTCTGTCGGTTACGAAAATCCATTTATGGCTTGAAGCAAGCTCCTCGAGCTTGGTTCTCGCGTTTCAGCAATTTTCTTCTATCTATTGGTTTCAAGTGCAGCAGTTGTGACACCTCCATGTTCACTCTCAAACACAGTGGTCATATTATCATTCTCTTGCTATATGTTGATGATATTGTGCTTACAGGTAGTAGTTCCTTTTTGCTTCATAAATTTATCAGTGTTCTATCTGCCTAGTTTGCTATGAAGGATTTGGGTGATTTGCATTATTTCTTAGGCATTCAGGTGTTACGTACTCCTCAGGGTTTGCTTTTGTCTCAAAACAAATATGTAGTTGATCTTCTTCAGAAATTTCATCTTCATACTGTCAAACCCGTACGTACTCCTGTTGTCTCTCGTGTCTCTCTTTCTCTCTTAGATGGTGAACTTCTTGCTGATCCCACAGATTATCGTAGTGTGGTTGGTGCATTACAATATTTGACTATGACTCGTCCTGATATTGCCTATGTTGTTAATTCGGTTTCTCAATTTATGCATGCGCCTCGTACTACTCACCTTCATGCTGTGAAAAGAATTTTCAGGTATCTGCAGGGAACTTGTGATTATGGGCTGTTTCTTCATAGTACTGGCTCTCCTACTGTAACTGTTGCCTATTCTGATGTTGATTGGGCCGGGTGTCCTGACACTCGGCGTTCTACTACTGGTTATGCTGTCTTCCTAGGGAAGAATTTGATCTCCTGGCGCTCTAAGAAGCAACCTACTGTTTCGAAGTCTTCTACTGAAGCTGAGTATCGTGTTGTTGCCTACACTGCAGCTGAAACAATTTGGATTCGTCAATTGTTGGCTGATTTAGGGTATTTTCATCGACGGTCTACCATTCTCTATTGTGACAATGTTTCTACTATGTATCTTACTGTCAATCCTGTTCATCATGATCGTAGTAAGCACATTGATGTGGATTATCATTTTGTTCGTGAGATAGTTGCTAAAGGTGGACTTCAGGTCAAGCACGTTCCGACACAGTTGCATATTGCTGATATTTTTACTAAGGGTCTTTCTTCAGAGTTGTTTTGTAAACATCGTTCCAATTTATCCGTTATTCCTCCCCGTAAAGATTGAGGGGGTGTATTAGGTTAATTTGGTAATTAGACTCTTAGTAGCTTGTAAAGATAGATTTTCATAACTCTATATATATAATAGTGCCAGGCAACCTAAACAGGTTAGCCAATCATTATTCTCAATACTCGTACACAAAACATATTATAATTTCAAATTTGGGAAATTTCGGATGACAAAAAGATGAAAGAAGAGTCTAATTTCGATATCTTTAATTGGGTGAGTCACTTTTCACACTTATGTGTTTTTTTTAATAAGTAGAAAATTCGCTCATATAATTACGTCATTTTTTATTAAAAAAAATTACTTGTGAGAGTACCTCAATAGTTGGTTTTTAATTATAATGTAATCGTTATCTTGCTGTTTAAATTCTTTCAAATTATATATGATAAGATTTGTGCTAATTTTCAATCTATCTTTTGCGAATTTTTTGATCTATTTTTTGTGAATAATAGATAATAATTTGCGAATTTTCATAATAATAATTACGAATTTATTTTAGCATATATTTTTTTTTTGACTTATGAATTATGATGATTAAGAAAAATAATTAGGAGTACATTGCTAAATTAGACAATGGGAAACTTTATAATATGTCATTTGTATTGCCTGAAAATTAAACTATAAGTCTAATGTAATTATATTTTATTTGTAGACATTGTTTGTATGAATTTTGAAATACAAGCTCACATTTGAAATTATTGAAAAATTACTTAAGGTTAAATGTCACAAGAAAAATTGAATGTTCTAGCAATATTAAGTATTGAAAAAATATGTTCGAAAAAATTGATATTAGCACTATCATCAAAGATTTTGCATCAAAAAATGCATGAAGACAAATTTTTTTAAAAGTATTTTGAGCTGAGATACATATTGTTTATTAGATTGTATTGAATTTTTTTTTATTAATTTTAAATTTAATAATTAAAATTTTAATCTCTTGCTTGTTAAGGGCCCACTTTTAAAATCTCGCCCCGGGCCTAAAAATACTCAGGAACGGTCCTGATCAGGTCAATTCGGTTTATGTCGTATTAAATTCAAGTTTTCATCGGGTCATATTGAGTAATGTATAATTCTTATTTAAATCGAGTTTATGTCGATTAAATTTGGATTTGATTTCGGTTTGGCCTAATTTAGATTTCGGGTAAGATTCAATTTTGATTTAATTTCTTTCGAGTTATTTGTAAACTGGGTCAATTTTGGATCAAATTGGTTTTTAATCGTATTAGATTAATTTTATCATGTATAAATTTTATCCAAATTATCTAAATCATATATTCGAAATTCACCCCTAAAAATAACAATATCAGTAGAACAACAAGATAACAACAATTACATTAATTAGAAATTAAACCATAAATGAATATATGCACTTGCCTCATAACAATTAGGACTATCTTCAATTACTAGAATAATCTGATTCTTTACCAAAAACAATAGTTTATTAATGGTGTTTTCTTTAAAATTTGGTGGCACGTTGAGGACGTACATGTCATATCTCTTATGATTCGCGATGGCAGCAATGAGATGAGTTTTCACCTCTACTGAATTTCCATAAATCAGGATAGCCTTTGTAGACGAGGAAGTCATTGTATCCGAGAAAATTTTTGGCAAAAGATATTACTTGTGTGGACAACCTTATGGCCAGTGTATCAAAGGTTGAAGGGTGGGGAAAATAGGGTGGCTTTCCAACCACTATAACCATCATTACTGTAGAAAAGATTCAGCTGTTTATACTGATATAACACTTGATAGAGGTAAGCGTTTCTAAACTCAGAATTATCTGGATAGAATTCTAATTAAACCACTTTCCTGTCATCACTCTTAGACAATTCCCAATGGACCCTCATACCCTCCACAAACTCCAGAAATGCCCCATTATTGGCAGCCAATTGAAACTCAATATTAGAAAATTCAGAATATTTTTCAGTTTGCACATTGATGGTTTCACCTTAAACATGAAATATCTCTCAAAGGCATGATAATGAGCATTACATTCCTCGATCATCAAGGTGAAAATGGGAGACTTGGCGGAATTGAAGGTGCAGAAATTGATAAGCACTTTATTGTGCTTATTTGTAGAATATTTTTAGTGTCGTTGCATGTAGTTTAGAGCATTTAGAGATAGGATTGCATGATCTTTGGTCACTTATGAGCTCCACTGTTGTTTCACGATCTGCTTAGTTGTTTTTGGATGTATTCCAAGCTAACTAGCAGGTTTTTGAAGACTTTTGATTATTAGAAGATTTGTTGCGGAGTTTGGATGTGATTTGGCTTGAAGATAGGTCTACACGGTCGTGTGGAATGTGACACAGACGTGTAGCCTCTTGAAGGAAGAAGTAGAAAACTTGCTGATTGGGCATTCTTAAGAGCCCATGGCCGTGGGGGTTTTCCCACAACGTGGGTGGTGTTTTTGGCAGATACAACAATATTGTTGCTTGGTGACTGATTTGGGAAAATCAAGAGCCCGCGGCCGTGGGTCCTGATTTTTATGGAAGCAGTAATTTGGCTCTTTGCTAACTGACTTCAGAGAATCAGGTCTACACGTCCCTGGGGTTTTACGCACGCCCGTGTGGACTTGTAGCTCGGCTTTTTGCCCGATTTTTCTGACTTCATTTAGGCAACTATTATAAATAGGTTAAGTTAATTATTATGTAATGGTCGATTTTTTAGCAATAGGCTATCTAGCTTCAACTCTAGTTTTCTCCCAAACACGTAGTTTCTTCCATTGTTACTCTTATTGAAGATCGAATCTCTCAATAATTTAAGTATTATTTCTCAATTCTTTACTTTATTCTCAATTTATTGTTAATTATGTTTACTTTTATTAATCTTAATTGCTTAGAATCAATAATTAGTGGATAGTTCATTATCTAGGGTTTGGGTAAAAGTATGAATTAAGGACTTAATTATGATGTTCATGTAATTGTGTCTCTTATGATTATTATGTATTAATCTTGGTGTTTTAACACCCTAGGGTAGATCTTGATCACCTTTATGTTATGGTGTTTAGATTTCACTTCCTTTTAATTGAATGTTGAATTCTTTGTTATTTCCTTGAATCAACTTGATTTCTAGGCCAAGATATTGGGTATAAATTAAGAGGATCCTTTTATTAGGGGTTTTCATGCTTACTGAATCTATTAATCAATTGACTAGAGACCATTCAAGAGAGAATCTAGTTGATTGATTAATTTATTACTCTTGAGAGCAATTCGAGAGAGGACTCAAGTAATTTAGAGGAGAACTTAACTTTGCATGATATTCGCCTTTGAACTGTAATTGCATTGGTTATTGTTGCCTAACCTGGATTCATACTAGTAGCCCGAACTTTGGTGTCTTCCTTATTGCTATCATCATCTCATATTTAATTATTAGTTTTGATTAGTTAGTTGTGAGTTGTTACGATTCCACTGTTTAACCAAAATAATCCTTCAATTAGGTGGTGCAGACTTGTCGAACTTTTATTAATCCCAATTTCACTGCAGATCAACCCTTGACTTGCCCTTTCTACATTCTTAGTAATTGCTCGTTAGGTTTACAAATATTGTTTTGGAAAGAGATCTTTAGTGTCTTAACGACACGCTAAAAACCTCTTATCAGAAACACGTAGAGCACGTAATCCAACAAATCCAGAAGCTAAGAAGGTATGTTAATGTATCCCATATACCCATGCATATAATGGAATCAATGAGTTCAAGAAGTGAATATAGAGGATGAGGGTAATGTATTAAAGGGGTAATAAAAGTCAAACATAAGAAAACTAAGGCATTTAAAGGGGGTGATAAAGGGGAGAGAGTGGTGGTGGAGAGGATAAGGTAGTGCTAGTAGGAAGGAATTGGAAGAAAGAGGGGAACTATTACCCTTACCTGGTGGGGTGGTGGTGGGTAATTATTACCCCCATAATAAGGGTAATAACTCTCCTCTTTCTTCCATTTTCTTCCTACCAACACCACCTTATCCTCTGCATCACGATTTTCTCCCATTTATCACCCCCTTTAAATGCTTTAATTTTTCTATATTTGACTTTTATTACCCCTTAATACATTACCCTCATCCCAAACATGCCCTAAACATAGATATTTCACATACCCAACAGGGCAACACATCTTTTATGGGTCATACTCTATTGCTTGATTGACCAATTACTTATTATTAAAAAAGCATCAAGAACTCCAAGTGGCGATACTCTTCCATGCAAGGGAGATAACCGCGCGATTTAAATCCACAATCTTATATTATTGCTATCAATGATCAAATATAACAATGATGCTCATTACTCCTAGGAGAACTTAATAAATGGATCCATCACAAGCTTTATGATTACTAAATCTGATAAAGTAAAATATGGATCTCTATATCAAGATTAATGATCGATCTATAAAGCAGGTAAATGACAAATTAACTCGAAAATAAAAGCTAGTCAGTGAGTAATCAGCTTTCCTTCCAAAAAAGCCGAGCCCCTTTAAGGATTGAACAACTTAAAAAATTAAAGAGAACGTCAATAGCAAGAAGATGTTGACACGTACACAATAATAGAGATAAGAAATAAAGGTATTATATGAATGAAAAACACCAAAACAACTGCTGGAATCTGCTTTTACTGATAAAAAAGGTGAAAACTAAAAAAGTATGAAAGGGCGTGTCCTTTCCGTCTCTAGTCTCTATATGTCCTCTCCTTCTCTAGTGACTTGAGTCGGTTAAAGAGAACGTCAATAGCAAGAAGATGATGACACGTACACAATGATAGAGATAAGAAATAAAGGTGAATGAATGAAAAACACCAAAAGAAATACAGGAATCTGTTTTTACTAATATAAAAGGCGAAAACTGAAAAAAGTGTGAAATAAAGTGTCCTCTCCCTGTCTAATCTGCTTTTAATTCATTCGGTAAATCATACGCTTGTTAAAAAATGTGAGATTTGATTGGTCTAATTTTAATATAAAATCATACCTCTTTTAATTTTTGTAATTTGCAAAACGGCGTAATCAATATGCAATAAGTCATAAAGAATCCAAAAAAATTGGAAACTGGAGAGTGAAAACGACGAACATGAGCTATAGGCCTATAGCTGTAAGGCGTTGTGATCTTAGGCCCTGTTCTTTTGGCAAGTAAAGAACGTAAATTAATTTCAGTTCAGTTCAATTAATTTCGGTTCATTTCTACTTCAAAACATTTATTATTATTATCGTTATAATTATTATCATTATTAAGTATTATTATGTTATAATTATTATCATTATTAAGTATTATAATTATTGTTATAATTATTATCATTATTATTTAGTATTATTATTATTATTATTATTAAATATCAAATTCAAAATATCTACAAAAGTTAGTGAGAAGCCGAGATACTATCTGGGGCCCCCACTCCATTAGCAATAGCAAAACTGATCTTATTGAAGATGTGGGCAGCAGCCCGTGCTCCAATATCTTAATCCCCCACTCCAATATTATTATTAGTATTCTTATTCTTATTATATTAATTATTAATATTATTATTACAATTACAATTATTATTATTATTATTACTACTACTACTTCAACTTATTTATAACACTTTATTATCATTTTTTATTATTTTTTTATTATGTATATTATCATTAATAACTCCCTCTATTTTTATTTAATAAGGACAGTTGTACTTTTCACGTTTGACAATGCATATCTTTGACCATGAATATCTCAAATTGCACAGAGCAAAAATTATAAAAAGTTGATATTATAAACTATGCATTAAGATGAATTAAACAAGATCTTATATGACTATGTTTTTCCTCACGTATAAATGGCATAAGATAGTCAAAGAGTAGAATGTAAATAGTAATATTAGTCCAATTGTCCCTATTAACTAAAAACAGAGGGATTATTATGATTATATTATTATTATTATAATAATAATTATTATTATTATATCAACAACTCAAAATATCTACAAAAAAATAGTGGGAAGCCGAGATACTATTTGGGGCCCCACTCCTTTATCAATAGCAAAACGGATCCTAGTGAAGATGTGGGCAGCAGCCTGTGCCCCAATATCTTGAGCCATGGAGAATCTCTGTATCCGCTTCAACAAAGTAACAACATCCTTCTCTAATTCTCCTAAAAAAGAGAAGGAGAAAGGTAAGAAACCATATCCAATGGTCGCACATTTATTCTTATACTTGACACGTTTGCGGTGTGATGCATCAATCACCACGCGGCCAGGGACGAAATCAGACATATCAGATTGTGTCAAGGGTGATGACCCAGTCAGATCAACACACACATCAAGCCCTCATCCCAAGAGTAAAGTAACATATCCGCAGGACGGATGGGTTTGTCATTCCCCCACATAACCTAATATCAACTTCCTTACCAGCTGAAATCCCAGACCGAAAACAGAAATCGACTAAAGTGTCACGAACAACATTATGTCGATGTTTAATACCAATAATGCCCGCACATGACACATCATGTTTAATTTTTATTATTATTATTTCTATATTGTATTATCATTATATATAATTCAATTTACAAAAAATAAGTTTAGTTCAATTCCATTAATTTAGTTCAGTTCAATTCAATTCTTTACAGGCAAAAAAAACAGGTTTTTAGTTAATTAAGACCGTTCTGGTAATCTCGTTTTTCTTGGAAAACCGCTCAAGGCTTATTAAACGGAAAAAACGGCAACTAAACATTTTAAACGCATTTTTAAGGAGAAAACCGTTTAATTTAAAAAAACAATAAAAAAACAAACCCCAAAGAGCTCGTATTCTCTAAACCCCAATCCCATTAACCCCATTCTTCAACGGCCTTCTACCGGCGTTACCGTCAGCTCCTCGCACAACGCCGAGTCCCGAGTTTTGGTCTCCTTATCTGTAAGTTAGCTTTTTCGTTTTTCACAATTTTCTAGGTTTACTGTTTTTATCTTTCTCCTTATCTGTGATTTAATTGTTGATATATGGGTTTATGAATTGTGTATCGATAAAACTGTAATCTTTTAATGTGGTAGTTTATGAATCATGAAATATTTGTGATTTTATGGATAATGGGCAAACTGTGAATGTTTAATTTTAAAATGTTGAACTACAATGGAGGTATGAAATTATTAGCGGAGTTGATTATTATACTAATTAGTTATTGTGTAGATTATCAATTTGTGGAGTTGTTAAGTGGTTGAATATTTAGTTTATTGAATTTGGGTAGTTTATCACTTTGTGGAGTTGTGTGATTGGTGTTTTCTTCTTGTTAATTTTGAAATGGAAGTATGAAACTAGGGCTGGTATGATTGTCAAAGTAATGATATCATATTTTTTGAAGACTTAGGTTAAATGATGAATCAGTATGATAAATTGGTTATTGGTCATTATCATTTTATGTGGATTGATGGCAACTGTTGATAATAAATATTTGGTTGATGCATTTCTTATTTGTTTAACTAATTTCAATCATACAGGAAATGATGCGTGAAGATTTGTTGGGTGCAGTTGTTATATATGCGAATGCTACATAACCTTTTCCTCCATATTTGGGATGTATGACTACAAATATTGAACAATGTTTTGGGTTGTATGATTTTTAATATTGAACAGTTGCTATGTGCATGCGTATTTAATCACTTGACGTACCATCAAATTCAAAATCCTGGCAACTCCTCCTTTTCGTACTACTTTATCAAAGCTACCGGAGTTTCGAAAGCTATGCAGCCTTGTGTTGACTCCGATTGGTGGCCTAACTGACTTGGAAACGAGTCTAAAGAAATGTGAAGTAAATTTGACCCCCTCTCTTGTCGTACAAGTAGTAAATTATTGTAAAGAGGAAGCATCTACGAGGCGGTTGCTTCGTTTCTTCACATGGTCATGCAAGAGTTTGGGTTCAGCTTTGGGGGATAAAGATTTTAACCATGCCATTCGGGTTTTCGCTGAGAAGAAGGATCATAGGGCAGTCGACATCTTGCTGACGGATCTTCGTAAGGATCAGAGAGCTTTAGAAGCACAAACTTTCAGCACTGTGGCTGAAATCTTTGTCAAGTTGGGGAGGGAAGATGATGCATTGGGCATCTTCAAGAACTTAGACTTGTTCATGTGCCCACAGGACAAAATTACCGTCACTTCTATTATCAATGCGCTTTGTGCCAAAGGGCATGCTAGAAGAGCAGAGGGAGTTGTATATCATCATAAGGATAAGATATCCGGTGTAGAGTCTTGTGTTTATAGGAGTATATTATATGGTTGGTCTATGCAGGGAAATGTGAAGGAAACTCGCAAAATTCTCCAGGAAATGAAGTCTAAGAAAATTACTTTGGATCTTTATTGCTTCAACACACTCCTTAAGTGCCTATGTGAGCATAATCTTAAAAGTAATCCTTCTGGGCTCGTGCCAGAAGCCTTAAATGTGTTCATGGAGATGAGAACTTACAAGATCATTCCAAATTCGGTCAGTTACAATGTGTTGCTTTCTTGTTTAGGTAGAACAAGAAGAGTAAAGGAGTCATTAGGAATCCTTGATTCCATGAAGAAATCAGGCTGTGCTCCAGATTGGGTCAGCTATTATCTTGTTACTCGGGTTTTATACTTAACAGGAAGGTTTGGAAAAGGTAATCAAATAGTGGATATAATGATTGAAGAAGGGCTAGAGCCACCAGCTAAGTTTTACCACGATCTAGTTGGCGTTCTGTGTGGGGTTGAGAGAGTGAATTATGCTCTTGAGCTGCTTGATCGCATGAAGAAAAGTTTATCTGATGATTATGCTCCGATATATGATATTTTAATACCAAAGCTTTGCAAGAGTGGTGATTTTGAGATGGGAAAACAGCTCTATGATGAGGCAGAGAGAATGGGTATTCCTCTTCAATGTTCAAGAGATGTGTTGGATTCTTCAATAACTGAGGTTTTCCAGCACAAAAGGAAGGAAAACAGTCTGAAACTCGGGAACACAGTAGAATCTGATACTCGAATTAACAAGGGTAAACCTCTACCGATCACACAGAAACAAAAACTTACTAACAGGAAAAGGCAGAAAGGCAACTCTAAGAAGAAGAAAGCAGCGTCAACTTAATTTGATTCATATATTTTACTTCGATTGTATCTTTTTGTACTGTATCCTGTTAGTCGAAAAGGCTTTGCTTGAGCTTGATATTTATTAGTTCATATGCCTTATCTAACAAATAGAATGAACTTTCTTATTTGTAACTTGCCAGATGATTTCTGATAGAATACAAAATGAATTTTATCTGTCTGTAGCTTTAAGAAATTGTTCTTTCAATTCTGATGCACGTCTAGAAAATGTAGTTTTTTTTTCTGGTAAGAAATGACTTGTCTGCCGTGCTCTTAACTTGGGAACTTAGATACATCAACCATGAACTGATGAACTTATAGTTAGAAACTTAGGTACACCTGAGAATACTGACAATTAGACCCTGTACAAGTGCACACAATGAGCACTGTGCTTACAAAGAGAGACGGCCCCAGGTACAACAATTATTTGAGCGAAGATGATGCTCTTTTCGTAAGGCAGGATTCCTCTGAGTTGCATATACTACTATAAACGAGACAATCTTGCCCATAACAAGATTTCTGATTGAGGATCATAAGTTCACTAACCAATGCGAAAAAAGAATTGTAGTCAAATGCACTCGCAATAGAAAATACTCTTCAGTAGCTATAAGTTTCAACATTGCTAATCTTGTAATAGTGACCTAAATTGACTATGTTGCCAAAGAAGATGACTTTGATTAGATTATATTTACTGTCCATTTCTGCACCACATGTGTTGAACAAAAAAAAAGACATACAAAACCCATCCATCATCTTTATAATCTTGCCTAGTTCATTCACAAAGAACAACAAAAAACAAAAAATCATACTCTGAATCATTCATCAGCACCACACCCATGGAGGACAACAGAAAGTTGCATATAATCATGTTTCCTTGGCTAGCATTTGGTCACATGATACTCTTCCTAGAGCTCTCCAAATGCTTAGCTACAAAGGGACACCATATTTTCTTTGTTTCAACCCCTCGAAATCTACAACGTCTTCCAAAAATTCCTCAGAACTTAGCACCTTTAATCATTCTAGTCCCTCTTCCGTTGCCTCGGATTGAAAACCTACCAGCAGATGTTGAATCCACCACCGACGTAGGCTTTGATATCGGAGCTGATCTCCTTAAGAAGGCCTATGATGGTTTACAAGAACCCATGGAAAAATTTCTTCAAACTTCTTCTTATCCATTAGACCGGGTCATCTGCGACTTAATTTGCTACTGGCTACCTCCTATTGCTGACAAACTCCACATTCGCGCCCTTTCTTAGTGATATGGTTACACACCAACTCATTTGGATCTTCTGTTACGTCTTCTCCAGATTTTTCCATGCCCTCTGATATTTCCTCCACCTCCAAATGGTATAGGAGTGGTTTTTTTCCCCTTACAGTTGTGCCCAAACTCATATTTTTCATCACACCAAAAGCACAACCCCTTAGGTCTTTTTTCATTTAACTCAGCAAGTGTTAAGGTTTTTCTATTAGGATTGAAGGGAGGTCTCTTTTGTGGTGGTGATGTGTTTGGTTTCCAGGAAGGTTGGAAATGGTTTGGGGTTTTGATAGTAGGTGGGTTTGGTAGTAAGGGAGGTAGTTTCGGGGGGGGGGTGTCATCTTAGCGGCTTTGTTGGTAGCTTCTTGAAGTTTGGATAAACAATGGGCCTGCTGGATTGTTTTGGGACTGAACATCCTCACAACCATCTGAATGTCATCATCCAATCCTCCTAATTAGCAACTCAACATGTATTCTTCACTCAAGGATAACCTGCTAGCCAACTTGTCAAAGGAATCATGGTAATCCTGTATGGATCCATGTTGTTGTTTAAGCGCTTTTAAATCTTCCATGGGGTCATCAAAAAGGTCTCCAAATCTAGCAGTAATATCAGTGACATACTGCTCCCAGCAAGGCAACTCATTCTTCCTATTTTTGATATAGGTTTGATGCTATAGTAATGCTTTGCCCTCTAAATGTATAGATGCAAGTTTAACTCGATTAGGGTCTCCAATACCATTCAACTCAAAAATTTTTAAGCATCTATACAACCAAGGTTTAAGTTCATCACCATTAAACTTAGAGTAACTAACTACTGGAAAATTCATTATGTCTAAATGGTTCAAAGTTTGGTGACCCCCTCGTTTGATTTCTCAACCAACTTAGTAATTTGCAAAGATAAACCCATCAGCATTTCATTTAAATCACCAATTGATTTAGTGTTCTTCTTAATATTTTGATAATTCGAATTGCAAGCAGTATCAACTCTTTTACCTTGTTCACCCAGGAGAAGTCTCATGGTGGTTTCTAACTTTTGAAGCTCTGCAGGCATAGCTTCCTGGTCTTCCGTTCTGCTATTGCTCTTTGTTTGAACCATGCTGGGCCAAGAATCGAGCTGGCGCTGATACCAATGATATGGTTCTTAGATAGATATCAATCCCCCTTATCTCCACAAGAAGAGATGGAGGAAGATTCTAAGCTTAATCCAGAAACTCCACAAAGAACGAGTCTGAAGGAAGAAACTCTAAAGAATAATAGACAAAAATTAAGAGAGGGAGAGAATTTAGAGAGAGAAGGTGTATTTTCATTATCTCTCCTTCTTACACCATTTGACTATTTATAACCATTTAACAGAAAGAAATTACATTAAAAGGAAATTGTAATAATAACTAGGTGGTTATGACACGTGTCTGTACATTCCCCCTGAAAGATTCATGCTGACATCATTAAATTGTGTTAGGCTCTAATTCCTCTAGCTTCTCTTAGATTTGTTTTTAGATCATGCCCCGTTTGGTTAAGAGAGGTTTGGAGGAAAAAGAGAGTGTTAAACCCTATTAGAGTTTTGACTGGGTCAAAACTCTAATGTTGGTGTTTGGTGAGGAGAGGTTTCAATAAGAGTTTTTGTACCAAAACTCTTGAATTGAAAACGCTGCATATAGCAACGTTTTCATCAGAGTTTTATTAAGCAATGAATTTGAATGACTATTTTACCCATGATTAGCTTGTATCATTATCAGCTCATCACAAAATCAGAAATTGTAGATCTGGGTTCTAAACTCCCAAATAAAAATCTTCAAAAGAAAAAAAAGCAGCTAAAGAAATTTTCAACTAAATATCAAAAGACTTACTTGAGATAACTCACGAAATTTTCAAAAATGTTGAACAAAAATCTATGCGAAATTGAATTGCAGAGTATAAAAGAGAAGTTCTCTTCTTTTTCATACTATTTGAATGAAACATGGAATTATTTTTTGGTAGAGTTAGAGATTTTTTTGATTTAATATAGAATGAAATGAGGAATGAGATGGTGAAAAGAAAAGAAAAATAATAAGAAAGAAACCAAAACAATCAAGATTAGATGAGTTTTGGTAGTGGATGAAATTAAAGGAGGTATAGATGCAGTAAGAAAGAAACGAAAAGAGAGAGAAGTAGATAAGTTTTGGTGGTGGATGAAAATGAATGGAGAGAGATATAGGGGTAAAAGGAGTTTAGATAGTTTTTCTTTTTCTTTTTAAACTTGTTTTTTTATATATAATGGTAGAAGAGGTTTATTGGGTTTATTAGTTTTAGTAATTGTTTGATATGTGAGGTTTATTAGTCTTAAATAGAAAATTAAATAAAACAAACTAATAAAGACCAATGTCTATAATAGTCTTTTTACATTATAAAATACCCATCAACTTTTACCAAACAGCTAAGTTTTACCAAACACAATTATACAAACAGCAGTCAAATACGCGGTCAAATCCACTGAACAAAAAAGGTAAAACTCTAACAGCAAACTCTAAACTCTATCCGCTAAACTCTAAACTCTGTTTGCCAAAAAGGGCCCATATCACTTAGCACTCTCAGTTCTCTTCCTTCTTCCTCTCTTTCTCTCTCTGTTTGTTTTTACTCTCCTTCACTTGTCATTCACCCGATCGCATCATCTCCCTTAATTCTTCATCATCATCTTTCTCATAAAACCCTAGTTTTCTCTCTCCTCTTTTCATCCTTCATCGTCTCGTTCTTTCTTCTCGCTTTCGCTTCGATTACTTCCTTTGTATTTCATGGGTGTAGTCTTTTTTGAGAAGTCCATACTAAAATTTTCAGTTTTTATGGTAGGCCTGTTAAGCTTCGTTCTGCAATTACTTGTTGTTTACGCTCTTTTGATCACTTTTCTGGGTTTTAGAATCATTGTTTTGTTTATTTTTCCGGTTTTGGGGTTTTTTGGTTATCTGGGTGTGCAATTGAAGTGGGGTTTTCGTATAATTCGATTTACTTCGGTTGTTATGACATTTCGACTTTCGAAATGGTGAATCAACTTATTAGCTTAATAATATACTACCTCCGTTCCATATGCATTGCAACCTTTGACAATTTGCACTATTCATACACTACCATTTGACCTTCTTTTGTGATTTGTACACAAGGATAAATGTAGCCATGTGGGATCTTGTTAGATTCGTCTCGATAAATGCTTAATTAATATCAACTTTTTATAATTTTTACTTAAATAAAATTAGAGATATTAGCGTTTAAAGTAGTGCGTTGGGAGGCGTAAAACTCCCTGTGTTGCAATACATATGGAACGGAGGTAGTAATAAAGTTGGAATTCGACTGGTTTAAGTACATTACAAACACAAAGTGTTGATAATTGGTCACCAACAACTATTCAATAATTCTTCTGTTTCTCTTTTAATGACGAGAAGGTCAGAGATTAAGGCGTCACTGGAAACTTCTACAGCTAACAAGTTATAATAAAAATGATACAAAAGACTAATCTTGCTTGAACTATAGAAATTGGGGTAAGGGGGAATGCAGTTGCAAATAAGTGTCATTAACATTGACAAAACATCTTTTGCAACTAGAGCACTTGATACTAGGGGTGTTCATAAATATTCGATCCGATTGATACGATCCGCGATCCAGTTGATTCGATTAAAAAATTCGGGTCATTCTTTTGGCCTTTTTTAGATTCGAAACATGTTTAAAAAATCGGATATTTTTCTGATATCTAGATAAATATCCGATTCGAAATATCGGTATTTTTTTTAATTAAATCAAATTGATTTAGATAAAAAAATTCCTCAAAAAAAACGGATAGGATAATCCGGGTATCCGGCGAAATTTTCAGATCGGAATCAGATTACACTTTCTCCGATCCGAAAATTTCGGATATTCGAATTTTCGTATCGGAATGAGACAAGAGATTGATATGCTCTGGTGTGAGAAGCAATTGTTGTTCAACTTCGGAGGTTAGCTGAAAGATCAAGTACAAATTAGGCCTTGTTCTCGTCAACTTATTTTAATAAGTTCAGTTCAGTAAAAATAAGTTTAGTTCAGTAAAAAAATAAGTTCAATTCAGTAATGATAAGTTCAGTTCACTAAAAATCAGTAGTGCAAAGAAGAAAAAACAACATAAATGAGTAAAAATAAGTTCAGTTCAGTAAAAATAAGTTTAGTTTAGAGAAAATAAATTTAGTTTAGTGAAAATAAGTTCTGTTCAGTAAAAAATAAGTTCAGTTAAGCAAAATTCAATTGACGAGAACAAGGCTTAATTTATTAGTACAAGCATATGGATTTATTAACTTATACGATCCTATGAACACAATAGGATTATTAACTAATTCATGAAGTCTTATATTACTTCCGTTTTTATTTAGTTGCAATGTTTCTAAAAAAAGGAAACTAATGCAAAATTTTTAATGTGGTATTAGGTAAATGTTTGGGTATATAATTAAGGGGAGTAGGGACCATTGGGTATAATAAATGAGTAAAAAGAAAGAGAGAAATATAGGGACCACTTGAAAAGTGGCACCACTTTTGGGGGTGAGTATTGCTGCCCCAAATCAGTTGCCAAAAGAGGAGCCAAAATTTTTTTGGTTGACTTTTTCCACCCAGCAAAAGAGGAGGCAAATTTTTTTGGTTTCCCTCCAAAATTCCTCATTCCATTCCGTGCTTCATCAATATTTACAAACTCTCTCTTCTACAAATAGAGTTAATGAAGAGAGAGTTTACCAAAAAAAAAAAAAAAAAAACTGTTCATGAACTAGGTTGTTAAATACATCTCCATAATTCACTATACACACAAGCACATTAACTAAATTGTTCACTAATTAATTACACTTCCATAAAATCAACCAAAAAACAAGGCAACCACTATTTTTGATCCAAAAAACAACTTCAATAGTAGACACTTCCATGGAAGATGATGATGAGCTTGGTCTTCAATGGTGGATGGATGGATGGCTATGAGGAATGTAGCAACCACATCAATATGGTGCATCAACAGCATGAAGGCCAACAGCAAGAAGAACATGAAGAATTACAACAACAACATCATATTCAAGTAAGCAAAAAACAAGAACTAAGTTTGGAAACAAGAAGAAAGATTGTTGATGAGCTTTTATCTAGTGAGGCTAATGGGAAAATACCAAGGGGAAAAAAAACAGATATTGCATCTAAATTTGGGATTCTTCTTACTATATTGTACAGAATATGGAAAGATGCACAAAAACAAAGAAGTTTAGGTAATGTTATAGATGTTAGGGGAAAAAAACAGGGAAGAGTTGGTAGAAAACCCATTGAATTTCAAGAGGAATGGCTTCAGTCAGTGCCTTTACATAAGAGGACAACACTTAGATCAGTTGCAGGAGCACTGAAATGTTCCCAGTCCACAGTTTGGAAAATGGTGAAGAAAGACAGATTGAGGACTCAAACAAGTACCAACCACACAATACTAACAGAGAAGCATAAGATAAACAGGATGCTATGGGTATTGAAACACATTGAACCATAAACCAGAAATGAGCCTACTAGATTTGTGAACATGCATAACATTATACACATAAATGAAAAATGGTTTTATCTTAACCTAGACATGAGGAGGTTCTATTTACTCCCACATGTGGAAGATCCATATAGGTGTCAACAATCAAGGAGGTTCAAAGTGAAAGCAATGTTCTTGGCAGCCACATCATGGCCTATGAAAGATGAAAATGGGGCATGCTACATAATGGGAAGTTTGGGATTTTTCCTTTTGTGAGGAGGGTTGCTGCTAAGAACAGAAGTAAAAACAGAGAGACAATCACTCTTGAAACAAAAGCAATTGAAAGTGTCACCAAAGAAGTCATCAGGGACATGATTATTAATCAAGTCATACCATCTATCATGAGATGTTGGCTAACAAGGGTATCTAAGGATATATACATTCAACAAGATAATGCAAGCACTACTACAAAATTGGCCAAAGGCACCATTACTACGACATGGGTTTAATTAGATGATAGATCTCTTAGATTAGGAAACCAGTTTCTTATCAGATGTGGTCTCATAATCTGAATATGATACCAGACATAGATGCAAACGGTTTCTTAACCCCTCCTCATCAATTTAGTCATCTAAAATGGGCCCAACCCATTACCTCAATATATATCTCCTACTAACTCCAACCGCCGCCCCACTCTTCTCACTCTAGACACAAGATCTAAAAAATCCCTTTGTTATCTAACCTTAAAGGCCAGATCTTCTTCATCTTCTTTACTACCCTAAACACCAGATCTCCTTCTCTTTAGGCTCATACACATTCATGAGTTTCTCAATCGATTCTCTATTTCTCTCTTACCCTTAACACTCGATCTAATTTCTCATCATAAGATGCTCAATAGATTCTCTCTTCCCCCTCAACATTGTTTTTGTTAACCTCATCAGTAAAATAGAGAAAGCTTTCGTGATATCTTCGAAGAAAAATGGAGGTTGTTGTTGGTGAACTATATAAAGTCACTATCTTCCAGAGTTCATCATCTTCGCAATTCACCACGAGCCATTTACCGCTGTCGTCGCTCTCGTTGGATTCCTTTATTAATCTCACGTTGGAAGATTCTAAGAGCAAGGATTTATATGTATTGCTGTTATTCATCATTTAGAGGAATTAGTTTTGTATGTAAATTTGTAATACTATGTGTCGAAATACATGTTCAATTATTAATTTTCATATCAATTTTTCTATCTGGATTCAATTGAGTATTAACTTCTCAGCGTGATTGATCTTTTGTTTTTGGCTTTTGCTACAAGCAGATTGATGTGCCATCTTTTCCCTTTTTTTGAAATAATTTGAAGGCTCGAAATAGTGCTGATATCTACGGAAAAACTGTAAATGAAGCACGATAAATAAGGATAAATAATTTTTTTTATTAAAACAAAGGATGAGAAACCGGTGCTCAAATAAATCAGGTAGCCTAGGATAATACTAAGAAACCGTTGGTCCTTGAAAATAGGTATCTTTGGAGTAGCATATTACGATACTAAGACCACTCTAAGGAACCAGTTTTCTACCGTAACTGGTGTCAGAATTTTATCTAAGATACCATATCATAAAACCGGTTTCATAGGCTACGACACCTATGACCTTGAAACCGGTCTAGGTACGGTTTCTTAGGCCTATTTTAACTGGTTTCTTAGGCCTTTTTGTAGTAGTGAAGACCTCATATACAGCCTAATGATCCAGCTTCATTGCTGCTGCCACTGCAAATGGTTTCAATATTTAACTGATATGCCAACCAGCTCAAAGTCCAGATCTTAATGTTTTCGATTTAGGTTTTTTTCAGCTATACAAGCATTACAGTACAAGTATTTTCCTAAGAACCTAGAGGACTTGGTCACAAAAGTTAGATGCTTATGATTTTTTTGATCCAGAATTGTTAAAGTATACATGGTTACAACTACAATATATGTTGGAGATCCTAAAAGTAAAGGGAGGGAACAACTACAAGCTCCCTCACCATGGTAAAAGGAGGTTAGAAAGACTTGGGTTATTACCAAAAAGTGTCCCTGTTGATCAAGTTGTAGTGGATGAGAAAGTCAAATATTTGAATGAAAGGTTTGTTAGTGTGGGTGAAGATATTGACTTCATAGATGGAGAGCTACAGTGAAGATTGCTACAATGGATGTTAGGATGCTGTTTTTTGGGTATATAAACATTTTGTGAATCATAGTTAGGATCTAGTTTTTGGTATATACACAATGAATGGCAAGACTGCTAAACAAACCTAGGTTAAACACATTATTATCTTAATCCTTTTTTTTAAAATGTATGAAGTAGAAATCTATAGTAGTTGGGAAAGGACAAGGTTTGTAAGCAGTCATGTTTATAAAGACATTAAAACTGAATATGAAATGGAAGAAACTTTTTGGTTTAAGTTTACTTGCTTTTAATTATTAGTTGAGCTTTGTGGCATATAAGTTAATAGTGGCAGTGCTAAGCTATCAAAAACAACATGTGACTTCTTTCCATGAGGGATTTTTTTAACTCAAAGTAGAAGTAGTGTTAGTTTCCTCAACATACTGGTTATGTAACCAAGTATGGAGCTATATCACCCCCTACTTCTTAGAGTTACTAAGTTGAGTCCCTTCATCATATGGATGCTTAGGTGACAATAAAAGGGGGGACACATAGTCAAACTTAAAGCATCATGAAAACAAGAGTGGTGTTGCCTATTATTCATACTAGGTGTTCATTAGCATGCTTAACATCATTAGCCAATTCCTCTTAAAAATAGGGACTCAATGGTGAACAACATAATCATCCTTATACATCACATCATCATGTTTGATCAAACAACCACTATAATCACACAAATGAACAAAAATGCCTTTGAGGCAGCAGCACCAGCAGTTACATGATGTAAGTCAAGCAACATAATCACAGTAATGAACAGTTTAAGCCTTTGAGGCAGCAGCACCAGCAATTACATGATGTAAGTCAACCAACAACAACAGCATCATAGGAGACTCATTTTAAAAATGATGGCAATGTAAACAAAAGGCAGGAAGAACAAGACACATAACCAAACAAACAGGGGAGTTCATAAAAAACAAAACCTCAAAGAGAGGGATTTCCTCTCATTAAAAGGAAGCAATGAGTATCAGGATCAAGCTCTGAACTAGTGCAGGGACTCATTGGGATGCCTGGTCGAGCCTCAAGCCCATCATCATAATCCTCCACAAGTTTAAAAAGCCTCAAGTTGTCATGCTCATCATCCTCAACAAACAAATCATGCTCCCTACCAGGAACAACCGTCAACCATGAAGTAACCATCAACATGCAATTCCTTCTTCACCTTCACCTTTCCTTTCCCCTTATTTTCTTCATCCTTCTCTTTTCCTTTCCCCTTTTTTCCCATGTCCTTCACCCCAGAAATGCAAAGGTCCTGTAACTTCCCATTCCCTTTGTTCTTCGAACCAGAAGGTGGTTCTTGTGCTGCAAGTGCACATACAATTGTGCGCTGAGGGGTAGTAGGAGGAAGGGGGAGAAAAACTAACCCTTTTCTTCCCAGATCTGTTCCTTTTGGACTCAGACAGAAGAACCTCCTTTTCAACAACCTTCTCTTTCCCAGATCTAGGGCAATCTGGTTCCTCTTCAACATTCTCTTTCTTGACAACAAACTGGACCTTCTCCTTGCCCTTTGATTTTGGATTTCGTGGAACAGCAAAAGCCAAAACCCTAGCAACCCTCATCTTCTGCATATCATCGAAATCATCACAATCTTGAACTACCCTTCCCAAAGCGTTTAGGGCGTAGGGTTTCAGTAGTTTCTTTGCAATTCCGTTTTTGTAAATCCTTTTTGGCCAAGGAGAATCATTCTTAAAGCTTTTCATTATTTCAAAGATGGTTTCAGATTCGAAATCATATTCGGTCTCAAAGAACGCGTCTTCCAAAGGGCTCAAATCTGGGGCAATACATTTTGTTGGGACTCATATCGATTTTTTTGTGCGAGAATGAGAAGGAAGAAGAGGAACAGAAGGAAGAGGAGTGGAAGATCAGAAGATCTGGGAAGAAAGAAGGAGAGGGATGTGAGGAAAGTGAAGAAAGAGGGAGAAGCAGATCTAGGGTTTGGTAGAAGATGAAGAACAATGAAGAACGGGGAGAAGAATCTAAAAAATAACGAGAAATGAAGGGGTGGGGGGTTTAATTGGGGTTGTTCCAAAAACATTAAATGGGGTTGGTTGTGATATTGAATGATTTTTGGTGGGAGTAATTAAGTAAAGTGTAGTTGTTAATTAGATTGTAATGAGGATGTTATGTTTTGTTAATTGTACTTAATAAGGGTAAAATAGTAATTTCATAGGTTTTTTTTTACTAAATATGGAAAGAAATAGAAACATTGCAACCTTTGGGAAAATTCCGTTTTAGGAAACCATTGCAACTAAAAAAGAACGGAGGTAGTAACTTATTTCCCTATATAAATTATTATAATGACGACAACGAAAAAAATTCATTCATCAATTTCGCACATAAGGTCATGCCATTGCTCAGACAACAATGTGAAGTATGGCCTCGACGCAAAACTATTACTATTATACATAAACATGAAAAGCAAAATTAAAAAAAAAAGTGAGAAAGCTTTATTGGTTGATCCCCACGAAGAACATATTACATTCTAATGATTCTCTTTTACTTCCTTTACTTGTCTTGCTTGATCTTCTCCATGAGCTTAGACACCTTGAGTGTAATGGCCACGTAAAGCCAGTCAGTAGCATCATCAATAAGCCTAAAAAGAGCATGTCTCCATGCTTTCTTCAGCAACAAAGTCCCGACCACACCCCAAAACCCAGTAGCAAAGCCCGACATAATCATCAAGTAGAACCAGATCATCTCACGCTTGTTCACCTTCTCATGATCATCTTCCTCTTTATAAATAGGCTGTTTGTCGTGGCTCGAGCATCTTTTAGGCAAAGGATCTCCGCAAAGATATGGATTGGCAACATAAATTGATGGGTCGTCTAAGGTTTCGAGGTGCCTACTGGTTGGGATTGACCCAGAAAGATTATTATTGGAGAGATTGAGGTTGTTCAAGAAGTCTATATTTCCAATGCTTGTTGGGATCCTTCCACTAAGCTTATTCCTTGACAGATCAAGAGTCTCCAATGCTTTCATATCTCCAATCTTCTCAGGGATTTTTCCTATTAAATGATTGCCTGACAGATTTAAGGCGATTAGTCCTGATAGCTTCATGAGTCCCTCAGGAATCCCTCCCACCAAATTGTTATTGGAAAGATCAATGGTTGCCAAGTAGTTGAGAATGGTGTCATACTCTCGTGTAATTCCTGCAATGGTCTCCATGACATTATTATCGCCTCTGATGTCATAATGCCCCCATTCGAAGTCCAAGGACGTGAATATGCTCTTTATATGAAGCAGATTGATGCCACTAAGGTTACCGAGGCAGCGGGGAATATCTCCAACTAGGTGGTTATTGGAAAGGTCCAAGACACGAAGAGAAGAAAGAGAACACAAGCCGCGAGGAATAGTCTCATTTAACATGTTCCCTCGAAGTCGTAGTACTTGTAATGCTGGAGTTCTTTTTGTAGTAAGCCATATCGGTATCGCCCCAGAGAGTTTGTTCTCGCCAACATTCAAAACACTCAAATATGTTAGGCCATCTAAGCATGAAGGAATAAGTCCGTTGAGCTTGTTATCATTCAAATGCAGGAATTTCAAGTTAGGAATCTGCCCAAAAGAGCATGGGATGACTCCTGACAACTTGTTGGAAGATAGATTTATCATTTGTAGCAAAGATGAATTTCTCCAACAGTCTGGAATTGTTCCAGATAACATGTTCTTTTGAAGGTCTAGAATCATCAATGATGTCAAATCACATAGTGATTTTGGGATCTTTAATTTGATTTCATCACCAAAATGACCATCTCTAACTTTTAAATCTTGAGCGGATTTTCCAAGCTGATTATTTTGAAGTCGGAGGATTTCTAAGTATGGTAGCTCAAGACTAGTCCAAGGGGGTATTTTTCCAGAGAGCGAATTTTCACTAAGATCAAGGATTACCAAAGAAGTACAATTCCCAAGTGATAAAGGAATTCTCCCTTCAAGACTATTCTTGTTCAACAACAAGTTTCGGAGTGGGGAATTTGGTCCGCAGAAGAATGGGACGATGGAACCTGATAAATTATTGTATGAAAGATCAATTGCATATGCAAATTCTAGATACCCTATCCAACCAGGAATAATGCCAGAGAGACTATTATTGTGAATGTTTATAAGTTCCAAGTTTCTGCTAGCAAATTGTTGCGGGATGGGGCCTGTTAGAAAGTTGTTAGCAAGATCCAAGAAATGCAGGTCACTCATATTTGAAAGCAATACTTGCAGTTCCCCAGAGATGCTCGTATTACAAAGGTCTAAGACTTGAATCCTACTTTGTGTTCGAAGCCACTTCGGGGGATTAAAAATTTTGCAAGATGACATTCGAAGGGTATCAAGTTGGAAAGGAGGCAGCCAATCAGAAGAAATATCGAGAGATAAACTAGTGGCACTTATATCTAAATAAGACAACTTAGAAAGGTTACCTATGTGTGCTAGAGAGGCAGTACCTTTGATGGGATTTGATGCCAAACCCAAGTGCTTTAACTCTTTGAGCTCTCCTATCCAAGATGGCAAAGTGACATTGATCATATTTTGGCTTACATCAAAATACATCAAGTTTTTGAGCTGTCCAAGCAGAGATGGCAGAGTTCCAGTGATCTGATTAGAGCTCAGATCAAGAAACTCTAATTCATAAGTAGAACATTTAATAATATTAATAAGAGGCTGTAGTATTAGTGTATCCCCTTGGATATTATTATAAGAAAAATCCAAACCTTTAAAGTGGCATGGATTGCCGATAATCTCCCAAATATTTCCTTCAACATGGCTAAATGCGTTACCACTCAGAAGAAGGACTTGAAGACTATTAATGTTACGAAGCCAGGGAGGAATTGAGCCATTGAAGGAATTCCCAGAGAGGTCAAGAAAGCTAAGGGATCTAAGGTTTCCAAGACTCGGGGTTAGAGGGCCTGTAAAATTATTGTTTCTAAGATCAAGATATTTAAGGGTGAATAGGATTGCAGAGTTATTCACAAAAGCATGAGTTAAGTGAGTGTATCGAAGATCACAACTCGAAAGGCTTAGATAGGACAATGAAGGAAGTTGGTTTATTACCCGCATTGTATCGACTGCTTGAGACATGTTTACACTAGACAGGTCAAGTGTTTGCAAATTTGAAAGACGCGATGCCCATCCTACACTCTTCACCTTCAAACCATAATTACCTGAGAGGTCAAGGACCTTCAACTTGGTGAGATTACCAAGTTGAGGAGGAATATTCCCAACTAAGTAAGGACTAGAGAGATCAAGGACTTCTAAGTTTGTAAGATTACCAAATTCAGGAGGAATATTATCTGTTACAAACCAAGATTGAGATAGATTGAGATATCTCAATTGTGTCATGGACCCTATAAGTTTTGGAATGGGCTCTCTTCCAAAATCAATAGAGTCCAACTCCAAAGAAATCAAGTGCTTCAGCTCTAACAAAGCTGATGTTATTAGATTAAAGACAACTTCATTAACAAAATAAGAATTAGTAGGGCTGGGGCTCATAAATTTGAAATGAATAATATTGCCAGTGACAATATCACAACCCACTCCTTGCCAAAGACAACAATCTTCACCAACCCATGTACCAATTCCTTCTGTACAAATATTATGGGTATTGAAAAATTGCTTGATCTTAACAAGAGCTTCTCGTTCAGACTTTATGCACTTGACGTTGGTGCTCGAATCGCCTGTAGAAGCTGCATTAGTTCTACTTGGGGAAAACAGGTGGATGATCAACCAAAGGAAGAAGCATAGTTGGAGGCAATAATATGATTTCCCCATTGCCGTGAGAATGAAAAACAAAGTGATTGTATTTTTGTTTTAGAAAAACAGTGAAGGAAAAGAGACTAAGAGAGTAGTGTTTGTGTTTGTGTTTGTGGGATAACATACATGCATGCATCAGGATTGCAATTTTAAGCAAACGTAGTAGTGGACTGGTAGTCCCTACTAGCTTTCTCAGTTTGACATAATTTCCCTAGAAAATTTACTGATGATTCTCTTGCTTAAAAGTTCTTTTCTCTAAAATTTTCCTATTTTTTACTCACGCACACGCTATCCTTTATTATTATTTGCTCATATAAAATCTCATTTTAGCCTATTGTTTTCATGTTAGTAGGTCACAAGGACCTATAAAATCAAACACTATCGATAGTTGATACCTGCTACCAACAATAATCAATAGATGAACCCTTTAAAAAAGACCGATCATAATGTGTACCTTGCTTATCAATTTTTCTTTTTTCTTAAAACAAAAATAGATATTTAATATTTTATTTGTGTTAAAACATGTCTATGAAATCCTGAGTAAGCAATTGAATAGATCACAAAGAAAGGTAGACTTTGTCGTTTTTTATTGACAAGAATTACTATTAAAGGTAACAAAAAGCTTGACTGAAGCTAGTAGAAAGTCACATTGAACCAGTCAAGAAGCTTGACCCAAGGACCCAAGGTAGAGTCACAGCGAACCAGTTATTCCATTCATCTGAGGAATTACTTCATTTGATTGGTGTAAGTCACAAGTGGAGTCTAGCAAAATTGGAATTTTTTTTTGCATATGCCTTCTTTTTCCTCTTGAAGGTTAGAACGGGGTTAATGCCTTAGAACATGTACAATGGTAAGTGTTGATCCTTGAGTTTTGAAGATGACTTAACCAACAAAAGACATATTGTGTTCTATTTATGATATTGCTAGGTAATTCATTCTCGAGCAAAGAGAATACTTGATCGAAGATTAAATCGGAGAAGTAATCAAAGATCGAAGAGAAGATGTTCGAAAGATGAAATATCAAGCTTGGAGTGAAGATTAGAATACATTAGGATGTATTTAATATCTTCTTGTTAAAGTCGAGTAAATATTTAATCTAATTTGTGTTGAATTTGCAATCGGAACTTAGTTCTGTTCCCATAACTGGAACAGATACTGGCACTATTAGGAACAAGGTTAGGAAATAGACCTAGAATGACTTAGGAACAGCTAACAATTCCCAAGTTGTGCGCCTAACATAGTTGTGCGCCCAAGTAAGTTTGTTAGAGAGTTCTAAGCTAGTTTTGACTTGATACATGACTTTAGGGAGTTAGTTTTTAGTTTGTTAGGAATTTATTCAAAATGATATTCTGATTTAATTAGGATAATATCAAAATCTTTTAAATCTTATCTTTTATATTTTATTTAAATCAAAAGATTTCATTTATAAAACTTAATCTGATTTTCGATTTTAAAAGGATTTTCTTTTAAAACTTAATTATGAATTTCAGTTATATTTAGAATATTTATAAAAGATAGTATCTTCCTAAAAACTAATTAAAGAAAATGATTTATTTACTCCCCAAACAAACCAATATCACATTCTATTTACTCTTACATGTTTACTGTGAAATGGTGAGTGGGCTTGATTGTTTTATTCCCAAGCCTTAATTTATTTTTAATTAGTTTAATTAAGCTTCAAGTTTATAAAGCACGTTCAACATTACTGCTTCACTTTATTAAGTTAAGTAGTGGGTTAGTGGTTAATTATTTCTCAAGGAAAGTTTAATTAAAAAACTAATAAATAAATTAAAGTTATGGACATCATGGATTAGTGGACATAAGTTATGGCCTTGCCTAAGTACTTTATAAATAGGCGCCTAAACCTTGGAATTAAGTGTGTCTGACTTAGCCGAATATTCTTAGTTATCTTAAAGAGTCAATGCCGTTCCTAAGAGAATTCATACTTACTTTATTCGAGTTTATACTCTTCCATTGTTTTACACATTGTATTTTGGGTAAGGGTTTGAGCGAACTCTTGTAAGTGTGAGAAGCTTTAGAGTGAAGCGTGAGAAAGAGAAAGAGAGGAACTTCAAGGGAAGTTCGAGAGGAACAACAGTTGTGGGAACTTGAGTTTAGGAACTCAAGTTGTGCCTCGAGAGAAAAGTAATAGGTTTGTAAACAGAGTCGTTTGGCCTATTATAGTGGAAAGTTTAGAGTCAAAATCACTTGTGGTCGAGGTCATTTCTTCCTATTGGGCCTAGGAAGTTTTTCCTCGCTAAAATCTCTCGTGTTCCCTTTTGGTGTTCCCTAGCTAGCTTTTATTTCCGCAAAAAGTATAGCATATTCTCTCTTTATTCACCCCCTCTTGCTCATATATATAACAATTGGTATCAGAGCGGGAACTCTAAAAACACAGGAAACCTGTTGAGTTCGAGATCTTGGAAAATATGAATACTAGAGAGAAACTGGAAGAAGGCTACTCTACATAGAGGCCACCAATGTTCAACGGAAAGTTCTATACCTACTGGAAGAACATAATGGAGATATTCATCAAAGCCGACAATTACCAGGTATGGCGAGTCATAGAGGTAGGCGACTTTGAAGTCACTACCACTAATGACAAGAACGAGGTAATTCCTAAATCCATCTCTGATTTCGACAAAGCTGATTTCGAAAAGATGGAAATTAATGCTCTTGCCATTAAACTACTTCATTGTGGTCTTGGACCCCACGAACACAATTGTGTCATGGGATGCAAAACCGCAAAACAAATTTGGGATCTTCTTGAAGTCACTCATGAAGGAATGAGTGAAGTTAAGAGATCAAAAATAGATCTTTTGATGAACCAATATGAACTTTCTCAAATGAAATCAAAAGAATCTAGGAAAAATTGACAGAAATAATCCCAACTATGACTGTTTCGCTGAGAATAATCCTAACTATGAATTATTTTTGTATAATCCTAACTATAAGGGAGATCCACCATAAATGCTCCATTGACCTGTTTCAACCTGTAAAAAACAGTCACTTGATCACATAAAGTGCACGTGACCCTTAATGACAACATTTTATTTTCATTTCTTACCTTAAATTTCCTCCCAACGTCCAACCATCTTCACTTCCAATGTTGGGCACCTTAAAATTGCCGGAGATCTTTATGGGTAAGACATATCCTAATCATCACTTTCGGCGGCCTCCGCGTTCCCGTTCACTCTCATATTCTGGTATCCAATTTGTTAATCTATCTCCTAACCGAATCTATACATGCTTGGGACAGTCAATGGCGTTGCCGGCGATGGAGAAGATAGTGGAAAGGCTGAGCTACAGCCACCACGACACCCCCAGACCACCACCAACGCAATCACTTAAGTAAACGATGAGAAGATTCAAACCAACTATTAGCTTCAATCGTAATTTTTTTTGGAGAAGCTTTAGATAACACCGTTGAATTTAAGACCTAATCCATTAAATCTATTGCAACAATTTCAAATCCAAATAAAAAAACAATCGTTATCTCATATCAGAAACCTTCAATTACTCTCAAAAAAGAACAGATTCATACAAAAGGAAGTAATATACAGAAGCTGAAGCTGAAATCTGCATTATGAAATCAATGGCTTGCTAGCTTAAGATAGACATAAGAAGAACATCCGGTATAGAGTCGAAGAAATCAGCACCTCCAGTGAACTCCGACAAGATTTTCACTCTTTTTGCTAGGATGCATTCGCAATTTCATATTTGCAATGGATGGCAAAGCGGTAGTTGAAGGTCTTCTTTCAATCAAGTTTTTATCCGAGAAGCAATTTCATTATCCATTGAAATAAATTTATGTTTTTGGCTGCCCTAATAAACTTGTCTTTGGATCCCTTGTTTATCTATGTTCAAACAATTAGAAAATTCTATTATGTTTTATACTTGAATTTCAATCTAGCAGCAAATCTTGCTACCTTAAGTATCGCCACAGATTTGCTTCAAATGTTGGGTATTTAGGTGAAATTTCGTACAGCTAAGAATGGTGGTGGTTGGGTAAACGTGAAAGTGGTGGTGGTGGTGGTTGGGTAAGGGTGGAATTGGAAGGTGGTGGCAAACGTGAGGGTGAATTAGTGGTGGTGGTTGGGAAGGGTGGAAAGGAAAGAAATAAAAGGAAAATTAAATGGTTTTTCATAGAGAAGTCAAGTTTTACCTGGTTAACCGGTTTCAAGTCATCTGTGTATATTTGTGGCGGACTCCACCTATAGTTGGGATTATACACGAATAACCCATAGTTAGGATTATTCTTGGCGGAACGACAATAGTTTGGATTATTCTAGTCAATTTTTCCAAGAATCTATTCAAGAGATGTTTACACGTTTTACCAACATTATTAATGAGCTAACCTCTCTTGGAAAAGTGATTACATATGAGGAACATGTACATAAGGTCCTAAGGAGCCTTCCTAGGGATCGTTTGATGACTAAGGTTACGGCCTTACAAAAAACTAAGGACTTTACAAAGTTCAATCTAGAACAACTTGTTGGTTCCCTTATGACTCACGAGCTACACTTGGACAATGAAAATGGAGATATGTCCAAACAGAAGTCGATTGCCTTAAAAGCCGATGAAAGTGATGACTCGAAAACTGATGAAGAGGAATCCGCTCTCATAGTCTGAAAATTCAAAAGGATTTTTAGGAACATGAAGAATGGAGACTACAAAGGTAAAAAGAAGAAATATTCTAACAAACCTGTTTGTCGTAAATGTGGCAGTTCCGATCACTTTATCAAGGAGTGTCCCCAATGGGAACAAGACAAAGGCAAAGGAAGGGAACGAAACAAAGATGGGAACAAGGAGTACAAGAGTTCCTATACCAAATCCGAATAAAAGAAAGCAATGGTTCCCTAGCTAGCTTTTATTACCGCAAAAAGTATAGCATATTCTTATAGTGCTCATATTATATAACAGTAGGACTGATATACCACTAATCTTACTACTTTTCTCCTCTCTCCTTTTTTCCCCCTTTTACCCCTTACATCCTACTAACTCTCCAGTCTCCATCAACTCAATTTTTTTTCTCACAATGGGTGGATTAATTTTAGTTGGTCTTTTTATTTCTCTATCTTATTTTTACTATACTCCACCATATGCCTTTCCCCTACCCAATAATTTTTGAAAATATATATTTTTATAAGGACTAGATTATTTATATTTGTATTTTAAATAGTGAGATATCAACCATTGTTTATAAAATTTGAGCTCAATTTATATTTGGAAACAAATGTTAAAAAATATATCAAATTTGAACTGAATTTATAGATTAAAAAATTATGAGTTTATATTTTGTTAAATTATTGGCACATTTTTTCACCCTTACAAAGTCAATAAAAATAGTGATTTTAATTAGAAACAATTATCAAGTGCACAACTTTCCTCCATTTCATGCGCCCTTGTTGTGGCAGTGGTCCCAAACAATATTTTATCCTTTTGCTTTGCTTTCTGTCAAAACGACATACTTTCCCTTTCTCCTTCAGCATCTGTGCTTGTTGTTTGACCCTCCAAACCACCAGAAAATAATGAAAAACTCATCTGCTATCTTGCCACGTGGAATGAACTTATTAGCAGAGGCTCGCCATCCCATTGCCACTATTTGGTCTGGCAGTTGAGACCAGCCCCATCTTTTTCAAAGCTAGACTAAATTCTCACAATGGTAAAACCACTTAAAACTTAGCCCATGTTTGGTATGACTAAAAGAAATACATGGAAACGGAATCCAAAAGAATCAGAAGGCTATTTCCGTTTGCGAGTGTTTGGTTCAAAGCCAATCTGTTTCCTGACGGTAGTAGATTCCGGCGAATTGTTTCCGCTTCTTGGCGTGCGGTAACAGCTGACGTTTCTTGGTGGTAATAGAGAAACTCTTCTCTCTCTCCCTTCTTTCCATGGCAGAAGTCTGGTATCTTCCTTTGTTTTTTCATTATTCAATCATAACTATGGTGCCAATTTCAGCCCAAAATGAAATTTGAAGCTTTTATTTTCTGTATTTCGAATCTAAATAAAGTTCATATGTAAAAATTATTTGGAGACTTTTTCATATTTTATCTTCCCAACCTTTGTTTGCTTGTTTTACTTTCTTCAATGCCATGACAGATTTGATATTTTTCCACTGTTGCTATTACAGTAATTACAGTGTATTTTGTTTGTTATTTTATTCTCTTGGAAGGAGAAGGGCTGGGACCATCTATAAGTGAATCCCTATGATGTTCATACCAAACACCTAATAACCTTAACACTTTACTCTACCCTTTTCCCTTCTTATTGGTCTCCATTTTGTTTCATTTCTACAATTCATACCAAACATGGGCTTAGTCTTAACAGTCTTAGACTAATTAAAACCCTCCCATTGTAGATGCTCTTAGTGGAGTTAACAAGTGAAGCTATTTGTAGGCAAGTAGCCATATGTTTGAATTAGATTAGATGACATACCCCAAAAAAATGAAATTAGATGACATATTTTGTCTTTCATAAATTATCTAAAGTATGGATCGGTGTCAACAAGTCAAGCTAATACAACCACATAGTCACACAAACATCTTTTTCCTCAACGACGTATACATTAGACTCTAATATATTTATCGGAATAGCCGCTATACGGATGATATATAATTCATTTCGATTCCAATCGCAATTCGACTTTATATGAAATTATTAGTTTAGACGATGACATTCAAAAAGAGCTTAAATTGAGTGATCGAATTTTTATAACACTGTAACGTGCACTGTATTTGTACTACTATTTACTACCTCCATTATTTATTAATCACTACATATAGAGTTTACGCCTCCCAATGCACAACTTTGAATGCTAATAACTCTAATTATGCTCAAGTAAAAATTATAAAAGTTAATTTTAATTAAGTATGTACCGAGGCGAACTAACAAGATCCTACATGACTATGTTTATCCTTGTACATAAATCATTATAGTTGATTAAAGGGAGATGAATGAATACTATAAAAAGAGAAATGTAGTGATAAAAAAGAACGGAGGAAGTATGTTTTAGTAGTTAGCTGAAACACTTTGTAAGATGAGCAAGAAATAACAATTAGAAGACAAGAGATTTACCTTTGAATTAAAGAAGACATAATCAATAGTCATCTATCTATTTTGGTAAGTGGAGCACTTGATGCCTCTGCTCTGGAGGCAAGAGATTGGTCTGCTCTAGTGTGAGACTCATGAGCTGCTGAAGCAATTGCTGCTCAACTTCGGTGGTTAGTTGAAAGGTCAAGTACCAATTAGTTGGTGCAAGCTTAAAGAATCTTTAGCTAAATGCCTTACTTCATTAGACTTTAGCAGCTGTAATAGAATTGGAAATTGTTAGAAACTAACTGTTTGTAATAGCGGACTAAAAAACGATTTCAAGGATGTGTTGCGGTAGAAAACTACTGACTTGAAAGCAATTACGGCCCGACTATGGTGGTAATCGCAACTGGCCGGAAAGCTTCCCAACGTTAACACAACAACCTCTCTAAGTCACCACTAACAGAGAAAGGGAATGGAGACAAAGCACGTACCCAGTATTTTGAGAAGAGAAGAAGAAGAGAAGAGTGTATTTTCGGATACAAAACAATGGCAACAATAGTCCGATTTTTATAGCAAGACAATCAGGCCAAATAAGGAATGCAATAAAACAGAAGGAGGAAATCAAGGACGACAATAATGGCCATAAACACTGTAACGTTTAAAAACGTTTCAGTGTAACAAGTTACCATTACACACAGTTGGGCTCGGGTCCAAAAATATAAGCTCCAGCTCAGCTCTTCCCAGAACCCATATCCCAAGCCCAGGCCCAGACCCAGGCCCAGCCCGAGCGAGCAGCGCACGCGCGCGTGTGTGTGGTACCAAGCCCAAGCCCAAGCTTGACCTCCAACCATAAAAGTCAACCATGTAACCAACTCAATAGACAAGTAGAGGAAGGGAGTTAACAAACAAAGGAAACCTCCCTTCCGTAGGTGATGCGGGATCTTTGGGAAAAACCCAAAGAGGCTTTACAAGCCTTAACTCCAACAATCCCCCACAAAGGCTCTGGAAAGCAAAAGAAATTCTTGGGTAAGGAAAGGGAAGTACTTAAGCATCAATATCTTTCGATTATTGATACATAGTGAAATGAGGCAACAACTTAACATCTAGTGAGTGAATTTCTCTTGAACTCACCTGAGTTCCGTTGAGACCCCCACAACACATACCTACCTTAAGAACGTGCAGTCTCCGCGATACAACACAAGCGCTTTATAGCCAAGCGCACACCTTGGGTCGCATAAGTGCTATAGAAAGACAGCCCAGTCTTTCATAGAAGGCGGCTTAACCTCCACACTTATGTAGGTAGTCCATCAAGTGTTCCTCAATAACACCACCCCGAAGGGATATGGAATTATTAAGAGCAAAAGCTCAACCTTACAATATAAATCCATCAAGTGCGTCTCAACAGCACCACCAAATAGGCTATGGACTTAGAAAGCACTACCAACATGCCATAGGGATGAGAAATGTAGTGCAAGTTAAGATTCCATGGCTTCGTTTGACCAACAAACGGGTATCCAACATAAACTCTCAACTGATGGGCCTTAGCCCCATCCCCCTCAACGACTCTAGGACAACTCTTCTAGATAATCCCTTAGTAAAGGGATCAGCAAGATTTCTTTCGGACCTCACATAGTCCAAAGAAATCACCCCATTTTTCAGGAGTTGTTTCACGACTCCATGTCTGATCCGTATGTGTCTTTTCTCCCCATTATAGACACTGTTCTTAGCAACACCAATGGCTGCTTGAGAATCACAATGAAGGGAGACAGGAGCACCCCCCCCAATAACGGAACATCAGACAAAAGATTTCTCAGCCACTCAGCTTCTTGCCCTGGTAACTCGAGGGCAATAAACTCAGACTCCATGGTAGAGCGAGCTATACAAGTCTGCTTCGAAGACTTCCACAAAATAGCACCACCACCAAGAGTAAACACATAACCACTAGTTGAACTAATCTCATCATTACCTGAAACCCAGTTTGCATCACAAAATCCTTCAAGTACAGCAGGAAATTTAGAATAGTGCAAACATAAATCAACAGTTCCTTTCAGGTATCTAAGAAGACGATGAAGAGCATTCCAATGTTCATTACTAGGGTTATGAGCATAACGACTCAGTCGACTCACTGCATATCAGGTCGAGTACAATTCATGAGGTACATCAAACTACCTATGACTTTCGCATATTCACTTTGAGAAACACTTTCTCCTAAATTCTTAGTCAAATGAATACTAGGGTCATAAGGTGTACTCACTGGAGCAACATCAAAGGAGTTAAACTTTTTAAGCACCTTTTCCACATAATGCGACTGACTAAGGGAAATGCGACCGGAGGTTTTCTTAAGTCTTACTCCTAAGATCACATCAGCTTCTCCCAAATCCTTCATCTCAAATTTCGATGCCAAGAAAAGTTTAGTATCATTGACCACCTTTAAATTGTTATCAAAGATCAACATGTCATCCACATTAAGACATATGATTACACAATCTGATCCTATTAGTTTTGAATAAACGCAAGAGTCAGAGTTATAAACAATGAAGCCATTTGACACAACAGTACTGTCAAATTTTTCATACCACTGTTTTGGTACTTGTTTGAGACCATATAAGGACTTCCTCAACTTACACACGTTATCTTCTTAACTTTGCACCACGAAACCCTCAGGTTGAGACATATAAATCTCCTCCTCTAAGTCACCATTCAAGAAATCAGTCTTAACATCCATCTGATGTATGACTAAGTCATGAATAGCAGCAAGAGCTAACAGGGTCCTAATGGTGGCTATCTTAGTCACAGGAGAATAAGTGTCAAAGTAGTCTAGTCCTTTCCTTTGAGTAAAGCCCCTAATCACAAGTCTAGCTTTAAACCTCTCAATAGTCCCTAAGGTCTCAACTTCCTTTTAAAGATCCATTTGCTATCTATGGTCTTTGATCCCTTAGGTAAGTCAGTTAACTCCCAAGTGGAGTTAGACACTATGGAATCTAAGTCGCTCTTAATGGCCTCTTTCCAAAAGCTAGCATCCACAGATCTCATTGCCTCCTTAAAAGTCTTAGGGCCCTCTTCTATCATGAAAGCATAGACCAGTTCATCACTCAACAAGTCAATGCAAGAGCTCTCCGACAAAAAAGCAGTAACAAAATCAGAACCAAAGTCTTTTGCTAATCTAGGTCTTTTACTTCTCCTAGGTTCATCTACAGCACAAGAACTACTAGCATGCAAATCAACTGAAGTACTACTTAAAGTCAAATCAACAGGAACATCACTAGTAGGTAAAGGAACATCATGTGTAGAACAAGTAGGTAAAACAACAGTAGGAAAAGAACATGTAGGCATGGAAGCAGCATCACCCTTTTTCAAGGGAAAACATGTTCAAAGAACTCAGCGTCTCTGTACTCAGAAATGGACCTATCACTCAAAGTCATAAACCTATAGGCAACATGAGCATAACAAATAAATACTGCATCAGAGGTCTTGGGTCCAATGCTTGACCTTTTATAGTCAGGTATCCCAACTTTAGCTAGACACCCCCACTCTCTCAATAAGCTCATGTTTGGAGGAAACCCCTTCCACAATTCATAAGGAGTCTTATCTAACCTTTTGTGAGGTACTCGATTAAGAACATGACAGGCTGAAAGGACTGCTTCCCCCCACATTTCCTCAGGCAACCCAGAACTTACAATCATAGCATTCATCATATTTTTCAAGGACCTATTTTTCCGTTCAGCTATACCATTCTGTTAAGGTACATAAGGTGCACTAAGTTCATGAATGATACCCAATTTCTCACATTGATCATTCAAAGAAAAGTTCTCATACTCTCTACCTCTGTCAGATCAAACCCTCTTGATATTCCTTTTAAGTTGGTTTTCGACTTCGGCCTTATATTTAATGAAAGCTTCCCCTACGTCACTTTTGGCCTTGAGAAGGTAAATCTTAGTGTATCTTCAATAATCATCAACAAAGGAAATATACCAGAATTTTCCTCCTCTACTTCTAGTAGTCTGGAAATCAGCTAAGTCTATATGCATCAACTCTAAAAGTTGTGTGGTCCTTTGAGTCACAGTTTTGCAAGGTTTCTTAATGAATTTTTCTTCAACACAAACTGGACACTTAGAAAACTCAGTAGTCGACAGATTAGGAATTAAAGCTAACGTCCTTAGTCTCTTAACGGAAGCAACATTCACATGCCCTAATCTACCATGCCACAAATTTAAAGACTCAGCAATATAAGCAGAACCAGAAACAGTTTTATTAAAATCAGCAGAAACAGAAGAAGCAACATTCAGAATAAATAAACCTCCACTTAAATACCCCTTCCCAATAAATTCCCCTCCACGAGTCATTACAACTTTGTCAGCCTCAAAAAAAAATTCAAACCAGCTTTGTTTAACAAGGCACCAGACACTAAGTTGCGACGCATAGTAGGAACATATAATACATTTGAAAGGGAGAGGGTTTTTCCAGAGGTAAGTTTAAGAGTGACCTTTCCTCGCCCAAGTACTCCAGCAGTTGCAGCATTGCCCATGTAGACACACTCGCCTTCAGTAGCATCCTGAAAATCATGGAGCAGCTCCTTGTTTGCCCAGAAATGCCTTGAAGCCCCAGTGTCCAGAATCCAATCAGTATTGTTTTCAATCAGATTTGCTTCAACAACCACAACAGCTACAATGTCGGTGGATTCAGCAAGGTTGGCCTGAGGTCCTTGTTTTTGAACGGAACCTTGGCGTTGAGGGCATTGGTAAGCCTTATGGTCAGGCTTCCCACAGACATAATAGAGGACAAACTTCTTTTGAATCTTGCTATCCGGTTTGTTAAATTTGCCTTGCTTTTTTCCCTTGTTATTACCCTTTTTCCCTTTACCCTTAAACTTATCAGAGCCTGATTGAGCAGCAGATTCCACCAGGTTAGCTTTAGTGGTATTATTAGAAATCGAATCCATATTGTCCTTAAGGCGATTTGCCTCTTCAATCCTCATATGACTAATTACTTCCTTAAGAGACAGGAACTCCTTCCTATGTTTCAGATTGTTTCTAAAATCTCTCCAAGAAGGGGGAAATTTTTCCAGCAACACATTAGCTTGAAATACTTCACAGATTTTCATGTCCTTATTTAAAACATCAGCACATAAATTTTCGAAGACATGAACTTGGTCCATGACTGGCTTATCATCAACCATATGGAAAGCCAACCACTTTCCAACCACATACTTCTGTTTACCAGCATCATCAGCCCCATATTTTTTCTCAAGGGCCTCCCAAGTCAGTTTTGAACTCTTATGAACCATGAATAAATCATACAGATTATTCGTCATCAAATTAAGGAGGTGGTAACGAACAATTTTATTAGCTTTTACATATTTAGCAATATCATCCTCATTCTTTTTAATATCAATAGCAGAAGGAGAAGAGGATGAATCAACTGTAGCAGTAATCGTAGTAGGACAGTCCTTGAAGAGGACGTAGTTAATGTCCAATTGCTAAAAAAACATCAGCAGTTTGGAAGATCAACGTTTGTAGTTGTTTCCGTTAAGAGATTCGAGTTTGGACAGATGCGTTATCGGTTTGCTTGAAAAGTCAGCCATTGCAAATAAAATTAATTGCTTTCAAATTGTTAGAAACTGACTGTTTGCAATGGCAGAATAAAAACCGATTTCAAGGCTGTGTCGCGGTGGAAGACCACTTACTTGAAAGCAATTACGGCCCGACTATAGTGTTAATCGCAACTGGCCGGAAAGCTCCCCAAGGTTAACACAACAACCTCTCTAAGTCACCACTAACAGAGGAAGGTTTTGGAGACAAAGCACGTACCCGGTTTTTTGAGAAGAGAAGAAGAAGAGAAGAGAAGAGTGTATTTTCGGATACAAAACAATGGCAACAATAGTATGATTTTTATAGCAAGACAATCAGGCCAAATAAGGAATGCAATAAAACATAAGGAGGAAATCAAGGACGACAGTAATGGCCATAAACACTATAACGTTCAAAAACGTTTCAGTGTAACAAGGTACCGTTACACACAGTTGGGCTCGGGTCCAAAAATATAAGCTCCAGCTCAGCGCTTCCCAGAACCCAGGCCAAGCCCGAGCCCGGCCCAGTCCGGGAGGGCGGCGTGCGCGCGCACGTGTGTGTGTTACCAAGGTCAAGCTTGTGCCCAAGCCCAAGCTTGACCTCCAACTATAAAATCCAACCATGTAACCAACTCAACAGACAAGTAGAGGAAGGGAGTTAATAAACAAAGGAAACCTCCCTTCCATAGGTGATGTGGGATCTTTGGGAAAAACCCAAAGAGGATTTACAAGCCTTAACTCCAATAGAAATAACTTACAGAAGGTGGACGAGGTGGTTGATTGCCAATGGGCCTAATGATGCTGGTGCGAGGAGTTGTGCTCAGGTTATATTGTATCCGGCTTAAGAGAGTTTCAACTTCTAAACATAGATATTCTCACATACAATATGGAAACTGATGAGTGATATTTATACCAATCTAAACCCCCAATTTCCCCCTTGTTTAGAGTCTTTTATCCTCCTCTTTTTGTATTTTCTAGCTTATTTTGCTTATTTTAGAATTATTGAGTAAATTACAACTCATTTGTAAATATTAGCTATTTTGATTATCTTTATAGGGTTTATATTGATTCCTTGTGTATCTGATGTTTTAGGATCGACCTTGAAGGTTGGTATCCCACACATCGAGTATAAAAGACTTAATCAAAGCAAAACAACACAATTTAGAGGTGTTTATACACAAGGGTCAACTTCAAATGAATATATCTCCCAACTCACTCAACATTTTCAGGTGATTCCAATTGGATATGAAAGCTTGTCTCTAGAGCTTTCCAATGACTGTTCATAAGCCGAATTCCGATAAAAGACGAGAGAGATATGATAGTTAGAAGTTGGGTTGTCTGGCCAGTGGGAGTGGGCGCTCCGCTTTTGGTTGGAGCGGGCGCTCCGAGTCCGCTGGGAGTTCCTATTTTGCGGTTTATAGGCCCATTTAATGAATGATTTTTGTAGCCCCTAAAAAGGGATGAACCCCAAACTTTTGAGAGGGGACTTTTAGAGGGTTAGCCTCCATTGGCGAGTTCAAGCTTTACTTAGGATTTTTAGAGAGAGAAACTCTCATTTTTTAGAGAGAGAAAAGAGTAAAACTTGAAGAATCTAAGAAGGAAACTTGAAGATTTAATTTGGAGATTCCTTGCAATATCAATGAGAATTTCTTACTCCCTCTCATATTTTTATTGCTTTCTTTACTTAGTTTCATACTAATCTTACTTTATCTACTTGTTTATCATAGATTAGTGTTTAATTTCATGATTTTAGTTGTTAATGTTTATATTTTATTTCTTCATATGATTTGTGAGTAGTTCTTCCTTGGGAAAAGGTTGAAACCATTGATGAGTTCATAAACCTTTAAATTGAACATTGGGTTTTGACTTGGGTTAATTTTGGTTAATTGATTTGGGATTTTTATGTATGTTTGTATGATTGGCCATCATAAAAGCATAATTTGGGAACCCTTAATGACGGATCGAAAGATGAAATTAAGGGGTTGCCTCAAATCAATTTTTAGGCTAGAAGGACCATGAAAATAGGGACTACCTAGCCTAGGGGATTTGTTTGCTTGTTTTTGTTCATCATGTTTATGGATATGCTTGGTTGAATGCCTTAGCCATGAAAATAGGTCTTTGGTAGGAGATTAATCCAATCTAACTAGCTCGAAAGAGTGGTTAGATTACCGTTGGATGAACTATTTCCCTCAATTGATCCCCATTGTTGATCCCTCATTTTGATTGCTCGATTTATGAATGAATCATTTGGTGGATACCATTTCCCAAGACCCTTTTAATGTCGTTTCTTTTTCTTATTTTCACCCATAAATCTTACTCCAAAAAAATGATACTCGACCTAGCTCATCATAAGTCATTACTTTTTGGTTCTCTCCTTAGTCCTTGTGTGATCGACCATTACTTGCCCTTTCTACCTAGTTAGAGCGACCGAGTTAGGTTTTTATTTTTGGTAGGCTCGACGACGGCCTATCAGCAACACACCTTTTTTTGTTCATACTCTATCAGTCTATTGCGGATAAAAAAATGAAAATTGAAAAAGTATAAAAGGATGTGTCCTCTCCCTCTCTTGTTTTTGTAGTGTCCACTCCCTCTCTAGTGACTTGAGTAGTTAAAGAAAACGTCAATAGCAAGAAGATGATAACACATACACAATAATAGAGATAAGAAATATAGGTGAATAAATGAAAAACACCAAAAGAACATGAATCTGCTTTTACTAATAAAAAATATGAAAACTGAAAAAGAATGAAGGATGTGTCCTCTCCCTATCTAGTCTCTATGGTGTCATCTCCCTCTCTAGTGACTTGAGTAGTTAAAGAGAACTTCAATAGTAAGAAGATGATGACATGTACACAATAATAAAGATAAGAAATAAAGGTGAATGAATGAAAAACACCAAAAGAACAGGAATTTGATTTTACTAATAAAAAAAGATTAAAACTAAAAAAGTATGGACGAACATGTCCTCTCCCTTTCTACTCTCTATGGTGTCCTCTCCCTATCTAGTGACTTGAGGGTTGAGTAGTTAAAGAGAACGTCAATAGCAAGTTTTCTCCTCCTTGTGGAATTTTTGCAGGTTTATGGTTAATTTTCGCCCTCTTTTACTCGTGTTCGTTAGATATATTGTTGAGTTTGATGTTGCGGCTAAATATTTGTGTTTAGCTTCTTGCTTTTCAAATTCTGTTTAATATCTACTTCACTATTATCTTGTTTTCCTCATTTGTTAGTTCTTGGTCGTATTTTGAAGAAATGAAACTTTACTACTTTCTCTTTAACAAAAAGATCGTAGCATTTGGAGGTGGCAAAAGCTCCTAGGCAAAATTTCATAATGTAAAATTAGGCAGATAATTAAGCTTTTAACGAGAGAGAAAATGAGGTTAGTAATCTTTAACGGAAACCACCACCTTCAACTCCGATCACCATCCCGATTACCACCTACACCAATTGCACTACACCAACCACCACCTCAACACACCAACGACCTTCAACACCGAAAACCGTCATCACCCCTGACCATCGCCAACCACCGCACCAAAATCCTGTCAAATCGAGACCACCACAACCCTAAAAACCTAGATTTCGAACCCCCAAGCCCAGATTTCGAACACCCCAACCCAGAAATTTGAACCTTCAAAACCTAGCAAATCGAAATTTGAATCCGAAAATTTCCCACCCCTAACCCATATTTCAATTTCCTAACCCTATAACCTAGCAAATCGATTTCCCAACCCAGATTTCCCATGGAATGAACAACAAAGAATGGAGAACAACGACAAACGAAAATTCGAATTGAAAAACCTAGCAAATTCGAACCGCAAATCAAGAAATTTCAAAGCCAAAGCCAAAAAATTCGACTTGAAACCCAGAAATTTGCCCCATGAGGATTTCGTCAACTCTAGAAATTCAAACCCAGATTTCGTCAACCCTAGAAATTCAGACCCAGAAGGAGAAGATGATTGAAGTTGGTAGTTGTGGTGAAGTGGTTATTGCGGTAATTGAAGGAGACGATGAGGATGGTTGGAGAATATAGTGATTGCGATGACCATGGTGGTGATTCCGGTGATGATGGTTGTGATTGCGTGGTGGTGGAGGAGATGGTGATGGTTATAGTGGTAGAAATTTGAAGATGGTGGTGGTTGAAGGAGATGGTGGAGGTGGTGGTGGTAAAAGTTCGATGATGGTGGTGGTTGAAGGAGATGGTGGAGATGTTTGGAGAAAATGGTGGATATGGAAATGGTGGAGATGGTGGTGATTAATTGATGTTAGAATAAGGTGAAAATAATTTAAATGATATTTGGTTAGTTTTTACTAATATTTCAAGGGATATAAACAGATTTTAATTTTTTTAAATGTGGGCATTTTAGTCATTTCACACAAAAAATACTAAACTAAGAAAGAAGGAAAATGTTGCAATCTTTATATTACAACTTAAAATGACAAATGTTGCAATCTTGTTGTTACGAATGAAGTAACATTCATCCTTGAGTCATTACTAATAGTAAAAGAGAGAATGCATCATAAATCCTCTCCTCCATTTTAGCTTTGAGTCTTCCATGTTATTGCCTTAACCTGACATTGATTCTTGGTAAGAATTAACCCTTCACAAATCTTATCAAGTAAGGGTTGGTCTAGTGGAAAGGAGTGAGCCTTTCAACTTTGAGGTTGAGGGTTCAATCCCACTAGAGGCACTTTGAGAGTAGGATTCCCTTATCATTGGGTCCGGGCCACTTCTTCTTAACCAAAAAAAAATTCACAATATAAAGATACGTGCCAAATTGAGCTTAAAAAGTTTCGTCAAGATGGAGCAAAGTAATTAAGCCAACAACTTAATTTTCTTCTTTAATATACTCAATATTGTTGGGAATAAATAGCAGAGTGATTGCAATATTCACGAAGAACAAATAAATAAGCAATATTAATTAACATTAGAAAAATAGACTTATTTGCAGAAATCGGACAATTGTATTTAATTGAATCTCACAAATATAGCGATGTGCCGTAGTGTGAAAGCCACTACCTATAGAAGCGATTTTGCCACCATACCAGTGCAGGCTTTCAATGACGACCGTCCTCCAAGGTTAACATACCAACCTAGAATTCTACTCCCCAAGCTCAAGGGTTGGCCTTTCTCAAGATCTGCTCAATTCTCCAAAGAAAAGGTAGGCTTGTATTAGGGATCCTGGAATAATGGACTCTTCTACAATGACGGTTCCAAAAAATATTTCTACGAATTGAAAAATAAACCGCAAAAAGAAGAATTATTGCTGAAACAGAATAATCCGACTTTGCTGGACACCAAAAAGCCAAAAAAGTCATTTTCAACCTAAAAAGGCCAAAAAGTTACCTTAAAGTGCGTGCTCGAAAACCTGGCTTGTTGGTACCGTTTATGAGAATTCTCGAAATTCATGTCGATAAAGTGCGCATAGTGGTGTCCTTTTTCGAAAAAGCTTCATCTTCAGTATGGAGAAAGCCGAAAAATTGCCTCGAAGTATGCCCGAAAATCCTACTTGTTGATACTTTTTTGTAGGGATCATCGAAATTCGTGTCCATATAGGGCGCATACAGTGTCTGTTTTTGGAAAAAACGTCATCTATAGCCTGATAAAGCCGAAAAAGTTGTCTGAATGTGCGTGTCTGAAAACCCGGCTTGTTTTTTACTCGTTTCGTAGGGATTCTCGAAAATCATGATCACAAAGGGTGCACGGCTGTGTCCATTTTTACGAAAAAAAAATCTTTAGTCTGAAGAAAGCCAAAACGTCGTCTCAAAGTGCGTGACCAAAAATCCAGCTTGTTGATACTCGTTTTATAGGGATCTTTTGAATTCGTGTTTGTCTGTATACAACGCATTGTCTTTCAAAAACGTCATCTTTAGCATGAAAAAGCCGAAAAGGCATTTCGCAGTGCCTGATCATAAACCCAGCTTGTTGGTACTCGTTTTGTAGGGATTCTCGAAATCCGTGTCCATATATAGTGCACTGGGTGTCTGTTTTTTGGAAAAAATGTCATCTTTAGCCTGAAAAGGCAAAAAAAATCGTCTTGAAGCGCGTGCCAAAGACCCGACTTGATGGTAGTTTTTTTGTCGGGATTCTCAAAATTCGTGAACATAAAGGGTGTAAAGCAGTGTCCTTTCTGGAAAAAAAGTCATCTTCAATATTGAAAACAATATTTAATGTTGTCTCGAAATTTGTTCTCATTAACGTTTCAGGTATCAAAAAAAATTAAAAAATTGCAAAGTTGAAAAAAAAAGAATTTTGAAATATTAATCCTGATTTGACCGTTCAAATTATTGACTAATAAGGTAATTACAGAGATGAGTGTTTGTAGACACTACTTGAGAAAAATAAAATCAATAGGCTATAATTTACAGAATTGGTCTTGTAAGAAACTGCTAATTTTAACAAAAAATTAGATAACAGCCTAAGCCCAACTTTATGAAGAGAATAAATCGTCTAAATATAATGATTACTATCATTTCGTAACTAGTTAAATCATTTTGTAATCACAATTTTTTATACATTTAATGATTAAATTTATTTAAGGAAAAATTGTTTATAATAAGCCAACCTTTACTCCATCTTCTAATATTAAGTCAACCTTCTCAAAATCCCAAAATAAGTAAACCTTGATCCTCACTTGAATTTAAACAAGTCAAATGACTCACAACCGGTTTTATAGGTAATTTTTTCATAATTTTAAATTTTAACTTTATTTTTATATTAAAAAAAACTTTTCCATCCCCTTCCCCAACCTTTCCTCCCCACCACCTGGGCCAACACCACCATCATGAAACCGACAATCCGCCAATCACGAACACCACCATCAACCATCATCATAATCCCAATCCCAATCTCTCTCCTCCATTCCATACATCCAACATGCTATCATGATGCGCTATACTCCTTTCTTCACATATTCTTCCATTAATGGGTTTAAACTTCTGATAGGTTTTAGTCGTGTCACCTAATAAAAAATAAACCTACGGTCCTCTAACTAAGGTAGTCAGTGGTAGCAGGGTCGAATCCGCAGGGAGACAGAGTTTGTATATTAATATTCAATTAACTAACTACTTCAGATAAAAATATGGAGAATTGACTGAACTAATGAGTAAGCTAAATAATACGAATTAAGTCGAGGATTTAACTATGGAATAAAAGCCTAGGGTATTAGGTCGGTCCACCATGCTTATACCAATCAAACAAGGTCAACAACTATCGAAACCTAGGTCAAGAGTCGAGGGATTAGAGCATGTGTTGAGCTATGGTTAAGACTCAACGCTCATAGTTCAACATACGCCGCATGTTCACTAACGTAATCAGAACTACTGATGTGTCCTAGGCCTCTAGTCGTAAGACGGATCTGTGCAAACAACTATTAACCACAAGCAATCAATGAAATTGGCCACTAACATTAATCACTAATTAAGAACAAACCACACCACAATCACTCTAATCAAGCCCTAGAAATCAATAGAAGTCTAAATAGCACTCATGGTATAAACATGGCTTCCCTATCTAACACCCTAGAAAGAGAACTACTCAGACATGATCGAATTGGCAACAACAAAACTAATTGAAAACCCTAAGAATTGCATCATGAACTAATTGAGAAATAAGCGATTGAACTAAAGTAATTGAGATAAAGGAATAAAGCAATAAGCAAGACGATTACCAAATTGACGGAAAGCGGAAACTTTAATTGAATTGAAATTGTACTTGAATCTCTTCTACAATCGAAAGCAATGATAAACTAGGCTAAGAGCTCTCTAAGTGTTTAATAATATGAAAGATACCAATAAAAATAACCTAAAAAAGTATTTATAGGTCCTAAGAAAACAATAAGATAGAGTGGGGAAAATAACGAAAATCGCATCCCCGTGTCATCCACCCGATCGGGCAAAGGGCCGCCCGATCGGGCCTGGGAACAAGTCTCCAGCAGTATACAAAATAGGCTTCACCTGATCAACCCCCCGTTAACTAACCTCCTAGAGGTCCAACTACCGTCTTCCCTTGGCTTAGGGAGCGAGTTCGAGATACGCTCAAACTGAATAGCGATATGGTGAGCCAAGTTGTACTGAAATGGCTCCCTAAAGCCTTTAGCAATATAGCTAGCTATAGCAACTAGCACGGCCCCCCGGACCAAGTGACCCTCAAACCGTCCCAACAGAGTCTGGGCCATGAACCGTATCCAAATGCTAAAAATAGGGTGATGGAAGTTCGCCCAATGACAGTGCAGGATGTCAAAGGGTGTAGGGTAACCTGTCAGCATAACATAAGTATCGGCCATCCTAAAGTGGTCGGGTGGGTAGTAGTCACCCCGTACCTGTAACCTAAGAACCCCCGCAAATTCCCTAAGGCTAAGGGAGTGTTCTTGGTTTAAAAGTCTAAAGTGAACATGGGTGACCGGACCGGCCCGGGGCTTTGTCAAACTGAAACTACTAAAAAATTCATAGACTAGAGGAGGATAAGTGTTAACATGTACATTATAAAGCGCCTCCATGCCTAGAACTTTCATGAAGTCCTTAAAATCATCAGTTAAACCAAGTTTAGACAAAAGCTCAACATCTAGAAATCGGGTAGGAAGTACCTCACGCTTTTTAAATCGCAAGAATTTCTCGCGATGTTCATCATCCCGGAAAATGATTTCCGGGTATTGAGGATCCCGTGGAACTTGTGGTGGTGGTGGTGGGTGTGGTGTTGCCTCTCGCCTAGATCGCGAGCCTTCACCTCGAATTATCCTTTTGAATTTGCTTGCCATGGTAGAAAATGTGCCTTGTAACCTCTTGTAACACAAAGATGGGGTTTTAAGGTGAGTGTGGGAAGAGATGGGAGAGGGAAGATGATTTTGGAGAATGAGATTGTGTGAGATGGAGGGTGAAAGGAGGAAAGGAGGGGATTTTATGAAGTTTGGTTGAGAAAGGATGGAGATTTGAGGTAGAAGAGTTTGGTTTTCATGGAGGTTAGGGGTTTGGGGGTTGAAGATGAGTGAAAAGAGAGAGAGAGTTGATTGAAAGGATGAGGAATGAATGGTGAGAAAAGGGATGTAATCCGTGTAAAAGGAGGTTAGATGGTCGCAGGCCCGATCGGGTACTTGGCCGCCCGATCGGGCGGAATTCAAAATTTTTTTTTTTCCTCAGAATTATCACTTCGCCCGATCGGGTGCCTAATTTCTCATCGGGTGCTCAAGTCTCGCGCCCGATCGGGCGACTGTTGCCCGATGGCGTCGGGCGGTATACCTTTTGACTGATTTTTTTCTTTGACTTTTACGCGTTCACCCGACCTGCCACCCGATCGGCAAGGTATTTTTGATCGGGTGCTAGGGTTGCGCACCCGATCGGGCAAACCTTGCCCGATGACATCGGGCGTCCTTTCTTTTCTTCCTTTGTGTTATTTTCCGCTCACCCGATTGGGTGCCAGACATCCGATCCGATCGGGCGAGCTACTGTTCAGTAAGTGGCTCGCCTTTTTGCAAATTTTTGGGCAAGTATGGCTCAAGTTTCTCTTCAATTAGCATATCTGCACATCAAAGCACACAAGATATAGGAACACATTAGTACCCTCACGCTCTCTCACATGCTACAAACTACGAAACAAGAGAAAAGAAGATCTAACTAAGAGATACGGGTAAAGCGCTGGTTAATGAAGGTCCCGCATGACCATATTACCTCTCTAGTAGATGAATCAAGTGGGGAGGAATCAAAGCGGATTTCCTCCACACAACCAACAAAGGCACCTTCATGGTACAGCTTCAGACGCTGTCCATTTGCCTTAAACTTCTCTCCTTTGTGGTTGGCAACCTCGATGGCACCATGTGCCTTCACTTCTGTCACCTCGAATGGTCCAGACCATCGAGATTTGAGCTTTCCAGGAAACAGTCTCAACCTGGAATTGAACAATAGGACCTTGTCGCCAACCTTGAATTCTCTTTTTCCTATCATCTTATCATGCAGCTTCTTCGTTTGCTCTTTATAGAGCCTGTGATTTTCATAAGCATCCAAACGGAGCTCATCCAACTCATTGAGTTGAAGAAGTCGTGCTTCACCTGCAGCTGTCAAATCAAGGTTAATCTCTTTGACCGCCCACGTAGAAAGATACTCCATCTCAACTGGTAAGTGACAAGCCTTGCCATAAACCAGTCGATAGGGTGTGGTACCCAAAGGAGTCTTAAAAGCAGTGCGGAGCGCCCAAAGAGTATCATCAAGTTTCAATGACCAATCCTTTCTAGCTTTAGTGACCACCTTTTCAAGGATTCTCTTAATTTGCCTATTAGATACTTCTACTTGGCCACTGGTTTGAGGGTGATAGGCAAGTCCGACTTTGTGGGTGACTCCATGTTTTGTCAATAGGGTCTTGAAGGTGCTCTTATGAAAGTGAGAGCCACCATCACTAATTACAACACGGGGGACACCAAAATGGGGAAAGATTATCTTTTTAAACATCTTCATCACAACCTTAGAATCATTGGTTGGTGATGCTATAGCTTCTACCCATTTAGTCACATAGTCGACGGCCACTAGAATATACCTATTCCCACAAGAGGTAGGAAAGGGTCCCATAAAATCAATCCCCCAAACATCAAAAGGTTCGACCTCTAAAATCCCACTCTGTGGCATCTCTTGCCTTTTTGAAATATTACCCGTCCTTTGACAAGCATCACAAGACAAACAAAAGGCACAGGCATCTTTGAAAATCGAAGGCCAATAGAAACCACTATGTAAGACTCTAAAACCAGTAGCTTGGGAACCGAGATGACCACTAGAAGGCATACTATGACAATGTAGCAAAACACCCTCTATTTCCCAATTAGGAATGCAACGACGAAACATCCCGTCGGAGCAATTCTTATATAGGAAAGGATCCTCCCAAAAATACATTCTAGCATCATGATAAAACTTTTTGCGCTGCTGATATGTAAGATTGGGAGGATGAGAACCACTAACGCAGAAGTTAGCAAAATCAGCATACCAAGGAGTTTTAGAGGACACAGAAAACAAATGATCATCAGGAAAAGAGTCATCTATAGGAGGGTCAAAAGGGGATCCAAACCTCAACCTAGAAAGGTGGTCGGCGACCACATTCTCAGCGCCCTTCTTATCTTTGATTTCCAAGTCGAATTCTTGCAGCAAAAGAATCCACCTGATGAGCCTAGGTTTGGCCTCCTTCTTAGCCATCAAGTACTTCAAAGCAGCATGATCAGTGTGTACTATAACCTTCGAACCTATAAGATAGGTTCGAAACTTATCCAATGCATAGACTATGGCTAGCAACTCCTTCTCTGTCGTAGCATATTAACCTGGGCTGGATCCAAGGTTTTGCTAGCATAGTGAATCACATGGAGTAGCTTATCCTTCCGCTGACCAAGTACTGCCTCTATCGCATAATCACTAGCATCACACATGATCTCGAAAGGGAGATCCCAATCTGGAGGTTGTATAATAGGGGCAGTGATCAAAGCTGTCTTTATCCTGTCAAAAGACTCCAAACACTCATCAGTAAAATCGAATGTGGCACCCTTTAGCAACAATTGAGTGAGGGGTTTCGCAATTTTTGAAAAGTCTTTGATAAATCTGCGATAAAACCCCGCATGACCAAGAAAACTCCTCACTCCTTTGACATTCATTGGAGGGGGAAGTTTCTCAATCACCTCAATCTTTGCTCTATCCACTTGGATGCCACGCTCAGAAATCAAGTGACCTAAAACGACACCTTCATTCACCATGAAGTGACATTTTTCCCAATTAAGCACGAGGTTTGCCTCAACACATCTTTTAAGCACTTTGGACAAATTATGCAGGCAAACATCAAAGTCAGAACCATAAACACTGAAATCATCCATAAACACTTCCATGATATTTTCAATAAAATCAGAGAATATGGCCATCATGCAGCGTTTGAAAGTAGCGGGAGCGTTACACAATCCAAATGGCATCCTACGATATGCGAAGGTGCCATAAGGACATGTAAACGTAGTCTTTTCCTAATCATCTGGATGGATGAGAATTTGGAAAAAACCAGAATATCCATCTAGATAACAGAAATAGCTATGTTTGGCTAGCCTTTCCAACATCTGATCAATAAAAGGGAGGGGGAAATGGTCCTTCAGGGTGGCATTATTAAGTCTACGATAATCAATGCACATACGCCACCCTGTCACAGTCCTAGTGGGAATTAAATCACCTTTCTCATTTTCAACAACAGTGGTCCCCCCCTTCTTGGGAACCACTTGCACAGGACTGACCCATTTCGAATCAGCAATGGGATAAATGATCCCTGCATCTAACAGTTTCATGATCTCTTTCTTCACCACCTCTTGCATGTTAGGATTCAAACGTCTCTGAGGTTGAATGCAAGGGCAGTGATCCTCTTCAAGATTAATACGATGCATACAAAAATCAGGACTAATGCCCTTTAGATCATCAATACTATACCCAATAGCTTTCTTGTGGATACGAAGCACAGCAAGCAAACTTTGCAATTGGCTATCTGTGAGTTTAGTACTGACAATCACGGGACATTCTTCCTTATCATCTAAAAATGCATACTTCAAATGAGAGGGAAGTGGTTTAAGTTCTACCTTAGTTACCTGAGGAGTAGAACTGGAGCATACACTTTCAAGTATCACAGTTTCCTGTTTCTGTTCAGCTCCATGACCCTCTAAATCAGCAAGACAGGCATCAACATCAGTATCAATGCCTAAGGAGTCACTCTCAGTCAATGCTACCTCCAATGGGTCAGCATCACGTATCTGCTGAAATGCAGACATCACAGCTTTGTCTACCACATCTATCCTGCAACAAGATTCTTCAAGCATAGGAGACTTTATAGCATTGGTTAGTTTAAAAGTGACAGTATCATCACCAACACTTAAAGTCAAAGATCCTGACTTGACATCAATAACAGCACCTGCAGTACACAAAAATGGTCTGCCCAAAATAATAGGAATTTGGGCATCCTCCTCCATATCTAATACAACAAAATCCACAGGAATGTAAAACTTCCCCACCCTAACAGGGACGTCTTCTAAAACACCTAGAGGGTATTTTATAGAACGGTCAGCCATCTGCAAAATAATTTGAGTGCACTTAAGTGCTCCCATATTCAGTTTATTACAGACAGACAAAGGCATGACAGACACAAATGCACCTAAATCACATAAAGCTTTATCAATAAAAAGTGCACCTACATGACAAGGGATGGAAAAGCTACCCGGATCTTTCAATTTAGGTGGAGATTTATTTTGCAAAATGGCACTACACTCTTCAGTGAGTGCGACTCTATCTACCCCACCAAAATCTCTCTTTTTTGTGATCATCTCCTTCAAAAACTTAGCATAGACAGGCACTTGAGAAATAAGTTCAGTGAAAGGAACTGTTACCTCAAGGTTCTTGACCATAGCCAAGAACTTACCAAGTTGTTGATCCACCTTGGACTTTTGCATTCGATGAGGAAAAGGCAACCTTGGTGTAAAAGGTGTATCAGCAACCTTCTCCTTCTCCTTCTTCTTTTCTGCCTGTTCAGCTGTTTCAGACACTTCGACATCAGACGTCGAATTCTTCTCCAATTCCTTCTCTACTACCTCCTTCTCCTTGCTAGGGGCAATATCATCATCGACGGGCATAGGAGGAGCAGCATAAGCAGTGCCACTATGAAGAGTAACGGCATTTTCTTGCTCCCTATGTGTAGGTTGCCCCGGCAATTGTCCCTGCTGCCTCTGTGCATTAGTCTCTGCCAACTGAGCAATCTGAGTCTCGAGAAGTTTTATGTGCTTCTCTTGGGACTTCTGTGTTTCCTCATGTGTCTTCTGCATAGACAATATTAATTTCATCAGTTCAGAATTGCTAGGCTCTTGTGGGGTTGCATTTTGTGGTGCTGGCTGATAATTCTGATGAGCAGGTCTTTGGAAACCAGGAGGATGATGAGAATTTCCTTGGTTTTGGTAGTAGTTGGGTTTTGGGTTGTGGTGTGGAGGTTGATAGGAATTTTGTGGTGGATGGTAGGAATTTTGTGGCTGTGGGTTTTGAACATTGCTGCTTCTATAGGAAAGAAGTGGGTTGTCTTTCCAACCAGGATTGTATGTGTTGGAGTAGGGGTTATTGGGTTGTCTTTGCTGAAAAGCATTAGCCTGCTCCATCTGATTCTGACTGAACTGACAATTATGGCCGAAATGGCCCTGAATACCACACACCTCGCAGTAAGATGAGGTGATGGGTGCAACTGCTGACATAGCGTTGATGCTCATTGGCGGAGGTGTTGAACTAGAGGACTTCATTAGCTGCTGAGTGAGTTGCGCCATCTGAGATGTAAGCATTGAAATAGCATCAACTTCAAGTACCTTCTTAGTCACACTCCTAGATGATGAATGGTCATTGGCTGCAAGATTTGCTAGGAAATCATAACCCTCATCAACTGCCTTGTCTAAAAAGACTCCGCCTGCAGACGAATCAACAGTACTCTTCGTCTGAGGCTGCAGACCATTATAAAAAGTCTGCGTCAGAAACCACTTGTCCATATTATGATGTGGACATTCCCTGTGTAGGTCTCTGAATCTAGTCCACGCTTCCCTCAATGTCTGATCTAGCTCTTGGGAAAACGTAGCCAACTTGTTCCTGATTTCTGCTGTTTTTGTGGGAGGGTAATACTCATGTAGAAATGCAGCAGAAATCACCGGCCATTCTGTCTCAGTGATATCGCTGAACCACCTCTGAGCCTTGTCTCTGAGTGAGAACTCAAATAACATAACCTTCAGCTGCTCAGGTGTGACTCCTTGATATTTAACAGTCCTACAGAGTTGTTGGAATCTCTGCAGATGGTTGGCCGGATCTTCAGAAGGATGCCCACTAAACTGATTCTGCTGCACCATATTAATTAGTGCAGGTTTGATTTCAAAATTGTTCGCAGCAATAGTGGGCATCGGTGGACCTGTGGGTATGCCTTCAGGATTAGGCACCCCATAAGATTTCAGTGACTTCGCCATTGGTAATGTAGAAATCTCTGAAACTGGCTTCTCTTGGTCAAATTCTGCTCTAAGATCCCGAAGTATTGCTTCTGTGTCAGGATCTCCAGGAATAATGTGAGTTTTCTTTTGATACCTGGACATATAAGAGAAAACGACAAGATAACCGTAAGAACGGCCTCGATTGGAACGGGAGGTTCCAATGAGGGAAAGAGAAGTACGCTAATTAATCGAATAAAAACTAGAAAACTAGCCGTCTCCCCGGCAACGGCGCCAAAATTTGATAGGTTTTAGTCGTGTCACCTAATAAAAAATAAACCTACGGTCCTCTAACTAAGGTAGTCAGTGGTAGCAGGGTCGAATCCGCAGGGAGACAGAGTTTCTATATTAATATTCAATTAACTAACTACTTCAGTTGAAAATATGGAGAATTGACTGAACTAATGAGTAAGCTAAATAATACGAATTAAGTCGAGGATTTAACTATGGAATAAAAGCCTAGGGTATTAGGTCGGTCCACCATGCTTATACCAATCAAACAAGGTCAACAACTATCGAAACCTAGGTCAAGAGTCGAGGGATTAGAGCATGTGTTGAGCTATGGTTAAGACTCAACGCTCATAGTTCAACATACGCCGCATGTTCACTAACGTAATCAGAACTACTGATGTGTCCTAGGCCTCTAGTCGTAAGACGGATCTGTGCAAACAACTATTAACCACAAGCAATCAATGAAATTGGCCACTAACATTAATCACTAATTAAGAACAAACCACACCACAATCACTCTAATCAAGCCCTAGAAATCAATAGAAGTCTAAATAGCACTCATGGTATAAACATGGCTTCCCTATCTAACACCCTAGAAAGAGAACTACTCAGACATGATCGAATTGGCAACAACAAAACTAATTGAAAACCCTAAGAATTGCATCATGAACTAATTGAGAAATAAGCGATTGAACTAAAGTAATTGAGATAAAGGAATAAAGCAATAAGCAAGACGATTACCAAATTGACGGAAAGCGGAAACTTTAATTGAATTGAAATTGTACTTGAATCTCTTCTACAATCGAAAGCAATGATAAATTAGGCTAAGAGCTCTCTAAGTGTTTAATAATATGAAAGATACCAATAAAAATAACCTAAAAAAGTATTTATAGGTCCTAAGAAAACAATAAGATAGAGTGGGGAAAATAACGAAAATCGCATCCCCGTGTCATCCACCAGATCGGGCAAAAGGCCGCCCGATCGGGCCTGGGAACAAGTCTCCAGCAGTACAAAAAATAGGCTTCACCCGATGGGATCGGGCAGATTCCACCCGATCGGGGCCGCAACCCCAGCACCCGATCGGGCAAGTCCACCCGATGCCAACGGGTGGATGTCTTCTTCAGCTCTCATAAAAACGGCAAAAATGGCTAAGTATTGCTCCGCCCGATGTGATCGGGCAAGGCCGCTCGATCGGGCGGGAAACCTGAACTTCAGCTTCCTCACTCGTACCCGATCGGGCAATTGTTGCCCTACCCGATCGGGCGAGTCTTCTTCTTGCCTTGCTTTGCTTGGCTTCAGACGCCAAGTCTTTACACACTTACTTCTTCATAATGGGGTCCAAATACCATCTTGAGACCTCAAAGATGCCTCATAACTTCCCGCTATAGCGTGGTGCTCAAAACATCAAGTAAATAGGGAGTTTTTCCCTAAAACCTGCAAAATGATATAGAACACACAAATCATAACTTTATCGAAATAGTTAGCATAAATAGCTCCTAAGAGCATCAATATAGCATAATTTAGCTTGTAAAGAAAGGGAAAAACTCTATAAGATATCGATATATCAACTTCCACACTTTAAAGTGCAATCTGGTTTATTTTGGCTGTGTGTTGTCAAATTTGATGGCTTAGATTGCAGTGTTGGTGCTTTTTTTGTTGTTGTCGAACTTATTGAGCAAAACAATGATATTGGGTTTAAGAATTCATGGATTTTCAAGTGAGTTCTTCATCAGAGTATGGAAGGTTCAAACAACTCATAGTCTTTGTGGTGGTGTTAGTGGAATTTTGTTGTAAAACAGGTGGCTTCGAGGGTGTGGGTGATTTCAGGGCAAAGGTGGTTCCGGTGGAGGTGACCCAGGTGGGTAGGCGTGGGTGGTTTTTTCGAGGCTGCGTGATGGTGGAATGTGGGGCAGAGGGTGGTGGTGCCCAGGTGGGGTTTAAGGGGGATGCTAGTGCCTGATGGGGTTTGGTGGTGCGGAGGGGAGGAGAGAGAAAGATGAAAGGAGGAGGAGGGGGAGGGAGAAGGAAGAAAGAAAAACAAAATTAAAATTAAAATTAAAAATCAAACCAATCGCATTGCGACACGTTAGTATGTTACCTGCTATTACCTGCAATAGAAGGTAATAATTCCGTCTGACCTAATAAAAGTTAATGCATGCACAAGATTGACTTAATCAACAATAATCCAAAGCTTGACTTATTTTTAGAAGATGGGATAAAGGTTGGCTTATTTAAAACAATTTTTCCTTTATTTAATGACTAGTTTAATTCATAGAGTAAATCGTAGGCTTGTTGATACAATGTGAGTTTTACTTGATCTAATTTTAATATAAAATCAGATGGTCTTTTTTAATAATGTTTGTAATTTGCAAAATGATCTAATCAATACGTAATACGTAACAAAAACAATCCAAAAAAAATTAATTTTTCATTTATGGGTTTATGAATGGTATATTCATAAAACTGTAATCTTTTAATGTGGTAGTTTATGAATCATGAAATATTTGTGATTTTGTGGATAATGAAATATTTTTATAATGTTGAACTAAAACGGAGGTATGAAATTATTAGCTGAGTTGATTATTATATTAATGAGTTTCTGTGTAGATTATCAATTTTTGGAGTTGTTAAGTTGTTGAATTTCAAGGTATTTATATACCAATTACTTTAACACCAACAAATCAACCTATACCTCCATTCTCTCAACAACAAACCTCATTAAACACACAATCAGGTATTCGACCCACTCCAAGCCTCTTAAGAGCTGGTTATCGTCTGCGACGTCTACTCATCCCGAACGGACGTGTTAGGGTTCACCCCTACACTTCTTTTAATCACTCTCCTACCTCCCCTTTCTCTATCCAAACCACTCCTCTCTCTCCCATAGAAACTGACCCACCAAACTCACCGATAACTCCCACTACCACACCACTACTCCCTACACTAAGTAACTATATCATCTCTTCTTCCTGGCCAAGAAAACGTTTTCGACCACCGGGACATTATCGCAGCACTTCTGTCTATATGCAATTGAAATATGGTACTGATGGTTATATTTCTTTTGACTGGACTCTTAAAAGAAGACACATTCGTCTTGAGCGTCTCGAGGCCAAAGGAGGCTTCAACATGTGGTGGAGAGAAAATGGCTTTTTGAAACTCCACCCGAAAGCCATCACTAACCTAGAAATGGCGACTGACCTAGAGGTTAAAGTGGGAGAAGAGGTATCCTCCCGTTTTTCTGGAAAGCGTTTGGGCCACTCTTCTATGGACGCCCATGGTAACAACAAAAAAACTCAAACTCAAAGACCCCATACAAGCTATCTCCCCCAGCCCGTCTCCAAAGAGCTCGTCAACTCGTACTATGGCTTTTGAATTTGAATTAGTCTTATCTCTCTCACCTCCATCAGGTGCGGTGGCTGGCCCTTCACAGCCACCCATGTTCCAATGAAGCTTATAGCTTTCAATGCAAGGGGAGTTGGCGAGGAGTCTTCCCTTGCTATTCCATTATTCAAAATGGTTGATTAAAACTCATCATCCTATGTTTTTTTTCATGTCAGATTCAAAAGTTTCTTTATCTAATGCTAGGAAGATTTTCAAATCTTGTAACCCTTCTTTTGTAGCTGGTTTAGATGCTAATGGTAGTAGTGTCGGATTATTAGTTTTAGGTTGGTCCTCCTTAAGTATTACTTGTCTTGAAGTTTCTCCTAACTATGTATTATGTAATGTGGTTGACCTCAGTAGTGGTAATTGGACGGTTTGCTTTGTTTACGGTGCACCTGTGTTAGCCGAAAGGCTTAATGTTTGGATGAAATTAGCTTTATTCTCACAAACTTACCCAACCCTTTTATTTCTTGGTGATTTTAATCAAATTGAGTATTTTGAGGATAAGTTAGATGGTTCAACAATTATTAAAGGTTGGAAAGACTTTATTAAATGGAGGACTATTACTCATTTGATGGACATACCATTCTCTGGACCAAGGTTCACTTGGACAAACAACTAAACCACCGACTAATCATGGAACGTTTAGATAGAGGTGATATCACCCAAACTGGTCCTCTACCTTCCCCCACTCCTTTGTTGCTAATCAACCAATTTTAGCATTCGATCATGCGACAATAATACTAAATACAACTCCCCTTACCACAAAAATAGACGACCTTATCAAATAGAAAATTGGTGCTTAACTCACCCCAACACTATTAGAATTATTCAAACTTTTTGGAACTTCTATACCCTTAACCCTTTATTCTATCAAATCTCAACAAACTTATCTACCATTAGAACCGAACTACAAAAATGGAGCCTAGCCCACAAAAATTTCCTAGGAGTTAATTGGAAATTAATTTACGACAATCTCTCCGCACAAAACCACTCAATTCAAACCTTAAGCCAAGCTCGCACCTTCTTACTAAATGCACAAGATTCCTCCGCTCTCATGCAAATGTACCATGTCTACTGGTTACAGCGTTCTAAGCTTAATTGGGCTACCTTTAGCGATTGTCCCACTAAACTTCTATATTCCATGGTTCGTAAACGAAAATCTCAAATTTTCATTCTCTCCCTACAAAATGACCAACAAATATGGATAATCGATCCCACTGACATTTCCAACCTCATGACTCAACACATTACTACCATAATGCAACCAGACCCTAATATGACCCTATCAAAACTAGTTCTCTTTTAAACCAGCTGCACCACCCACGACTTACACCTTCAGATCAACGCAACCTCATACAACCCTTCACTGCTATCGAAATTCAGCAAGCAATGTTTTAACTAGGAAATAACAAATCACCAGGACCAGATGGAATTACCGCAAAAATTTTCAAAACACATTGGTCCACACTAAATGTAGCTTTAGTTCAAGCGATACAACTAGTTTGGCATAAGGATTATTTACCGCCATCCTGGAACTACTCATTAATGGTCATGATTCCCTAGGTAAACAATCCCGAAATAGTCTCCCAATTAAAACCGATTAGTCTATGCAACACCCTTAATAAATGCATAGCCAAGATCTTAGTAAACAGACTCAAGCCCCTCTTCCCTTCCCTCATCTAGGATTATCAACACGCCTTTACACAAGGTCGACAACTTCATGATAGCACTTTCCTTAGTCACGAACTTCTTCACTTTATTAACCAGCGGAAACAAGGGCAAACCTCCTATGCAACAGTTAAAATAGACATGAGTAAAGCCTACGATCGAGTCAATTGGGATTTTCTGTGTCAAGTTCTTAAGGCCTATGGTTTTCCACAAAAGTGGATCAATCTTATTTACCATTGTGTATCCACCGTCTCTTATAGAATTCTCTTTAATGGTCAACTAAATGCACCATCTCTCCCCGCTGTGGTCTCCGTCAGGGTGACCATCTCTCTTCATACCTTTTCATTCTCTGCATGAACGTCTTATCTCATCTCTTAACAATTTCGGAAGATATTAACCTTTTCCAAGGCATCAAACAAAATAGGAACGCTGTCAGTATCAACCATCTCCTGTTTGCTGATGATATTCTCCTATTCTTTAAAACAACCAATGCTTCTTGTCATTCCATCACAAAAATTCTCTCCGACTTCTCAATAACTTCGGGCCAAAAATTAAACCTCACTAAATCTTTTGCATAATTTAGCCCAAACACACCCCCGGAATCCCAACAACGCTTCAAAGAAATCCTCTCTATGCCACAAACCTCAAACATTGGCCCCCATTTAGGCGTACCTGTTGATGTTACAGGACAAAAAGCTCAACATTTCACTGCAATGATTGACAAAGTTTCCAAAAAAAAAACTTGGAACCATTTACATCTCTCCATTCCATTTACATCTCTCCATTCCAACCAAAATAATTCTTACTAATACCGTTCTCATCTCTCTCGTTAGTCACATCATGCCAAATTTCAAACTCCCCGTAAGTATCATCTCCAAGTTGGACTCCTTACTACATACCTTCCTTTGGAGCAAAAATGGTGAGACGAAAATTTCTTGGATCAAACGTCAAGTTACCACTCTTCCTAAAGGACTTGGAGGCTTAGGTATTCGTTCATTAGAACTCTTCAATGAGTGTAAACTTATGAAGCAAGTGTGGCGCATTTCCAACAACCCCTAACTTCTTATCTATGAAAAATTTTCTTCGAAAAGAACACTAGCTCTACACTCAGGCAAACAAAAAAGCTACATATCCCCTAATACTTCTTGAGGTATGAGAAGTCTCATTAAGGCATAGAATACACTCCTACAAAATTGCTATTGGAAAATTGGAAATGGCCAGAAAATCTCAGCATTCTCGCAAAAATGGGTAAACCAATCAGTACTTGTTGCAAACTCTTCTGTCCCCCTCAGGCACATGTCCCGTGCTACAGTCCATGACTATATAAATACTAACCTCATTCAATGGAACCTTCCCCGTATCATCTCCGACTTCGATAGGCAACATGCACTTTCCATTACAGCCATGGAACTTCCACACATTGACCAACCGGATCAAATGGTGTGGAGCCATCACAAATCAGGCACTTTCACTACAAAAACAGCCTATGGCATCCTCTCAACCACTACTTGTCCCTCTTCTCCCACAAATCATCACCCTTTCACACTTCATAACACTACCACAACCATTTTCAAACATTTATGGCACCTACACCTTTTACCAAAATGGAAAATTTTCATCTGGCGCCTCCTACATGTCCGTCTTCCTGATAAAGCTAATCTCCACAAACGACAATTATTACCTAACCCCTATTGTGACTTATGCCCAAACACAATCGAAAACTCCGACCATCTTTTCCGCACTTGTCCCTTCACCATTAATATTTGGGCCCTCACTCACATACCTTCTCTCCCAAACCCTAACACCTTTCTCACATTGAAACATTGGATCACCCACTCTATTCTTTCCTACAAAGGCAAAGAGGGCGCGTATAGCCCTAGACTCACATATTTTATCTCCACACTTTGGTGCTTATGGCTGCACCGCAATGATAGAGTCTTCCGATCCACAGTTGCTAAGCACACTGCCGTGTTACATAACATCAACACCCTAAAAACTCTTCAACAACAATCTCATCAACTCACCTCCACACCACTCCATTTCTTACATCCCCCTGAATTACCACCACAAACTCCATCAAGATTCCTACAAATAGATTTAGGTCTTTTACAACAAGGACAACCACAACACACCATCCAATGTGATGCAGCATGGTCCCGTACAACAATTACATGCTTAGGATGGTATCTCAACAACGCAACCAAAGCGATCACAAACAACATGGGAGGAACTTTTGGATCATCATCAAGTTCCACCCATGCGGAAGCCCGTGCATGCCTAGCTACAATTTCATGGGCAATCAAACGACAATTACATAGTGTCCTCATACCCTCCGATTCAACAAACCTTATCAATCTGTTGCACGGAAGAGATCTGGACATCAACATCACCTGGACATTGCAGCAAATCAACCATATACAATTACAAGTTTGCAGGATCCTAAAAGTCCATCGACAACAAGTGGCCAAAGCTCATAACACAGCTTAATTTTGTGCCACTAATCTTTTATCGTCTTACTAGTTTTTATTTTCCTGCTCAGCCTATGTCAAAAAAAAGGGGGTTGAATATTTAGTTTATTGAATTTGGGTGGTTTATCACTTTGTGGAGTTGAGATTGGTGTTTACTTCTTGTTAAATTTGAAATGGAAGTTTGAAACTAGGGCTGGTATCTAATGATATCTTACTTATTGAAGAATTAGGTTAAATGATGAATAAGTATGATAAATTGGTTATTGGTCATTATCATTTTATGTGGATTGATGGCAACTGTTGATAAAATTTTTAGATATCGTAATCGGGAAAACAAAGATGAACACAACAACAATAACAACGAACAATCGATCCTCTAGGCGTGTTTGGGAACACTTTCCCAAAAGCGATATTCCGACCCTATACGAAGCACGGGTTACACGGAATTCACCTCCGAGATACAAAGAAGAAAACAGTGATTATCACGCTCGTATGAGAATCACCAAATGAGAACAAACGTGTTTGTAATTTTTGCTTTGATGATTAAATAATCAAGAACTTGAGAGAGAGTGCTTTGAGAGAGAAATGCAATAATGAACATAATCCTACATTCATCAGAGGCTTGGCCTCTTATAATGCACGTCAAAGCCTTGGAAAAACCGACCACAACCGCTCATTAAACATGAAACGGTCTAATTTAGACGTCCGCAAAACTACCCAGTCGCGACTCGCGATACAGGTCGTGAGTCGCGACCTTAAGGAAATTTTGGAGCACCTCTTTGGCAGTGGCTCGTCGCGAGTCGCGACCAAGCCAAGACACAGGTCGCGGGGGGGCGAACCAGCTCGCGGGCCGCGAGCCTGGCTGAGCTCCTCCTTCGCTTCATTGCTTGAAGCACTTCAATGGTTCATGAAGTTTAGTTTCCAAAGCTTTAACACATAAAATGCATATCCAAACATTACTTAAGTAGCGACACCAAAACCAAGCATCTTAAGTTAATGTTTCATGAATATTATCAACCAAATACTCTAAATATTCAACAAAAATGATAATAAATATTTGGTTGATGCATTTCTTATTGTTTATAACTAACTTAAATTATACAGGAAATGATGCATGAAGATCCTTTGGGTGCAGTTGTTATATCTGCGAATGCTACATAACTTTTTCCTCCATATGGGATGTATGACTACAAATATTGAACAATGTTTTGGGTTTTATGATTTTTAATATTGAATAGTTGCTATGTGATGCTTATCTAATCACTTGACGTACCATCAAATTCAAAATCCTGGCAACTCCTCCTTTTCGTACTACTCTATCAAAGCTACCGTAGTTTCGAAAGCTATGCAGCCTTGTGTTGACTCCTATTGGTGGCCTAACTGACTTGGAGACGAGTCTAAGGAAATGTGAATTGCATTTGACCCCCTCTCTTGTCGTGCAAGTAGTAAATCATTGTAAAGATGAAGCATCTACGAGGCGGTTGCTTCGTTTCTTCACATGGTCATGCAAGAGTTTGGGTTCAGCTTTGGGGGATAAAGATTTTAACCATGCCATTCGGGTTTTCGCTGAGAAGAAGGATCATAGGGCAGTCGACATCTTGCTGACGGATCTTCGTAAGGATCAGAGAGCTTTAGAAGCACAAACTTTCAGCACTGTGGCTGAAATCTTTGTCAAGTTGGGGAGGGAAGATGATGCATTGGGCATCTTCAAGAACTTAGACTTGTTCAAATGCCCACAGGACAAAATTACCGTCACTTCTATTATCAATGCGCTTTGTGCCAAAGGGCATGCTAGAAGAGCAGAGGGAGTTGTATATCATCATAAGGATAAGATATCCGGTGTAGAGTCAAGTGTTTATAGGAGTATATTATATGGTTGGTCTATGCAGGGAAATGTGAAGGAAGCTCGCAAAATTCTCCAGGAAATGAAGTCTAAGAAAATTACTTTGGATCTTTATTGCTTCAACACACTCCTTAAGTGCCTATGTGAGCATAATCTTAAAAGTAATCCTTCTGGGCTCGTGCCAGAAGCCTTAAATGTGTTCATGGAGATGAGAACTTACAAGATCATTCCAAATTCGGTCAGTTACAATGTGTTGCTTTCTTGTTTAGGTAGAACAAGAAGAGTAAAGGAGTCATTAGGAATCCTTGGATCATGAAGAAATCAGGCTGTGCTCCAGATTGGGTCATCTATTATCTTGTTACTCGGGTTTTATACTCAACAGGAAGGTTTGGAAAAGGTAATCAGATAGTGGATATAATGATTGAAGAAGGGCTGGAGCCACCAGCTAAGTTTTACCACGATCTAGTTGGCGTTCTGTGTGGGGTTGAGAGAGTGAATTATGCTCTTGAGCTGCTTGATCGCATGAAGAAAAGATCATCTGGTGATTATGGTCCAATATATGATGTTTTAATACCAAAGCTTTGCAAGGGTGGTGATTTTGAGAAGGGAAAACAGCTTTATGAAGAGGCAGAGAGAATGGGTATTACTCTTCAATGCTCAAGAGATGTGTTGGATTCTTCAATAACTGAGGTTTTCCGGCCCAAAAGGAAGGAAAACAGTCTGAAACTCGGGAACACAGTAAAATCTGATACTCAAAGTAGCAAGGGTAAACCTCTACTGATCACACAGAAACAAAAACTTCCTAACAGGAAAAGGCAGAAAGGAAACTCCAAGAAGAAGAAAGCCGTGTCAACTTAATTGTTTCATATTTTTTACTCCAATTGTATCTTGTTGTACTGTATCCTATTAGTCGAAAGGCTTGATATTTAATAGTTCATATGCCTGATATCTGACAGGACTTTCTTATTTGTTTTTTGCCAGAGTGGTAAATAATGATTTCTGATAGAATACAAAATGAATCTGATCTCTGATTTCTGATAGAATACAAAATGAATCTGATCTCTCTTTAAGAAATTGTTCTTTCAGCTCTGATAGACGTCTATAACATGTAGTTTCTTTCTGGTAAGAAATGACTTGTCTGCCATGCTCTTAACTTGGGAACTTAGATCCACCAACGGCCAACCATGAACTTATAGTTAGAAACTTAGTTACACCCGAGAATACTGACAATTAGACCCTGTACAAGCGCGCACAACGAGCACTGTGCTCACAAAGAGAAACGGCCCCAGGTATGATGTTTATTTGAGCGAAGATAATGTTCTTTCGTACGACAGGAATATTCTCCTGAGTTGCATTTATAAACGAGACAATCTTGCCCATAAGAAGATTTCTGATTGAGGATCATAACTTCACTAACCAATGTGGAAACAAAAATGCAGTCAAATGCACTCCCAATAGAAAATACTTCAGTAGCTATAAGTTTCAACATCAAAAATCTTGTAATAGTGACCTAAATAGACTATGTTGCCAAAGAAGATGACTTTGATTAGATTATATTTACTGTCCAATTCTGCACCACATGTCTTGAACAAAAATAAAAGACATAAGAAACCCATCCATCACCTTTATAATCTTGCCTTGTTCATACACAAAGAACAATTAAAAACAAAAAATTATACTCTAAATCTTTCATCAGCACCACACCCATGGAGGACAACAGAAAGTTGCATATAGTCATGTTTCCTTGGCTAGCATTTGGTCACATGATACCCTTCCTAGAGCTCTCCAAATGCTTAGCTACAAAGGGACACCATATTTTCTTTGTTTCGACCCCTCGAAATCTCCAACGTCTTCCAAAAATTCCTCAAAACTTAGCCCCTTTAATCACTCTAGTCCCTCTTCCGTTGCCTCGAATTGAAAACCTACCAGCAGATGCTGAATCAACCACTGACGTAGACTTCGATATCGGAGCTGATCTCCTTAAGAAGGCCTATGATGGTTTACAAGAACCCATGGAAAAATTTCTTCAAACTTCTTCTTATCCATTAGACTGGGTCATCTATGACTTTATTTGCTACTGGCTACCTCCTATTGCTGACAAACTCCGCATCCAAAAAGCTTTTTTCGCAATTTTTAATGCAAGGACATTCACAAGCTTTGGTCTAAAAGCTAATATAAAGGGTGCTGGTACTTATCATTTGACCAAGCCCGAGGATCTAACTAGACCTCCCTGGTGGATTCCCTTCCCTAGTAGCAGCGTCTACTATCTACCCTATGAGGCGAGGATGAGTTTCAAGATTTTAACCAAGAAAACTTCTTCAGGTGTTACAGATTTTTTTCGTTTCAGAACTTGTATTGACAGCAGTGATTTAATTGTTGTACGTAGTTGCATGGAGCTTGAAGCTGAATATCTTCAACTTGTAGAAAAGCTTGTTGAGAAGACTGTGTTTCCTGTAGGGTTGTTGCCACCCTCTATTGTTGAAAGTGAAGATGAGGATTGGAAATCAATTTCTGGTTGGTTGGACAAACAAAGAAGTACATCTGTGGTGTATGTGGCCTTTGGAAGTGAGGCTGTACCGAGTCAAGAGCAACTCACTGAGTTAGCACTTGGTTTGGAGCTATCTAAATTGCCCTTCTTTTGGGTGTTCAGGAAATCAGGAGTTTCTTCTGTAGAGATGCCTGATGGGTTTGAGGAGAGAACCCGAGATCGTAGGTTGGTTTGGACGAGTTGGGCGCCTCAACTCAGGATACTAAGTCACGAATCAGTGGGAGGTTTCTTGTCTCATGCTGGATGGAGCTCTATCATTGAGATGCTGATGTTTGGAAAGCCATTAATTATGTTGCCATTGGTGGCAGACCAAGGGCTGAATGCAAGATTTATGGAAGAGAAGAAAATTGGAATTGAAATAACAAGAAATAAGGAAGATGGCTCATTTACTAGAACCTCAGTGGCCGAGTCACTTGCACTAGTGATCCAAGATGAAGCTGGTAAGCTGTACAGAGATGAGGCCAACAAAATTGGTGCAATTTTTGCTAACAGAGAATTGCACAATCAATACATCAACAAATTCAACGATCATCTTTGCAACAACAAGCCGGCAAATTAATATAAGATGGTATACAATAATAAAATGTAGCACTTTTTATCTACTAGTTTTTCAGTATTTATGTTGTTCCCATCTATTATGGGCTAAATTGGACCGATATAATACTTGGTTCAAAATGTTATTCCATGTTACGCCCTTGGTCAGTAAACATCTCACATTTACTCCTAAGGTCGAATCTTGACCAGACTTAAGGCATCTGGTTGAGTTTCAACTTGATTGGTTTACATTCGACTAGATCAATACTCAGGAGCTTAATATATGAGTCATTTTCAACTGATCTAAGGCATTTTGCTCATGTTCAACAAACACAAAGTGTTGCTAATTGGCCACCAACTATTCAATAATTCTTCTGTTTCTCTTTAAATGACAAGAAGGCCAGAAGATCAAGGCGTCATTGAAAAATTCTACGACTAAGAAATTTTTAATAAGAATGATACAAAAGACTTGTCTTAAATAAAGGAGGCATAATCATCTATCTATTTTAGTAATTAAGGGGTACAACAGGAGAAAACTGGGGCGGGGGATGCAATCGCAAATAAGACAGTCGTTATTATTGACGAAGCATCTTTTGCAACTGCAGTACTTGATGCCTCTGCTCTGGAGGCAAGAGATTGATCTGCTCTGGTGTGAGACTCATGACCTGCTGAAGCAATTGCTGCTCAACTTCGGGGGTTAGCTGAAAGATAAAGTACAAATTAGTTGGTGCAAGCTTGAAGAATCTTTAGTTAACTGCCTACTTCATCAGACTTTAGCAGCTGTAATAGCCATAGATTGCAAGTAACTTACAGGAGGTGGACGAGGTGGTTGATTGCCAATGGACGGTGGTCCTGGACCTAATGATGGTGGTACAAGGAGCTGTGCTCCACCCGTGTTTTCTCGAGAAACAGGTGGCCAAGGGGGTGGCCTTTCCATTTGCATATTGCTTGCACTCTGGTTATTATAGTCCACACTCAAATGTGAGCCACCTGCCTGGAAAAAAAATTGACTGAGAGGTTTGCAAGAATAGAGCTACTTTGCAATAGAATTGTAGCATACTAGTGCTTAATTGAAGAGTTATAATACAGGGAAGCTTCCCATACAACTATACAGTTTACAGGTGTATATGACTTTTTGTTACATCATATACGGCTGAAGAGAGTTTCAACTTCTAAACATAGATATTCTCACATACCCAACATGGCAACACATCTTTTTTGGGTTAAATTCTATTGCATGATGGACCAATTAACATTTCGTATAGGACATCTATACTTATTAAAAAGCAACGACAACTCCAAATGGTGATCCTCTTCCATGCAAGGGAGATAATCGCACGATTTAAATACACACTCTTATATTGGAAATGAATCGGAGTTGCTACCAATGATTAAAGAACAGAGAAAGTCACGCTCGCTATGAAGTTCTCTAGAATGAGAACAAACTTTGTGTGAATTTGTGATGATGATAAAATTCTTAGAGCAAGAGAAAGTGCAAAGCTTGAGAGAGAAGAATCTCTTGTGTTCTTCATCAAAAGAGAGAAATCTCTTCTATAATATTGTTGTTAGTTGTTACAAAACCAGAAACCGCCCATAGGCAGACAACCGTCAAATAGAGGGATACAAACTTCGCAGATCAGTACATCGCGCGTCGCGATACAGAGCGCGACATACCCGGTCGCGGGGGGCGGCCATGAACAGCATGGTTCACCGTTCGTGCCAGGTCTCGCTGGGTGCGAGCACCTTCCTGCCTCCTTGCTTGTTTTTAAAATAAATATTCTAATGTTACTTAACTAGTGACACCATAATCAAACGACTTAAGTTAACATTACATGAACCAAATCTACCAAATACTCTAAATATTCAACAGATAATCACACGATTTAAATCCACAACCTTATACTAATGCTACCAATGATCTAATATATCAATGTTGCTCATTACTCCTAAATGAACATAATAAATGGATCCATCACAAGCTTTTAGAAATAAAGTTACATATAAACCTCGACATCAAGATTAGAGTTCGGTCTACAAAACACGCAAATAACAAATCAAACTCAAAAATCACAACTAGTGGGCGAGTATCTAGTTGTCCTTCCAACAAACCGAGCCCATTTAAGGAGTGAAAAAGTTTTCTTTGAAAAAAAAACCCAAAGTTCCCGTTCACAAATTAAGTCACACAGGTAAAGGAATTAACAGATAATTATGGGTTTTCACATAGTGTATCCATGTGCTTGTTAAAATTCTACATTCTCGCATAGTGTGTACATGTTCAAATTTCAATATCAAAATTCAAAAAATAGTCGAATGTGACACTTCGACAAGCATCCATGATTCCATGTCCAACATGGGTACCCGAGTTCGGTTTTTAGGGTTTTTCAAGTGTCTCGATAATCCACCCACGGATATCTCTACTAAATAAACCATGTGAGATAGTTATTTTATGTGTTCATACCTCCTTTGGGGTTCGAAATCAATTTATGTAGATAAGCTTCTTGCGGTAAAGTATTTAATTGACAAGACTTTGAAAAACATGATGGTACAATACAATTTTTTGACAAACACAAGGGAACTTTATAGGGAGATTCAATAATAATTGAGGAGCCCAAACATTCTAGAAAAGTTCACTTCACAGTTTCAAGAATTTCAGGTCTCAAATTAACTTTGACAGAGGTAACCTGTCATGACACGAAGAAAACTACCATTCCTCCTTGAGTCATTACTAATAACAAAAGGGAAATGCAGCATAAGTCCTCTGCTCCTTTTTAGCTTTGAGTCTTCCATGATATTGCCTTAACCTAACAGTTATTCTTGCTAAGAATTATCATTATTCAATTACCTCATCGAGCCTTGAACTAGTAAAAAAATCACTGTAATGCAGGAGAACTTTATATAAAACTATTTTGGCAATTCGGAGTTTAGAATCTAAATACGCACTTGATTATGATAATTTTAACTAAAGCCTGAGGTTAGATTAATCTCCAAACAGCTAAAAGGCCCCAAGACCCGTACACAAATCCTATCAAGCATGTCACATTAAAAAGATACGTCCCAAATTGAGCTTCAAAAAGTTTCATTCCAATTTACAAGTTTGCAGCAAAGTGACTAAGCAAGCAACTTCTTTGTCTGCTTTAATATACTCAATATAGCGTAGTATCATCACATTTTTACATAGAACTAGAAGGCAACTTTCTTACAGGTCGATGTGCAAATTGATTTCAAAAATCAGCAGGAAGAAATCCCGGATAAGCCATAAATGATTTTTGAATGACCAAAAGCAGGACAAAGGGATTGGGCATTAAATTTGAGATTCTTCCAGAGTAATCTAATCCAATTAAGAAGTTCAAGAAAATCAACTCAACAGCAACATGCACCAGCCATGATGCTCTTTCTTACTACATTTTGAAAATGGAAAAATCATGACGTGTCATTACAGTACAAATGCTCAAAGTTCAGGATTGTAGCTTCACCTGCCTAAACAGAACTCTAATCTTTGTTAATAAGACCACTACAACTCAAGAAGCCAAGAAGGTGAGGACATTATTATCTGTCTCAATCATCTCTTGCAATTTTGAGTGGTTCAATTATCTTAGTCTTAACAAGAAGATTTCATACTCAGTGTTAATACACAAAAGACAATGTCAATACGCCTCTTAATGTTACTTTGTGCGAGTGCATGGGTATTCAATCTCAACTATGGAGTTGATTAGATCAAACAAAGAAGGGGAAAAACATTAAGGTCAGTTTTGGAGAGCCATATCTCTTTTATTGATCATATAAAAAAGAAAGTTCCACTAAAGAGAATATATTACGTATTGAGAGCTTTTAACAATCGGTATGTACAGTATGATATATTTAAGTTTTACTATATTTTGTTTTCCAGTGTAAAGTTTTACTTAATACGTTTTCCATCCAACCACTCATTAATTGTTATGGAAACTTCAATTCTTTAATTATTTTTTTTTTATCATACCTAATTGTTCCCAATTCACTATAGAAAGGCGTTCGGTGTTCTTCTTCCCATCCCCCTCATTGTAACATTCAACTCCATCAGAATTCATACAGATTGTAGACATTCATAACAAAGCCTCATAAAGTGAATATATTCAAGAATTTCAAGACAGCGCTTGTTCCAACCGGGGATAAAAACAGACAACGTTTGGATTACCAGTGACGCTAACATAAACGGGTTCAAGTTTGAGTGGCCATGTTTTATACAAGGAAGAAAATAAAAATAGAATGACTTGTTTTAGTTGATATCAACCAAATGAATAAATCATTGTGATTTTCAATGGGTTGTAAATTGTAATTCAAGAAAGATGTTAACCTTTGTTTCATTAGGCTGGTCAAAACTAATCTTACTGTGATTAGCTGGTAATGTTGCCTACAGGCTACAACCTCATGTGTTAGTAGAAACAATATAAAGGTCAAAAGAGAGCAAAATTAGCACAATAATAACAGAGCAACAATACATAACATGATCAACATGCAGCATGGTTCCTCATTGCACTTATAGATATGGATACCTGATACAGGGGTTGATGGGGTGGCTGATGAGCAAGAGGAGGCTGTCCTTGAGGAAATGGTCCCATGCCACCAAGAGGCCTGCTACTTGCCTAGAAATTCAAACAGAAAATAATAAAACAAAGTGGTCGACAGGCATTAGGATATATAAAAAGTAATTAAAAGACAAAACGAAGGTTTACTCAACCATTTCATTTATATTCCATTAATAATAAGCTTACATGAAACATAGGTTGTGAATGGTGCATTTGAGGGATGCCAGAATTCTGGAAGTTCACATTTGGGCCCATGGATGGTTGATACTGCATATGTATTGGAGGCCTGGGTTGCGGAGGTAGTGGAGGTTGTAGCATATGATGGGAAGCACCAGTTGTTTGCATTGATTGCTGTAAATGTCCAGGAACTGGTGGCATAGGAGGTTGATGAATAGGGGGAGGCTGTGATACAGAATGAATTGGTGGCAGGGGCATATTAGGTGCCTGAGAGGGCTGCGGATGCGGCATTTGGTTTGCCTGGGTATTGGGACCCCTTGGCGGCTCAATTGCTTGTGGCGGCATGGGATGAGAATTAATATCCTGCGCAGGAGAAGTTGAAGCGATTGGCAACAAAGGTTGATTCTGTTGCTTTCTCACAGGAGCTTGTGCCTGGGATACATTTGCTTGGTCTGGCAAACCAACTTGACTAGGTGTCGAGTGGGCCACGTGAACATCTGTCTGCTGAACAGGAGGTGCTGGTTGTGGTGATGCCTGAGGCTGAATGCTCTGGACATTAGTCAGTCTATCAGCAATACTAAATTTAGTTGCTAAAAGACATAAGAGGCATTATTTTCACCTAGGGAAATATACTTACCGCTTGAGGGGCCTGCACCATATCAAGCATAATTTGTGCCTATTGGGAAATGCAAGAGAAATGAAAATTAGTAGCCACATAAGGCTTGTTCATAAAGACTTGGAGAGTGAGAGAAATACATAGATTATGCCTTGGACTTGGACGTTGGAGAGCATAAAAGTGTAAAAATCTTAAGCGTGTCAAGTGCATGAGATAAACCCAAAACGACTCAAGTTCGACTCGTTAATGTTCGCGAAAAGCTCGTTTAAGTTCCTCCGCAAGCATGTTCATCTTCATAGAGAACTAGTTCAAACTCGGATAATTTCCGATAGCTCAAAGATATACTTATTATTGTATATATTTTCTGAAAGATTTAATTCAGTTCCTCTGTAAATGTGTTCGTTTTCATATGCAACTCCTTTAGAACTCGTTTAAAAGCGAAAAAATTGAGACTAATGAGAAATTATTTTATTACCCTTTATATCTTTCAAAGAACTTTTGAATGTACAATTTATTTGTCAAAATGCATGCATAAAAGCTTTGCTACAACTATTTTTAGAGGGTTGGCAAAATTTTGATAAATTGATGAGCAAGCTCGCAAGCTGAGCTCGACAAGCTATATGCTTCACGAGCCAAGCTTGAACAAGAGATCAATAGCTCATTCGAACTTTAGCTGCAAGAGTAGTAATATTTCTTATCAGCCATAAATCAAACAAACTAAAAGTCGTCTCAAATCGAATCATAATCATTTGCACCATTACATGCACTACGAAAAACCTATATCATTTAAATGTTCCACAAGTCAAGACCTTATTATAAAATGTGGATACGACATGCTTTCCTTCCACAACAATGGAAAAGGTACACTAGACAAGCCATTATTGCTTTCTTCAGAATCCAACATATGACTAAACTCCTTGTTATTATCTAAACATCTCAAAGAAAGTTACACCAAAATAAAACCAAAGACGAGTCATCATAATTGCTGGTTTTTGTTTGGTAAAAGGGGATTGGAGTATTCAGTGACACAAGAATACTAGATTACCGAAAATTGCTTATTAGTACATCCACTATCCAGCGACGGACAAAATCCAGCCAAAAGATTAAGTACTCATCCGAAGTGGTGATCAAAATATAACCAAAGATTAAAAACTAGCGAGCGAACTCGCAAGCTCAGCTCGACAAGTCAAATGCCTCATAAGCCAAGCTTGACCAAGAGATCTAATAGCTCATTCGAACTTAAGCCGTGCAAGCACTAATAATTTTTATTAGACCTAAATCCAACAAGCTAAAACTCGTTTCGAAACAAATCATTTGGACCTATATCATTTGGATATTCCACAGATCAAGACCTTATTATGAAATGCAACATGCTTTCCTTCCACGACAATTGAAAAAGTACACTATACAAAACAAGATTGCTTTCTCCCTCAATAATATAACCAAAGTGAGCTTACAAGAATTGCTGGTTCCATTCGGGAATCGGAGTATTCAGTGACACAAAAGAATATCAGATAACCCAAAATTGCTACTTAATGTATCCTATCGACAGACAAAAACTTGCCGAAAAATTTAGCAATCTTGTATTCAAATCCATAGGTAATATTAGTAATCAATCTATAGACACAGCAAACTTGCAATAAGCAACTATATAGATTGTTATTTAGCAGCACAATTAGGTAAAGTTCTAACAAATGAATTAATATAATCTTATAATGAACGGAAATTCAAACCTGAAATAGGGCTCTTGTTAGAAGAGGGTTTTGGATTAAAATCTTTCTCGCTTGCTGCTGATTCTGCTCAATAAGTGACTGTAAAATTACAACATATGAGCAATGGAGGGAAATAAGTGACAGAAATAAGGTGATTGGATGATAGTACAGCATTTCGGCAAAGAAAAATAAGGAATTTTAGGGAAAGTGACAAAAATTGGAACGAAATAGGAAAGGAGAGAATTGAAAGAACCTTCATTTGGGACATGATTTCATATAATTGATTCTTGGACATGCCGGCGAGGTTGGACGCAAGACCGTCGCCGGAGATTTGGTTAGCCGCCATTGATGTAGAAGTGAGAGTGAACCCTGCCACCGTTATTAGGGCCGCGTTCGTTTATCAACCTGCCTGTTTTATGCAGGAATCCCCCTCCCCCCAATCAAAACTCAAAATAAAGTGTTGGAAATTTGTGCAATTGAAGATTAGCTTAGTGTCTGTTTAGATTTACTGAAAACAGCTGAATTGAACTGAACTGAACTGAATTGATTGGTGTTGAACTGAACTGAACTGAATTGAACTGAACTGAACTGAACTGAACTGAATTGAATTGAATTGAACTGAATTGAATTGAATTGAAACATATAAATAATATTTAAACAATAATAATATGAGATTTTAGATGAAGTAGGGGTGGAGAAGGCTCCAATTCCACCTAAGGTTGCCTCACCGTCTGGAGGCATAGTCAAGAACATTTGGAGAAGAAAGATTTTTGATGAGGGTGGCACTCACTGCCACGCCCCTCCTATTTGAGAGAGGGCGGATTATGGTCGTGCGGGACCTTTATAAACCAGCGCTGTGCGAGAAGCAACTCGTATTTCTTTTCTTTCCCTTTTCCTTTTCTTTTTATTTTTCTTCTTTTTGTGAGCGAGAGTGAGGGTACTAACATTGTTTTTCCTCTTAGCATAGTCCTTATCACCTTTTGGCATTGAGGACACTGCCAAGTTCAGCTTGGGGGAGGAGTTCTGTTTGTATTCCCTATCTCTTTTACTGCTTTCGAAAAATACTGAAAAAATCAAAAAAAATATGGTTCCCATGACTGGCTTAGTTGCCTCCCTGTGCCCCTTGCTGTGCTCTATTTGAAAATGATTTGACTTTGTTTTCTGGATAGCTGGGCATTTGTGATATTGAGGCTATGATTTGATGTCTGATTGCTATGATTTCGAGCATTTTTGGATTATATTAGACCACTTTGTGCTGCATACCTGAATTGGTTAGACTGTGAGGCCTCTTTGTAGCCTATTGGATTCATATTATTATCCAGTCTATTCTTGTGTGTTAGCTCCTCTTTAGTGGATTGATCTTGACTTTGACTTCGTACTTGTCTAATTTTAGATGACTTGTAGCATTTGCTGTGATAGAGGCGTTCTTTTGTCTTATTCTTGAGCTTCAGAGTGAATTTTTGATATACTTTTATCCTCCTTAGCCCCGCTGAGCCTAATGACTTGTTTCGTGTTACTTAAACCCTTATTATGAGCCCAAAGCCTTCACTTGATATTATTCCAAGCCTAGCTTGGGGAGAGCTTTTGTATGGGTTGAGTTTGAGATTGGTTTGTTGGTTTAGTCTGGTTTTTGAGGAATTTAAAAGTGTATTTGCTGTGGTTTGAGAGTGAGAAAAAGAAAAGAAAAAGCAATTTTAGAGTTGCGTGAATGAAGTTCAGAAAAATGAAATGAAAATTCAAAAGAATTCTAGTTCTTTCATTCACGTACGTTCATAAAGGAATATTCGCTCCATTGCTAGAAAATTGGGTTTGTTATGAGCTTTTCATTGATTTATGAGAGTTGGGTTACTTTACATGGTTTTATGGTGATTGTTGGGAGTTGTGTAGGCCATCTTAGGCCTTGTTTGAATGATTTATGCTCCCCCTTTCTTGGTTTTTCCACCACATTACCCAAAAGTATCCCCTACCTCTCACCTAAGCCCCATTACAACCCTATAAAGTCCTCTTGAGTTTGTGTCTGCATTGTTCATTTGATTGATTTCGAGTCAGTTTGTCAAAGTTAAAGAGTATTTCTGCTAATTGAGTCGACTTGACTAGGATGAGCGTCATTGAACCTTCTTAAACACATGAGAGTGTGAGTGGGAAGGGTACTTATGGTCGGGTTGGTGAGTGTTCGGGCACATTCTTTGCCTGCCACAAAATTGAGAGGAGTGACACCCTTGTGAGTGCCTTTTCAGGACTTGTATGCTTTGTGGATGCTTGAGTTTGATAAATTGCTTGAATGATTGGTGGTTGGATGGATTTGATGAGCCAAACTTGAATTATGCCTGCTTGAACGATTCTTAGTCTTGAAAATGTTTTGAGCTTTGATTTGTTTTTATCTTTGGGGTGAGGTAATCTATTCCATGTTCATGTGTTGTTTGCTTGAGGACAAGCAAAGGTTTAGCTTGGGGGAGTTTGATATCACGTATTTATATAGTTTTCTCCCTTATTTACAAGCTAATTTGTGCGTCATTGGAGCTCTTGGGAGCTATTTTGTGCTAACTATCGTATGTAGTTGTGGTTTCGTGTTTTAGTATTGAATTGCAGGTTTTATGGAGTTTTCTCCCTATTCCCGAGTCATTTGGAAGCAACCACGGCTTTACGAGATGTTACGAGGCACGTAGGATGGCTCACGAGCTTTATGGGTAGTTTAGGAGGTCCCAAGACCCCTAAACGTGAAAATTAGAGAGCCAAAGAGTCAAAAAGGAGGTTTCCGTACTCTGATCGGGCAGAAATGGCCCGATCGGGCGAAGTATTTATGATCGGGTATAGATGTTGCGGACCCGATCGGGCGAGGGTTGCCCGATCCGATCGGGCGAGGAAGCATGTCCCCATACCCGATCGGGTGCCCACCGCCCGACCCGATCGGGTCCTTTGCATTTTATGGTTGCTGCTGCTGCTACGCCACAAGACGCCAAACGCTGAGCTTGCTGGGCACCCGATCCACGACCCGATCGGGTGGGCGATCGGGTGGAGGCCCAGTTGGCCTGTCGCTGCTGCGCTGCTGTTATATCAAAGCCCAAACAAAGTTTGCTGAAATAGGTGTGGGCCCGATCGGGTACTGTGCTCGGGCCCGATCGGGTCTGGCACCATTTGTCGCGATTTTCGACTTTTGCTTCCTATTTTTAATTAGACTTGAGGGGTATTATAAATACCGTTTTCCTCATTATTTAGGGACATCTTTAGATACATCTTTTATTCATCTTTTTACTGCTTTAGACTCTAGTTCATTTCTCATTGTTCTTAGTCTAGTTTAAACACTTTAGATTAATCTAGAAGTGATCAAACCTATTTCGATTTCAATAAAAGTTTCTGCTTTCCGTCAATTGGTACTCTTCCTTACCCTAATCTCTTTTGTTATTCTTGATTGCTTAGTTTATTTATTTAATCGTTCATGATGCAATTCTTAGGGTTTTCAATTAGATCTGTTGTTGTTAATTTGATCATGTCTGAGTAGTCTCTTTCTAGGGTGTTAGATAGGAAAGCCATGTTTATACCATGATTGTGATTTAGACTCTTATCGATTTCTAGGGCTTGATTAGGGTGATTGTGATGTGATTTGTTCTTTATTGAGTAATTAACGTTATTGCGCAGTTTCGTTGGTTGCTTGTGGTTAATAGTTGTTTGCACAGATCCGTCTTACGACTAGAGGCCTAGGACACGTCAGTAGTTCTGATTACGTTAGTGAACATGCGGCGTATGTTGAACTATGAGCGTTGAGTCTTAACCATAGCTCAACATAGGCTCTAATCCCCCGACTCTTGACTTAGGTTTTGATAGTTGTTGACCTTGTTTGATTGGTATAAGCATGGTGGACCGACCTAATACCCTAGGTTTTTATTCCATAGTTTAATCCTCGATCTATTCCGTCTTCTGTAGTATATTCTTTAGTTTAATTATTTTTACCTGATTTCATCTGGAGTAGCTGAATCGGTTGAATATTAATTTAGAAACTCTGTCTCCCTGTGGATTCGACCCTGCTTCCACTGACTACCTAGTTAGAGGTCCGTAGGTTTATTTTTGATTAGGTGACACGACTAAAACCTATCAGATCTCTGGTGATGAAACTGAAGTTGAGTTCTACGTAGCCTTCCAGAGGGGGTGACCAAAGAAACACGATGTTGTTAGGGTGTAGGTTATAGAGTGGGGCGGGGGAGAAGAGAATATCCCCGAGGGGACAGGTTAAGTTGTATTGCTTGTCAGAAGAGTACTAATGTGTCACTTGGGAGAGTTGATGGTTAATAGATTTCGCAGTAGAGTCGCATAAAGCATACTTGTTTGCAAAAATAATGTTCTTTGTGGAGGATAGAACGTACCTCTATGCTCTTATTATGTATTTTGCATTAGAAATTTTGTATTTTCGGTGGTATGTCCAGTTTCCTAATCCAGCGGAACCATTTCAAGGTATCATTCAATGTCATGAGCTATCTTGGTGATCTAACGATAAAAGTTCCTTGAGGTGATGGGCCCTAAGCAACGGTATCTTCAAGGGTGTTGGAGGGTAGTGGAATTCCTTTGATTAAAGGAATAATCCGTCGTTCATAAAACATTTCTTTAAGTTTGTTGATGTTCCATGTGTTATTTGGGCAAAGAAATTTGCTACTTTGAGATTAATGTCCACCTCAGTTGCAATTAGTAGATTATACACCAAGGAGCACCATGAGCATGGTGCTCCTTGTCCAAAACGCAGCCAAATTAAAACAAACGCGTGTTTATAAAATGGGCGCGCTTTTCAATGTACATGAAGTCTTCCCCAGTGTACAAAATGAACTCAAAAAAGTAACTGATTTGACAACTTACTGTTGCACATTTATGGCAAAGTGAACCGCCATTTCTCTTCCCCATACTCCATCATTTCTCTTTCTCTCTCTAGTTTCTAACTCTCTCTCTAATTTCTCTCTCCAAAACCTCCTTCCATCCATTTCCAAAACTCGACACATCAAACCCCCATTTCCGGCGACTTCCGACCACGAAATCACCCCAAAAAAATTCAAAAATTTGCAATTTCCGGCGCTTCACCACAATTTGCTGAACTTGTTGCACTAATTTTTGAAAATGATGGACATTAGAAAGGAATTCAACAAAGAACCAAATAGGAAACTAAAGCAACCCAAAAAAATTCCTTGCCCAAAACCACTCCAAATTAGGCACCCTGTTCCGGCGATTCTACCGTCCACCACAAGGTAAGTTTGTCATTATTTTTTTAAAAAAAATGCACCTTTTGATGCAATTGTCTTACATTTTCATGTTTTTGGTACGCAGATCTGAAGAAGATGTACCAATTGCCATCTTTTTTAAATCAAAAAAGCAAAAACTTAAAAAAGGACAACCATCAAAAGAGAGGTAAGTAAAGAAATTTGTAGTTGTTGTTCTTTGCTATTAATGTACAATTTGCAAATGTGAGTGTACAAACTGCATACTCTATTGCATGTTCTCTCTGAAATGGTGGTTGTTTGGATAATGTGAGTGTACACTAGTAAAAATATGATTTAGGTTGCATGTTTGAGTTACCCCAAAATAGATTTATTGTAGATTTCACTTCATTTGTTGTACTTCAAATGGTTGTACATTAGTGGTGGTTTACTGGTGAAAAGCAATTGAAATAGAATGTACAATCCTTAATGTGTCTCTGCAATTAGGGAGATTTGGGATAAATTTGGAATAAATGTGCAATCTTTGGCAGTTAATGTACAATTTGTAAATGTGAATGTACAAGCTGAAGGTGGTTGTTTGGATAATGTGACTGGTAAAATATACAAATGTGATAAAGGTTGCATGTTTGAGTGTACACCAGAAGGAAAATAGATTTCCATGTTATAATGTACAATCATTTCAAGTAAATGTACACTGGTGGTTGTTTGTTGATATTTCCTTAGTGTGAGGAAAGTTAATTTCATTGTACAACAACTGAAGTAGAATGTACAATAATAGAAATGTGTTTGGAAGTTGTATAAAATTGTTGGACCATTCTGAAATAGAATGTACATTAATAGAAAGTACTGGCTGCTTGTTCACTTTAAAGTGATGGTACTTTCTATGCCAAGTAAAGCCAAATTCCTATCTGTACAACTTTATAAAAGTGATGTTGTTCATATTTAATCAATCTATGTACATTGACAGGTCCCATTCTACTAAGAAGCAATCAGGTCCTACTACTGCACCAGGTCATGCAGCAACTGAGATGTGAGTGTACAATTAAGTTCATTAAGTTCATATTAATGTACAATGAGTTCTTATTATTGTTCACTTTATGATGTCTCATGTACATTGGCAGACACATTTCTACTAGTGAGGATAGAGCTCCCCCCCATGCTGAATCAGGTCCAACAAATTCTGAAAAGTAAGTATACACTAAATGTTCTTCATTGTACACTTGGTAATCAATTATTAAACACTTTGGATATTAACAACAAATATACTCACATATCATCATTTGTACATATTTTTACCAATAATGTTCATTATTTGATATTTAATGTACATTGACAGTTTCATTTCTACTGAGGATGAAAGAGCTCCTCCAGCTGCTGAAAAGCAAGTAGTTCATTATTTAACTATATATATATACACTATATGCTTCTCATTTGCCACTAAAATGTTAACTTTGGGATGTGTTTTGTACATTGACAGGCCTGTGTTCTACTGAGAATGAGAGAGCTCCTCCAGCTCCTGAATCAGGACCTCTAGCTGGTGATAAGTGAGTGGTTCATTATTTAGTCTATTTATGTACAGTTTAGGAGGTTCAATGTACATTGACAGTCCTGTCAATATATGTACACTTTGGGAGGTTTTATGTTCATTAATTACTCTTATTTCCAACCTTTCTGCAAATCTATTTCAAATTTGTTCACTTTAGGAGGTTTTAATGTACATTGACAGGCCCCGTTCTACCGAGGATGAGAGAGCTCCTCCTACTGCTAAAGCAGGTTCTGCGACCACTAAATTGTGAGTGTTTCCTTAATGTACACCAAGTTTTCTCTTAATGTACAGTTATAATACTTACATGTTCATGTTCTTTTGTAAATGCATGTAAATGTATCTATAGTAATGAACACCAATAATGTTTAATTGTTTGTCATGTCTGAAGGATTCCTAGGAAGAGGGCCCTAGCCCCTAAGACGAGAGTCAAAACCCCTCAAAATCCTGAAACTCAAAAACCTCCCGAGAAGAAATCTACAGTGTATGCATCTAGATATTGATGCCGTTGTCCATCATAAATCTAGGGTTGAAGCTGAGTATTTGTGTCCTCTATTTTGCAGGGCCCAATCTAGTAAAAGGAAAAGAGCTGAAGGTGGCCCGTCAAGGACTGACAAGGGCAAGGCTCCACAAGAGGTCGTTGTTGAAGACCCGCCCAGGAAGGTTTCAAAGAACAAGGCTCCACAAGAGGGCCCTAAAATCAAAGTTGTGCAACGCCCGCCCAAACAATCTGGAACAGACACAGGCCCATCTGAAAAACGAAGGAAGCCCAGGTACACTCTGTCCATTGGACAATATCTATTCTTGCTTATTATCAAGATGATCATTTTGAATGAATGAGTACTTTAATAAATTCTATATGCATGTACATTGAAGTTTGGTTAATGTACATTGGGTATACATAGATGAATAATTGATTTGTATCTATGTTCATTTTGAATGAATCAATACTTTTGTTTAAATGATTTGTATCTATGTACTTTCATAAAGTTAAATTCTATATACATGTACAATGAAGTTTGTTTAATGTATACTGAGTTATACATAGATGTATAATAGATTTGTATCTATGTTCATTTTGAATGAATGAGTACTTTAATAAACTAAAATTCTATATGCATGTACAATGAAGTTTGTTTAATGTAGACTGAGTTATATGCATGTACACTAAAGTTGATTGCATGTACATTGTACTTTAATTTATGTATACCATGTTTTTTCATTGTCCATAAATCAATTTCTGTACAATATCATTGCATATATGTTCCTTATTTTTCCGTTTATGCACATTGTAGGCGTGACCATGGTCAGGAATCAAGTCCTGAAAAAAAAGAAATTGAGCCATACCTCAAGGTCAGGCAGAGCACAGAGTCTTTCAAGGCCTTTTTGGTTGGCATAACTAACCAGCCTGAGAAGAGGCAGGCTGTCATTGATATGGGGTTCGGTGGTCTACTGCACCTAGACTTACCAAAAAATGACCCCGTATTTTGTGCTTTCCTTGTCATGAGGTATTGTACAGGGAGTGGCTGCATCTTGCTTCGTCGAGGCAAGGAACTTGAAGTCCGTGAGATTGATGTCCATCTGGTTTATGGTATCCCTCTTGGAGGAAAAAAGGTTGATGAGAGTCTAGAGATTGAGCCGTCCTTCCAGAACATGATGGCAAGCTGGAGACAATATCACCGCGATTATGGTATCCATTCCAATAGAATTATTGTACAACAGATATAAACAGTATAGAATTATTGTACAATAGAATTATGATGGCAAGCTGCAATTTTCTGTTGTATAATAGGATTATATAATTGTACAACAGATATAAACAGTTGTACATCAGAGTTATATAATTGTACATTGGTTAATTGAGCTTGTACATTAATATTAATAATATGTACATTGTTTAAGCAGCAGCAGGACCATGGACAACCCTCTCACCCTGAACAACAGCAACCTCCAACTACCCTAGAGGTATGCATATGTTCTTTAGCATTGTACATTAATATTCATCATATGTTTTTTTTTTATCAAATCGGGCATTTACTTAACCTTTCTTTTGTCCAGGCTTGGAAGTCCAACTTCAGCACCCTTTGTTCCAAGATCACAGCGAACCTTGTTGAGTTGACAGCCCTCCTCAGCTAGGGGTCGCATCTCAGTCTTGATCCCATCGTCGAGGGCTATGCGCCAGGCATTATACAGGCCATCTGGAACCGCTGCGACAATTCTAGGGCAACACCCACCAACAAGGCCATCCCCACCCCTGGCACCCAACCAGACACAGGCTCAGTTCTGTTTAGCCAAGACGACGATTTCTTTCACTCCTCTGAGCTATGGGAAATGGTGGACCAAGCTGTCCAAAACCATCTGAAGGAACCCAGTGGAATAGATGGCCCAAATTTCAGCTTGAACTTGGAGTTAAGTGTCGGCAGAACATCATCAAAAGTCGATCATCCTTCTTCATCCGCAAGCCCATCTCTATCCTTGGTTGATTACTTCAAAGATCAGTTGGACCTCCAAGTAGACAACATCTTCCAGTCCACCAAGCCTAACAGAGATTCAATGCAGGGGTAATCCCCTACATAGACTATTCTTTCCCCCCAATCGTACGAAACAATGTACCATTGGCTAGTGAGCCGCCTTACATGTGTGTGGATTTTTAATTTTCCTAGCATTTAATTAGTTACTTCGTTGACCAAACCTTTTATGTTGTAGATGTTTTTCTTCATAGTTATATCACAATGATTTTTACTTATGATTGAATTTACCCAGTTTGAACGTTGACGTAGATGTCTTTTCACAGCAGCCTTTCATCCAGTCACATCAAAGGTATCTAGCTCATTTGATTGTGTTTTAACAGGTTAACTTGTGGTGTACAATTATCTTGGTTCCATGTTCATTGTTTTGCTTAGTGTACAACAAGTTTGGCTTCATGTTCTCTGACATGATGTGGTTGTACACTGATGAGAATGTGTTTGTTGTCTCTGTTATCATTGATCATTGGACTTCACTTAGTGTACATTCTTTTATTCTGTATTGAACATTTAGAGTATTATCTTACTTTTTTGTAATTTACCAAGTTGGGGTTCTTTTGTTCTTTCCTATATGTTAAACCAATAGTGTTATGTATGGTGTTGAAATGCAAATGGACGATTTTTCAGCTGAGTCTCTTCTGGATAGTCCAATGAGGTATAAATATATTTCCAATTCAATCTTGTTGGTTTGTGTCATGGCATATTTAAAATCATAACTTGTACTACGTTTCCTTTTTCGGGGGAAGATACGAAGAAACAGCAAACGAGCATCATTCCCCTAGTCACGGGTAACTCATCTTTCCTTACCCCAATTGTCAAAGCTACACATTTTAATAGTATTCCGTCTTATAAATGATTTTTTAGTATTCCGTCGAATAAGACTACGATAAATGATGCAGGGAGAGATCAGTCTGTGAGGGGATTGCTACAAGTAGACCGCAACGCAAAATCATCAAACCCGCGATATTCAGATCGCCCTACTTGGTCAAATACTCTCATCTGATACAAAAGAGGCGGGGCAAGCGTCAAATAGACAACACCTACATTGCAAACTTCGCATTTGAAGCTGGAAATGATGGGTATGAACCATTACATCTACCTACCTGTTTTAAATTCATGTTTGAACAGTATTAGTGACTTGATGAACTTTGGAATTCATACATTTCTGTTTGGTATTCATATAACAATGAGTTGATGTGCATTGCTATTCAACATATGTACATTACTCCCCCTTTTATATACAATGGTTATGTTTACACATTGTTTCCGAATTTCTTGAAAAAACTCAAGACGAATTACAGAGATTTGCTGTATGAGGATGGTTCGACATTCCTGAATAGATCACATTTTCGTACTTTGGGGAGCGACACGGATATTTGGAATGGGTTCATTGATGCATGGGCCTATATCCTTAACCAGAGGAACTTGGAGCGCATGTCGGGGTCCACACAACGTCTTTTCTTCTCAACTACTACACATGTAAAATCCATTCATCTTCTTCCTATTTTATTATACCCTTATACTCTCTAAATTACTGTGTTTTTTAATAGCGACTTATTGTTCCCAACTGCCACACACCCCCCGAGCACCCGTGAACAAGAAGAGGAGGAGAAGAAGAATGCAAGGATCACAGAAAATGCTAGAATGGCAAGTTTTGTGGAGAGACTTACCAATGAGTGCAGTGACCAGGGTATATCAAATCTAGACCGGTTTGACTTGGTAAGGACTGATAATGAAATTATGATCATTGTTAATATGTTGTTGATCATTGACCTTCATCAATTGTACATTCTCTTTGTGCAGGTGTTCTTCCCTATTTGTGTTTAGGGTCATTTCTATGTGTTTTGCCTGAACTTCTCCAAAATGACTTTGGACATTCTTGACAATAGAATATTGCCTGAAGGGGTCTCCATTCAGGACAAATATAAAGACTATCCATCCAAAATGGTAAGAACCCTAAATTACATGCTCATATTTTTCCCTGATTGTGTTACATGCTTGTATATTATAAGTAAAGAATAGTACAACAGAATTATACAACTTGTACATCATATTTATAGATTGGTACATCAGAATTAAACAATTTGTACATATTAACTATATCATTGTACACCAGTTTGACCATGATGTACATTGGTTAAAGGAGGTTTGTTCATCACTAATAATTACCATGCTCATTGTTTACCCTATGTTTTACTTGACTATTAACTACTATCCCTTTGTGTGCAGATAATTGCTTAGGGTAGGTTCTTACTATCCCTTGGTCTGAACATCATAACAAGCCATTTGAAACCCTGGATAGTCGAAATGACATGGAGAGATAACAACAACACATCAGATTGTGGCATCTTTGCAATGCGCCACATGGAAAAATATAATGGAGATTGGGAAGCCAACTTTGAAACTGGTCTGGAGCCTGATAATGTAAGTACATGTGTACACTGTACTTAATTGGATGTTCACTCTGTTTGGTTCAATGTCCATTATCCTAGTTTTAAGTATTTTCCCTGCATGTCCCATTACTAACACCAAAACACAATCTGCCCTCCCAGCTTGATATGATCAAACAGCTTAGGATACAATATTGCATTGACATCCTTATGAGCAAAGCCAACAAGCGTGGCGCATGGGTTGCAGATAATGCCAAGAAGCATGAGAAGGGGAAACGCCAAATGTCATAGATGACATGAAGCTCTTCTTACCAACAATTGACAGTGTCCTTTTTTGTAAGGCTAAATTGGCTCCAACAGCACCAACTATTGATTTGGTGCACAAAACAACACAAACTAAAGAAGGTGCAGTGCACAACACAAACTTTATGTGACGGGTGCACAAAACAACACAAACGAATATTATGGTAGGTGGACGACACAAACTCTATGTGATAAGTACACAAAACAACATGAATTCTAATTAGAATCTTAGGCCAAAATCTCCTTGTGTTGTTTTGTGCACCAATCACATAAAGTTTGTGCTGTGCACTGCACCTTCTTTAGTTTGTGCTGTTTTGCGCACTAAACGAATAGTTGGTGCTATTGGCGCCAATTTTTCCTTTTTGTAATTATCTTACCAACAATGCATCAAACAATTCCTACTAATTGGATGTCTTTTGTATCTAATATTTGGCATCATACTTTCTTTTGGGTTAACAACAGATTATTAGCATTTTAGCATATATCTGCAAAGAGGATGAATCAAACAGTTGTGCTTGTATTCACCACAATTTGATGTCCGCTGAAGTGTGTGTTTTGTATAGAACAAATGTCCACTATTTTTAGTAATATATTCACTATATGTTCCTTCAATGTCCTTTTATTTTTAAACTTAATGTACGTTTCTATAATACATATGTACAATATATGTATATACTTTTCATCAGTCTCTTCCTATGTACCCTCTCTCTACAAAGTTGTACACTACAAAAATACATTGTCTGTATAACATATACAGTCTCACCCCCTGACTTTTCTCAAAAAGGAAATCTAAGTTCATTTCCTGTTCATTTGCTTGCATTCCCTACAATTAATAATTAACACCGCCTTCATTTCATAAAAAGCTATTTTTGGTGTATTAGACCAAGTACAACATGAGTGAGCTACAAGTATTACAAAAGACTTCCAAAAAAACAGGGTCAATCAACAACTCATTCACGGTGGACTACGCTTCACTTCCAAAAAAGCTTATCAGCATATCAGTACTTTCCTCCAAGTAACACATCTCATTCCCCAAAATGCTTGTCCGCACATTCATGGTAGACATCCAAAGCTTCTTTATGATACGCTGTCCCACCTTTGCATACTTCCTCGGTTATGCAGTTAACAGGAAAATAATCATCGGGCCCATAGACATCAAGAAGTGACTTGTTAGAGCTTGAGTGAGCTACAATACCTTCTTCGGGGATATCAATGTATTCTTGGAGTGTATATTTGATCAATGTCAGTGTATATTTAAAAACAATGTATTCCTGGAGTGTACATGGCACCAATTGGAGTGTATATTGAATCAATGTCAGTGTATATTTAAAACAATGTATACAAAAGACTATATCAATATATATTTAACAAAAATGTACATATTGTTAAAATCAATGTATATTTAAACATGTATTAGAGTACATGTAACCAACTTGAGTGTATACTTGGTCAATGTCAGTGTATATTTAACAACAAATGACTATTAAATCATATAAATAAACACATATCAGAAAACACATATAACCAACTTGAGTGTATATTTAATCAATGTCAGTGTATAATTAAAAATAATGTAGTAAAAGAACGGATGAACATATATGAAATATCATTGTACATGTAGTTAATACTAATGTACAACCAATTACCTTAACAGATTTCGGTGCTTTTGCCTTTTTCCTAATTGCAGCTTTCTCAGCGGTTTTTTCCATCCTTTCAGCTTGTTCACCTGCTTCTCAACCGTGCTTTTCAACCTTATATCCCTTGTTCCTTTCTTCCTCTTTTCGGAGGATCTTTGACGGGGGGGTTTAGCATATTATTGACAGCATCTACGGTAATAGATTCATCAACCTTCCCAACGAGAGACACAACCTTCATCTTCAAATCATTGAAGACATTCTCCACTAGGTTTCTGGCAGTTAAGTCGTGTTGACAGGAATTTATTATAGCCAAAGCTTCCCTTGTAGCTTGAACACGCCAAACCACTGCTTGAACAATATTTGGATCTTTGTGAACATCATCTTCCACTCTTGTGCACATAGCATATTTTTCCCATCTCCCCATTATGTATCTCTTTGGAATTTGTTCAACATTATGTATATGAAATATCCTCAAAAAGTGAGCACATAACAAACCCATTTCCGTGAAATACTTACATGTGCACTCAATCGTGAAATTTTCTTGATCAAATTTCACAGTATGCATTAGGTACTCTTTCTCAGTACGCCCCACATGGTATTGAAAAAGAGGAGGATCAAACTTCATTTATTTCTGGCAAAATGATGCCCCCCTAATAAAATTATCCTCAAATAACAAATACACAGCCACAGTGTATAACTTCTTGGCATCATTAAGTAGCTTAACATCAACAAATGCCAGATGTTTGTTGCCATTTAATGCAGAGTAATCTTCACCATTTTCCCTTTCCCTCCATTCCTCTACAACATCTATAAACACTTTATAGAAATCGCACAAACCTTGCATGCTATGAAGCCTTTGATTCAGAGAATGGTTAGTGGTCTCACTCCTTTGTGAAGACAAATTCCCCCCAGAGAAATAATCTTTGGAGTAAACTGGACACCACATCTTCCTTATCTTGTACAACCTATTCAACCAAGGGTTCTCCGCACATTTGTATTTGGTAATCATACTGCAGAACACATAGGAATGAACATAAACTTTAGAACAGTGAACAAACTACCAAATTGAACAATGTTCATTTTTGGGTGGAGTTAAATAACTATAAATAACTACCATAGTGTACATGTAACCAGTAACAGTGAACAAGTTAAGAATTCACAGTGAACATATGTTTTGGTAACCATACTGCATAACACATAGGAATGAACATATACTTTAGAACAGTGAACAAACTACCAAAATGAACAATGTTCATTTTTGGGTGGATTTAAATAACTATAAATAACTACCATAGTGTACATGTAACCAGTAACAGTGAACATCTTAAGAATTCACAGTGAACATATGTTTTGGTAACCATACTGCATAACACATAGGAATGAACATATACTTTAGAACAGTGAACAAACTACCAAAATGAACATTGTTTTTTGGGATGATTTAAACAACTACAAATAACTACATCAGTGTACATGTAATCACCAACAGTGCATATGTTAAGAACTCATAGTGAACATGTGTTTTCCAATACTTACAAATATAATAAATCACCTACTTCTATAGAACATTTAAACCAAAGCAATAATTAATTACACAAATCACAACATGACAACATTAGATATTTACCTTTTCCAATAGTGCTTAAACTCACTCTTGGTCTCACAATGTTTCAAAACATAATTGAATAAATCAACAAAACCATCCTTCGCCCTCAACCCTTCTATATTGTTAATAGAATTTTTCCCAATGTGCCATACACACAAACGATGTATAACATTAGGAAACACAATGCTTATAGCTTTGGCTATTGCCGCATCTTGGTCGGTCATAATCGTAATGGGTGACCTACCTCCCATACTTTTCAAAAATGATTCAAACAACCACACAAATGAATTAGTGTCCTCATTTAATAAGAACCCAACTCCAAACATAACATTCCTTTGGTGATGGTTCATCCCAACAAAAGGACCACATATCATCCCATATTTATTGGTACGATATGTTGTATCATGAACAACTAAATCCCCAAAAACCTCGTAATCCTTCCTCATTCTTCCATCTCTCCAAAAAAAACTGATTAAGTAGCCTTCATCATCTAGTTGAAAATCATAAAAAAAATCACAGCTATCTGCTTGTCTTTGTGTAAAATATCGAATCAATTGCTTACTATCACAACCATCGATTTCTTTTTTTCGTTGAGCAGCCACTGCATCATACACATCCCTATTCGTGAAACCAAGATTTGCAGAACCACCCGCTTCCTTCCCCAACACACGAACAGCTTCAGAAATCGCAACACCATAACTTCTCAGATTATTAATCATGTGCAACTGGTCTACAGTAACTTTCCTATGAGATCTAATTAGATGTCTTTGTTTCAATGGAACCATTGCATGGTTGTGAATCATGTGATGCTTAGTAACAATAAACACCCCAGACTCCTTCACAACATCAAATTGGATATAGGCTTTACATCCACAACGTTGATCAAGCTTTGTATATGCCTGTCAACACACAATGTCCATACACTCTATATGAGTGTATATTTGGGAATAAACAGTGATCAAACAATCTCCATAAAAGACCATGGACATGGGCTATTAACAATCTACCACTTGCATCAACAAAACACAAAATGTCCATACATTCTATATGAGTGTACATTTGGGAATAAATAGTGATCAAACAATCTCCATAAAACAACATGGACAGGGCTATTAACAATCTACCACTTGCATCAACAAAACACAAAATGTCCATATATTCTACATGAGTGTACATTTGGGAACAAACAGTGATCAAACAATCTCCATAAAAGAACATGGACAGGGCTATTACCAATCTACCACTTGCATCAACAAAACATAAAATGTCCATACATTCTACATGAGTGTACATTGGGGAATAAACAGTGATCAAACAATCTCCATAAAAGAACATGGACAGGGCTATTAACAATATACCACTTGCATCAACAAAAAGATATGTTACACCCTCAAAAAAAAATTATATCATCTTACTAATTTAAATTAATATCAAAACCCTATAACAAACCTTAGGCTGTAAACCTTTTTTTTCCTTCAACCCTTCACGACTACATACTAAAAACCGTTGTCTAATGATCTTCGTATCATATCTCCAACAAACTTTGTCCTTCCGAATACCAAATCCACATCTAAACGCATAATCGTTGTATAATTTGTATGCTTCATCATCATTTGCAACCTCTTTGAGTATCAATTCAGATGTCTCAGCCTCATGATATTCTATATACCAAGAATAGGTCAGTATGTTGTCACTAAAATGACAGAAAAAACCAAAATAGTAATACTTGTACATTGACGACATTTCGTTGTACACTCAATGGTATATGCAAGTACATGCAAATACATTTTATCTTATTCATCAAAAAAGTACTCCAACATGCACAAACATCACGTACATTTACATAACATTTTATGTTCACGTGAAATAAGAGAATGTACACCATAATAGCAATGTACACTAAATTAACACCATGTATACACCAAATAAAATTTTACCGTAATCTTTAGATGTGTCATCTTCTTCTCTTTCACCACCATCAACTACATCTCCCATTTTATTAGAACCCAGAACATTAACAATGGAAACCCCATCATTCCCACTGATATCATCCATTTTTTGAGGTGAGCAATTTCCGAACAAAATAAAAAAAATACTTTTTACTAATTTGTGAGAAATATCAAGACAAAACAAGAGAATGATAATTAATTGATGATGAGAAATAAATAAGGATGAAAAAATAAATGAGAAGGAGACATAAATGAGAAGGAGAGAATTAAATGAGATGGAGGAGTAAATGAGAAAGCCAGACAAATGAGAGAGAAAAGGGTGGGAAGAGTAATAAATGTGATGCTGAAAAGGCTGGCCCACATTTTAATTTTTGCCGCCAAAACACCCCCAAAAATTTTGCTGCCTTCTTTCTATCAAAACGACACCGTTTTGTGCATGCTCCTCCCTGCACAATCTAATTTGCGCCTCAGTTGATCTGATGTTGCATAGTTCTAGTAAACTTTTGTTGTCTGCCTAGTTGTCCAAACAGAAGTAGATGTTTTGATCATTTACTAATTTTCAATTAATAAGTTTTTTAAGAATTTCTCTTTGTTCCAAATTAGAGAGTCTTGTTGTTTAGGGGGAATATTCGAAGAAACTTTTCTATAGAAGGTATCTTTCCTTTACAAGCCTCTACCCATAAATTTAATGAGTCGGGTAAAACATTCCACCGTAGTTTAGCTAAAAAAGTTTTGTTTAGTGGAATTGTTTTTTTTAAGTCAAGGCCCTCTATGCTTTTTGGGTACAAATTTTGTCTTGTATAATCAAGGGAATACCATTTTATTTTTTAACTTGTCTCAAAATGAATTTACGATGTATGGTATCTAGTATCTACTTCCTCCGTATCAAAAAGATTGCAACAAGTCATTTTACACACATTTTGAGGAAGAGATTTAATGGTATAAATGAGCAAACTAGTCAAAATAATTTCAAGGATTAGTAACCTATAATCTCATTTTTGGTAGTATTAAAATTATTTTGCCTAATTTGCTCGTTTATACCATTAAATCTCTTCCTCAAAATGCTTGAAAATAACTTATTGCAATCTTTTTGATACGTAGGAAGTAGTAATTTTGGAATGTCCACTGGGAACATTGTGAAAGAGCAGGGAGTAGGAAGGGAGGGCTTCTAGATTAGATTGGCCAAGCGGTAGTCATCCAGCTTTAGAAAGGAAGCCTACTTCCCAAAACTGAATTAACCACTTAGCTCTAAGTAGGCAATTCATATTTGCTATTGCACTAACATATACTAATAAAAAATAATATGAGAGTAAATAATGGTTAGCAAATACCAATCACATCGTTTTAACAGCAAAATAGCAATTACTTCCTTCGTTTTTTTTTTAATCGCTACACTTCCCTTATATGGCAATTTGGAATTAATGACTACACTTCTATTTTTTTCCTTTTTGAGTAAACTTTAGTATGTGAATTTACGAAAATACCCTTACTAAAAAACTTTATAAAAACCTAACAATACTTTTACATACACTAATCTTATCATATTACCACTAACTATTCCCACCAAAATTTATTTCTCATTCAATTGAACTGCTGAAATTAAATGAACTTCAACTTCCCAAACCCATCAGTCATCATCATCCCTTCATCTTCCCACCATTTCTTCATTGTAAACCCTAGTTTCTTCCTTCTCTCTCCTCCGTCTCCTCATTTCTCTCCAGAAAAATCCCAAACTCCCTCATTTCTCTCTCCTCCATCTCTCCTTTTCTTCTCAAACATCTCCTTTTCTTCTCAAACTTCTCCTTTTCTTATATTTCTCTTGTTTTCGCGACTCTGTTTCTTCGTCCTTTTAGAAAAAAGCCCTAAAAATCGCTCCTTTCTAAGAAATCTGTGTTTGATTAGCTTCAAAACGGAAAAAAGAACCCTAAATCGATACTTTTTCAACACTTTCAAAGATGTATATCACAAATTTGACGCCTTTGGTTGATGCCCACTTTGCAACGGAGGAAGAAAACGAATCTGATTTGATTGCGGAGTTGATTGTCTCCTACGAGCACGGTTCCCCATGGCCAAAGAGGATGTTCGAAAATGGTGAAGCTGAGAAAGAGTTGAGTCCCCTCGCTTATGAAGCATTGCGCAAAGTAGTTCAAGATGAAGCTGACTACTACACCATGTAAGTGCATGAAGCTGTGAAGAGAGAGATTAAGTTTATGGCATCTTTGCAGAATTCTGGGAAGGGGAAGGAGAAAGTTGAAGACGAAGTGAGAAAGGAAAAAGGACCTTCTAAGTCCTGTTTGGGTAAGAAAGGAAGAAAGAGGAGTGGAAATGGGAGATTTGAATCTCGAAGTAGGTTGGAAAACACTCCTCCCAATGGACTGTGCCCTAGCTGCACCACAGGCATATGAGAATGGAGGTTATTTTCCTGGGAAAGGAAAAAAAGCAGGGAAGGGGTCTGCGGAGTTGGGAGGGTGTTCTAAAGTGAAGGAGGAGTATGTGCAGGAGTTTGAGGTTGATTCTGATGAAGATGAGTACAATGTACCCAACATGATGCTGCCCTTTGTCACAAGTGATTCTGAAAATCACTGTGACAAAACTTATGACTTCTACATCAGTGATTCTGGGGATGAGTTTGACTGGGAAGTCATTCGGGTGACGAGGAAATGGACTGCTTAGCTAGCTCACTCTGATTCTGATTCAGAACATAAGGTTTCCTTCCTTTTTTCTCATTCTTAACAGTCCTAAAATAATGAGCATGATTATGAATTGGTTTGGTTGAAAGAGTTGGCTTATTGTTTGTTTGGTTTTTGCTCTTAACCACTGAGATATGCTGGATATGTTGGATTTGTTGGTTATGTTGGTTTAAGTCCCCTGTACACATACTATGCAAGTCCCTTTTGCATGTTGGTTATGTTGTTCTGATTATTATGATAGGATTGTTGGAATTATTGTTGGTGATGTTGGAATTATTGTTGGTAATTGTTGGATAGGTTGGTGATTGTTGGATATGTTGTTCATTTGGTTATGTTGGTTAGGTTGGAATTAATGTTGGTTATTGTGTTAAGTCCCCTTTTGATTACTTTGCACTATATCCAAATGACGAGAGGAAAAATTGTCTAGAATAATGCAACATTTTGCCCATTCGCAAATAATAATGCAACCTAAAGATTATTTTGGAATAATGCAATCTTTATACCCCATTTATTTTTAGCAGGATAAAACCGGATAAAAGTGGATATGACCTGAATAATAGGTTTAGTGGGACACGTGTCAGCTAATAATTGGTTCTAACAAATAAATTTATTAAAAAATCTAAAACAAAAAGATAAAACAAAACTAAAATACCCCTCCCCTCCCCTGCCCGTTACCCAGAACCCCCCCCCACACCACCACCACCACCTTCTCCCACCAGAATCCCGCCCACCGGAAAACACTCATAACCCCACCCAGAAATCTCCTGCCGCTCAAAACCACCATTTTCTTCGTCCCTCTTCGGTCTTCACTCTCAGACCTCATTTCACCTTATCTCTCTATCCATTTCTTCTTCATTCAACAACAACAACAACAATGCCAGACCAACAACAACAACAACCCACCCTCACCGAAGAAGAAGATGAAGAAACCGACGATTCATCCTCATCCGACAGCGATTCCGACTCAGTGGACATACTCGACGACGAGCCCCAAAAACCCACCAAAGACGAGTTACTCTATTGCCGTCGCCCAGGCGAATACCAAACCTTATTCGACAACGATGACGATTCCGACAAGGTCAAACGCTTCGCAGAAGACAGAGAAATTGAGTAGGGGGAGGGGTTGGGGTGGCTGTTGGGGAGTTGATAGCAGATGGTGAGGGTGGGAGGTGGGGGTGGCTTTTATTTTTTTATTTTTTAGGTTTATTTAATATATTAATTATAATTAAATGTTTTAATTAACAAAATTATAAAATTTTTAAATAAAAATTACCAATGGTTCAGGTCACCGGTCATTTATCTTGTTTAAAATAAATGGGGTATAAATGTTGCATTATTCTAGAATAATCTTTAGGCTGCATTATTATTGGCGAATGTGCAAAAGGTTGCATTATTCTAGGCAATTTTTCCTTGGAATTATTGTTGGTGATGTTGGAATTATTGTTGGTGATTGTTGGATAGGTTGGTGATTGTTGGATATGTTGTTCATTTGGTTATGTTGGTTAGGTTGGAATTAATGTTGGTTATTGTGTTAAGTCCTCTTTTGTTCACTTTGCACTATATCCAAATGACGAGGGGGACTTGTTTCTTATTTAACTCTAAACCACATATTGATTGCTCTTCATTGATTGTGTTAGTCATGTTTGTGGAGTTGATGCTCCAGCTTCAAGCTGTCGAGGAAGCACTCCACATTATGACTATAACTTCATGAATTGAGTAGCTAGTATGATGGTCATAGTGAGTTATACATATGCTCCCTGATGGATATTAACTGTCAAATGATGTTGTTTGTAAATGGTCATCAATTTCAGAATGTGGCTTTCATAGTTCAGCTTAGTAGTCCCCTGTCCTTAGTTATGAAAGACCTTGCATAAAATAAATACATAACACAATAAAAGCAACATTAAACTTCAGTTTTATAGACAATATTCATAAAGATATGACTACATAACCAAACCTTCCATTACATCACTTAACAACCAACTTGCAAAAGGTTTGTGTATGCAGTCACCAAAAGAGTGTCAACTAGTTTCACTTTCCTATATATACCAAAAAGTTATTTCTACCAATATCACTATAAATCTACCTACATATACCAAAAAGATTCTTCATAACTTGTCAACATTGCACACAGTCATTTAATCACTGTCCATTCCATCTTCAACTTCAGATAAAACACCTCCATCATCTATAGTCATATGCCTTTCATTCAAAAACTTGACTGCATCATCTATGATTGCTTGATCTACTTGTACATTAACTGGTAAAAGCCCTTGTCTCTATAACCCTCTTCTCATGATGTGGATTCTTATAATTATTGCCTCCTTTGCATTTCAATATTTCAACCATAACCCATTGCAATTGAAGTCATGTGTATTTAAGCACTTTAGGATCAAAAAAGGCATAAGCTTCTTCCACTTTGTCAATTAGATCATCTATATTTTTGGGAAAACTTTGGTATAGAATAGCTTGAATTGCTCTAAAAAACCCAAGGTCAATAACATTTAGGTCAGGGGACTTTGCTGGGTTGGTTGATTAGCTGTATGTTAAAGCTATTCTGTGTTGCTGCCTGTATGAAAGAAGGGTCATCCCCTCTGATGTGTGCCCTAGCATTGTCTTGCTGTATATAAATGGTCTTTGACAGCCCAGGAGGCCACCTTTGCATGATTATGGGGATGATTTTGTTGATGATCATATCTCTTAGCACAGTTTGTGTGATTCTTTGAATTGTTTTGTCTCCATTGTCCCTTTAGGTCTGTTTTTATTGTTTTTCTTTGCTGCAATTTGCTCCACAAATGGGAATATCCCAAATTTTCCATAATGTATCTCAATTCCTTCAGTATCAAAGATAGGACAAGATGTGGCACCCATAAACATAGCTTTGATTTTGTAGTTCTTGGACTGTTGGCACCTATAGGGGTCATCTTCTTTAGGGAGTAGATAAAACCTCCTCATCTCTGGGTTCAAATAGAACCATTTTTCATCAATGTGAATGACATTTTCCATGGGAGCAAATGTAGGAGGTTCAATAGATGTAGCAGGCTGTATATGTGACAAAACTCACTTCATTCTTGCAATTTTATGGTCTTCTGTTAGTGCTGGTTTGTTGTTTGAAGTGTGGCTCCTTAGTAATCCCCTCTTCAGTAGGCTGTATACAATAGAAGGAGACACTCTCAGGGCACCTGCAAAACTCCTAATTGTAGTTTTGAGGTGGAGTGGCACAGATTGTAACCATTCCTCACTGTACACTTTAGGTTTTCTACCACATCTCCCAAATTTTTTAGAGCTTAAGTCATTGATATTCTGTGAATTTCTTTGTCTTAGTGACTCATTCCATAGCCTAGACACTGTCACCCAATGAACATTCCACTTTGAAGCTGTTTTGGTGATTGCACCCCTTGGTAGTTTATTCTCCTGTCTTAAAAACAGTAAATCATCTATGATGCCTCTTTTTGTTTGCATTGACATGTCTCTTAGAATTTTATCACCAATCTCCTCAGAATCTGTTAGTTGTGTTTATACTGTTTGTGATTGGTTAAAAGACTCGTTTAAAGGTTCATGTTCACCATTATTTTGAATGTCATTAATCTGTTGTTCTTCAAATGGTTCAGAATTAGAGTCAGAGTACTAATCATATGTGTAGCGTAGAACATCAACTCAGTCCTCACTTCATCTTCGAGAATAGAATCAATGCTGTAGAAGTCATCAAGTTGGGCATCAAGGTCTGACATTTTGCTGGGCTGATTGGAGAAGATGAAGATTTTGTACAAATGGGGCTGTATTTTTTTGCTAACTAATTATGCTGGATATGTAACTTGCTACTGCTACTTCAGACAAATGTAAACTAAGTGCACAGTGTGTGTGTGTGAACAGATTTGTAACCCTCTCCCTTAGAATTGTGTTTTTTTTTTGGCATGGTGAAGAGCAGTTTAACTATTTGGCTTTTGGGGGAGAGAACAAAGGGATCTTATATATGTATGGGAATTAATGAAGCTAGCCTTTCGTTTTTTTTATGAGGGAATGTTTGAAAATTTTGGGGCAACACTACTACCAAAATTTGGAGAGGGAAAAAAATTTTCTTCCAATAGGAATGCCATCTTATTAAAGTGGTCCCCAGCACCACTTTCTCCTCTTGCTTTATTGTAATATCCCGATTTTTAACCTTATATTATTAACAAATAATTGCGATTATTAACTTAAATATGACTTTGTTATTTTAATCATTAAATATTGAGATTTCTTATTGAACTATATTCTGATTGAATTTTTAAGTTATTTTAATTATAAAGATTATTGATATTAATTAAAAGATTCATATATTTTTGTAAACTTGGATCCATAGAAATCTTATAGTCCATATTCAAGTCCCAGCCCAATTCAAAATTCCCAACCAACCCAAAAACCATTTAACCCACAACACAAAAATCAGAAAAAGGAAAAAGAAAAATAAAATAAATCACCATCTTCTTCCACCTCCTGCTTCCCTTCTTCTTCACCTTCTTCTTCTTCATTGGACTATCAAGGAGGCAAATTGATAAACTCTATAAAAAGGCTGCTATTAGATAACAATGAAATTAAGATTTTCACATAGCTATGCCCCAAATCAAACCAATCAAATAGAAGAGAAACTCATCTTCATCTTCTCCATTTCATGTTTATCCATTAGAGGAGGAGAAGATCAAATTGAACACTTCACTGATTTTCTCTATAAATAGGTGCACAAGCTCATTCCAACTCATTCCATTATCTTTTCTTCTCTGATTTTCCTTCATTAACACTAAGCACAATACCTCCACTCTTCTCTCTCAATATCCCATGTCTTCCAAACCAGACAACCACCGCGGCACCACCCCGACCTACTCGCCACCAAACGACCACATAAACGCAGCTCTGTCGCACCACCGAACTCCGACCACAGCAGCGACCCCACCTTATCTCTCTTTCTCGCTGCTCCCCTGTTTCTTCCCCTGCTCTCTACTGCTGCCGCTGCTGCGCCACCGCGGCATCTCTCGCAGCCCAGAAAACCGCCGCCGTCGGCCTCCTGAACCACCCCCTTTTGCCGCAAAGCTTTGCTCCCCTTTCCATCTTCCCTCTCGTTTTCTTCCTGCCAAGAACACCAACTGATTTGTGAAATCAGTTTTTGGAATGCTAAAATACCCCCTTTAACCAAAGTCAACATTTGACCTCACAAAGGTATAGAACCCATTATCCATCTTATTCCCTTGTTCATTTTTTAAAGCCCAATTAGTGTCTAAATTATTTCTAAAATCATTTTAAGAAATTATTGTTATTATAATTAATGTTTTTAAATTATGTAATGGCATTTAAATAAGTTTTAAAAAATAAATGAGGTTTTAAGCTGAAATTTCCGAAAAATGGGCCATTAAAGAAGAGTCGTGATTAGTTATAAGTTGAGTCGATTCTAATGGTTATTTTTATTTAATGTATACGGGGCGGTAAATGGAATGTGGGAATTCGAAAGGTCTATGGATGACGTTCTTGGGAGTTATGGCGATATTCTGGGCGATAAATCAGCTGTCCCACCCACTCTCTCTCCTCTTTTTTTCTTAATTGTTTGCAAATGATCCCCACTAAATTACCTAATCATATACCCTTACATACAATTAAACCCACTACCAAATTTTTTCTAGAATTCTGTGATTTGAGAAGTGTAGCGATTAAAAAAACGGAGAAAGTAGAAGGTTACAAAAGGCAGAAAAAAAACATTACGAGATCTTTTTATTCTTGGTTGGAACATCACGAGATCTTACTAATCAACTTTTTCTGTTTTTGAACGAATGACAAAAGCCTCAGGTTTGTTGTTGCGTCCACTTGCTACTAGGGATGTCAGTGGGGCGGGTTTTGTGGAGACCCGCCTCACACCCGCCCCAGTTAGGTGGGGATTGGGGAAGGTTTCGCGGGGGACGGGGCGGGGATGGGGATGAAAACCATCCCCACCATGGGTAATGGGGCGGGGGTGGATGTTAGTCCATACCCGCCCCATCCCCGCATGCCCCGCCCCATCCCCACCCGCCCGCCCCATCCCCGCCCGCCCCGTCTGAGCCCTGCCATAGGTATTCTCCAAAGGCCTAAAATCTTAAATGTTATTAGCTGTTTACTGCTTTCATTTGATACTTTTATTTTCCAAAGGCCCAAAGGCTAAAATCCAAAATTACTTTTAAATTTTTGTTTTCCTTCTCCCTTAACCCTAATAGATTAGGGCAGGTGCGGGGATTCGCGCGGGGATGGGGCGGGTGCGGGGATTCGCACAGAGATGGGCGCGGGGATAGATTTTATCTTGTCCCCGTTGGGGCGGGGATGGGGACAAGATTTTCCCCCGCCATGGGTGATGGGGCGGGGATGGGGATGAGTTTTTTAGGCGGGGATGGGGATAAGAATGCTAACATCCGCTCCGCCCCGCTCCGCTCCATTGACATCCCTACTTGCTACCTCAAATCAACCATAAGTATAAAAAAGAACTAACAAATGAAACAAAACTAAACAACAATTACGCGTCGAAGCCAGCCATGAAAACATTCCTCTCCAAGCCAGCTGATCCTCGGAATAATAATACTACCCAAAAAAAAAAGTTCTCGTTATCATTCTTCCACTTTCTTTCTCCTATTTAAAGAGACACACAAATGTTAATAAGCTGGAAAAAAGTTCATTTCTCCTTCCATTTTCATTCATACTATATATGTTCATTTATTCATTATTCCATTCGTTAAATGGGTCATGTGAGCACTTCCAACGGGAAACCTACAAGCTCAGGGTTTCCACGAGAGCGACAAACGCAGAAAACAATCAATAACATAAAGATCACCCTCTTATGTGGGTTCATAACCATCCTAGTCCTCAGGGGCACTATCGGAATCGGAAACCTCACCGGCTCTTCATCCGAGGCTGCTGAGAACCAAGCCCTCATTGAGGAGACAAACCGGGTCCTTGAGGAAATTCGTTCCGACAAGGACCTGAGTGGTTCGGATGAGCCACCCTTTGACCCCAACATGACATACACGTTGGGGCTAAAGATCGAAAACTGGGATACCCAGCGTCAGAAGTGGCTCGAGCAAAACCCGGACTTTCCTAGTATAGTACATGGGAAAGGCCGGGTTTTGCTTGTGACGGGATCACCCCCTAACCCTTGTGATAACCCAATAGGGGATCACTATTTATTAAAGGGGGTGAAAAATAAGATTGACTATTGTAGGTTACATGGGATTGAGATCATGTATAACATGGCTCATATAGATAAGGAAATGTCTGGGTATTGGACAAAATTGCCCTTAATTAGGAAGTCGATGCTTTCTCACCCAGAGGTTGAGTGGATTTGGTGGTTAGATAGTGATGCACTTTTCACTGATATGGTATTTGAAGTACCTTTACAAAAGCACCAAGAGTATAATCTTGTAATCCATGGATATCCTGATTTGTTATTCCAACAGAAATCATGGATTGCACTAAACATAGGGAGTTTTCTCCTTCGAAATTGTCAATGGTCAATGGACTTGCTTGATATGTGGGCTCCCATGGGTCCGAAGGGGCCGGTGAGGGATGAAGCCGGGAAGCTCCTAACCGCGAATTTAAAGGGAAGGCCGGCTTTCGAGGCAGGTGATCAATCTGCATTGATATACTTGTTCATGTCCCAAAACAAGAAGTTGATGGAGAAGGTTTACGTTGAAAACTCTTAGGGGGCGTTTGGTTGCCAAGGGGTAAGGGAAAAGGAATCAAGAAAGGGGTTGGAGGGGTAAGGAAAGCAAAACCCTTTGTTGAAACATGTTGTTTGGTAAAAGAATTTTTTTCCTTCTCTCCCCTCTCTTCCTCCCCCACCGGCCTTCACTTCGGTCCAAACCGCCGGAGTTATTTTTTTCGTCCCCTTCTCCTCGCCGCTGCCAACATATTCGTCGCTGACGTCTCTCAACCTCCTCTTCCTTGTAGATCTGGCGAGGATTTAGGGGCTGGCGTGGGGTGTTGGGTCTGGGGTGGGGTGGTGGTGGTGGTCTGTGGGAAGTGTCGGGGTTGGCGTGGGGTTCCGCGTCTGGGGTGGTGGTGGTCTGTGGGGTGTGTTGGGGCTGGCGTGGGGTGTCGCGTCTGGGATAATGGTCGGTTGTGGGGGTGGTTAACGGAGGGGATAGAGGCGCGTTTTGAGGGGGTTTAAGTGGGCTAGGGTTAGGTTTCGGTGGTGTCTGGCCGGATTCCAGCCGGGTGGGGGTGGTTTCGGCGGAAGAAAGTGACTTCCGGCAAGGATAGTGGTTGTTTTGAGGTGTTGTGGGTGGTTCTGTGGTGGTTGATGGTGGTTCTGTGGTGGTTGATGGTGGTTCTGTGGTGGCGGGTGCATAGTGATTGCGGTTGGGAGGGAGGAGATGGGGTGATGGTGGTGGAGGTGGGCCAGTAGAGGTGGTGGAGGGGGTGGTTGTTGAGAGTTTAGGGTGGTGAAAGTCAAATGGTCAAGGGTTTCCAAAACCCCCATTTGTAAGTGGAGGGGGTTGGGGAATCAAGTTAGAGGGATTTGGGGTAATGGAGGAGGGAAAGGGAATGACAAAACCCCTCAACCAAACAAACACTAAGGGAATGGAATCACTTCACTCCCTTTCCCTTTCCTGAAACCCCCTTACCAAACGCCCCCTTACTATTTGCATGGGTTTTGGTTAGGTTTAGTGGACAAATATGAAGAAATGGCTGAAAAGTATCATCCTGGATTAGGGGATGAAAGGTGGCCTTTTGTGACTCATTTTGTGGGGTGTAAACCTTGTGGTAGTTACGGGGATTACATTGTTGAGAAGTGCTTGAAGAGTATGGAGAGAGCGTTTAATTTCGCCGATAATCAAGTTCTGAAGCTCTATGGGTTTAGGCATAGAGGCTTATTAAGTCCTAACATCAAGAGATTCAGGAATGAAACTGATAAACCTCTCGAATTTGTAGATGAACTTGATATCCGGCGTCATATAGATATAGTAAAAAGCTAGTAAAAACCAACCTTTAGCTTATCCACACTAATTTTTGGTAGACGGAAATCATTTTGTTGCGAAATTATACATCTTCTTTATATAGGCGTATATAGTATACGACTAACTCGTGCTTCTAGAGAGAATACATAATTTATACATCCACCTGCAAGAGGTGGGTAGCTATGTAAACATCCAAGAATCCTTCGGTGTTGAACATTAAAACTATAGTGATATGCTGAATTTTCAATCCAAAATTTTCATATTGCTTGATTTGTTGTGTATTATTCTCGGGTTAGCTTAATTGGACATTACCATCAAACAATCTGATTTGGGTTCAACTCAATTCAAGCTTAACTTAGAGATCAAAATCCCCCTTAGTTACCATATTGTTTATGTAAAATTAATAAACATGTTCCAATATCATCTCAAAAACCAAAAACTTGTTCCAGTATTTACACTGGAAGTATCGTATTTTAATCAAGAATATAATTACATTCTACGGATTAATCCATTGCATTGTTGAGGTTGAGCATTCTAAACAGGTTTTATGCAAAACTTGAAGGCCGTTAAGCTAGTCAAAGCACAAGTTAAGCTATGTGATGTGTAAAAGCTAGTAGTCTAGGGTTAGAAACCCTTACACTACCTTGTTCTGAGACCATTTTATAAGAATCACTCAAATTTACAGTTGACATAAGGTGTCCTTTGAATTTTAATGAAAATACTTTTTTTAGGTGGTCTTACCAAATGGTCCAATTAAGATACGATAGCTTTATAGAAATCTTGTAAAAATTGAAGCACTCTCTAGCAACCAACAACATAGGGACTTCGAATAAGTAGATTTCTTTTATTGTATGAAATAATTTATATTCAACTAATAATTTTTCTTACAATCGAAATCTGCATTTAACGTAATTTCCTTTTTTTTCTTTTACTGTAATAGCGTTAGAAATAAAAGGTGGAGAAGGGAAGAAAGGGTCGTAACTGATAATGTTAGATGGGTAAAGGCAGGAATGTAAAGATTGACTATCTTTTTTTCTCAAAAGATTCCTCTAAAAACTATTTACAAGCAGAGAAACTTAATATCACCGCCATGTAAATAAACGAGAGAAATAGGTGAAAAGCTTCTTTTTCTGCAAAAGATAAATATTTGTCACAAATAAACAAAACCTCAACAAGTCAACTGATCAAAAAGGAAAAAGATAAAATCAAATTGACATTTATTTAAAATCACAATGTTTTAACTTTAAAGAATCTATGGATTTATAAGTTATAACCCACAAAACGTGGTGAGATTTTCAAATATGCTGATTGATACTTGGAGACTCTACTACGTGCAATTTCATGCACATAAGATTGCCAGCTCAAACATGACTGCATTCAACGTAGATACTAAGGCGAACAAAGAATGTGAATGGATGGATAGTCACCTTTCTATATAATAGTACAACATAATGCCAGCTTCAACTTCAGCAAATTGCATCATTTCACCTACTTCTTTAGCTGGAAATGATTAATCCATTGCATTGTTGAAGTATTACGATTGTATTACTATACTTCTTTAGCTATAACGTGAATTTCAAAGAAATTTGTAGGTTGTATACATGTATCATGTATGTAGAAGGAACCTTCACCAAAATTCAATCTGCCTCGGATGTAACATTGTTGTTGGTTGCAACACTCTAAATTGATATAAAATTATCTACAAACAAGGTTTCGTACAAAAATCAAAAATCGGTTATCAATTGACGAGCTACAGTTATAAAACAAAATCAGGAAAAGAAAACAGTTTTCCCTCTTCTTGGGCGAGGAACAGCTAACCTATAAGTAATACAGGTATAGGCACATCAAGAGTTACAAAACTTCACTGTTAAACAGAACTTATATGTTATATACATATCAGGCTTATGTGTACTTGTTCAAATTGTTGCTTATACACAAGACACAAATTGAATAAGAAATTAAGAATACAAGTGTCATTTTTGCACATAAGATTTATGCATCCAACAACACAGCTACTAGTATTCTCAGAAGAATCAGCTAGTCCTTGAAACCGGAATTCTGTATCTTGCTAGCAATACCTTATTCATTAGAGCAATCTGCTCCAAGAGCTGAATAATCTTCTGCATATGAAACGCACACCGCCTTTCAGTGCACTTGATAATAAAAAGACGAAAAAAGTCGTAGCAAAAGAATGATCCGATTCACAAAAAGATATAGCAAAAGAAGTATTGCAAACATAATCTAGAATATAAACATGGTAGTTATAGAATGCAAAAAAACAATCAAAATACTTGTATGAAGCAGAAACAATGTCACTAGAACAGTCAGCATCGAAAGAATCAATGATCTTAATCATCTTATATTTCTTACTCTTTATTAGTTGAGAATGTGAAACAAATTTAATGCTCAAGTCCAAAGCATACCACAATGCACAGAAATAATAATTCAAGTTTCACTGACACCTAGTTTTTTTCAAGCTACCATACTCCAAAAAAAAAAGCAAATATAACAGCAATATCACCATTAAGAGGGAAAGGGGATCATCTACCAAGAAGACTAGAGCGTCCAAAACAAGGATACAGCCCACGAGATGGGAGAGAATATTCATCAAATACAAGAGCTGGAAACCTAACATTTTACGTTTTATGTATGAGAGATATTTGATATGGACACTTTAAGATGAGTATGGTACTAAAACAAAATAGCGGGGGGTTAACTAAATATCAATGACAACGTCAACTTTGGCATTGTTGTTCTTTTCCCACCTTTAGAAAATGATTTCAGAGTTCGGACAAGTTTCAATAACTTGAATAAGTTCAGATTGGTGATACTGTTCTCCCCCCACCGCCGTCCCCACCCCCAATCCCCCACCTCATACGCCCTACTACATAATATATAGACATTTTGTTATTTATTTCGCCAAAGGATCTTAATTCCATATCCTAGCTTAGCGTAGAGCACTACCGAGAGGAGGGAGATCTAAAGCCCCACTTTCATTGTTAGAGATGTCGTTGTCGGTTAGCCTAGAGTATATCAGTTTAGCTCCCTCTTCTAATTCTAGAAGCACAAAAGGAATGGACTTAAGACTTGAGTCCATCAGAACATCCATGAGGAAACTTAGGTTGCCCATGAGTTTGCTGAGAGAGCTGATGACAAACTCTTTTATGTGCCTGTATTCAAGACCAAAGGTTTTCTCTTTTTTTCTTGATGAGTTGAGTAGTGTATCGTAAAAAATAAAGTCCAAGCTAAAAACACAATGCATTAAGATATTAACCTCTCAAGCCCCAAAAATATAACTTAAAAAGCTTCTAGAACTGTCATCAAGAGCGCAAGTTTCATATACCAAGAAACAAGGGCAGATCTAGCATGGGTTCAGTGGGTTTAGCTGAACGTGCGCTAGCTCCAGAAAAAATCAATAGATTTCGAAAAACAAAAATCATAAATAAAAACTACATGCGCACTACAACTTCAACAGCTTTGCCACAGTGGTAGTTGTGTGTTACCATTTAGCACTAATCAGAAGTCACGCCTTTGTGTCTTTCGAAACTTTCGGAATTCCTTTTTTTATTTACTTACTTCAAAATTCCAGTCACTCACTGCCTCTCACATTCTTCCTTCTCATCCTGTTTTCACTTTTCACTATTTTCATTTTGGTTTCTTCTTAGTTTTAGTAATTCATTGACTAGTTTATTGTAATTATAGTTGCTTACTTGAATAGTTGTAATTATAGTTGCTTACTTGAATAGTTGAATTAAACAAGTGATTGATTAACTTATTTATTTAATTAGTATTTAATATAATGTACTAAACTGTTATTTTTTTATTTTTTTTTATTTTCTGCAATATATAGGCCAAATGATTAATGTATCAATCTGTTTGTTTTTTCTATTTTCAGAAATTTGCAAATTCGATTATGCATAAGGTATGTTATAGAGCATTAGAGTATGAATTAGGATAATTCGCTTTTATATTTGGTGTTATTAGCTCTTGGATTTTCAAAGACCAAATTTTCTAAGCATATTTAGGTCAAAAGATTAATGTAACTGTTTGGGCCTAGTCCAATCTTAGCCCACTACACTTGAAATTACGAAAATACCCTTGGGTCAATCCAGTAAAGGCCCAAGACGAAGAAAGCTCATCTTGACATAGTCATTTCTTCAATGACATCACATCTAAAATAGCCGCCTGACCGAGCAAATCAGGTAACTTTTCATATACAGTTCACATATTTGCTACATTTAGCAACACAAGAATTAGCTCCAATCTAACTCAAGCATTGGAGGGACGTTCTCAGGTACAACTCCCAAGGTAATTCACGGTCTGTTTTACAGGATTGGACGTGGTTCGGACCTCATTGATTGCACTCAACCAGGACAGTTGGATCTCCCAATTACAAATCTCTATTGTGTTTCTACTGACCCGAACAGTAACTATAAGTTTGTTCTTCTATATTTTCAAAATTTTGCCAATTCAATTAAGCATATGGCATGTTGAATTGTTAATAGAGTATTAGAGCATGAATAGGGCTAATTTGCAATTATATTTGGTGTTATTAAGCCTTTCATTTTCAAAGACGAAATTTTTAAGCATCTTCAGAAGTCACAAAAGTCTAAACATAATTTTTGAACCCGAAGTGGGTGAAATCCTAGATCCGCCACTGCAAGAAAGCCTCTATAACAACAGAAATACACCCTATGAGGATATTTTTTCACATACAAGAACAAGCAAGCTAGTGTGAAGTGTGAACATATAAGAAAGCATAATATATAAGTCAAAATTTTCAACAAAATTGTGACCAAAATCCTTCATCACCAATTACGTTCCAATTAAGGATCCCAACAAGAAGTCATATGAACAGTAATCATAGGCTAAAGGCTTTCAAAAGTGTCCTAATCACTTAATAATCCTTTACTATACAGCAAAGAGACCATATGCCGTTAAAAGAGTTCATATGAACAATATCCTATGTTGATCTCTATAGGCAAAGATTTGAATAGTATCCGAGCTAGTAGTCACCTAATGTCCCACAATCCACATCAAGGAGGACACATGTGCTCAGTTCGTTATGCACCAAGAGTGACTCCACCGAAGTTCAAGCATTTATGCACGAGAAGAACATCCATTCAGAAAGATTTAATCAAGTGTAATGAAATGCTTTTCCTCAATGTGCACAACCAGATCCACCTCCTTTTACTGAAGTGAATCTTTCAAGACAATGCCTCCCCTGGCAAATTATACAGACATACTAAAGCTAAAAAATGAATGGCTACCAAACAGTAATTGGCGAGTCCATTTCATAGCATGAATGAATAGCTTAATGGTCTGTTTCAACCTTTTAGGAGTGGCACAAATTCATGGTTGCTTCAAACTCGAAGCAAAAAAAAGTAGTCATTTTTTCAAAAGCTAACCTTGTCTACAAAAGAATTTGTAGCAGAGCTAACCCTGAAGTTAGGTCAGAATTTGTAAAAGAGCTAATCCTGAAGTTACGTTTTTCACGCTTCGCAGTTGCTTCAGTAGTTCAAGTGTCAATACGTCATCCTAAATTCTAATTGTTCAACTACATGCCCATTGTCCCATACATCAATTTAGAATCTAGGAAAAACATAATGCAAACTGCCAGCCCTCAATCCCTGATACGATACTGAATTACTGATCACGCAAATCTTGCCAGTGTGATCACGTAGACTCGAAACGGCTTATTGCTGTAAAATTGCAAAAAGGCTAGCTGCTTTATGTACGACAAAAAGGCACAAAATCTAACTAAATGAAGCAAGTTCAAACAGATTTTCGATCTCAGCTCTTTATCTATATATATATTAAAACACGTAAGCAAGGGTTGCACCTTGCCACGTGTCACTCCATGTCAGCGTCACCATTATACGTGATAATTTGCAATACATAAAATGTAACTAATGAGTTTTGAACACGCGACCTATTAGTTGTAATGTAATAGGCTCTACCACCAAGGCACATCCCTTTATGTTGTCATCTTGTAATTAAGAATTGTTTTTACCTAGATTAAGCTTTGGGAAAAAGTAACCAATTTTTCATGTTCCTTTTAATTTGTTTATTTGATTCTTAAATTATACGATCAAAATTTCAATATTAAAAAAATTAAATCTATGAGAAAAATTATTCTAACTCAATTAAAAAAATAAACCCCGGACATCATCAAGGGCCACACACTAGTTTTCATTAATACACTTATGTACTTGAATTCCACAATCTTCACCATCAACTAACCCAAGGTAAACTTAGGTAATTGGATTAGCTAGAATACCAGCAGATCCGATGCCAATATGAAGGCACAAGGATGACTTCTTAGACTATACTGGTGTACTGAAAAATGTAACACTCCCCACTAATTTAGAATGCCAGACATAGAAATCCGCCGAGCATGAAATACTCCCTCCTTTTTATAGATGTTCCACTTTAATTTGTCAACTTCACCAATGAACAACTTTAACCAATAATATCTTTAATAATCTATCGATTTAAATCATAATATAGTTAGATATTCTAAAAACATGAAGTACATTGAAACAAACCATGTCACATTTGACTTCATGTACTAGTAAAAAGACATGGTCTAAGACGGATATGTCAAATTCGACACAGTAAACAGAAGGGGATGGAGGGAATTCTACTACTACTAATTATGGGAAGCTTAAATGATAACTTCATAAAGAAACCGATCCTATCAGACTACCGGTAATGGCCCTCCAAGAAAGCGCAGAATCACTAAGGCTCCATGCCTCCATTTGGTTGAGGGAAAACACTTTCTCGAAAAACCAGTTTCCTTACTTTCCTATGTTTGATTTATGAAGAGTGGAAAATAGTTCTCTTCATGATTGAAAATAGTTTGCCATTGAGTGCAGAACATTTTCCTCTCTACATTGATGGAAAACACATTCCTCTCAACTCCTCACCTTTCTCTTTCCTTTCTCCCTTCTATCCTCCCATTTATTTTCCATTCTTCTTTTTCCCTCAAACTTTTATGTAACGAACCAAACAAAAGAAAGTTGATCAAAAATTGAGTTTACCCTTGGAAAATGGTTCTCATGGAAAATGATTTTCCGCCCAACCAAACGGGAGCCTAACTCTAGAAAACTAGAATGATAGTAATCAAACTAGGGCTCCATTTGGTCGGACAGAAAATCATTCTACATGAAAACCATTTTACCACTATCAGCACAGTAGCATATAACAAGGCATAAACAACTCCACACTTCACCAAAAACCAGTGAAAAGAATGATAATTGATTGATAACTAAGCATAATTAACATAGACATTTCTACAAACACTTGACGAGCATACAAAAATACAAGCAAAAAATAACAAACCTCAACTTTTTCCATGAAAACATAGTATCATATAACACTGCATAAATGACTCCGCAATTCACCACAATTATAACTTTTTAATAGCTAAGCATAATTAACATAGGCATTTCTACGAAAATACAAGCAAAAAATGACAAACCTCATCTTTTTCCTTAATGAGAAGCTTCAAATGATCAACACTCTCCTTCCCGCCACGACCGCGTAACCTCCGCCAGCGCCGAATCCAAAACCACAAAAAACCCAGAAACGACGCCGTAGTAGCCACAGGAAAAACAGATTCGGAAAACCCACGAGAGCGAAGAAGGGCAATAAAAGAAAGGAGCTTTGAATTCCACAAATGAAGGGCAAAATCAAACCATTTACTCAAGTGGGAAACGCAGGGTTTTGGCGGGGAAGAAGAAGAAGAAGGGGAAGGAGAGAGAGAATCGGATTCAGAATTTGAATTCGAGAATGAGAGCGGCGCGTGTGGTGGTGGTGGTGGTAGTGGTGGTGGTGGTGGGGTGGGGAGACCTTCGTGGTTGGTGGGAGGGAAGATGGAGAGGTGGTGATCATGGTTAAGGTAATGGTGGTGAGAAGTGATTCCAGGAGGAGATGAAGTGTGGTGGTAGTTTAACCCCTTAGTTCCTACCAATTGTGGTTCCTCCATGTGCTCTAATTTCTTGATTTCTTCCAACATTCATTATGTTATGGATTGTATTGCTCAATGCTTGGCAAATTGTGATTAAGGCCAACCATATCCCATCTTTTGGAAGTAAAAAATAAATTTGATTGTTTTGTGTTTTTTTTGGAAGTGGTAAATAAATTAGGTGATGATAAATACCACCTAAAATATAACCGCTATAACTAAAACTAAACAGAAGAAGAAGGAGTACAATTAAAAATGAGTAGGTGTTCCGCCACGGCCATGCACCATCCGCCCCCATTGTCAGGGTTTGAGAGTTTGGACGCTCGGGACGTGTGACACACTATTGGCTATCAAAGGGCAAGGGCGTAATCGTGTAAGCCTTCTGGTGGAAAGGGACAATGGGGTTCGTGAGGGCACGAGCAATAGTGTATCTGAAGGTCACTCTTGTCTATTGGCGACAAGAGCGAAAGGGAGTCGTGAAGGGAGTCGCAAAGGGACGAGGGTCAATCGAGGCTTTTGTGTGCGCTTAACGGGTACGAGCGGGACCGAGACGGGACTTCTTATTTCACAAGATTGGGATGGACTCTTTAAAACATGAGGCGACCCGATCAATAAGTTGGCCCAAACAACAATAGTGTTTAAAGCATGCATACAACATGTAGGAGGCCTTAGTAGTGTACAAACATTTCATTCATCATATCCCTTAAAGAGGTTTAAATGTGAGATAGTACATATTTCCGTTGGTTTTGTAGTAACTCAATAATGGAACTTTAAACTTATACAAGATTACTAGAGCATAAACTAAACCTATATATGACTACTAGAGCATAAACTAAACCTATATATGACTGCTAGAGCATAAACTAAAGTGTAATAAAGCGAGAGAGGATCAAACCAGATTAGTTGCAGTTGAGTCATTTTAATATCCATCACATTAGCCATCAATATCATTCCTAAGATGACTCGATAAGAGAGATGTTAGAGAGAGACCCCCCTTGGGAGGCTATTGCCACTCCCAAGGAAACTCCGCCATCTACCAACCACAAAGCCCTCACGGCAACAGAAAACCTTCTCCTCCAACCAGTCCAGGACACCGGCGCGCCAGGTCAACGGGAAAGATCGAGAGCCAAGAGTCAACCACCACCCACTACCCAGCCTCCCAAACCACCATCCTCAACAACAAACCAAACTACCATAATCCAAAAGAGTAATCCTCAGCAAAACCCCATACTATTTCTACCAACACTAAGGTAGTTAATTCTACATCACTACTCACCCTTGATACTAACATAACTATCAAAAACCAATCCACTCAACTCAAAGAAGTTCTTTTTCCTCCATTATTAACACTATAACGTGCTCCCTTATTTCTTCCTTAAACTACTCTAATGCAAAAAACCTTCCTTATGCTACCGCCCCCCATGAAGACACTGGAACGAACTTGTTTCTACCCATCTCAAAAGAGCTTTATGAAGACCTAACCAAACCATGGGAATTAGCAATCATTGTTAAAGTTTTGGGGAAGTCTTTCTCTAAAGAGTTTCTTATGAAGGAATTAGCAAAAACATGGAAATGGGTTGGGATACCAACTCCCCTCTCATTAGGGAAGGGTTTCTATAACATCCAATGCCCTTCTAGAGAAGCACAGGAAAACATACTATCGAAAGGACCGTGGAACATCATGGGGTTCAACGTTTGGGTACAGAAAGGGGAAGCGGGTTTCAAACCGTCCATGGCAACCATCACGAGTGGTCCGGTATGGGTTAGTTTACCGGAATTACCAACTGAATTCTATAGACAACATATACTCCAGAGTATTGCAGCGACGTTAGGACACGTTGTCAAGATAGATACAAATACTATCAATGGAGACGAGAGGAGATTCGCCAATATGTGCGTAATCGTCGAAAAGTCAAAAACGATACCAGAAGGTATCTGGTTGGGTAACTTCTTCCAACAAATTGATTTCATGGCAGGAGCATAGTTTTGTAAAGCTTGCTACAAGCTTGGCCATAAGCATGGATCATGTCAAATGGGGAAAGAAAAAACAATACCTTCGAAAGCCTTTCAAAATAACAGTACCATGCAGGGTATTAATACTAATTCCATGCAAAAAGGAGAGTGGAAAAAAGTGGAAAGAAAGAAAAGTGGGGTTTCAGTTGTCAAAGAAAATAGAAAGGTGGGACCGGTACCAGCTCCCAATGAAAGAGAAACAAAGTCTCAGCTGCAAATATCCTTTCCAGTCGGCGATACCAACCTCGAAATAAACAATAGATTTGAAACTCTTCATCTTCACGATGAAGAAGATTTCTTGGAAACCCAAGTATCTGCCCCAAGCCCGAAACGTGTCCCTAGCTACTCCAACCTATCCCCTATCTCCCACAAAAACACTCAAGAAGTAAAAACCCTCACTATTACCCCAAACAACCAGCAACAAAAGAAAACTGATTTCTCTCCCAACAAACCAGTTGGAAACAATGGCTGCATCCAAGAAAACAACCAAAGAAATTGTCATTCTCCCATCTGTGAAGGACAAATACTCGAAACCATGCCTACCCCTACTGCCAAAAATTAAGCAAACCACCATAACCTACCTCCTCCATCAAGGTGTAATGGTGGACGAAATCCCCTTCAACAAGAGGAAACTCCTCATCCTCAACCCACTAATGGAGAAACCCTACGGAGAAAAACTTAACTATGTTTCACAACAGGGATATCACTCCAGCACATCTCCCACAACTTCAGGCGGCAGCCAAAAGACCCAAGGTGATGCATGTGTTCATTCAGTGGCTGCTAAAGAAAGAGGGAGGAGTCGAGTCCGAGGAGAAAAAATTCTGGACGCAATGGGGCCATGGCTAGACCCATCTCCTTATCTCCTTCCTTGGAGACACCAGACATTACTAAGGTTCCTGCCGATAGACATCAAAGTTGCGAGAAATACCAACACAATGTTCCTAGTCAACTTCGTACCGATGATGAAGCAAATGTCGGTTCATGTGAACTGGGTAGAGGGAAACGGGAAAAGAAAGCCAAGGCACTATGCGGCGATGTTCAAGCCACAAAGAGCAACGTGGATATGCCCAGTAACAAAAATAGAAGTTACTCCATGGGAAACCGAGGAATCAGAGAGCCTAAAAGCTCTAATAAAGAAGCCCAACTTGTCGTTTAACATGGCCTTGCTGTTTTGAAATGCACGAGGGGCTAGGCCGACCTTAAAAAATAACCTCAGGCTTCTTCTAGCTAATCACCATCCAGATATCGTCATTCTCGCGGAAACGTGGGTGAGTAGGGCTAACACTAGAACCATTGTCCGTGACCTTCCTTTTGACTCTTGGCATCTCGTCGATCCGGTTGGCTTTACCGGCGGCATTCTCACATTGTGGAACAAAAATCGTGTCAATTTTAGCTCCATCTTTGAGAATGCTCAAGGTGTTTATGGTCTTGTGGAGGTATATAACTCTTCTCCCTTCTTTTTATCTTCCATTTATGCCAGTACCAAGTTCTTAGATAGGAAACTGATGTGGGCTAATCTTTGTGACATTAATAATGCTATGGACCTTCCTTGGTTACTCATTGGGGATTTTAATGAAATTCTAAACCAACAAGATAAATTAGGGGGCCGAAACATTAATTCTAGTCGAAGCTTTCTCTTTGCAGATACTTTGGATTTTTGTAATATGAGAGACTTAGGTTTCAATGGTCCGAGGTTCACTTGGAGCAATAATAGAAGGTTTAACCCTATTTATGAAAGACTAGATAGGGGTTTTGGCAACACTAAATGGCTGTCCCTTTTTCCCAATACGAATGTTTGGCATCTCCCTAAAATCACGTCCGACCATTGTCCTATCTTGCTTAGACTTGACTATCCTTCTCAACCCGTAGGTGAAAAACCTTTTCGTTGCGAACCAATGTGGTTCAACGACCCGGGGTTTTTTAATAAAGTGGCTGCCGTATGGGGTATTAATGGGGGTAGCATTATTACAAAACTGTCTAACCTCAAAAACCATTTAACTGACTGGAACCATAGCGTGTTTGGAAATGTGTATGAAAATAAAAATAGAGTCCTAGCCAGATTGAGAGGTACCCAGGCCTATCTCCAAGAGCACCCTTCGTCGCGGTTTCGTTTTCTCTTGGAGCACGAACTTCAGATTGAACTTATCAACATATTGAACCAGGAAGAACAACTTTGGCTCACTAAAAGCCGTCTTGACTGGGCTAGTCTAGGGGAGAGAAACACGTCCTATTTTCACAAGAGTGTCATGCTAAGAAGAAGAAAACGTAGGATTTCTTGCCTTAGAAACAATGTTGGGGATCTTATTACGGACCAAAAAGACATTATGACCCTGATCACTTCCCATTTCTCTAATCTTTACACCACTGAGCAAGACCTTTGTACGAGTCTGAAAGCATACACCCTCATTGATCCAGTTCAGAGAACAGTATCTGATGACTTAGAGATTAGGGATGCCCTTTTCGCTACGAAGGCAATGAAAGCGCCTGGGCCGGATGGTTTCCAACCAGGGTTTTTCCAAAGGGCATAGGAGATTGTTGGTCCAAACCTGTGCCTGCATATTAAAAGTTGGTTCCAGGAGGGTAACATTCCTAGGGATCTTAACCATGCGCTAGTGTGTCTCATTCCTAAAGTCGACAATCCGGAATCTATCAACCAATTTCGACCTATAAGCCTTTGTAACACAATCTACAAAGTTGTTACTAAGATCATTGTCAACAGACTTAGACCCCACCTGTCTCAGAAAATTGATCAGAACCAAAATAGTTTTATCAAGAATAGGGGGCCGGATGTAAATATTGTGGTGGCCATGGAAATCCTTCACTCAATGCATAAGAAAAAAGGGAAGAAGGGTTGGTTTGCCCTAAAGCTGAACCTAGAAAAGGCCTATGACCGCCTTGAGTGGAGCTTCATCAAAGACTGCCTTATCTTCCATAACTTCGATAGCTCCCTCATTGATCTCATTATCAATTACATTTCTAATGCGACCTCTTCTGTCCTAGTCAACGGGAGAAAAGCTGAGAGCTTCATCCATTCCAGAGGCCTTAGACAAGGTGATCCAATGTCCCCATATATTTTTAATCTTTGTCTTCAAACGCTAACTCATATGATTAATCATGCTTGTGAGAGTAAGGACTGGACCCCTTTCTGGGTAGGTAGAAACAAAGTGCCTATTTCACACCTCCTCTTTGCTAACGATATAATCCTGTTTGGGAGAGTCGATGAAAATACTGCCTTTAAGATGAGAGAAATTCTTGACTTGTTCTGTAATATGTCTGGCCAGAAAATTAATGACACCAAGAGTAAGTTGGTTTTCTCCCCTAACACTTCAGAAGAACACCAGACCCTCCTCCAAGATATCATCAATATCAAGAAAATAGAGAGTCTAGGTTCCTACCTTGGCCTGCCCCTCTCCTATAAGCGACCTTCTTGCAGTGACCTTAGATTCTTGATCAATAAGGTTAAAAATAGACTTGCCAATTGGAAAACCAACTTCCTTTCTAAGGCAGATAGATTATGCCTCAGATTATGCCTCATCTTCTCGACACTCAATACCATTCCCTCCTACTACATGCAAACGTTATTCCTACATAAGACCCTTTCCTCTGAACTCGATAAGATTAGTAATAATTTCCTTTGGGGCCAGAATGGGGACAAAAATAGGATTCACCTAGTCTCTACAGACAAAACTTTCCTTCCTAAAGAAAGGAGTGGCCTAGGTATTAGAAGCAATGAGGATTTGAATTTAGCTAATATGGCCAAACTTGGATGGAGAATGAGTCAAGGAGGGAACAACCTTGCTCAAAAGTGCATCATGTCTAATCATGTAAGAAACAACTTTGTCATCAACTTCAAGAAAGGGTCCCACATTTGGAAAGACATAGGGAAAAGGTGGCCAATTCTGGCCTCTAATCACTCTTGGAGAATTGGGGATGGTACTACCATCTCTGTATGGAATGACAATTGGATTGGTTCAGACTCCCTCTCTTCCCTCCTTCAGGGCCCCCCTAACAAATCGGATCATCTTATTAACTTATCAAGCTGTTTTATGAACAATCGTTGGGATTTCACCAACCTCTCTTACCCCATCCCTAATCACATTCGAGATAGGATTGAAGCTATAGATGGACCTTCTAGCGTTAGAAGTGACCTACCTATTTCGAACTTCGTAGAGAAAAACAAATTTACCCTTGCCTTTGCATACAAGTCTATTGTGGAAGAGAGAGGCGAAGACCTTTCCCTCATTGAGCTTCGGAAGTGCAAAGTCCCCCCTAATTTTAGGTTCTTCTTGTGGCTTATGTGGTGGGACCGGATTCCACACAAAGCCCTCTTACACACTAGAAATATAACCTCAGAGTCAACGTGCCCAACTTGTCATTCCACTACTGAAAACACCCTCCATGCCATTAGAGATTGCCCCTTCTCGAGAGACGTTTGGACATACCTAAACACCCCTACCAACCTTCTTCATGGAAACCTTAGAGAGTGGATATCCTCTAACATCCAATCAAAACACCAAACTCAAGGTCTGCCGTGGGCCATTCTCTTCCCAGTAGTAGCTATGCAAATCTGGAAGAATAAGAATAATTTCTTGTATGGTAGGGCGAGTTTCGAGTCAACACAGTCCATTGCCAAGAAAAGCTTCTACCTCACTTGGGAGTTTCATGCCTTTACTGAACGTGTTGCCAAGACCCCCTCTAGTCCAAGTTCATTAGGTGCCATTGTTTTAAATCCTTCTATGTTGTATTTCCATGTTGATGCCTCCTTCCATGGGAAAGAGGAGTCTACCTATATTGCAGGAGTTTTGTGAGGTCAAGGAGGCCGATGGCAGGTGGGGTTCCAAAAGAAGACTTATGCCAGGAACACTCTTCATGCTGAAATTATGGCCATTCGAGAGGCCCTATTAATGGCGAGATAGGAAAATCAGGATAGGGTGCACATTGGTTCGGACTGCATCAGCGCTATTGAGATGGTCAATGATAACTATGATTCAAACGATATGTATGCTAATGAAATCCACCATTGCAGGGAGCTTAAGGAGCAGTTCCAGGAAGTGGCTATCTTTTGGACAAACAGGGAAATGAATCAATTAGCAGATGTGTTAGAAAAAAAGCAGTACTGTTGTAATTTGGTTGCCAATATGGGAAAGATTTTACCCCATCCCCCTGAAATCTGTATGAAAACTTATCTTAAAGATTTTAGTACTCTGTTTGAGACTTGTATTGGGCCCTTGGCCGAAACTATTTAATCTAGCTACTCCGTTTTTCACCAAAAAAAAAAGTGTAATAAAGCATTAAATAAGGAAAATATAAGTAAAGGAAGGTTGGACTCTAACATCTTCCTCCACTAAAGTTGTCAATGACCTTGTCGACTTACAATGAAGACAAAAGTACATACATAAGTTTGGCTCTACTCTTCAATAGATGTTGTGGATGGAAATTTGACTGATGTTGGTTCCATGCACACAGGGTCTTCAATGTTGGGTGATATGGCTTGAGGCGGCTGATGTTAAAGCCCGCTGAATCTTCATCCATGTTGGAGGATATAACTTGTAAGCACTCTTCATAATTTGCTTGTTGACACAAATAGGGCCTTCATATTTTATAACAATTCTTCCGTATCTGCCTCTTAAGAATTTCAGTTGCTTAGGGAGAAGCTTGAACATCACTATATCTCCAACTTCTAACTCTAGTGGTCTCCTTTTCCAGATAGGCACAAGCAATCTCTATGTTTTGCTCCCAATCTCTCGTGAATTCTAGAGCTTATCGACTTCTTATATCCTACGTTTCCTCAATTGTGTAAGGTAAGAGGGGTTGTTGACCTGTGAGCAACTCAAAGGGACTCTTGTTGGAGGCAAAACTCCTTTGTGCTTTGAAACAAAGCTGCACTACATCAAGAAATATGACCCAATCTTTTTGGTTTGTACAGACATTCTTCCAGGAGGCCATTGAATCTCTTTGTTTGCCCATTCTATTTTAATAAAGATTAATGTTATCCTATTCCTATTTCTAAATTATTGTTTTATCCAAGATGAAGCCAAAACATATATATATTACTCAGTTAACAGACAAACAAAAACATATAACTAGTAAAAGTCATCGAGAAGTCCCTCCCATTGAAATCACCCGAACCAGGAACAAGATATTATGGATTGTCTTAAGAGATAAAAAAAGGTTATTGTACGATCTACTCTCCTCTTAATACTTTTAGGACACCTTATATTTATCTTCTTAGGTTCTAGTAACTCATTATTGATGGTAAACTTCGTCCTTTTTATCATATGATTAACAGGGTGTGTAATACCCTATTTTTAAGAATATTTTATTAATGGAAAAAGTGCCTAGAATAATGCAACCTTTTGACGATTCGCAAATAATAATGCAACCTAAAGATTATTCTGGAATAATGCAACCTTTATACCCCATTTATTTTAAATGGGGCAAAACCGGTTATAACTTGAACAATGGGTAAAATGAGGTACGTGTCGCTTAACAATTGGTTCTCATAAACCTATTTTATAAAAAAATTAAAACAAAAAAATAAAATAAAACAAATTAAAGCAAATATAAAATAAAATACATACCCCCTCTAAACCCCCCTCTTTCTCCTCCTTCCACCATGGCACCCACAACATCCTCTCCCTCCCCGCCGGCCAGCCACAGTCTCACGTTTCTCCCCCCTCGCCGCCGGCCATCTCACTGCCGCATACAACAAATCCCTTATCGAGCTGTGCGTGGATTAGGGTGGTGAATTTTGTGGGAAGAGTGAGGCACGGTGGGCTGGGCTGGCGACTGCACTGTCAGCGAGCAAGAAGGGAAGGCCGGAGTGAGCTCCGGTGGTGCTGCGACGCAACTGGCAGCAGCGGAGGGGGAACAGGGAGCAGCGAAGGAGGACGAAAAAGCTTTTCCGGGGTTGAGATGGGGGTTTCGTGGGTGGGGTGGTGGATTTCGTGGTTGTGGTGGCCTGGAAGGTTGGTTCCGTTCGGTGGTGGCCGCTGGAGGTGGCTTGGAAGGTTTCAGGGAGGGGGTGGCGAATGGGAGGGAAGGGGGTGGGAAGGGAGGGGTGGCGGAGGGAAGGGAGGGGTGGCGGAGGGGAGGGAGGGGGTGGGTGTGGTGTGGGGTGGTGGCAGCAGTGGGTGGCGGTGAAACTGTAGTGGCGGGGGGTGGGGGTTGGGGCTGATAAGTGATAGCAGCAGGGGTAGGGGGTGGGGGTGTGGTGGGGTGGGGTGAGGGGGAGGGGGAGTTTATTTATAAATTTTTGTTAATATATCATTAAATTTTAAAGTTTTAAATAAAAATTACCAATTGTTCAGGTAATCGGTTATTTGTCCTATTTAAAATAAATGGGGTATAAAGGTTGCATTATTTCAGAATAATCTTTAGGTTGCATTATTATTTGCGAATCGCTAAAAGGTTGCATTATTCTAGGCAATTTTTCCTTTATTAATGATAATTATGATCATTCGCTTGATTTTATATTTATAAACCTTGAATTCATTGAAAATAAATTGAGTTTGACTACGAAATTATATAAAAGCTAGTATTATCTATTTAGTGTATCATATTGTATATTTGAATAAAACTATTTTGAGAAATATGAAGTATAATTCTTTTAACGAGTTCAAGTTGTTATAATTTTGATATGAAATCTCTTTAGTAGTTAAATTATATTTTGAAAATATATATAGGTGTCTAATGTCTGTACATATATATAGTAAGAGAGGATTATAAGATAATTGGACCAAATAGACTAGAAGGGGGAGATTTAGAGTAAGTTAGACGAAGATGGGTTAAAAAATAAGAGTGAAAAGAAAATGGAAAAAGAAACAAAAGGTTTGAGAGAAACAAAAGAATGAGAAACAAAAAGAAAGAGAGGAAGGAGAAGAAAGAGAAAGAGAGGACAGAATGAAGAAGAAGAAAGGAAAGGCGAAGGAAAGAGATGACGCTCGGCTTCGATTCCGATTAGGACAACAATCGCAACCACCACAGTTGGAACTCAAAGTAGGCGGCACATACTACAGAGGAAGCAAGGGACGTTTTGCTTCGTTTTGGAGCTTAGTACACATTCCTATGGGCGATTTTCCCAGTTTTTCTCATCTCTAATCTTCCTTGTTTGTAGCTTCTGCTTTCACTGAGGAGCCATTTAGACCGAGGTAGTTGTTTTGCCATGATTCAATAAAGAGGTAAGATTTCATATTCAAGTCTTTTATAGTTTACATTAAAAGTTTAAAGAGGTAAAATTTCTTAATTTAATGTTTTCTAAGTTTACAAGCAAAGTTTAAAAAGGTAAGATTTCTTACTAATTCTTTTATAGTTACGAGAAAAGTTTTATAAGGGTTTTAAACTTATTTTAGTTGAGTTTAAAGATAAAAGTTTAGTTTTAAAAGAATCTTTTGTAGTTTACAAGAAGAGTTTTAAAAGGGTTTTCATGTAAATTTTTGGTTGAGATTGGTTTGATCTGAGGATGTTCGTCCAAAGATAGAAAGTTTGGTTTCCGAACCACAACACAGAAAGTTATAGAAAAGTTGCAAGATTCAAGAATGATTTATAATTAGTATTTATGTTTGCAAAGTTATTGGATTGCCTATGTGGTATCTCCAAGAATAGTTTTGTGTTTTTAAAGTTGTGGGATTACTTAAGTGGTATCTCAAGGAATTGGAACTTCGTCGGGTTTGTCTCGACTTTACAAATACATAATTGTTGTGGGGGTACGTTGATCAGTACCTCAGACTTTGATCTTTTGCTGTGGTTTGGCCGTATGTAGGGTGTGCAGACTAGGGGTCTTTGTCTATAGTTATCCGGAGGGCCTAGCTAGCCCAAAGGATGGTAAAGTTCATTCCATTCCATAGGTTTATAACTCTTTAAAGATTTGTTTAAAAAAGGAAAAAGGAAAGAAAAAAGAAGTTGTTTTGCAAAAAGAAAAAGAAAGCATTTGATTTCAAAGAAGGAAAAGAAAGGATTTGTTTTAGAAAGAACCCCTTTGGTGCTCCACCCAGACAAATCGGCATATGCGGGAAAGTCATTAATTGTCCCTAAAAGAGCTACCCGCATATTAAAAGTCTCCTTGGTGTGGGAATCAAAATTATTTACCCCAATCTCTCATAATTCCTTAAGATCATCTATTACCGGTTACAAAAAAACATCGATATCATTACCAGCTGATTTAGGTCCTGGAATCAATAAAGACAAAAACATATTGTCACTCTTTATGCACATCCACGATGGTAAATTGTAAGGCACCAACATTGCTGGCCATATGCTAAATCTACTACTCATGTTAGCCCGAGGATTAAACCCGTCGCTAGCTAAACCTAATCGTACATTACGTGCATCGAGAGCAAAGTTGGTATAAAAATCATCTAAAGTTTTCCATGCTTTGGAATCTCTTGGATGTTTCATAATCCCATCATCTTCTCCACATACTTCCTTCTTATGCCATCGCATATGACTTGCTAATTTTGAAGATATAAACATCCTTTGGAGCCTCGGAATTAATGAAAAATGACGCAAGATTAATTGAGGTACTCGTGTTTTCTTCTTGTCACCTTCATCATCATCTGAAAGCTCATCACCATGGTTTACTTTTTCCTTCCATCTAGGGGCCAAACATTTAGGATTATCAAACTTCTGCTGCATACTCTTTTCGAAACAAAACACAATGGTTAACACATGCATCAATCTTAACATAGTCCAGTCCTAATGCCTTTCTATATTTTTTAGCTTCATAAGAACTTGAAGGGAAACTTTTGTCATGATTAAAGGCCTTGTGTAATGTATTCAATAACATTGTAAAAGACTTGTCGCTCCACTTGTTGCTAACTTTAATGTGTAACAAAGTGACAAGAAACTCTAGTCTCTTGAATGTCTTACACCCTGGATACAACTCGGCCTCTATATATATCTTCCATCAATTTTAAGAGCTCCTTAGGGGTTTCATCATTGCCACTACTTGATGCAAGCTCCCTGCTTATCTATTACCACCAAGGACTCTACTTTTAGAATTCCATACATTTGTCGCGTCAAAAACTAATGGAGCCATGTCATCAAAGGGAATTTCATCATCCTCACTATTTGAAACCTCCCCTGCATATCCCTCTTCACAACTATCTGTTTTCTCCTACCTTTCTCCATGACAAAACCATGGGTTATAGTTACGATCTATGCCATATACTAACAAGTGATGTGGCATGCTTTTACGATCTTGGGACAAAGCCAGTCTACAATTCAAACAAGGACACTTCAACACTGTATCAATAATCTTTTCTTCAAACGCAAACTCTAGAAATTCATTAACACCATCTATATATTGTGACTTTTGCCTATCCTTTAACCCATTGTGAGCCATCCAATTTCGATCTCTACTCATTCTTCAATTAAAATAAAATAAAATAATTTAGCACACGGGTATTTAAATGATATGGTCAACTCACTTATGACAAAGATACTAGTAAAAATAAACAAAATGAAAAGGCAGTCTAGTAAAAGAAAACTTATGGAACAAAGAACGCAACACATATGCATGCACAGCATAACACATAGTTCACCTGGGCATACAATAAAAATTGCAACAAAATCTGATAGTAGAGGACTAAAATAATCCTACAAGAAACGTGCTTAACAAACTTCCAAATTTGACTTAAGAACTATCACTAGACATAGAGTTAAGCACACACTTAGGCCCTAAACTTTCACAAAAGTTGCAATTAGAGTACTCTAGTTGCAAAAGTTGCAATTTGGGTACTCAAAGCAACTTCCATTAACTATTCTGTTAAGGTACTAAAATTTGCAACTTGACAACATTAATTGCACAGATAAATTGACGCAACATTTAAAGTCTCATAACTGATATTCAGAGAGCAAACCAAACCAGCTTTGTAGTTCTTTCCAACAGTAGAAAAAAGAGTATATAGCAACATTACAGAGAGGAATTTCACAGCAAAAATTTATACTACCTCCGTCCCATATTAGTTGCAACAATAGCTTGTGCACATAGTTTTAGGAAGTTAATAGAGTAGGGTGTAGGTTATATTAATTTATTGTAAAAGTTGATGTGATAGAAACTGATGTGGTACTTTTAGAAAGTTAATAGAGTAGGGGAATAATATTTTAATATTTTCACATAAATCAATGAATGAATGGGGTATTATTAGTTGGGTGATATATAATAAAATACTGGTGGGTCCATGCCTAAAATAGAAGTGTTGCAACTAATATGGGACAACCATATATGGAAAGTGTTGCAACTAATATGGGACGGAGGGAGTATTACCAAACAAAAAAAAAATTCTTTCATTTCTTCATTCATCTCTGAATCTGCAAATGAAGTTGCATATGCTCCCTGCCATTTTCCTACTAAAGTGATGAGGCATTAGCTGCAATTTAGGCCATGAATTTGTAAGTATATAATTATATTATCCATCATATTCCTATCAAAATGGTGGTGATTTTAATTAAAATGCCAAGAAACAAGAACAGTGAAATGAGTATGGCGGGAAGGATTTTTTTTTTCAATGTCAGTAGTAATTGTTGTAGTCTACTTTTTAAGTAAGTATCAGTTTATTGGAAGTTTTCATCTGGCAATTTATCTAAGAAATGGTAAATATCACTTTATGTAATAAATCCAGATATTAAATAATAATTTGTGCAAATCTTACTTTGTTTTGTCTTTTTGCTACAACCTTCTAGCCATTGCAAGATCTTGAAGTCCTTGAGCTGTGATTCTTTGTGATTGTTGTGATCCACTGGCAGATTGTGTCCACTCATAATCTTGGCTAAGTGAATACACAATTTGTTCACCCTCAAAGTCTGGGTGGGTTAGCATTAATTGTAGGGTGTGTTCTTGTTGCTTCCGATCTAGATACAAACTGCAATATAGAACAACATAGAGGATGTAAATTTTGTTAGAAATAATTGAAAACTCAAAACATCAACAAACAACCACTTTGCTGAAGAAAATAGTACTTACATTTACAACTCTCTGAAATCCATTTGGATATGTATACACACCCACCCCCTCTTGTTGCGTTGGAGTTGAGCAGCAACCTTGATGTCCACTGTTGTTGTCGGGAATAAAGTAGTTTCTCTCAGTGGGAACATTCTTACAACCTCTCTTATTATGACCTTGAATCCCACAAGAACTACAAGTCATGACTATGCCAACTTTTTTGAGCTTCCATGTCTTTGTCACCTCTCCTACTTGGAGTCTCCTTTTTGTTTTTGGCCTGTTTTGAACCTTTTTTAACGGAGGAGCAATGACTATTGAGTCACTGTGTGGCCATTCTTGAGGTCCATTCAAGGGTTCCAACAAATACTCATAAGCCTTCATGTATGTCCCTTCCTGAAATAGTCACTCACATATTGCTCTGGCTCATCAACCTTGTTCCAGATTGCTACAACTACATGCTTACAAGGTATGCCACTAACTTGCCAAGCTCTTCAACTACATGTTTTTTCAGTAAGGTTCACAACATACTTAGTTTGAGTTGCCCCCTCTCTACCTCCGTAGCAAAATCCATCATCCCCAAAAGCATTCCACCCCCTTGCATAAATCTTGTGTTTCTCAACTTGTTGTTGTATCCTAGGACACAACACAAGCTCTTTCTTACCAATTTCATCCCTTTTCTTATGCAATCTCTCCATCAGCCCCTCGCTTATGTCTTCAACCATAGTGATTATAGGTTTGTGTCTGCTACTGAGGATGTATGCATTGAAAACTTCACACATGTTGTTTTCTACACTATCACAACAAGACATCGATGTGTAGAAAGCTCTTCACCCACTACTAGAAAAAGGGTCTTTAGTATCAGAAATTTTAGTATCGGAAAAAATAACTGATACTAAAGGAACACTTTAGTATCGGATATTAATTTCCGACACTATTCTATTTACTATATATTAAAATCATCATATGACATCAATTTAGTATCGGAAAATTTTCAATCCGATACTAATGATTTAATGGTATCGGATGTTTCCGATACCAAAGAGTTTTATAGTATCAGAATTTTTTTTCCGATACTAAAGCTGATTTGTAGGTTACAAAAATCTATTTCTGATACTAAAGATGGTCATTAGTATCGGATAATTTCTTTCTGACCCTAATTATAAATTAATAATAATAAAATATTAGTAATAATTAAATACTACTAATTATTAACTAATATTAATTATTAATTATGAATAATTAATTATTATTAATTATTAATTATTAATTATGAATAATTAATTATTATTAATTATTAATTATGAATAATTAATTATTAATTATTAATTATGAATAATTAATTATCAATTATTAATAAATATACTATTGATTACTAATCATTGATAATTAAATATTAATTATCAGTGTACGAAACAAATACTCGCCCTGTTTAGTATCAGAAATATATTTTTGATACTAAAGACACTCATTAGTATCGGATAAACAATTTCCGATACTAAAAGTTATTGATTTTCTAACTATTAGTATATTTAGTAGCGGAAGTTACATCCGATACTAATAACTTTCATTTTTAGTATCACATGTTCCGATACTATTTTTCGATACTAATGAGCTTTCCGATACTAAAGCCACACCCCTTTATTATCAGAAAAAATATCCGATACTGGGTCTTTAGCCACGGGAGTACTAGTATCGGAAATAATTTCCGATACTAAAGACCTTTAGTATCGGAAATATGGTCTTTAATATCGGAAAATTTCCGATACTAAAGGCCATTTTTCTAGTAGTGACCATTTTTTATAGTTTCTCTTCATCAAACATCTGCAGCTGCATTTGAAATCTCCCTCATAATTAAATTCAATATGTGACTTGAACTCATTTCAGTAGTCGTTTTAGCTATTATCTAGAACTATTTTCTGTACTTCAAGCCTCCACCAAAAATAGTCCTAAAGTTACAGTAGACATGTCTTGCACACACTCTTGACTCAGCTTGTGGAAACACTTCTTTCATAGCTGCTAATAATCCTTTTTGCTGATCAGACATGAAAATGAAACCTGCCCCTTCATTACTCCCCAAATCTGATGCTAGCAAGTACAGAAACCAAGTCCAACTACTGGTACTCTCAACCTCAACAACAGCCCATGCTATTGGGAACATTTGATTGTTCCCATCCCTACCAACTACAACTAGAAGTTCCACCAAATGGACCCTTCAAGAAACAACCATCCAATGAGATAAAAGGTCTACAACCAGCCATAAATCCTTTCCTCAGAGCCTCAAAACAAAAGCAGACCTTTTCAAATACATTTTCATTCAATTGGAGCTTAACTGCGTTGTTCTTATTAGTCCTCAACACCTCAGCAACATACCTAGGCAGCAAGGCAAATTTGTCTTTGTACTCACCAACGATTAGTGCTTGACCCTTCTTACTAGCTCTGAAGGCCATGAACTTGCTAACTTTGATCCCCCATTCTAGCCAAACTGTCTCAATAATATCATGCAACTTGATATATGGGTTGACCTGGAACTTGGTTTGATAAGTTGAAGCAATCCAAGTGGATGTCATGTATGATCTGCAATCAGAGTTTTAACCATGAAATTCCTCTTACCCCTGTCCCATGATGCCCATATTCTCCAAGGACAACCTTTCTCTTTGTTAATGCAATGTGCTCCAATTCTATCTCTGTCATTCCTTTTAAAAGGAATGTCTCTACCAATCTCAATAGAGTAGTCAATGATAGCCTTTCTAAAAGTCTTTGCATTCTCAAATATCTGACCGACATAGAACTTTGATTGCCTACTGCACTGACCTTCCTCTAAAAACTTGTTCTTCTTATTTTTGTTGGATGGATCAGGTGCTACTAAATAACCACAATCCTCGTCATCTGAGTCACTAGGATTGTCTAGGTCACTGCCACCTTCAAAGTCATTGCTTATATCATCAATGTTTTCCCCTTTGCTTTCAGCTAACCTTTTCAACATTTTCAATTCTGCATCTATTGTTTGTTGTCCCTTAACATCTTCCCTGACTTTATCCCTTGCAGTCATCACTTCCACTTCATCTGCATCAGTTCCTAAGGTGTCATAGTCTATGTCTAGATGAGTAATAGGTGCAGCAGGGTTTTGGTTTCGAACTGAGCTTAATAACGGAAGAAAAGAGGTGTTTGTGGTACTATCAACAAGTAAGGGGTTAGTACTGACGCCTACTAATGAATTACAGCTGGCCCAACCAATGGATGTATTATTCAAACTCACTCCATGCTTAGTATAAACATTGATCACCTTATATTTCAAAAGTAATGCCAAAAAAGGATCAAAAGTGTACTTATCATAACCAAAATACCTGATTCCATTGCTAAACTCTTTCCTAGGATCTAGGTAATGAAGCTTTACTATGTCAGTATATCTAAACTATTGATCATATCCTTAACCTCTGATAAAGTAACAAAATCAGGAAGATCTTGAAACACCTTCACCTGTCCCCCATCATACGCTAATTCACTTTCCATGGTCCATGATCCCCCATGGTGTACAATCAAGCATGGATTCAACTCTATTTCTGCCATAAAAACGTTCATTCAACAATAGATAAGTGCATAGAAATGGTTGATCTTTAGCATGAAATAAACTAAATGCATTCATGGATTTATGAAACTTAATTAATAAAAGTAACTCCTACTGTGCTAAGTGCTAAGTCTATGATTAGAAATATATATATACATATATCCAACATCATAAGTCATAGCCTAAAACCAAGTCCAAATCAATTAACCATTTAGACAAGCACTTTTACATAAACTACATACTTCCTATGCTTTTCATGTGGGATAATTTTTCCCTGCACTTATACATTTAAGACTACACACATTAACATAAACTACCATCATCTCATAACCAAAACTACCATCATCACACAACCCAAAACTAGGTTTTTACTAACTCATCATCTAAAAAATTAATTCTTTAACACAAATACAAAAGTATCTTCAACAAATCAACAAGTAAAACATAGATTTTAACATTAAACCATGTTCTTCAAAGTTATTTATTCATTAATCACCAACCCCTAGAAACCTAATGCATATTCTATTTGCAATTACATATTCTAATCTAAATTAGATGAAAACAAAACCTTTTAATAATGAAAACATCATCATCACCCACCTGTCATACGATACAAAAAAAATAAAAATTCATTCTTTACACTTTATTGTAGAAGACTCCAACAAACCACGTAAAAAACAAAATTTCAATAAAAAAACAAAAAAGAAGTAAAGATTAGAGAGTTTACCATTAACAGGAGGCAAGGGCGGAAGTAAATTCATGTTTTGCTTCATGTTTTGCTTCATCTTTTGCAGTAATTTACTTGGAGAGAATACAAAGGAAGTGGGGATTGATGGAGATTGGGGAATGCTGCTTAGTTAACTGGATATTGACGGACGTTTGTGTTTAGGGCTTAAGTTGCAACTTTTGCAACTAGAATACTCTAATTGCAACTTTTGTAAAAGTTTGGGGCCTAAGTATATGCTTAACTCACTAAACATAGCTACCAATCTGAGCATTAACTGCTTACAAAAGCTGTAAATTTGTCTCAACAAGGCAGGATACCGCGCAACAACCAAAACTAAGAACGAAAAAATAATAATGAAAGCTGAAAGCATATCATAATTATAGATACACAAATTTATACAAATATAACAAACATAACCATTCAACTTATACGTTAAGCTGCTCAAACTAAAGCACTTATTACAGAATTTATGAGCTACTAACTACTGAGTCATTAGCTAAAAGAAGTAACTAAATTCAGATAAGTTGAATCATCTAAAATAAACTTCAACACAAGCAGCACTATTATAATCTTTTATAGTTCTTCCAAATATAGAAATTCCCCACCATTCTTTCTACACAATGTCTGCTATTTAGAGTGTTTGGGCCTAATATCTACACGCTGAGGTTCTAATAGAGCGATATGCAACTGTTAGCTTAACCTGATACTAGCATTTCTGTGGAGCTATGAAATTTTACTCAATCTATAGAGTCATAATACACAAGATTTCTGTAGATAGGTGTATGTTATTCAATCTATAGATGTGAATATACGATGTCTGTTATTAAGATACAGAGGATGCTATTGTGACTATAACCCAGAATAGAGTCATAATACACAAGATTTTAACATTAACCCAGCATACATACACAACAATAATCCTCAATTTAATTCAAGTAAAATGGCGTATGAAGAAAATTAAATTACGCCTTAAGTGCCAATTTATTAACGGAAACAGAGATGCAAGCCTTAAGAAGAGAGAGAGGAAGGATTCTAACCTCAAATAACTAAGACTTCAATTTGAACAACTATTAAGGAAATTATGCGAAGAACAACACCAATTCTGAAATTTGTGAGGAAGATATTCAATGAATGAAAATAAAGAGAACAAATTAACACGAAAATACTTTTAAATAAAAACAATACCTTTATAGCAAAAAAATACTCGTCGGAGAAGACGAAATCATCAACATCTTTCACCGAAAATAACCCAGAAAGATTCGATGTCACCAACTTGCTCTTGTTGCCCAGAAATATCGACGTCACCACTTGTATTTTATTGCCCAGAAATCCTTGAAGCAAACCCAGAAAAATCCCAGATCAAAAATCACATAAAAATCTATTATTTTCACAAAATTCAACAATTTTATGTAGTTCTCTTAATACGAAATTGAATTTCAGTGAGGAAAGTTGAGGGAGAGTGATATGCGGAGTTGAGGGAGTTGATGGAGTTGAGGGGGTTAAGGGAAGAGGGGAATTTGGTGGGATTCTTTTCAGCCTTTTTTTGGCATTTTGGGCAACAACAACTCAAAAAAACGCAGTGGCCTTTGTTAGATGTAGGCCTTCAAGTTGAAATTTCGTGGCCCAATATGATGTTTTGTTGCACATTAATAATTTTGGGTTACTTCTTTTTATTTAGACGCCCAATATATCACTTTGTGCAACGAAATCCTATTTGTTGCCTAAGCTCTACAAGTTGTGCTACCAATTCAAATTCCGTTGCATAAACATAAAGCACTCGTTGCCCAAAACCCATTTTCTTGTAGTGCTTTTCAGTATGAAATCTTGCTCAACCAGTTTGGCTGATACTACGTGTCCGGTATATGCAGGTACATGAAGGTAATAGTATTGAAGAAGGTTCGATGATAAATTTTATATGTATTGCGGTGATGACGATCGGATTTGTAATATTATACTACCCCCGTCCCATATTAGTTGTAACAGTTTGACTGACACACTTGCTAATACACAACTTTGACCATTAATATATCTAACTATCAATTAATAAAAATTATGAAAAATTGATATGTCAAAATTATTCATTGAGACAAATCTAAGAACATCTTTATTTACTAACATTTGGTCTTATACGTTAATTAAAAATCATGGTCAAGGTAAGGCATATGAATAGTGTAAAAGTCAAACTGTTGCAACTAATATGGGACAGAGGGAGTAGTTAATCGTTAAATTGTATTTAAAGAGTTTGATTTTGTTAAGTTTAGACTTGTTTGGGTTGCTGGATTTTGAGGATACATGATTATGAACCGGCGCGAGTCCTAAATTAAGTTTTAGGTGGTCCGTATTACAAACGGAACTCTGCCGAATTTTCTATAGAATTTTAACAATAGAACGAGTTCTCTAAGATGTTTTAGGAATTTCACTTTGCATAGTTTATTAAAGTTAAAAAGTTTTCATAAGTTCAAAGTGTTTTGAGCTCCACACTCGTGGTGAGTGTGATAGTAATAGCCCGGATTAGGTTTTTCGCTGCATTTAGGTATTAATTAGGTTGGTCCTAGATTTGTGTTCCTACAGGGTGACACAATATGGGGTACTTTATTAAAAGATGAAATTAAAAGTTTTGAAGAATCCCTTCGACGTAATGAAGCGTGTGAAGTTTCTAAGGCTCCTTTAAAAGTTGTGAATGGAAGTTACTAGATCAAACCAAATGAGGTTCAAATGACTTTTGGTCGCAAGGCGATCATTTAACCTGCAGATGTTAATGTTATACAACCCGAATTTCAATTAATAACCTCCATTCCATGCACCGTAAATCCCGTTGATTGATTTGGTACCTTAAGATGATTTTGTACGTCCATTTTCATAGAATTGTAATTCTTCAGTGCATCTTTTTACATATGTTTTGCTTCAAATATGATTTTTGCATACCTTATTTCATTTACCAATCTTTTTATACAAAAGAAAAATCTTCTATGTGCTAGCTGGGCATTGTCATGTTTGTTGAGGAAAGAAGAACCATCAAAGCATCACTTGATCGTGAATGTCGAAGTACAAGAATTTTTCCTTAGTGATCATATGTATTTTAACACTAAAATACTATTTTTTAAAAACCTTTTTATTATAAATATTTGAAGTTGTTAACCATTTAAGTACACATTACAAGCATTGAACAACCAATGATAGTACCTTCATGAAACGATTTAACGAGGGTACTGACTACAACATACTCTATAAATGGAAAGAGACATTTCTAGTAATTGAAATCATAACTTTGAAGCCTGCATGTCACAAGAGTAAGCCACTTCAAGTAAAATAACCAAATATACCTATCATATCACAATTTTCTTTATAATTGTTAATTTACTCGATCTCTATGTAGGTTTTCTCTTTCAACCACTATGTCGACTTCATGTTAGGGCCCGTTCGGTATCACTGTGGCTTTCAGTTTTTTGGTTTTTTGTATTTGAAAGTCATATGATATATGTCATATAATAAATAAAAAATTAGTGTAACTTATTAGAAACATAATGATTTTGAAAACTGACAGCTAAAAGGTGAAAATCACTTTTTGTGGTTTCCTTGTTTTCAAAAAAATTGAAAACTGAAAACAAAAAATGATAACGAACGGCCCCTAAACTAACTCATACTGCAAAATTCATATAACCCATACACACTTTTCTCACTTTATACATACTTTTTTCTAATCTTCATAGAGTTAAAGACAATGAAACTTGCCTTGCTGACCGTTGATCAAGAGTGCTGGAAACCCGATCATAGTCAAAGGAAAGATTTGTAACAACAATTGAAGTGCCCAAAGCTAAGAAGGTATAAATGACTTTTCTTGGTCTTAAAGATTCCAAGAAATAGTTATGTAAAGCATTATAAATTTCGAAGCTTTTTTTTAACATTTTATAAATTAGGAAAAAAATACTATGAGAAAATACCAAGGTTTTAAGTCAATTTTAAAATAAATACCAACTAGTTGCGAAATTAAAAATAAATACCAACTAGCTTTAATAAACCGTTAAATTATTCATATGTGATCCCTGTTAATTAATTTCAGTTCAGTTTAATTCTTTACCTACCACAAGATCAGATCTAAGTAAACTGGATTGAAATTAAATAAAAAAAAGCAGAAAAGAAACTCCCGATATAGCCGGATGACCCACATCTTTGAAATGGGATAGAAGGAACAATAAAATCAACGGACACCAGTAAAATAAACACACGCCAGATGGAATCCACGGCTCAGAAACACAAACACACACGAAGATTTTGCAACAATACGAAATCAAAGCAAAGCAAGAGACTCGGAGGAGGGAGTAAACCACGTAAGAGAATTTGGTCCGTGCGTCTAACGTAAGACTCCAATACAAACACGAAGCTCTCTTTTCTCCTCTTTTCCTTCTTCTTCTTCTTTCTCTGCTCTCTCTCAGAGAGAGAGACTGAGAGATAATAATGCAGCACACCAACAAACTCAACTTAAAGAGAGAAAGTGTATGAAGAGACTCAAGAGAGATTCAACAGATATGTCTAACTCTGATAATAACTCATCCTCCATCTCTACCTTCTCTGATGGCATTGATGATGTTGAAGATTTCGTCTCTGTTAGTTCTCTCTTTGATTGACTCAATTCCTACTGTTTTTGTGTTTGTTGTTTTTTTTTTATTGTGATTTGGTTTTGTAATTGTAGGCGAATGATGAAGAATCGTCGATTTCGTATGAGAGGCTTCATCAGGTTTTTGAGTTTGTGCAGACTGGTAATCTAGCTTTTCGCTGTGGAAGATTTGAGGAGGTCATTCTATTCTCTATTTAATTGTTGTTTTTGTTTGTTTGATTGTGGAATTCTTTGAGTTTTGCAACTGTTTGATTCTATTGTTGAGGATAGGCATTTGTATGATGTGATCGTGTACAATTTGGTTTGAATTAGAGGACTTGTGAATTGAAATTGGAGTTTTATAAGAGCTGTGAGACGTGGTTTGGTCGAACAGTTGCATTTTTGTAGTTCAGCTTAGACTCTTAATTTTTGACAAACCAAACACTCCTTTTTGCTTCTGATAAGTCGCTCAGTCATGAGTGCTATCTAATTAGGCTCAATGAGGCATGCTTAATACTTCCTCCGTTTTTTTTATTGGCTACACTTCTCTAGACAGTTCTAGACACGCACTCTTGGGCAAAACTTTGGTGTGTGAGTAAAAGTGTGTAGGAAGAAGTGGTAGGAGAGAGATAGAGAGAAAAAGTTACTAAAAAGTGAATAAAGTAAAAGTGTAGATGAGGAATCAGGGTTTTGAGAGAGAAGGGGGAGGGGATAAAGGGAAAATTACAAGATTTTACTAGTTAGGGGTGAATGCATAGATGAGGAATGAGAATGTTAGTCAAGGCATAATTGGCTTTTACCTTTTATTAAGTTTTAAAATTTCATTTTTTCCAAATATTTCCCATACTAGAGAGATCTGTTTCTTAAAGAATGAAGTAAGAAAATTTCCCGCATTCCCCCCCTTCCATTTTTCACCCTCATAATTTGCTATCCAACGACAGCAAAGCCTTATTCCCAAATTGATTCGGGGGTCAGTTAACATGAATCGTCATAATTTGCTATCTAAACCGAGGAAAATTTAACCCTCACCTCCTTACTTTCTTCTTGTTTCCTCCAAATCCTTCTATCCAAACACTGTTAGTTTATTTTTAGTAAACTGTGTGGCCTGAACTTTAAACTGCCTCCTGACATTTGTTATCAAATTTCTGGAGAGGTAGTCGCACTACTTGACAGTGTGCTACTTTCTATTCATCAGGGCTAATTGCTTTACATCCTCACTAATGATGGGCCATCAGTGTATAATGCGTACGTCAAGCTGTGTGCTGAACGTGTCTATCTTGCATAGATGTCTCTGGCTATCTTGCTTTCATAATTATTTGATAACTGGCTCAACTTAATAAAAAACTGGCTGCACTTGTTCCAGAAATCTGACTACGATTCTCTTCTGCACCCTTGTTACTTACTTGCCTTTTGAAACTGAATATCATTGAAGCCAAATATATATTGGTTTAGATTTTGGAAGGTTAGCATGTGTAAACTTTGGAAGCTTGGTGCCTACAGACTATATTTCATAGTGTTCTGTTTGAAGTGTCATCATTCTTATTATTTCAAATCTTATCTTGAAATATGAGAGCTTTTGAATACCCTTGGATTATAGTAAGATGATCGATTTGATTTGTTATTCTGGGACTCATTTGGATGGACTATTTTTTACTGATCTGTGACTGTGGCTGATTGATGTTTGGTTGTTCAGGCAATTAATTGCTATACCAAAGCCACTACTGTCAAACCGGGTGATCCTATTATTCTGAGCAATAGATGTGCTGCTTATATAAGGTAATTTTCTTGGAAGCTGGCATCTACTCAAGTTATATTTTCCTCCTTCCTTCCTTGAAGATTGTATGGTTTATGAATCCAATTTTGTGCTCCCTAATGCAACAGGTTAAGCCAATTTCTAAAAAGCCGGGCACCGTCTGCTTCTGAATATAGTCCGTTGTATGGGATAGATCCTACAACACATGCTGAAGTATGCTTCATATTTTTTTTCTGAATGTAAAACCTATATGCTGCTCTCTGAAAATATTTCTTGGATTTTGGGGCGCACTTAGAATTACGATATAGCCAATAACCAATTTATTTCATCACTTGTAAATGGTTTGTTACCCAGTTCTTGAACAAATTATTATATTTGTTGTCATTAAAATCTTGATGTCGATGGTAAATGTGTTCTGAATAGTGAAGGATGGGAACTATTGAGAGAGGGGGAGAGAGAGAGATGAGGAAAGTGCAATCTCTCTACGTAGTAGGCTACTTTGGCTAATTTATAGCATGGCTGTATAATTGGTGGGTAGTGTTTTTTTTCCACTTATAGAACACTACATAGGCTGCAGTTGCTCAGTTTTGAAATTTCTCATTTTTTTCTATCAAATATCAACACGAGAAGAGAAGGTGCTGGAAAATGTATTTCCAAGCTTATTGTTGCCAATCAATTGAGAATCATTAATCTATTATAATAAATTCAAATTTTCTTAGTTTTTGATTCATGCCACGATGGTAGTGAATCTTCATGTCGCAACTTCAAGATTCCATATGTAACTGTGAAGCATCGATAGGGTCACTGTCGAGTAGGGATGGCAACAGGTGTGATTTGGGTCGGGTGAGCCATCACCCGCATCCATCACCCTGTTAGATCAACTCTCATCCATCCATCCGTCACCCGGTTAGACCATCACCCGCATCCATCCATCCAGCACCCGCGGGTGAACCGGGTGGACAGGGTGATCATCCATTTAAGATAATTGTATGAGAAAAGTTAAATCAAACTTGTAAAATCACAATTTATATATTAACTTCATGTCAAATTAAGATTAGTTAAGTTTATGGAAACATGTCGATAGTAATCAAAAGAGAAAATTATTATACTAATGTAGATAAAATGATAAATATTTAAGAAAATGTAAGAAATGGCTGATGGAGTGGGTGATAAGCGGGTGATAAACGGGTGATGGATCGGGTGATGGATGAAACTTTCTCACCCTAATCCATCCATCACCCGTTACACATTCACCCGTCACCCGTCCATCATCCATTTAACTCGGTTTTTCACCCTTTTATTTTTTTCGGGTGGAGCGGGTGATGGATCATCCATTGGATATTGCCATCTGTACTGTCGAGGCAGTAATGGTCACGATGTTGCAGAAGTAGCATCTTGCAGGTGTTACTATGCCCTTCGTGGCCATTGCAACGCGAATTGAAAAATAAAAAAGATCCATGTTAACTTCGTAATTGGAAAATATTCATTAGAATATAGCTTACGTTTATGCTTTTTTAGCCTTTTTTATGATATTGTGTAGAAGTAAAATATTTAACAATTTATTTAGTGACTAATATATGATTATCTTATCTTCTATGTAAATTCCTTCAACTAATATAAGCAAAATAGTTCTAGAAACGGGTATAATTGCTAGTATACTGAAATTATGGTCCGTAACAGATTGCATGCGATTTAAATCACACGCTTAGGAGCGGCCTTTCTATTTAATTGCAATGTAAGGTTTGAGCTAGTTCTAAATTTGCCCTAAAGTTCTGGCCCTACTCTAGAGGATAGGTCTCAATATCGACCACAGACTTTCTAAGATGTTTTATATGATATGAATGCAGCTTGCCTTGAAGGATGCTGAAAAGGTCATGAGCTCCAGAAACAATGCTGTCAAGTCGTACATTTTGCAAGCTGATGCTCTTTTCTTGGTAAGGATCAGAGGTATATTAACACCTGCATCATTTTCTGTGCATGGATCCTATCCGCCTTTTGTGTATTCCATCTATGAGAAAGGTACCATTTTCTAAATGATACCCATTAGAAGCATATATGGTTTAGCTGTACAGTACGGTGCATTATGTTTAGCCTGTAGATAAAGGATTAGATAACACAATTTATCTAGATCTTTATTTTATTTCATTTTCTGAAAATTTGGCTTGTCTGACTAGCTATTAATTAATAAGCATACATCCACTTTTAGTAGTATAGGTTGCATCGCAGACATTATATGTTCCACATAAACTTGCTTAGAGTGAAGAAATTATGTGAGACAAACATCGTTTATGTGTCTAATCTGGATCTCCTTCTGATTGGGCAGTTAGAAAGATATGAGCTGGCACGTGATGCTGTTATTGCCGGCCTGCAGCTAGATCCACTCAGGTAAGAACTACTTCTTCACTCTCTATCGATTAGAAATTATATTCCCTGTTTCGTATATGCTATAGGAACTTATATTTATACTATTTTCCTATTTGTGTTTGATAGCACCCATCTACAGGCTCTTCTTTTGATTTTAGAGAGAACATGTACTGGTTTAGTTCGTGGAAGAAGCCGAGGAAAGCCAGAACGTAGTGATGACTTTGATTGTACCCTTTGCCTGAAGTTACTTTATGAGCCAGTTACAACTCCATGCGGTCATTCTTTTTGTCGTTCATGTCTATTTCAGTCAATGGACAGAAGTGAGATTGCCTTCTTGTAGTGGTTTTTTCCATCCTCTAAAGATTAACCTACATATATTCATGCCCGTACTCTTCTCTGTATGATTTCGCAGGTAATAAATGTCCCCTTTGTCGAACTGTGCTATTCATCACTCCAAGGACGTCTGCCGTCAGGTCTCTTTTTCCTATTTGATTTTTTGTAAATCTATTTTATCATAAGGACAACATTATATGTATTTCTTGCAAAGCAACGTGATAGATTTGTATTTAAATTGTTTGAGGACATTATGTATTCAAATAATTTGCCTATGATTGTCTTCTGCAGCAAATCGCAAAATGCGGATAGTAAGATTTTGTGTTTAAATAATTCGATAGACAGAAAAGGGGAACATCTCTTTGTAGTCCTGATAAATCATAGAGATGATTCCCATTTAAGAGGAAATATAGACCCTTTTGACCATTACCGGTACCCATATATATTTTTTGCAATAATATTTGGTAATTGTATCTTTTGTTTCTCTGTTTCCAGTGTAACTTTGAACAACATTATACAGAAAAATTTCCCAGAGGAATATGCTGAGAGGAAATCAGAGAATGACAATTTGGTCAAGCTTGGCGTCGATTTGATGCCACTTTTCGTGATGGATGCTGTACTCCCTTGCGAGAAATTGCCGCTCAATATATTTGAACCTCGCTACAGACTCATGGTGAGTTCTGTGAGACTAGAAATCAGTGCACTTTATGAGATTGAAATATTGTGTAATCTCTTCTTCCGTTTCTTGATGGAAATCATATGCTGATGATTTCTGGATTTTTCTTGACGGTACATGTGTTTTATTGTGTCTTGCTGTGAAGATGGCTTGCTCTATTTTCTACTTCCATTCATTCTAGACTTTATTAGTGATAGAAGTTGCAGACCATCCATTTGCCCTAAAATACTAAATTGGCTAGCTGTTATAATTGAGTGAGTTGTTCACAACATGATGAGTTCAATCACATAGGACTATAGGAGAGAGACCTCATTTTCCTGAATTTCACAAGGAAGAAAACAAAATCTTCGAGGCAGGATGTTTTTGCATCTCATCAGAATTTCCTTCTTGTTGCCTTGTTTGGATTATAGTTGTGCTGTGACGTGATGCTCTAACTCAGCTAACACCATTGCTTGGTTTCACGAATGCTAAAAGTCTGTGTACCTTTGTTTGTAGTCCCGTTTAATTTGGAACTGATTTTATTTTATAATCCACTCTGGACCTGTTATAGACTGAGTTTGTGGACTGATTTTAAAAATGATGTGAAAATGTAATTCTTTGAATGAAAGGGATGACAAGGGTCACGGAAAGAATTGTCACTATTGTATTGCAATGAGATAGTACAAGAAAGCTTTTTGAGTAGCTTAAACTCACACTAAATTTACAATGCACTGAAACCTAATTTTTTATCTACATTCAACAACATAATTACTATCTCCCTTCTTCTATTCATAAATCATAACCCTAAAACCTTCTAGAAACTCCTAATAAGTAAATTATTGTAAACTAACTAGATTGCCCTTGTTCTTCTAATATTGTGTCATTACTAGACCTAGATGCAGTTCAAAGTTTATTGACGATCCGGTTTTGTTCTGTCCTGGGATTATGTGAAGGAGGACGAATCGTTATGAATGAGAATCATATCAGATAGACTTGCTAACTTTTGATTGCAGTTCTTCTGTTAGAATAATTGTAGCAAACTGACAATAGTTATTTTAGTCTTACAGATTATGGTGGATTTATTCTCTTGTTGCTTGAACAACAGGTTAGGAGGATAATGGAAGGAAATCATCGCATGGGAATGGTAGAATCTTGTGATCTGTCCCTTGTGTTTACGTCCCTTAGTCAGGATTTCCGTAGTCTCTGGGCTTACCTATCTATGAATGATGTAGGTGACACTTGATTCTGCAACAGGTCATATAGCTGACTTTGCTTGTGAGGTGGAGATAACTGAGTATGTGTCAGCCTTATCATTCTTCTCTGTATTTCTGCTTGGTGTACATGTCTGATTGGATTTTTTTTTCTGCATGAATTCATGCAGATGTGAGCCACTTCCTGATGGGCGCTTCTATATAGAGGTAAGACCAATGAATCAAATCTTAAATTTGTCTTTATTTAATTTGCATTTTACATATATATATGCTACTTTCAGGATAAAAGGTGCACCGTATCTAGGTAGACGCCAACACAGTTCCCAGTCTATGTTGCATGAAAACGTACTGCAGGTCTCATGTTACCATTTCTGAAATGTTTTGGAAACTAAGACTCTTCAAAACACATTACAAAAGGTCATGAAACGCATGGTAAAGAAAGAATCGTTTTGGAATTTTAAAGAATTGGGGAAACGGCTTTGAAACACGAAATGACGAAATTCTATATTTCACTCATGTTTCCTCAGTTAAAGAACAATTAAAATTGTTCCCAAAATTCTAAGAAATGATTCGTTTTGTGATTCGGGTTTATTTAAAACCTAGATCTACAAATTAACACACTAATCAACGGCTGGGAAAAACAAAGCTTTGGGGCTTTTGACCATTGAAGAACGATGAACCCCGCTGTAGGCAACTAGCACCTTTCTCGCCAATTGGACCGCTGGTTGCTGGGGGAGAAGCATCAACTTTCCACGTCGAGACTCGAGAGAGATAAGCATAAGAGGCTTTTAGCTGTCTATTAGTATATAAACAAGATGGGAAGGGAGAAAATAGTTTGACCGGAGAAGGTGGGTATCAGTACTTTGACCTTTTCGTTTTAGAATCACTTGCAAGCTGATATATATGGAAGTTTTAGGATTTTAGTTACCCAATGCACATTGTTATTGTCTTAAGCTTCAATTATCTTAGTTGCTATCAGGAGACATCTTGTTTTAGATGATTGTTGTGTAACAATTTGTATAGTACATCTTTTAATATTGTTCTGCCCTCCCCTGTCTCATGCTTGAACCTTCCCTTTCTCTTAGTCGCTCTGATAGTTTTATCGTTTCCAGTCTCTCTTCCATACCTTTCTCATTTCCTATTTCTGCTGGAAGTCATGATGCATCTTCCAGTTGATATTATATCATATTTAAGCTCTTTGTTTTGCAGGTTGAAGGACGGCGAAGATTTCGCATTCTTCGATCCCGGGATCAAGATGGGTGAGCAAAGTCTTCGCTACTTTTAGCTATTGATCTTTTGAAGGCCTAATATTATAATTTTTTAATCCTTTGCTTTCCACAGTTACCGCGTCGCAGAAGTAGAATGGATACAGGATATAAATCCCCCAGAAGGAACCAAAGAGAGGAAAGAAGTAAGATTAAGACATTCTCCGGACGTTATAATATTACTTGTTTGTGCTAAGTACTTAAGGCAGCTATTTAATGTCAGTCAGATCCCGTGGCATATCTTATACTCAATATTTAATGTCAGCCTTGTACGTAGTTTTTTTTATTTTTTTTATTTTTATAGCCTTGTACGTAGTTATCTCAAGGAAAATTGAGCCAAAGGTTTAGAGCACCTCATCATAATCCCAAAATTGAGCATCCAATTTAGAGCTACATATTGTTAAGAACTAGCTTAGATTCGTGACCAAAATAGAGAAACAAAGGGAAACGGAGGAAATTAAGCTGTATTGACTAATAATTGAAATTACAACAAAGTAAATGATAGCTACAAGCTTTCAAGAGGCTTGTTTCTCTCTCAAAATGAGCTTTTGAGAGGCTCAATCTCTCCCAAATTAAACCACTATGCTTGCTGATATTTTCAAGATACCTTTACCCTCTCCTTAATTCCCTCTATATATGGAATTTTTCCTTAACAGACTCCCTAACTTGTTCCGCAAGCTATCTATAACTGTCAAATAAAATGATGCCTAAAGTACCCTCCTCCCAAATATGAGTTTGTGCATAGTGAGTAGCTTCTTTTGCACCGGCATGGTGTTGGTCTCTGTGATTTGACCTGTGGGATTAACAGCTGCAGGAACTGTCGAGTAATGCTGCAGAGTTTGCTCGAACATGGATGACGAGGGCAAAAGAAGCAGCAAGACAAGGTAATGCTAAAATGAGTTTTTTTTTTTTATAAAAGAAATATGGGCCTTGCTTCTCTGGATTAGTGTAATCTATGTGATTCTCCTGCTTTCCCTTTCCAGATAACCCTGTAATATAGCATATTTCTCCAAATAGCCTTAAGTTTTGAACTTAATCTAAACTTTTAATTGGCTAAAAACGACTCTGACATGATCCTCTCTGTAGCTAATATTACTACCTTTAGTTTAATGATGAATTATGAAGTATGCTGTAGTTTACGATGAAATGCCCTTTTATACCACGAGGATTTTCCTTGTCTCTCTTCCCCATCTTTGTCTTTTCCACCATAATCTTTTTACCATATAAGATAGCATGCATTTTTCTTCTCAAACGCAAAGTTTTCTCTCGTCATTTTTGCGAAATCTTGATGTTTGGAAAGAAGATGAGGACATGGATGGGGAAAAAGGGAATTTTGTAATGTATGTATAACATGAAGGGTTTTAACTGTCATAAGGGCCAAATGTTGATTGCTTAAGATTACAATCTTTGAAAAAGTAAGTTTTACTGTTATGAATAACATGGAGTATGTTGAAATTTTGTAATGTATGTATAACATGGAGTATGCTGAAAATCTTCAAAACTAAAATATACAAGGGGGTTTCCTTGGTGTAATGTATATTCTATATTTCTATCCACATACTTGCTCATAGTTTCCCGTTTAATTTGTTTTTCTCACTGCAAGGTCAGTTCCAAGTTCAAACGAATTCTCAAGTTGTGCTCGCGCATCCCTAAGATGTTGATCAATGATCAGTTTACATTTTCTTCAAAATGTTTTATTCTTTTAGGAAAATTTGTTAACAACTACCTAATAAATATCAATTTTTTAAAACAACTACCTAATATATAACTTTTTTAATACAAGTATACAACTACCTAATATATCTATTCCGTCAACATAACAGTAACACTACCAAAAACGTTAAGTTTTGAAAAAAAACCATTAAATGGATCCCATTACTTTCCTTTTCCCAATTCACTATAAAATAACCAAAGAACCCCTTTAAGCCCTAACTTTTGGGTGACTTATTCTTCACAAATTAAATTGGGCTTTTGAAGATTCAAGTCCTAGTCCCTTCTTTGTCTCTCCTCACCGGTAAGCGGTGGCGGCAGCCCTTCGACCTCTATGCTTGTTCTCCTTGGCTTCTTAGCTTACTCTTTCTCTTCCTTGCTCAACAATACCAACCCTAAACTACCACCTTCGACCACCCCAGAAGCGCCCAACCACCTCACATAGCAGAGCAACCATCCAACAGCCCCCCCTCTGTTATGCTACTCCTCTATCTCCCCCCGTTTAGCTTCTTTGTTGTGTTGCTCCACCACGCAGAACTGTCACCTCAGACCACCGCACAGAAGCTCAGACCACCACACTAACATACCGCTGCCTAGAACACCGTTGAGGCTGCCGGCAACATCACTCTTAACCTACTCATTAAAATCCAAATAAAATCCAGAAGAAGGAATTGCTGAGTTAACACACAACTGACAAAAGTGGAGCAATTGCAATTCATTGGTATACCTCGGAAAGTGCTATTCGGAGAGAAACGAAGAGAAATCCATAGCTCTTAGCAATGGGGAGGGAGTCTCTAAAATTTCAAGAGCTTTGAAGAGGTGTTTTTGATTGAAGGTATTTGAAGCTTCCGTGGCTTCTTTCTCCTTTGTTGATGGATTCAAGAACATTCCCTCTTTCCTTCCGTAATTTCATCTGCCATATTCTTTGAAGTTTGAGCCCAAAAGAACAGGAGGCTCGTTGACGGAATGGTGGGAGAAAGGAAAAGGGTGGGTCCTATTTGACGGAAAATTCAAAGGTTAATGGTTTTGGTAGTTGTATTAAAAAAGTTTTATATTAGGTAGTTGTTATAAAAAAATGTTATTTATGAGGTAGTTGTTAACACTTGAGACATTTTCTGTTTACTTCCTCCGTTTCTTTTTATTAACTACACTTCTCTAAACATGGACTCCTAGGCAGTGTGTAAGAAAAAGTGGGAGGGGAGAGATAGAGAGAAAAAATTACTAAAAAGGGAATAAAGGAGAACTGTAGTCATTAATTTAAAAATTTCTAGAATAGAAAGTGTAGTCAATGAAAAGAAACGGAGTAAGTAATATATTCTCTCGTTTTAATGAATTTCAAATTCGTCTCCAGGCACTTTTGTTCACTGTGTTGTAAACGTTTGTACAAGACAAGTAGGGAACTGTAAAATTTTCCTCCTATGCCAAAATGTTAAAATTGTGAGGAGATAGAACAGAAAGGGCACCCTTGGATTCTGCATCTTTGTTATTGCATTTATTCAAAAGTTGGTTTAGAGATATTGGGCCTATTTGGCAAATGACTTTCAGCCATTTTTTTGGTTAATCTTTTGGATATTAGCTTAGTGTTTTATCAGAAAAAATATCTGTTTGGTAAATGGATTTTCCATTGGCTGAAAAGTCGGCTTTAAACCTGGATATGAAAAAGCTAGTTGCAGGAACACCAGCATTTTTTACATGTGTGTGCGTGTCTCTTCTAATTGCCAGATAACGCCATCATCTTCTATACTTTTTTTAAAGACAAGACAAAGGGAAACATTAGGAAACCCTCCTCTTTAGGGGACTCCTAATGCGACCATTATCTTTTTATAATTGTGTGTGTGTGTGTGTGTGTGTGCTGTAGTAGCTGTGTCATGGTGTAATGAACCGGTCAGTTCATTACTCATGGATTCTTTTTCCTCCAAGGTATGGGAGACCATAAGTGAAGCATTGGTTTGGTTTTCTGAATGCCTCCTGCCCTCCTCTTTTATGGTCTTCAGATCGAAGACGACTTGCAGAACTCCTTAATGTGGAAGCAATGATGCCATCACATGAAAATCCTGAGCGCTTCAGCTTCTGGGTATGCCCATCGCTACTTTTCTCCTACCTTATTGTCAATCATCTCAACATGGTAATTTTATTCCGGGGGTTTTGATTGTAGTTGACAACGTTAACAAGGAGAAGACCATCAGAGAGATTAGAACTTCTGCGGTTGAAAGACACGAAAGAGGTATGATACTGTTACCACTTATTATTTGTTGCTGATAAATTTGAGGGCTTTCTTGCTTCATTGAATAAGGCTGGATCTGAAAAATCTGAACTGTGACTTCTTTTGAGTGCAGAGGATAGGGCGTGGATTGATTTATCTTAGACAAGAAGAGCAAGGTTGTCTATTGCAATAGCATAAGTTTGTAATTGAGTACTGTAATTTATCCGGTGAAAGAAAATTCACTGTCTCATTTACAGGTTGCTCAAGTTTCCATTATTTTTTGATCCACATGATTGTAATGGATCCTCGAACTTAATTTCATTGTAATATAGAGTATACCAAGAATATTTTGTGAGAAATCCTTAGACATTAGAAGATCATAATTTTCTTCTTTTACTGTAACTTTGCTTACACCACAGGTTCTTCCTGTAAATTTCTGTCTTGGCATCCGGATATAGGATAAAAGTTGTATCTGTCTTATAAATGATTCAGCTTATACACATCTACTTATCTACAGCTTGTTTTAGGTGTCGGCCTTCAGTACCAATTTTCATGGGACATGCAACCATTACGATGATGGAGTGGCCGCACTAACTGTGACAAGGCTGTAAATTTGTTTCAAATTTTATGTTGTCTTCTCTTTCCCTTGGATATTGGGTTAAATTCTATGTTGTCAAGACACTGAAATAATGTTATTTGTCACTAGGGTAGGAAAACCTGGAAGATTTTCCCATACAACTATGGCAATACAATGTTTTATTGACCATGAAAAATAGAGGTTTTTTGGGATTTATGGAAAAAGGAAAATGTTTAGAAATTGGTTGAGAAGGTATTGGCTAATTAGTTGCACCACATAGGATTTACAACTATGAGTTTGGAGGGATGGAGGGTGAGAGTGTGCTTTGTCTATGAAAAACATTATGTGCATCTTACTATTCATGCCGATTTTATAACCACACATCTAAAGAATAGATTATAATTTGAAGACGTTATACATGAGTTTGAATGGAAATACTTTCAATATCATCTCGAGGATTTCATTCTTTGTATCTAGGACTAAGTAATTGCTTAAGATAGGTAGCCTTCACCTGAAGTCTGCACACAATCACAAAATCAAAAGTATGAATTCATTTTAGTAATGGAACACTTGAGATATATTTATATAGTAGTATATATCACAATCAATGGAAGCTCAAAGAACCCTTGAAATGCAGTAAATTTCTTATATGAGAATGGAAGCAAATATAGTCACATAATTCCTGCAAACGCGGTTTAACCCATCATCCTCTCATGTGGGCAACAACAAATGTTACATAAATGCAATCATCTCCTATTTATTGCTCCTACCTTACACTACCAGGCTACCACTAGCTTGCCAAGAACAACTTGGTCCCCATCACAAAAAAACTGGAAAAATAATCAATTAGTTCAATTAGAGTTGAAATTCCTTAGACTTCTAAAATACTTTAAGAAGAGGGGGGAGGCGGGAGGGGGTTAGAATATTATGTTCTCTTTAAATCTTGATATATTTTTTAAAAAACCGAATGGGTGGCCAAGGAAAAATTCTTTTTTACCATAAAAATTCTTATAGGAGTGGGATGCAACTAACAAGAAGTTGACATTTAATGAGGGTTGATTGATATAGACATCCTCATTTCTATGCTAAGTGTCAAGGGTTCATAAAATATTAGGAGTGTCAAGTCAAAATAAACTTTAAAATTACAAAAAATATATCTATAGTAATAACATATACTTCCTCCGTTTCGCAATACTCGCAACGTTTCTTGTTAGCACACTATCCAATGCAATACTTTGAACTTTAATATCTCGAATTATTGATAAGTAAAAATTATGAAAAGTTGATATTATAATAGTATGAATTAAGACGAATCAAATAAGACCCCACTTGGCTATATTTTTTCTTATACGCTTGTGAAAAATTATAATATAAGTTTGGTAAATGAATAGTGATTACTATGCTTATGTTGCGAGTATTGCGAAACGGAGGAAGTATTATCTATTTTATGGTCCCAGTAATAGAATTTAAGAATTATTGAGCAATCATGCACAAATAAACAAGCTGTAATGTCACAGAACTTATACGCAACAAATTTTATGACCCCAAGTTACGGTTTTAAAAGTAAACAACTAATGCTAAGAAACCATGAGATCCAGGATTAGAGGATGAGAGTACATAAAATTATACTTCATGTTAGTTGATGCTTGCAATGTATCTCCATTAGATCCATCCCGACACCAATAATGATTGAGACACTTTGATCTTTGAAAGTTCATGTTCCAACTCTGTTCTTCCTTCTATCATCCATTTTATATTTTCCTCGCAAAACCTACAAAGTTTCGCTTACATTGGAGAGAAGCACTCTAGCAGAGGACATAGATTACGCGGTTTTGGACTTTCATATGTTAGTTGGTAGTTAAATGAGCATGAGTAGCCAGCTAAGCTTGCCCAAAACAATACGTTAAGGGTCCCATGTACACAACTTTGCCCCTTCTCGTTTACTAGGTCTTCTAATATTGTCCCCATTAAACATTTGTAATTAAAAAATGTATGCAAAACAAACATCAATGCCACAACACAACACATAACATTCACCAAAACTCATAGTACAATGAGGCACGTTCTTCAAGTCCTTTTCTTCATTCTTCACTTAGTTGCTTCCCACAACTTCTATTTTCCCTCTTCCCTCCTCTACCTGCCTTCCAGAATATCCAAACACTCCTTACCATACCCCTTTCAAAATCCCAAAAAACCCAAAAAAACAAACCTAAACCTAAACTTTTTCTTTCTAATCTTTTAGTTTCAAGTTTTCCATCCATGACCACCACCACTACGGCCGCCATTGCGGCCATGTAGCACCCCAAGCACGCCACTAAAACAAATATTGTTTTCCTCGAAATAACCTATACTACATTATGATCTTCAAAGGAGGAGAGCCCTTCTCCTCCATCGTCGTTATTATTTTTTCTCTCTTCCTTATTACGTCCACTCCCACGACCATTTATGCCCAACCTCCTCCTACTAGCGCGCCTTCTCCTTCTTCGTCCCCCACTTCTTCAGCACCTATAACAACAAAGTACACGTCCAAGGATAACATCCTAATCGCGTGTGGAGCCCAAGAGGAAGTCACTCTTCCCGATGGTCGGACATTTAAGTCGGATCCATCAACGGTACGTTTTTTAAATAGTGACGAGGATGTTAAAGTTAGTGTTGGTACACTACCACCACGTCCTAAGGATGCCGTTTCTTCTTCTCATCTACCACCACCACCATCGTTGCCATTATACAATTCAGCTAGGATTTTCCCTGATGCAGCCACCTTCAAGTTTCCCATTTCTCAACAAGGGTTTCATTTCATCCGTCTTTACTTCCTTCCTCTACCACACCCTTCTTACAACCTCTTAAACTCGGTTTTTCGAGTCACAGCCGAAAATTTTGTACTCCTACATGACTTCACTCTCCCTACTCCTACACCAACTTTTAAAGAATACATCCTTAACCTCACTTCTGATACTCTCACCCTTAAATTTTCCCCTAAGAAAAACTCCTTTGCTTTCATCAACGCCATCGAAGTCATCTCCGTCCCAGATGACCTCATTGCGGACACTGCCTCCGCGGTCCCTCCTTCTGGGACCATGGAGGGGGTGTCCCACCATGCATTCGAGGTGGCCCTCCGGTTGAACGTTGGAGGGCCACTCGTGACACCACGTAACGACACGTTATGGAGGACTTGGCATCCGGATGGAAAGTTTAATGCTTTCCCTCAGGGAGCTGAGAAAGTTGGGATTGATCCATCCAAGGTAATGTACCCGGAAGGCGGCGCCACACAATATATTGCGCCTCCTTGGGTGTATGCTACGGCGGCTGACATGACGAATGCTGATACTGTTAACGCTAACTTCAACCTTACATGGAAGATGCCTGTTGATGATGCCTATGATTACCTCGTTAGGCTTCATTTTTGTGACGTTGTGAGTGTTGCTTTGCATGATTTGTACTTCAATGTGTTTGTGAATGGCATGTTGGGTGCTCCTAATCTTGACTTGTCCTCCCTCACTTCAGCTTTATCCACTGCTTATTACAGGTAACTTATGTTCTATATTTTGTGCAATTTTAGAGAATTTGCCAATAGTTACCTAATACTTCATCAGCATGTTAAGAGTAAACAAAGAGATTTATCCAAAAGAATCAAATTTGACCTTTTCTTAATTGAACTGATTTACATATGATTGGACATACATTAGATGAAATGGCACATTGCACAACATTGTTAAAGTTTTCAGCTATTGTATGTTATATATTATTTGGTTAACAAGTTCTCTCCATCTCAAGTTCTTAATCACACGGTCCGCTTAAAAATTATGCTTTCCGCTATGGTTTAACTATTTTGAGATAGAGAAAGTATTATGAGTTCGAAACAAGTATGCTTATACATATGTACTTCCTTTGCTCTAAGATAACTGCTAAGTTCGGAAAATGGGAGCCAGTCTTATACGGAGAGAAGTATATACAGTGGCGGATCCAGGATTCGGAAGGTGGGGGTGCGGTTGCAAAATAAATTAGCCATCCGGTAAAAACGAAAATTAAAAACAATGCAATATTGCAAAAACTAATGTAAATACAAATTTAAACCTTGTAAAACCAATGCGTGTCTGCGTGAAGAGAGAAGAGGTAAGGTCCGAGCCTCTGAGGTGAGCGACGTATTGTGAAAGAGAGAGAGCCTACAATTCTTTATTGGGTCAAGTTTGTTTTATTCCAAAAGATGGGTTTTTAAGGTCTTTTTGGCCCGTATTCACCTTAAAAAGTGCTACCTATACATATACTATAGGTTGGGCCTTCCGTTTTTTGCTTGTTTTTCATATTTCGGAATTGGGGTACGCCTGTACCCCAATGTACCCCTGGATCCGCCCCTGAGTATATATAATGCCATGGTGCAACCATCTTGAAAGATCTTCGAAAAAGAAGAATTGCGATTATATTAGAATGGAGGAAGTATATCACTATGTATATCTTTGTGCCCAATTTGCACAACCATTTCCTAATCCCCGGATGGGTGATAACTTGCATTTCATACATGGGCAAATGCATCTACTCAGAGTCTTAATTGTTCTGATTTTTTTGGCACACATTGGCATATTGGGAATGTCATGACTTTATTGAAGCTTATGCTCATCTCTAAATTGGTGTATATTGAAGTCCTATCATAACTTTGATATGTGCATGTTATAATGACATTATAGGGGAATTTGGTGATTTTTTCTACAAAAATGCCTAAATTATCACCTAATTTTATACAAATCCCTGAAACACCTGCCGCTTTCCTTTACAAAAAATACCAATATGATGCGACTATTTACATATCACAGTTATAAATTAGGGAGCACTAGAAATTATTGGAGGATGATACTTTTGCCTTTCTCTTCAAAGTGCTATGAATATTTCTTTAGCTTGTTCCAATTTTAACACTACAAGTTCTAATTCTTCTGATTTCTCTAAATCTATTGACAGGGATTTTGTGGTCAACTCAACCACAATCACAAATGGATTGATTGTAATCCAGGTTGGGCCTACCCCAAATAGTGACTCAAACGATCCGAATGCAATCCTCAACGGGGTGGAAGTGATCAAGATGAGCAACTCTGCAGGCAGCCTAAGTGGGCTGTTTGATGTTGAAGGGAACTACATGGGTGCAGCGGCGGGATCCAAGACAATGAAGATCTTAGCTGTATTGGGGCTAGTGATGGGGATTGTGGCTTTAGTATTAGTTGTAGTGATGTTTGTAAAGTGGCACAAGCGGCCTCTAGACTGCGAAAGGAGTAACAGCTTCTCGTCTTGGCTTCTCCCCCTAACCTCTAGCCACACCAGCTTCCTGTCTAGCAAAAGCTCCATGACTACACCCTCCAAGAAAAGCTCATTGTTTGGTTCGCGTAAGAGCAGCATGTTTCCCTCCACAAATCAAGGAGTAGGGAGATTCTTCAGCTTTAGCGAGCTTCAAGAAGCTAGTAACAATTTTGATGAGAATGCAGTGATTGGTGTTGGTGGGTTTGGGAAAGTTTACATGGGTCAATTAGATGATGGCACCAAAGTTGCTATCAAGAGAGGTAACCCTCAATCCGAGCAAGGAATCAATGAGTTTCAGACAGAGATTCAGATGCTGTCTCAGCTCAGACACCGGCATCTCGTGTCCCTCATAGGTTATTGTGATGAGAACTCGGAGATGTGTCTTGTGTATGAATTCATGTCGAATGGAGTGCTTCGAGAGCACCTATACGGTTCAAAGCTCAATGCTCCATTGTCATGGAAGAAGAGGCTTGAAATATGTATTGGCTCAGCTCGTGGACTGCACTATCTCCACACAGGTGCTGCACATTGTATAATCCATCGAGATGTGAAGACAACAAACATTCTTCTTGATGAGAATTTTGTGGCTAAAGTGAGTGACTTTGGGCTGTCGAAAGCGGCTTGTCTAATGGAGCAAACCCATGTCAGTACAGCCGTTAAGGGTAGTTTTGGATACCTCGATCCAGAGTACTTCAGACGACAACAGCTTACAGAGAAGTCAGATGTATATTCGTTTGGGGTGGTACTACTTGAAGTCCTCACTGCACGGCCTGCTATAAACCCGGCCTTGCCAAGAGACCAGGTGAACTTAGCAGAGTGGGGGATGTCAAACTACAGAAAAGGGCTTCTAGAGAAGATAGTGGATCCAAATCTGCAAGGAACAATATCCTCTGGATCCTTAAACAAGTATATAGAAGCAGCAGAGAAATGCTTGGCTGAGTACGGTGTTGATAGGCCGTCAATGGGAGACGTGCTGTGGAACTTGGAGTACGCGTTGCAACTCCAAGAGGCGAGTACAAAGACTGCAGAGGTAGCCGAGGATAAGAGCTCGTTGTTGATCCCCTTAGAAACGGCTCCAATTATGGGCATAGATGGAGTCCAAAATAGTAGTGCTCCTACTAGTGATGATCATACTGAGGTTGGTGCTTCTGCCTTCTCACAAATAGGCAATTTTCAAGGGAGGTAAAATCCCCATGACATTTCATATACACAGCTAAACAATTAATACATGGAACATAGAGTGATTAATCGAAACATGAAGTGTGAAAGTCTTAATTCATTTGTTCTCTTCTATTAATTTTTTATGGAAAATTATCAGAACATAATCATGTTTTACTTAGTAATTTCTTCAGGGCTCCTTTTCTTATAATTGTATCTTATTTTTTCTGTTATGAGGTTTGTCGAGTAATGACAAGGCTAAGAACAACTGAGCGTGTACATGTATTTACTTTTTCAGGAGAGTATGCAAATGCTTCCTCCTGTTCAATAAATCTAACTTCTACCACTCTGTAAAAGTAAAAGTATATATGGATACAAGGAAGACTTGCTCTCTCTATATTATTATTCTCATTGTTGATTTATTGTTCATAGAATAATATGTGTTCGCTCTATGAATAGCCTTCAGTTATGATTGAAGCGCGAAAACTTTTGGTACATGAGGGTTCTTATTTACAATATACTTTATTTACGTTGGTAAAACTTTTACTATGGTATATGAGGTTTCCCGTTTCGAAAACCTCAAGTTTTAATGTCGTGTACTCTTCAGTATTGCAAACAAATTTGTTTGCGCATAAACAACAAATGAAGATCAGTGCCAAATTAAAAGAAAGCCTCAGGATAATTTTTAAGCTGAAAAGCAAAATTTATATTCATAAAGCCTTAAAGAAACTCTTGGGTGGACCTGGTCCACACTAAAAATAGTGTAGACCACGTAACTTTTGATTGCTAAACTTTAACTTTTAATTACAAAATCTTAACTTTTGAAACAAACCTTAACTTTTCATTCATAACACATAACTTTTGATTGTTAAACCTTAACTTTTAATTACAAAATTTTAACTTTTGAGCTTTGTATTAGGTCTACAATAAATTTAGTATATTACTATCTTAGAACCGAACAATATATTTATAAAAATCATTATTGAATGAAAACATGATAAACCAAAAATTAGCAAGTATATTCAGAATAAAGGAGCTCTTATTGGAATTCCTTTCCTACTCTTCTTCCTAAAACCGGGCGTTTTAACAATCACTAAACCTTGCATTTTTCTCCCATTCTCACCAATCCGAATCAACTTGCACTGAATCGAGCAGAATTGATCATCAGGACGAACCCGAGTATTATTTGAAAAATCATATCCACAAGTCACACAGGACTGTACTTGTACTTTACTCCCATTTCTAGACTGACTAACGTTAATATTAGGGTCTAACCTACTTTTTGGGTACAAAATAAATTTTCCATTGATAATCCATCGGCATATTTGAGAGGTATTTAGATTTAAAATATTTTTGATCTCGTCCCGATCAAAATCTTCGTGTCGATAACCATATATCCCAGAACACTTCAATGACCTCATCATTGGGTGACCTTCGACTCTGCAACCTTTCACCTCTGATTTAGTCAAACTCTTACCAGCACAAAATACACAGAAATAGGCTCGATCATTGTGAGCTAGTGTTCCATGACCCGTTTTGAATTCTGCATTTATCAAATCATTCAAAACCTTAGAAATTTCTTGATTTTCCGTGGTTTCCATCCTCTTTGATTTAATTGTATTCTTAGCTTTGTACAAACAAAAAAATGATAGCACCAATCTTATTTTATATTGATTATATGCTCTAAATCCTAATCCTACTCTAATACTGTAAAATGCATCAAGGGAGATATAATCAGAATGTGGGTGTCATTCGAATTTATAGCGAAGTCCACTTTTTTTTTTAAGAAAAAATCTTTTTCTTGTTTTATCTTTTGCTTATTAAAAAAAATATCTTTTTCATATTAAAAAAAAGAATAGAAATAAAGAACAAGAAAACGATTACAAGATAGATTGGTTTGGAACAACAGTAGTCAACCTTCTATTCCTACAACAACACGTGAATAAACATGAAGTATATCTTTTGCTGTTCATTAAGATATTCAGTAATCTATTTCGAAACAAAAGATCAGATCAATGTTTTCTCCATTGCAAAAAAAAAAAAAAATACCACCAAAAGTTTATTAAGTAAAATACATAATGATAGAATATATGAATGCTATATATACTTAGGATGTACATCATTATTGATCAAGGAATTAATATCTTTCACATAAAACAACTGCAAATTTGTACTAATGAAATTGATAGAAGAAAATAATTGTATTTGGATACCGTGATTATTCGGATTCAAAGAAGAAAAGAAAATACCTCTATCTTCATATATGGATGAGGTAAATAAGATCAAACAAAATTTGTGTAAAAGTTCTTGCTGAAGATCAATAGCAAGATATAAAACACAAATATTGTCTGATCTTGAATAAATTGCTATTTTTCACAAAATTGCATGCATCTTCAATGTCGTCCCCGGTAGAGATGGAATCATAAAATGGAAGGATTTTTTTTTTTTGTTAATGGAAGATGAATTAGATAGTAGGATGAATCAGTAGAGAGGAGTAAGAGAGAGAGTGAAGACATAAGCTAGTGCAACTTGGAATGAATAAGTATTAGGTTAAAATTATATTTTTCTCTTTAAAATTTTAAAAATTCACTAATAAATCATTAAAGTAATTGTTTTGTAATTAGTAACTAGCTTGTTTCTTAGTTATGTGAATTAAATCTTAAAATAATGAAATATGATAATGTTTTTATACTTCCTCCGTTCGTGACACATTTGCATAGTGTTTACTATTCACACTACTTTACACTTTAATAACTTTGGTGAATTACCTTTTGGGAAAAATATAGACGTGTTGGATCTTGTTAGATTCGTCTTAACGTGCAATTTTTTAATATCAACTCTTTATAATTTTTACTTATTGATAATTATAGATATTAATATTTAAAATAATGCATTGGCAAGCGTGACAATATGAAGTGTCAAGTGTGTCACTTATTAACGAACGGAGGTAGTATTATGTAATTATAATATGTTAAACTGATTTAAAGTTTCTTGGTTTATACTTCCTCCGTTCCTTAATAAGTGACACACTTGTATAGTGTTTACTATTCACAGTTTAAACTTTGATTAGATTTGGTGATTTATCTTTTAGGAAAAACATAGTCATGTGGGATCTTGTTAGATTCGTCTCAACGTGCATTAATTTAATATCAACTTTTTATAATTTTTACTCATTGAAAATTATAGATATTAATGTTTGAAATAATGCATTGGCAAGCGTGAAAACATGAAGTGTGTCACTTATTAAGGAACGGAGGTAGTAATTAGTAATGAAAATCGATATTCTTAATTCTTAAAAGTCATGAAATACGATCATGTCCTTATATGTTAGCAGCTATCAATATCAGCTAAATTTACCAAACACTTCGATGCAAAAATCCGACACAAACAATTAGTCAAAACACCTACCATCAGTTAGTCAAGTCAGCTAATGTAGCAGTTATCGGCTATAAGCTATCCACTGAGCATCAAACAAAGCCTATAATTTGTCTTTGTATATCCGAAACTGGACTTTTCCAATCTTGAAGTCCCTCTCCTTCTAGTGAAAGGATGAAGAATGGTTCTTTAGCTAGCTATCCCAGTCAGGGCCTTTAATTGGTATCTTATCTGCGGCTTCGTCACTATGGTCTATTACACTTACTATTTGGAAACTCTTTGTGACTAGATGCCTATGTCTTGTAACCATTAACATTATAGTAATGGTCTTATACTCTACAAAAACACACTAATCCTCTTTGTTTCGATATCAATGTGAAAAGGTTGATAATGTTACTCATGTTCTTCGCCGAAAAATATGTAACTTGTTAATCGATTCTTATTGGACTACTTCTAAGAGGTTTGAATCTCATAACAAAATATTTAGATGGAAACCTCAAGCTTTTGATACATTGCCCCCTTTAATTGAATATTGGTTGGTCCTTTTGATCCACTTCTGGATGAATAAAACATTCAAATACTGCTAAATTCTCCAACGTGTACACGTAACATTATATCCATACTTAACGTAACGATCGAATTTTGTTTCCACGCATTATCCCCATGTAATTAAAAAGCTACTCCTCTTTGCTCCTTCTTTTAGCTAGACGATTTATTACCGCCATCTTTTACCACATGTAACACATATAGTTAAAAGGTAAGATATTTTTATGATTCCCAAAACTCGATCAATTTTGGACTTTTTCATTGCAGGTCTATTCTCTATGGTTGAAAATAAATGAACTGAAAAAATAATAAATGTAGAATAAAAGTATTGTCTAGACCTGAAATAAACTGGAAATAAGTTGGAAAGAACAAGCTCTACTTAATTCGATCATTTTCGTATATGCATACCTTCAACAAGCATGAAAGTTAAAAACAAATAATGAGTATTTGATTTTTCTTTTGAAATGAATCCAATTATATAATTTGGAGCTCTACAATTCTACGTTGATACACTCACACACATCATATATGCTAGCTAGTAAGTACATCATTCACCAAGCTTGGCTTGGTCTAGTGGTTAAGGGTTTGATCTCATGACTTCAAGGGTGGGGATTCCCTTATCACTCCCCCCTAGTCCCAAATGTCGGGCCCCGGAAACACCAGATCAAGAAACTGTGTTAGTTGAGATGTGGCCAGAGGTCCACCGCATTACCTTCCAAAAAGAAAAGTACATCATCCAGATATTGAAAAATTATTAAATTAAACATAGTTATAATTATCACACTTTAACCAGAATTGCACCCGACAAAATGCAATTTGGAATATGAAAATTAGATTCAATTAGAAAAGGAGGTGGAGTTTATGCAAGATCCAAGTTGAAGATGATTACTATTGTCACCTCATCAACTGATTATTATGTTTCTTTTGAGTGTGAGAGATTGCTCTGTTAATTAGAGCATTTCTCTCGATGTAGTGTTGCAATCAATTCTCATATCAACTTTCGTGGTTCCTTATGCACTGAATAATAATTATGTTTCCATTATCTAAAATCCAAGTAAATGCAATCAAAATTTTTTCTAAAACCAATTTTTTTTTGTGATGTTAAGTGAAGACATGTAGTTTAAATCTTGGAAAAATTGTATCTTACCACCTTTTGTGTATCACTTTTTATAAATTACCACCTTTAGTTTTTTTTTTTGGAAAAATTGTCATGAATAAGTCAACCTTTGCGTTCACCACTTTTAACAAGTCAACCTTTGTTTATTCCAGCAGCAAGTAAACCTTGTACATGGTTTTGCTTTTAACAAGCTTTTACCTCTTATTAACCTGTTTAACAGGTTATTATGACACATGCCACTTTTTTTATTGAACATTTAAAATTAAAAATTAATATTTTAAAAAATAATAAGAAAATACTAAACCCTCTCTCCCTCCACCCGCACCCCCAAAATCAGAACATCCACCCTCAGCCACACCTACACCACCCTTTCTTCCGCAGAGAACTCCGTCTTCTCATCCACCGTCTTGATTCCCACTAACGTTCGAGATCTTCTCTCATCATCAAACTCACTTCTCTCGGCTCCTGTCTCTCTTCCTCTTCCTTCTCCCGACCCACTCCCTAATTCTAAAGGTTGAGATTGTTGTGATTGTTATTGAGATGGTTGTTGTGATTCAACAACAATTATAAAGAAAGCCAATAAAATCTCTAAACTCAGCAACTTCATCAATGGCAGCCTAACCTCCATTGTTACAAAAGATCCTTCCTTTCCTCAAATTTCACAAATTTCACACATACCCATCAATATCAATCATACAAATTTCCTTAAAATCATACACAATCTATAGAATCTTAACAAATTAACAAATGGGGAGCTGAGTTTACCTTCCAATTGAATCCAAGATCACCCCATGTGTCACAGTCCGAAAGTTCTGACCTCGGATTGTGCGGCACACCCTTGCCTTATGTGGGCAAGTACGCTAGTCTTAATGCGGAAAAAGGGTCTCTTGAGGAATGAGCACTCGGTATCTGAAAGGGTACTCTTGCCTATTGGCGACAAGAGCACGAGAAGAGGGTCGATCGGGGCGCTCGTGTGCACAAGGCGGGCACGAGCGGGGCCGACGACGAGATGTACCTGTTTTGAGTTTGGGTGGACGCTTTATAATATGTGGCGGCACAAGCTCTAAGTTGGCCAACAACAACAACACAATATTATAAAGCAAGCCTACAACTAATAGGAGGCCTTAGTGGCGAACAAAAATATAATTCATCACCCCCCCTAAAGAGGCTTAAGTTTGAGATAGTACATATTTCCAGTGAACATTGGATTTATAGTAACTCAATAATGGAACCTTAAGCCTATACAAGAGTGCTAAAACATAAACTAAAGTATAAGAAAGCATAAACTAAGGAAAATACATCTAAACGCAGGTTGGATTCTAACACCATGTGGGGAATTCGAATTCTCAAAAATTAGGAGAGATAAGAGATCGGAAAAGTACCATTAAATAAAATAAAAATAGATAATGAACAATTAGAGAAACAACGGCACCACAACGATGGAGAGAGAGAAAGTAATAAGTTTGTATATACAGAAGGGAAAGCGAAAGCGTAAGGAGGAGGAAGGTTTGTCTGATACCGAGTGAGGAGGAAGAAGTTTTCCTGGGTACCAAAAATATACACCCCACCACAACTCAGATCCACACTCAATTCTTACACTAGTGGAAAAAATAGCTATTGCTGCACCCAATTAGCGACGAGCTAGATGAGTAGCCCGTAGCTACCTTTCATTAACGGCGGGCCTCTTCAAGAGCCCGTAGCTAAGTTTAACATTGAGGCGGGCTTTGTTTGAGGCCCGCAGCTAAATTACCCGAAAAATCATCTTGAGACGGACTTGTTTAAGGCTCGCAGCTAAATTAATTCATTTAAGGTAGACGCACTGAACCTTTTTCCTTTCCCCCTCAAATCTTCACTAGTAACCCTAAAATCTTCACTCCCTCTCTCTCTCTTTCTCTCAACCATGACCGACCTCCGCCTCCACAGCCTGCGGAATCTTCGTCGCCCAACGTGAAACAAAGATTACTCTGTCGAAATTAAGAAGAAATTGAGAGAATTGAAGAAGCTTGTTGCCCTAATTTAGGTGAATGTTGGTATGGTGGTGGTACTCGCGTCAATGTCACCATCGATGGAAAACTCTCTCTCCTCCATAAACCACATCGCGTCAATGTTACTCTGGCGGATTCTTTGAAGGCACCGATTTCAAGCTTGCCTCTTGCTGTTACTCTTTCATCGAATCCAATGGTGAAGACTCATTCGATTTCGAATGCTGGAAGGCATCTTTCTGCTCTTGAATTTCATTCCATTCTTCAGAATTCTGGTATTGTTATGCATCTTCTTTGATCTCGTTGGAAATGAAATGATGTTTCAGTTTTTGTTGTTGTTGTTGTTAATTTCATGGAATTTGTTTCGTGCTTGTTGGATATTACTGTTTTTGTTGATGGTTTTGTTTTTTAATTCAGGTTTTGTTGGATAATTACTGTTTTAGTTCATTTTAGATTTTAGTTACTTGTGAAGAGCGGGATGGCGACATCTCAGGTATCTCATGTATCTTCCCTATACTACATTGTTTCCATTTCATTTTCTTCAATTTCTCAGCAACTAAGGAGTTACTTACTCCATATTTAGTGGGGTTTGTTTTCATTTTTATTTTGATGGACCCTCGTGTTGTGAACAAGTAGTGATTAAATCATAAGATTGGAAGTGGCTTTTTTTTTTTGGAGAGATCTATCTTGGTATACTTCTTCTCAATCCTCGTTAATGTTTTCTTTTGATTTAAGCTTGTTCATTTTTTGCTTCTTTTTTTTTTTCTATTTTTTGTTTGTTTGTAGGAACTAAAGCATTCAAAGTTACGAGGAGGTATGATTAAGCTTGTAAGTGGCTCCTCATCATCCAATTTTTGTTAGTTTGTTTTTATGTTAGATCTGGCCCTAGTCGTTGCTCATGAATGGTACTTGCATTTCATTCATTTTACAATGAAACTTATTAGTTTCATGACGCTTTTGCATGTTGTTTTTGTTTTTTCTTTAGTTTTTTTTAAAGTTGTATTGGTTTAGTGTTGTTTGTTACTTCTCTAATTAGTTTCGCATTTGGACATTGTTGTGCCTCCTAGTAATGGATGCCTGATCAGTACATTTTAGTGCATATTTATAGGTCATTTTAAGTCTCATTTCATGTATCTTTAGAGCATTTAGAGTTAGGATTGCATGGTTTTTCCTTCCTTTGGATTTCAAATATATTTCACGAGTGTTTGGTTGTTTTTTGATGTATTTCAAGAAAATTGGCACGTGTTGGAGTATTATTGTGATCTAGGGACTTGGAGCATGTTCGAGGTTGCGTGGCTCGTGCTTTGGAGATGCTTGAGTGTAACTAACTTGGGGTATTGAAGGAAATAGGCCACCACGGCCGTGGCAAAATACACCACGATCGTGGGCACCTATAGCAGGCAAGGCAGACTGTTGAAGATTTGGGAGTGATTCAACGAAGCTAGGTCACCACGGCCGTGGTGATATTTCCACGACCATGGTCACCCTCATTCAGCAAAACAGTAGACACTGCGCCAAAACAGAGGAAAGTTGGATTTGGTGAAGTCAGGTCACCACGGCCGTGGTGATTTTTCCACGACCGTGGCACCTGACTTGCATGGAATCATTTCGTTTGAAGATTACCTGCTGCCTAGACAATTTAAGGCGCCACGACCGTGGTGATTTCACCATGACCGTGTTGACCTGATTTCGGGCTTTTGCCCCGTTTTTTCCGTCTTTGTTTAATGAACCTTATAAATAGTTTTAGCGTTTTAGTTGACATTATTATATCATTACTTAGACTCTATTTACATAGTTAGACTCTCTAAACTCTCTCAAACTCTTAGTTCTTTTTATTTTGCAACCTTGAGGATTCAATTGTGATTTCAATCCAAGTAATTTTCTTTCAATATCTCTTCTTTATTTACATTGTTTTATTAATCATGTTTAATTTGTTTAATCTCTTTTGCTTTGAATCCATGATTAGTGAGTAGTTCCTTATCTAGGGTTTAAGGGAAAGCATGAATTAAGGCTAATTTAGATGTTCTTGTAATTAATTTATTCATGTCTAATATGCATTAATCTTGGTGTTTTGACACCTTAGGGTAGACCTTGATCAAGTTTATGCTAGGGCTTAGATTTCAATTACTCTTAATTGATTGTTGTTGTCTTGTCATTCCCATGAATCAACTTAATTTCTAGACCAAGAGATTGGGTAGAAATTAAGAGGATCTTATTTAGGGGTTTTCCAAGCAAATTGAATCAATAATCAATTGGCTAAAGAACATTCGAGATAGGATTTAGTCGATTGATTAATTGGTTACTGTTGAGGACCATTCGAGAGAGGACTCAAGTACTTTAGAGGGAAACTTAACCTTGCATGTTATTCTGTATAGTTTCGTAGTTGCATTTGTAACACCCCGACCTCTACGGGTCGATGGGAGTCATCAAATAAGCATCTCTGACCAATAACTGGCCCCACAAACCATCACAAGTCCTTCCGGCACATTTTGTCCTCACTCATGCGCACCCTGAGAAACTTCCCAAGAGGTCACCCATCCCAAGACTACTCCCAGCCAAGCACACTTAACTGAGAATATCTTAACAATATAAGCTCCTTGAAAAGAAGATGCACCTTGTTGGTATGGGTAGTACAACTAGATCCTTTAAAGCAATCATGGGGAGTATTAGTGTCGTGTCTTGCCCGAGTTCATGCGAGTAACCCAAGCTCTAGTGTTTTCCTTATTATATTACATCTCTTACTTTATTATTAGTTTTCAATCTTTATTTAGTTGGTAGTTGTTAACTATTCAAGCTTATACCCCCAAAAAACCCTTCACTTAGGTAGTTTCAGACTTAGTAGACCTTAGTCAATCCCATTTTCCTTGTGGTTCGATCCTTGACTTGCCATTACTACGTTCATAGTAGTTGCTTGTTTGGATCATAAGTATTGTTTTCTAAGAGGTTCTTAGTGCCTTAACGACACACTAAAAACCTCTTATCAAAATGGCGCCGTTGCCGGGGAAATTGTTCTATTCATTGAAGTTTACTTGAGTTTAGTATTGCTTAAGTGATTTTTCTTTTGTTTCTGATTGTGTTGTTACTTGCTAACCCTCTGCTTAGCTTTGTTGTGTTACATGAGACAGAGAGCTCACGGTTCACCCATCTTACCTTTAGATCCGGAAATCAAAGCACCTTGCGAAAGCTTCGGGGAGGTTTGGAACGGTTGACCTTGGTTTCTGCACCAGCTTCAACAATCTCAAGTTCAACAAGTGAAAGTGAATCAGACATGGGTGAGGATAAAGCTTTTCAGGGATTTTGTAAATCCGGGGTCCTATGTTTTACAGGGTGGAATTCGACTCCCCACAACCTCTACAAATTTCAGCATTCACCCTCAGTTCACACGCATGGTGAAAGCAGAGCAATTTTGTGGAGGGTCGGATGAGGATCCACTTGATCATCTTGATCGAAATCTAGAGATTTGTGCTATGTTAACGATGAATGATGTCTCACCAAACTACATCAAGATGCATCTCTTTCGGTCTTTTCTTTCCGGAAAGGCAAAGTCTTGGCTCAAGAGCTTGCCTGCTAACACCCTCACTACATTGGAGCAAGTTACACTGGCCTTTTTGAAGAAGTACTTCCCAAAGTCTAAAACCGCAGATATTAGGAGGAAGATCTCCTCCTTTGAACAAGAATGTGATGAGACACTTGCGGAGGCTTGGGAACGGTTTAGGGAGTTGATTCGTTCTTGCCCTCACCATGAGTTCAACCAAAATCTACTCATGAGGTTCTTTTATGCTGGTCTTGACCCTATGTTACGTGCTAACGTTGATGCTGGAGAGGAGGTCAACTTTCTAAGATCCCGCAAGATCAATTAGAGTCCACCATAGAAGAAGTGATCAAGAACTACTCATGGGGTGGAAGAAGGAGAGGTGCTCAACCTAAGAAGGGTGGCAAGTTCGAGTTGGACCCAATGGATCAAATTCAAGTGAAGATGGATCAACTTGACAAGAAGCTCTCTAAGATCACCCTTGCATCATCGAGTCCCTCACAAGTGAATGCCTTCTCTTGTGACATATATGGTGGTAAAAACCATGATACCTCTTATTGTGAAGGATCTCAGTCAGAGCATGTGGCAGCAATGAAAACTAGAGGAGAGGATTATCAAGGTAACCAAGGTTATAGGAGCAATCAACAAGGAGGTTGGAGACAACCTCAACAAGGCTATAATCAAGGCTTCTACCAACCTCAACAAGGTTGGAATCCACCTCAACAAGGCTTTAATCAACCTTAACAAGGGTTCACTCAAAGCTACAATCAAGGTGGATCCTCCGCTCAAGGCTCTAATACTTACCAAGCCCCTCATCAAAGATCCAACTTCCAAAAAGCCCCTCTAAACCCACCATTTCCTAAGCCAAATCCCGAACCTACTCCATCCTCCGACCTACCTTCCAAATTCTCCAACAACTTCAAACCATAACCCAAATCCTTGCTCTACAAAGCCAAGCTCTTCAAAGCCATGACCAAAGGTTTCAAGAGTTACAAGCTCACAACAAAATCCTTGAAACCCAATTAGCTCAAGTGGCCGAGAAGATTCCCTCTAACCCCACAAATCAACTTCCAAGCCAACCTATTCCCAACCCTAACCTTCATCAGGCCAAAGCCATCCATTTGAGGTCGGGAACAAACTATGAGGGCCCCAAGATTCCCAATGAGTGTGAGGAAAGTGAAGTTGAGGTGGTTGAGGTTGAAGCTCAAGGGGAAGAAATTGAGAGAGAGGTTGATGTTGAAAGAAGAGGAGAGGACAAGGAGACGGAGGAGACTCATAAGCAAGTTGGTGATAAAACTCCATTGGTGACACATCCTCCACCTAAGACCTATGTGCCACCGGTCCCATATCCTCAAAGGTTAGTGGAGAGGAAGTTGAGCGACAAATTTACTAAGTTACTCAATGTCATGAAGAGCCTCAAAGTTAACATCCCATTCCTTGAGGCCATGTCTCAAATACCGGCCTATGCCAAGTTCTTGAAGGATATCCTCTCCAACAAGCGGAAGTTAGAGGATGAGCTCATTACATTGCCATACCAAGTGAGTGCTCTTGTGCAACGTGCTTTGACCAAGAAGCAAAGAGATCCTGGAGGTTTCACCTTGCATGTGAAGATAGGTGACTTTGAGCCTAAGGGTGCGTTGGTCGATTTGGGGGCAAGTGTGAGTTTGATGCCTCTCTCCATAGCCAAGCACCTTCATTTTCCTCTTCTTCCTTCAAGGAAGACGATCTAATTGACGGAACGAACTGTTAGGGTCCCACATGGGGAGTTGGAAGATGTTCCAATCCAAGTTGGGCACGTGTTTGTGCCTTGTGATTTTGTGGTAATGGACATGGAGGAAGATCCAGAAACTCCTCTCATTCTTGAAAGGGAGGCTCGCCGTGATAAACTATAGAAATGACACCATCACTGTTGAGGTCGCCAATCAAAAAGTTGTCTTTGAGTTCTCCAAGACATTGAGGAAGCCTATGATTAAAAGGGTTTGCCGAGTTAGTCATGTGGAGAGTGAGATGGAGGGTTTTGCGAGGGAAGTTCACACTGATGATGAGCTCTATGCTTCTATCACTGAGGAGACGAATTTAGATATGAAAGAGTTGAAAGAGTTCTCTATGCTTCTCGAGGGTGCTACCGTTGAGGAAACACTTAGGTCCGGATTTGAGGTCCTAGCCACTTCCGTTGCTAAGGAGGAGAGTACTAAGCCTCCTCTTAAGATAGAGTTCAAACCCCTTCCCCCCTCCCTTAAATACGTTTTCCTTGATGATGAATGTGCTTATCCTGTTATTGTCAATTCGGCTCTTGATGACATCTCCTTATCGAAGTTGATTGAGATATTGAGAAAATATAGGGATGTCATTGGGTACTCGATTTATGACCGTAAGGGGATAAGCCCTTCTCTTGCTATGCATCGTATCCATCTCACCGATAGTAATGCCTCCTCTATTGAACCTCAAAGAAGACTTAAGCCCTACCTCAAAGAGGTGGTGAAAAAGGAGATTATGAAATTGCGTGACGCGGGAATCGTCTATGCTATTTCCGATAGAAAATGGGTGAGCCCGATTCACGGGGTTCCTAAGAAGGGAGGCATGACTATTGTTGAGAATGAGAAAGGGGAAACTATTTCTACTAGAATTGTCACTGGGTGGAGAGTTTGCATAGATTAGTGTGTGCGGGTCCTCTTTTGACACATGTCTTGCTAATCTTGAATGCGTGTTGAAAAGGTGTCAAGAGACTAACTTAGTCTTGAATTGGGAAAAGTGTCACTTCATGGTTGAAGATGACATTGTTCTTGGTCATAAAGTGTCTAGCAAGGGCATTGAGGTAGATCCGGCAAAGGTTTCGATTATGGAGAAACTTCCGACACCAAATTCGGTGACGGGAGTTCGTGCTTTCCTTGGGCACGCGGGTTTTTACCGGCGTTTCATCAAGGATTTATCTAAAATAGCCAAACCATTGACGAATCTACTTCAAAAAGATGTTGATTTTAGGTTTAATGAGTCTTGTATTGAGGCCTTTAAAACCTTAAAAAGAGCCCTCACTTCTACTCCTATTGTGCAAGCTCCTAATTGGAGCTTGCCTTTTGAACTAATGTGTGATGCTAGTGACTTTGCAGTGGGGGTTGTCCTCGGGCAACGCCAAGAAGAGAAGCTCCATGTAGTAGCCTATGCAAGTAGGACTTTGGATGATGCACAACAGAACTATGCTACTACGGAAAAGGAGATGTTGGCCGTCGTGTTTGAATTTGATAAGTTTTGTTCATACTTGACTTGAAACAAGGCTATTGTCTACACGGACCATTCTGCGGTCCGCTACCTGATGAACACTAGGTGGGTTCTACTTCTTCAGGAATTTGATTTTGAGATGAAGGAGAAGAAGGGGACGGAAAACATGGTAGCTGACCATCTCTCTCGCCTCTCCCTTGATATAAAGGATGCCCCTATCAATGATGATTTGAAGGAATAACACCTCTTTGATATCATAAACTATGAGGTCCCATGGTTCGCGGACTTTGCGAACTGCTTAGCTAGTGGGATTGAACCTCATGGTCTTACTTCTCAACAAAGGAAGAGGTTCTTCAAGGAAGTGTGTAGATACTATTGCGACGACCCTCTAATGTTCAAGAAGTGTGCTGACTATGTTTTTAGGAGGTGTGTGCCCAACGATGAGATTCTTTCTGTGTTGAATCATTGCCATACTTTGGCATGTGGAGGGCATGGTGGAGCGGGCAAAACTGTTGCTAAGGCGCTCTAAAGTGGTTTGTTTTGGCCTCACATGCAAAAGGATGCTAGGGGATTTGTCTTGAGTTGTGATAGGTGTCAACGAAGCGATGGAATCACCAAGAGAAACGAGATGCCGCAACAAAATATTCTAGAGGTTGAGCCATTTGATGTGTGGGGAGTTGACTTCATGGGACCCTTTGTTCCGTCTATGGGAAATTTGTACATTCTTGTAGCGGTGGACTACGTGACCAAGTGGGTCGAAGCGATCGCTTCCCCCACTAACGATCACAAGGTTGTCAAGAAACTCTTGAAGAAGATCATTTTTCCTAGATTTGGGAAGCCTCGTGTGTTGATAAGTAATAGGGGTTTGCACTTTGCTAAGAAGCAATTGGAAGCTCTTTTGAAGAAGTATGGGGTCAACCATAAGGTGGGACTTCCATACCATCCCCAAACTCAAGGCCAAGTTGAGGTCTCGAATCGAGAGGTGAAGATTGTGCTTGAGAGAACAAGACTAGGAAGGATTGGTCTTTATGATACTCTTTGGGCTCTTCGCACTGTTTTCAAAACTCCTATAGGCACCACCCCCTATCGTCTTGTGTATGGGAAGGGTTGTCACTTGCCCGTTGAACTTGAACATCGAGCTTGGTGGGAAATCAAGGAGCTTATGATGGATCTTACTCTGGCGGGGGAAGCTCGAAAGGAGAAGTTGGTGGAACTAGAGGGGCTACGCATTGATGCTTATGCGAGTTCGCGCTTGTATAAGGAGAGAACAAAGTTATGGTACGACCAAAGGATACATCAAAGAGAGTTTCGGGTTGGGGACAGAGTCTTGTTGTTTAACTTAAGGCTTAAATTTTTTCCCGAAAAGCTTAAATCAAAGTGGTCGGGGCCATTTGAAGTTGTGAAAATCACCCCCTATGGAGCATATGAAATAGTTGGTGATGAGAGTCCATTTTTGGTAAATGGCCAACGCTTGAAGCTCTACCACGACAACCACATCTTTGTTTTCGTGAGTTGTTTGATACTTGGCTCTTCCAAGCACCATCATTGAGAGGTGAGTCCTCTTAGTCAAGCTAATGACTTAAAAGAAGCGCTTCTTGGGAGGCAACCCAAGCCTTTTAGTTTATTTTTCATTTCTTTTATTTTTCCTTCTTTTAGAACTAGGAAGTTTGATTTTATTTTATTTATTTATTTATTTATTTTAGGTTAGTTTTGCTTCATTTTCTTGTATTAAAAAAAAAGAAGCGAGCAAAAGAAAGAAAACAAAAAAAGGAGAGCATCAGGTACCCACGGCCGTGGTAAATTCGCCACGGCCATTGCGACTTGAAATCGCCAGAACAGAAGGGCTTCTGTTTTGGTAGTTTGCAAATTGATCTGGTATTTTTGGGTCACCACGACCGTGGTGACCTGAAGCATGCTTGCTATCGAGTATTTTAACTCGAGAAGGCCGAAAATTCATCTTCACTCACTTTTACTTCACCTTCTTTTCTCTCAACTCACTCATCCTCTCACACCTCCTCTTCAACTCACCTCCCTTTCCTCCATTAAAACACCTTCCAACCTTCCTCTTTCTTCTCCAAATTCCTTCTCCTATCACTTCCACATAGCTTACACATCTTACTTCTTCCCTTTCCTCCATAAATTCTCCATACATTCACAACTTTTCCTAACCCTAACTTCCAAATCAAACTGGGCAAAATTTGTAGGAAGCTTCTAGCTTTCAATTGGTGACTTCAAACTCTTCAACAACAACAATACATCACTTTGACAAGGTTCATTTGCGGGATTTACTCCCACGACGACATTGGTATAAACTTTCCTTACTATTGTGTTTTCTCTTGATTTCACTTCTATAGTTTGATGATTGTTTGATTGTTGTTGGGTTTGTTGGTTGCAATTGTTGAATTTGGTTGTGGTTGAAGTATTGGGTTGAATTTTTGGTGGTTTTTGTTTTTGGGTGTCCAAGTTGGGTGATTTTCAGTGATTGGTGTGTTGTTGTCCTAAGTGCTTACTCGTGTCCATATCATGGCGACCCATGGCCGTAGGAACCCTTGTCGCAACACCTCTTCTAGCCAACTAAGGAATCCTTCCCCTCCGCTACCTTTGACTCCCCCTCAAATTGATACCTTAGGTATCAATTTCACCTCCCCCAACCACTTGCAACGCTTCATATGGCTTAACCGCCGTCGCATTAGGCCGACAAAATTTTATGATGTTAGAGCGGCCCAAGCGTTGTATGAGGAGGGGGATGTCGACCAACTCTTTCGACAAGTGGGGTGGTCTTCGTGGTTAGATCTGCACGCCATCATCTACAAACGCCTCACCCTTGATTTGTTGTCCACCCTTTCCGTTCGTAGATCTGAAGGGAAGTACCCTCGGAGCATGACTTTTACACTGTTGTATTCGTTATTTTGATGATGACAAATAAAGTAGTTTTTGATTAGTTTTTAATTAGTTTAATTTATTACAAAGTATTATTATTTATTTATTTTATTAGACATGAAATAAATTATGGAGAATTGGTTTACTATTAACCAAAATTAAGTTATTTAGGATAAATAGGATATTTTAGTATATTACTTTGTGTGGAGTTAATTATCTAATATTATGGAATATTGGATTCCATAATGTTAGTTGAGTTTGTTGATGAATTACAGGAAAAGAATAAGTTAGGGAGTGGCGCATTTAACGAGGCTAAAATGGTGGGCTGTTGGAGCTATAGCAGCGAGGTCCTAGATTCTAGGGAGCACAACCACGTCTAACAAACTGCATATCCAAGTCCAACAAATCTAAATTGCCGAAGACCTATTCAACCACTTTTGAGAAGATTATGGAGGATCTAAAGACCTGTTCAACTGAGCAAAAGACGTTTATGGATCGTGGTCTAAGCATGATCCATAACGGCTATGAAAGTGGAAGAAAGTGGCTAAAATCATGCGTCCACTACATAGGCGTTGAAGAAGATTGTTGAAGAAACAACACAGCTATATAATCCTTGAAGAATTCATTTTTAGTTCTTAAGACTTTCCAAATTAATTGTGTAATCTTTTTTGAAAGTTTAACTTCGGTTTTCTCTCTTCAACTGTTCATTATTGTAATCCATTAATCTGAGTTGGGGTGAGTGAAATTTATTGAGAAAATTTCTACATTCAAGAGTGAAAGAGAAGAAAGAGAAGACTTCGAGTGAAGTCAAGAGAGAAAGTCACGTGTTTAGGGGGAACAAGGTGACTGGGAACCAGTTCCTACAGGAACAGAGTGAGGTGTTATTTATAATAGGGTGTAATTACTATTATAAATAAAAGGGCAAGATTTAATCCTAGAGAATATAAGAATAAGATCTTGTTTAAAAGCATTTCTTATGTTCTTAATTTTAAGTTCTCTTTAATTCTTTCCAAGTTTCTTAATTTCGCAAAAATAGTATATAATTATCTTTACTACAATTCACCCCTCCCCTCTTGTAGTAAACTTGTAGTTCTATAGGACCAACAATTGGTATCAGAGCCTGTTCCTCCTGAAATAGCTAACACTGAGGAGGCAGATCCTAGAGAACATGAATACAACTGGAGAAAAGTTTGATGAGGGATACTCTACTCAACGTCCTCCAATGTTTAATGGTAAACACTATCCCTGTTGGAAGAATAGGATGGAAATATTCATCAAAGAAGAAAACTATCAAGTCTGGAGAGTAATTTAGATAGGTGACTTTGAAGTTACCGAAAAGAATGAAGAAGACGAGCTAGTTCCAAAGCCACTCTCAAAGTATGACAAAGAAGACTTCGAGAAAATGGAGATGAACAACATGGCCAAAAAAATTCTACATTGTGGTCTTGGTCCTCATGAACACAATAGAGTCATGGGATGCAAGAGTGCAAAGCAGATGTGGGAACTCCTTCAAGTCACACATAAAGGAACAAGAGAGGTCAAGAGATCAAAGATAGACATGTTCATGCATAGATATGAGTTATTTCAAATGAAGCCTAAAGAGCCAGTTCATGATATGCTTACAAGATTCTCAAATATCATAAATGAACTTGACTCTCTAGGAAAATCTATTTCTCCAGAGGAGCAGGAACACAAATTTTTGAAAAGTCTTCCACAAGATGAGAAGTGGATGGCCAAGGTGGCAGCTCTATAAGAAACCAAGGATTTCACCAAATTCAACATTGAACAACTTGTTGGATCCTTGATGACACATGAGTTGCATTTAGGAACTCATGACTCTGACTCCAGCAGATCAAAGTCCCTGGCTCTCAAGTCTGAAGAACAAGATGATTCAGAAACTGATGAAGAGGAAGCTGCCTTGATAGTTAAGAAATTCAAAAAGTTCTTCAACAAGAACTATAAAGGGAAGAGTACAAGGAAAACCTCAAAGCTGAGATGCCATAAATGTGGAAGTCCAGATCACTTCATAAAGGAATGTCCTTTGTGCGAAAACGAGAAAGGAAAAGGCAGATTCAAGGGCAAAGAACAACAAAAGCCTTTCTCTAAAACTGAGATGAGAAAATCTATGGTTGCAGCCTGGGGAGAATTAGATTCTGATAAGGAGCAGGAACAGCCTGAGGACGAAACTGCTCAGCTATGTCTAATGGAAAAATCAGATGATGAAGAGGACGTATCTAACAATCAGGTTAACTTTAATGTTGTTGAAGAGGAATTATCATAATTAAATAAGAACCAACTTACTAAATTACTTTTAGAAACTCTTGATAATTACAAGGCAATCTGCATAAGAGAGGAGAATATGGAGAAGGCCTTGAAAGTTACCAAGGAACACACAAACTGGTTTAAAAAGCTAAATTCAGAAATTGAGGAGCGGTTCTTTGATATTTTTGATAAATACCATGGTTTTCAAGAAGCATATGAAAAACTGAAAAATGATAACTACTTCTTCAATATTGCTTTGGCAGAATTGAAACTAGTTGTTCCTGAAGGAACAAGTTCCTCTGACAGTACCAGTAACAATTTTGAAAAATTGAAAATTGAGCATGAATCTGTGCTAAATGAAAATATGGTACTGAAGAGGAAATTGGAATCTTCAAGAATCAAGCTTCCTGATCCAGTTAGTTGGATACAAAAATATAAAAATGAAGGAAGGAATGGACTAGGATTCAATTATAAGAAGAGGAACAAACATAAAAATATGTTGATCTGCCAAGCAACAGAATCTTAGCGGTTGTTCTAAGCACATGACAGGAGACAAAACAAAATTTCTCTCACTTTCAGTCTACGAAGGAGGAACTGTGACCTTTGGAGACAACCTGACAGGTAACATAGTAGGTATAGATAAAGTTGGGAAATCTACGTCACATTCCATTAATAATGTATTTTTAGTCGAGGGCTTGAAACATAATTTACTTAGTATTTCTCAATTCTGTGACAAAGGAAATAATGTGAAATTTACTAATGATTGTTGTGTGGTAAGTGACACCATTACTGGAACCAAGATACTAGAAGGAACAAGAAAGGGAAACACTTATGTTGTTGACTTGAACCTTGTTCCTAGGAACAATCTAACTTGTCTTAGCGTGCTAGAAGATGATCAAAACCTTTGGCACAAAAGGTGTGTCACGTAAGCTTTACACTGCTTCATAAACTAAGTGATAAGGACTTAGTAGTTGGTTTACCAACTATAAAAGGATCAAGCCATGAAGTTTGTGGAGCTTGTGTAAGAGGGAAACAAGTCAGATGCTCGTTCAAATCCAAGAAAATGGTAAGCACTCAAAGTCCACTTGAGTTGATCCACATGGATCTTTGTGGCCCTGTGAGAATCCAAAGCAGATCAGGTAAGAGATAAGTATTATTTATTGTTGATGATTTTTCTAGATTTACATGGGTAATCTTCCTTTATAGCAAAGATGAAACGCTTGATGAATTTATAACGTTTGCCAAGAAAGTTCAAAGGATCAGTGGCTTTAAATTTAAACACTTAAGATCTGACCATGGCACGGAGTTTGAAAACTCCAAGTTTGATGATTTTTGCAGCAATGAAGGATTAGATCACAACTTCTCTATCCTAGGACACCACAACACAATGGTGTAGTTGAAAGAAAGAACCAGACTCTAGAGGATATGGCTAGAACAATGCTTATATCTAGCAATCTTCCAAAGAATTTTTGGGCTGAAGCTGTGAACACTGCATGTTACATCATCAACAGGGTCATGCTTAGATCCATCACCAAGAAAACTCCTTATGAACTGCTTAAAGGAAGAAAGCCAAATATCACTTATTTTAGAGTCTTTGGATGTAGATGTTTTGTACACAACAATGATAAGAACAATTTAGGTAAATTTGATGCTAGAAGTGATGAAGCTGTTTTTATAGGATATGCTTTAAATAGTAAGGCATATAGAGTACATAACAAGAGAACAATGTGTGTAGAGGAAAGTGTCCATATCATCTTTGATGAAACTGACTCACTGCAGGAACCATGTTATGAAAATGATTTTGAAATTGGGTTAACTCATCCTCAAGAGACTAACAATCTTGATGAGGAACTGACTCCTGCAGGAACAGCTAAGAAACATATTCCTGAAAATGAACTAACGGTTCCTGAGCCTGTCCCTCAAGAGGAACAGGTAAATGAAGGAACAACTGATGCAGGAATACAGGCAGAAGAATTGCATACAGAGAACGAACTAACTGAAGAACCTCAATATGAAGGAACAGGAACAAGGAGATTTGAACCAAGACCTTGGAAGCACCAGAACTCACATCCCCCTAGATTTGATCATAAGCGACATTGAGAAGGGACCTCAAACTAGATCTCAACTCAAAAACTTATGTGCTTTCCAAGCCTTCTTATCTATGATAGAGCCTCGAGATCATAATGAAGCCATGCTAGAGTCTGACTGGATAAATGCCATGCAAGAGGAACTGAATGAATTTCAAAGGAACAAGGTATGGCATTTGGAGACCAAACCTAAGAATCAGAAGGTAATTGGGTTAAAATGGGTCTTCAGGAACAAGCTAGATGAACATGGCACTGCAATCAGGAACAAGGCCAGACTCGTAGCAAAGGGTTACAATCAACAAGAAGGTATTGACTTTGATGAAACCTTTGCTCCGGTAGCTAGAATAGAAGCATTAAGAATTTTAATAGCATTTGCAGCTTTTATGGGATTTAGGTTGTACCAGATGGACGTTAAATGTGCATTTTTAAATGGATATTTATTGGAAGATGTCTATGTGGAACAACCTCCAGGATTTGAAAATCCTGATCTCCCAAACCAGGTCTATAAGCTAGATAAAGCTCTATATGGGCTGAAACAAGCTCCTACATCTTGGTATGAAAGACTTTCTAAATCCTTACTTGCTCATAATTTTGTTAGAGGCAAGGTTGATAGAACCTTGTTCCTTCAGTCAAAAGGAACAGACATTTTAGTAGTACAAATTTATGTTGATGATATTATTTTTGGTGCTACTAATGACTCTCTGTGCAAAGGTTTTGCTGACTTAATGAGCAGTGAATTTGAAATGATCATGATGGGAAAGTTGAACTTCTTTCTTGGTTTGCAAATCAAGCAAACTGAAAGAGGAACAATGACCCATCAGCAAAAATATGTTACGGAACTGCTAAAGAAATATGGACTGGAACAAGCTAAAACCAACCACACTCCTATAGGAACAGGAACGGTTGGATGAAGATCCAAATGGTAAATCAATAGATCAGAAATTATACAGAGGTGTGATTGGATCTCTCCTTTATTTAACAGCAAGTAAGCCTGATATTTCCTTCAGTGTTGGTCTATGTGCTAGCTTCCAATCAAATCCAAAAGAATCCCACTTGATAGCTGGCAAGAGGATCCTTAGGTATTTGAAAGGAAGTGATGATTTTTGTTTGTTCTATCCTCGTAGTGATACATTTGATCTAGTTAGCTACTCTGATGCTGACTGTGCTAGAGATTTGGTCAATCATAAAAGTACCTCTGGAATTGCCCAGTTCCTAGGAACAAGCTTAGTTTCTTGGGGTTCCAAGAAACAGCATACAGCTGCCTTGTCAACTGCTGAAGCTGAATATGTGGTTGTTGGTGCATGTTGTTCCCAAGTCTTATGGATCAAGCAACAGGTACGTGATTTTGGTGTTAAATTTAAATGTGTTCCTATCATTTGTGATAATACCAGTGACATATGCATCTCCAAGGATCCAGTACACCATTCAAGGGTCAAGCACATTCACATTAGGCACCACTTCTTGAAAGATTATGTTGAAAAGGGTTTAGTCAAACTTGGAGTAAAAGATTATGTTGAAAAGGGTGACAGTCTAGGCAATGTGAGTGCCCGAGAGCTTTACTTCCTTTGGCACATGAGTTACGGAGACACCCAACTTAACCCCGGGGCTTGGATGATGGACCATTATGAGAACCTGCTATGAAGCCCACTGGTGACATCACCGTGGGCGGGATGATTACTCTTATTGCTATCTCTCTTGGTCTTGATCTTACAAGTTATCAGGTTGTGCCAGGAGACACCCTTCTTGACCTCCACTCCTATGTGACCATGTCGTGGATCGAGTCTAACGGTCCTAACGCTGGTTACATTTGGAAGGTCAACGGCAGTCCTTATGCCATTCTCCCTGATGTTAACAAGACTCCCATTAATTATATGAATTGGGTGTTTCCACCGGATTTTGACTGGCCACCGCCAGCAAACGCCGGAGGTGAGGCGGCGATGGAGGTTGATGAGTAGGGCGCTGAACCTGATGCTGAGCATGCCCCGGTTGGGGAACTTCTGGTACTATAGAGCAGCAACTGGCTGCTTTGCGGGTTGGATTTGGTGATATGAGGTTGGATTTCCAGAACCTCAGGACCAATCTGCAGCAGCTTAGAGATTCCACCATTGAGCACGATCGCCACTATCAGAGCACAGGCAAGCTTTGACACGATGACCTCGGCTTTCCAAGGTTTTCGTGACGACTTACAGAGCTGGACTAGTCGTGGTGGTTGGTTCCCAGGTAGTTCCAGCTCCCAGCCGCTTCCTCATGAGTGAACTTTTCTTTCCTCCTCCTTTTCTATTATCTTATTAGCCAATTCACAGTGAGGACACTGTGTTGTTTAGCTTGGGGGAGGATGCATATCGATATTTTCATATCATGTTAGAGCATGTAGCTAATAGTGCATACTTTTTTTTTTCATTATTGAGCATTTGGATCCATTTTAAGATTGCATTAGATGCATTCATGCATGCATGTAGGTTGCCATTAGGACTGATCTCCGATGACGATATTAAGACACATGTGTGCTTTTAAAAATGATTTTTGATATTGAAAAAAGGAAATGTTTTGAGTCTCTAGTGTGCTAAGGAATTGACTGTTTGTGGAATGTTTGGTCTCCCCTTTGTGCGGTTCGGCCGATTTTGGTAGTTGTGCCTTGTGAGGATATGCTTTGAGCCTTTTAGACTGACATTTTTCAGTCTTTTCTACTTGATGTGTGATGCTCTTCCTTGACGACCATTCTCTAGAACTTGCATTGATTCTTCTTGAATATGCTTGAGTTGTTTGCGTCTTGAATTTGATTGAGGCTTTCATGTTTACTTGAGCTACATTGCCAAAGGCCACCCCTCACCTACTAATCCTTCTTTGAAGCCCCTGTGAGCCTAAGCTTATTTTCTTTGTTAACCACATCTCTAGCCTATTACTTATTTCCTTACCTAGGGGATTGTGAAACTACTTAGATGAGGTAATACATATTGATGGGTGTTAAGAGAATGACTTGGGTGTTCGACTTTGTGTTTAGTTAAAACTCATGTGCTGTTTGAGTTTGCCTCCTTTCCATACTATTGAAGTTCTCATTTTCTCCCTCCTTCTTAAATCACCACAATCCACAAAAACAAAAAGGAAACAAAAATAGAAATGAAAAAAGGGAAAAAAGGAAAAAAGGATTTGTGGTGTGTTCAAAAGTCGCAATAAGGGAGATTGAGATGCTAAAATTAGAGGAGTGCTTGCGATAGGTTGTGTAGAGAGTTTAAATTTTAGTAGGGTTGGTTTTGTGCTTTTAGAAAGGTGCCGAGTTGGAAATTTCACTTTCCCCTCTTTAACACCACGATCCCAAATGCTACCACACCCTCACCTTAAGCCTACATTACAACCTTGACTAAGTCCTCTTGATTCTTGATGCAAACTTTGGTCCTTATGCGACGGAGAGTGAGATGATATGCAAGCTTATGGTAGGAAATAGTCGATGGAATTGAGCTTTGAGCGTTCACTTGACCTATTTAAACACACGAGAGAAATGCGCACGACTAAAGTGAGAGCTACCATGTGTATGAGTGAGCCAAGCTTGGGGGAGAATTAGTGGTAAGATTTGGTTGCTTTTCCTTGAGCTTAAATACTTTGCGACTTGACAGCATTTGGCATTTAGTAGACATATATCTTTGAAAGATTTTGAATGGTTTTCGAAAATGGCATGCATGTTTTCCTGAGGAGTCATCACTCTATCCCATGAGCTTTAGTTTGCATTGCTTGGGGACAAGAAACTGTTTAAGTTTGGGGGAGTTTGATCAGTCCATTTTAGTGCATATTTATAGGTCATTTTAAGTCTCATTGCATGTAGCTTTAGAGCATTTAGAGTTAGGATTGCATGAATTTTCCTTCCTTTGGATTTCAAATATACTTCACGAGTGTTTGGTTGTTTTTTGATGTATTTCAAGAGAATTGGCACGTGTTGGAGTATTATTGTGATCTAGGGACTTGGAGCATGTTCGAGGTTGCGTGGCTCGTGCTTTGGAGATGCTTGAGTGACTCTAATTTGGGGAAATGAAGGAAATAGGCCACCATGGCCGTGGCACATACACCATGGTCGTGGGCACCTGTAACAGGCAAGGCAGACCGTTGAAGATTTGGGACTGATTCGACGAAGCTGGGTCACCACGGCCGTGGTGATATTGCCACGACCATGGTCACTCACTCAGCAAAACAGTAGACATTGTGCCAGAACTGGGGAAAGTTGGATTTGGTGAAGTCAGGTCACCACGGCTGTGGTGATTTTGCCACGACCGAGGCACCTAACTTGCATAGAATCAGTTCGTTTGAAGATTACCTGCTGCTAGATCATTTTGAGGCGCCACGACCGTGGTGATTTCACCATGACCGTGTCGGCCTGATTTCGGGCTTTTGCCCCATTTTTACGTCTTTGTTTAATGAACCTTATCAATAGTTTTAGCGTTTTAGTTGACATTATTATCTCATTACTTAGACTCTAATTACATAGTTAGACTCTCTAAACTCTCCCAAATTCTTAGTTCTTGTTATTTTGCAACCTTGAGGATTCAATTGTTTCTTTCAATCTCTCTTCTTTATTTTCATTGTTTTATTAATCATGTTTAATTTTTTTAATCTCTTTTGCTTTGAATCCATGATTAGTGTGTAGTTCCTTATCTAGGGTTTGGGGGAAAGCATGAATTAGGGCTAATTTAGATGTTCTTGTAATTATTTTATTCATGTCTAATATGCATTGATCTTGGTGTTTTGACACCTTAGGGTAGACCTTGATCAAGTTTATGCTAGGGCTTAGATTTTAATTACTCCTAATTGATTGTTGTTTTCTTGTCATTCCCATGAATCAACTTAATTTCTAGACCAAGAGATTGGGTATAAATTAAGAGGATTCTATTTAGGGGGTTTCCAAGCAAATTGAATCTATTAATCAATTGGATAAAGACCATTCGAGAGAGGATTTAGTCGATTGATTAATTGATTACTTTTGAGGAGCATTCGAGAGAGGACTCAAGCACTTTAGAGGAAAACTTAACCTTGCATGTTATTCTCTATAGTTTCGTAGTTGCATTAGTGTCGTGTCTTGCCCGAATTCATGCGAGTAACCCAAGCTCTAGTGTTTTCCTTATTATATTACATCTCTTACTTGATTATTAGTTTTCAATCTTTAGTTAGTTGGTAGTTGTTAACTATTCAATATTATACCCCAAAAAACCCTTCACTTAGGTAGTTTCGAACTTAGTAGACCTTAGTCAATCCCATTTTCCTTGTGGTTCGACCCTTGACTTGCCATTACTACGTGCATAGTAGTTGCTTGTTAGAATTATAAGTATGATTTGCTAAGCGGTTCTTAGTGCCTTAACGACACAATGAAAACCTCTTATCAATGCCCTTAGGTTTATTTCTGAGAACGGTGGTGTTAGCTTTGCATTAGTAGTTGTTACAGATTTATAATATATCTATGGGCTCAACTAAACATGTTTAGAATCATTTTGTTGTCTGACCCTTTTTCGTGATTCGTTTAGACTCGACTGTCTAGAATCTACGTCTGTAAGTTATATTGTTAAATATGTGGCACAAAGCATATTATCCCAGAGGCACCTCTATTCACGTCTGCTTGTTTTCAGGGATGCAATTTATAGAAGCTCATGTAGTTAATTATTGCTTTAGGGTATTGTATTGTTTGTCTTATGATGCTACTTATTATTTGTATTTTAGTTTCTAGAGTGGCCGGATATGTAGGGATGTCAGTGGGGCGGGTTTCGTGGAGACCCGCCCCGCACCCGCCCCAGTTAGGTGGGGATGGGGGAAGGTTTCGTGGGGGATGGGGCGGGGATGGGGATGAAAACCATCCCCGCCATGGGTGATGGGGCGGGGGTGGATGTTAGTCCATACCCGCCCCATCCCCGCCCGCCCCGCCCCATCCCCGCTAAATATTATTAGCTTATTTAGTTGTTTGTGTTTAGTTTACTGATTACTGAATGTTTAATACTTTTGTTTTTTTCCAAAGGCCCAAATTTAAAATTACTTTTAAATTTTTTTCCTCTCCCAGTTAACCCTAACAGGCTAACACTGCCTCTCTGCCTCATCACTCATGCCTCTCTCGCTGAACTGAACTCTCATCCTCTCCTTTAAATTTTTTTTTGTGTCGCTCATCACCTGTGACGGCTTCGAGTCTTCGACTCCACCTGTGATTCTGTGAAGGCTTCGACGCCACCTGTGAAGCTGTGAAGGGTTCGACGGCCACCTGTGAAGGCTTCGAGTCTTCGACGGCCACTGTGAAGGCTCGGGTTTGTTCAATGTTTAAATGTTTTGTAATTTTGGTTTTGTTTTAATTAGTTTCTAAATTTCTTAATTTGTTCAATGAGATATATTACTTTGCTCAGGTTTTGTTCAATGTTTTGTAATTTTGGTTTTAAATGTTTTAATCAGTTTCTAAATTTGTTAATTTGTTCAATGAGATATATTACTTGCTCAGGTTTTGTTCAATGTTGAATCTGCCGCTTTCATTGTTGATGTTTTGTAATTTTGGAAACTGATAAAGGTACTTGGATTCTTGGAAACTGATATTGGGAAATTTGTCCGCTATATATGATAATATATATGATGCTAACATTTCTTAATTTCTTGGGAAATTTTATGCAAATAAACACCCTAAAACTCTAAAACTTAACTACTCCCTTAAGAATTCTGTTCTACTATTTTTTTTTGCATTATTCCACTAAAATCTACCCTCTTTTGATCTTGCTTTTGAAGAACTTCCCTGTCACTGCTTATTATGATTTTGTTCATGTATAGAAAAGGTAGTGTGGGAAAAGAAGGAAATTTGGTTGGTGGGTCTTTGAATTCTTACCAATATCAGTGGCGGGGATTGTGGCGGGGATGGGGCGGGGATGGGGATTCGCGTGGGGGATGGGGCGGGGACAGATTTTATCTTGTCCCCGTTGGGGCGGGGATGGGGATAAGATTTTCCCCCGCCATGGGGATGGGGCGGGGATGGGGATGAGTCTTTTAGGCAGGGATGGGGATAGGAATGCCAACATCCGCCCAGCCCCACCCCATTGACATCCCTACGGATATGTGAATCGCAATTAATTTGTTTCATTTTAGCTCATTTGCTCGGCAATTGCTTTCACTTCTACTCTATCAGATTTATTTTATTTTTGGCTCTTTAATTGGGTTTGGGTCAGTGCATCTCATTTCTTAACAAACTCATAGGTCCACAACAAGCAGTGGCCAGCAAAGTGGCAATCTCAATACGGGTAAGAAGGTTGATCTTGCAAAATGGATTCTTATGGCTGGCAGGTGAAAGGAAGGTGGAGGGGAGTAGAAAGTGTTTTTTATTAAAGTTAAAAATAAAAATAATTAACTATTTTAAACCAATTAAAACAAGTCACGTGGACAAGTGATCCAAACTAACAAGTTAGTAACAGGTAACCTGTAAAAAAACTTGTTAAAAGCAAAACCATGTACAAGGTTTACTTGCTACTGCCTACTGGAATAAACAAAGGTTGAATTGTTAAAAGCGGTCAACACAAAGGTTGACTTATTCTTGACAAATTTTCCTTTTTAAAAAAAATTACCACATTTTGTCTCCATTTATTCATAAATTACCACCAACTAACGATTTCTATCAAGAAATCCGTTATTGTGGGGCCCACTTCTTAATAACTTAACAAATTACTCGTTTTAGTTTTGAATTATCAACTAATTAAGGATTATTTACTTAAACAACCATTAACCCTGATTCAATTAAACAATTAAAACTCCTAATTTAATCATCCAAGCAGAAACCCTAAATCAATTGAACAACTAAAAACCCTAAATGAATTAAACAAGCAATATCATAATTTAATTGAACAATAATAAAACCGCAATTCAATGAAACAATCAAAACCCCTAATTCAATTGAACAAGCAAAAACCCTAAATTGATCTTAACAACCAAAACTCTAATTCAATTGACAACATAAACCCTAACACAATTAAACAAGGATAACCCCTAATTTTCGTCAAAAAAAACCCCTTAATTTTCGTCAAAAAATACCCTAATTTCCATATCATTCTTACTTAAACAATTACACTTACCTTCTTCAACTCATTCTGCTCCCAAATGGATCTAAATCTGGTCACTCTTCAATATCTCCTACTCTCTACTTCTTGATTTCCAGAAAGAGAAGCAAATTGGATTAATTTAGCTGAGCTTGATTGTCAATTGCATTTAATACGATGAATGTTCAAAGAAGAAATGAGAAATTGGTAAAGTTATGTTGAAGTGGGCCCCACACTAACGGATTTCTTGACAGAAAACGTTAGTTGGTAGGAGATTATGAAAAAAGTGAGACAAAAGGTGGTAATATAAAAATAAAATAAAGTAAATGTAGTAATTTACAAATTCTGTAATACAAAAGGTGGTAACATATAATTTTTCCTTAAATCTTTAAAGTTCCACCTAAGGATTTTATTAAACTTTAGTTTACTTTCCTTTTAACTTACAAAATAAACAACTTGGATAATTTCGTTTGTTTAAGGACATTGAGTATTGAGATAAGGTTAATACACTTATAGTTAGTAGTTAAGAAGTCCAAATAATAATAAGTTGAAACCCACTCTACTATATTAAATATTAATGAAAGAGATGCAATTTCTAGAAAATAACAAGAAGACTTACAAAACACTTTCCTTACAGTTGTTGACGCTTTCCTCGTTTACACGCTTTCATGCCTTGGTTTTTTTATAACAAAGTGTACATAAAAAGTTCATATGAATTTATTTATTGTTGATCGAAAGAAATTGAAGTAAATCTGGACAAATCTTCAATGAGATGATTTTATTAGTTACTAGCTTCTCATCCAGACAATGCTCGAGAAATGTCTTATTATTTTTATACAGTATTTTCAACTAATCCGAATCACTTAAAGGGCTCAAACTCAGTCAAACTTAATGTGTATCGTAATTTTAACTCAAGCACACTAGTACATTTATTTTATCTAAACTTGATTAATTGAAATTAGGCTGGATGTTCTTGGTATTTTATTATTTCGAACTGATTTCAATATACTCTAACTAATAATTTGTCATTGTATCTAAATTGAATTAGATGGGTTATTTCACATGTCCAACTCGAGTGGGCATTTAGTGTTAAATAATATTGTTTTATTAGTTAACTCTATTAGTTTAAAAGTGATAAAACTCAATTGGCTTCTTATGTTACTTAAGGCCTCATTGGATCTACATTAAATTAGTCAGTTCATTTCAAGCCAGTTCAATTCAATTCAATTCAGTTTACCTCATTTATGCCAAATAAAAATACCCTGAATAGATAAAATATTAGTTTTTTGCAATTAAAGAAACTTTTATCATAAGTGGATCTTGATTCATTGTATTTTTCGAGATGAATCTAACGGTGCAATAATTATAATTTTATGAGATTCGAAATGAAAATTATGAATAATTTTATAATTTCATATTGATAGTATTTTTAGATAAGGAATGTGATCTTTTAGTTAGGATATAATTATTATTTTTAATTATTCTTTATTAAAAATTAAATTATTAATTTTACATACATAATAATGATGTGATGCGATGTGGTGTCTCCTTTCAGTACAGCTTTATTATCTAGCTAGTATAGATTATGATACTATTTCATTATTTTAGGGAAATTTTATAGGATATTCTAGTGATGCAGTCCATTTTATTTGTTACAATCTTAACTTTTGAATTCAAGAGCTATTTTCCAATTTTATGATTTCAGTTTTTGGTATCATATCAAATAGTTATATAACCTCTCATTTTTTTACCGACTAGCTAGTCACTTTTGCAAAGTCTTAATCACCACTATCGCCATCAAATAGACCCACAAGGCACCCCCTCTTAGCCAATTCATTAGCCATTAATTTCTACTTCATCAAAATATCTCTATTCTACAAGAGAAGATAGATAACAATAAATTGAAAATTTTACAATTGTTTCAGATTTAAAGAAACACAATAGAAATTTGTAGTTTGGAGAATCCAAACCAGCTCAGGGGTATCAAATTGACAGTTCAAGGTCCTTGCTTCGAGTCCGGAAAAAACGAGCACTAGTGAACTACCTCGGGGTTGTACCCTGGAATGTCCTTCAATGCTTAAATCAGATCAGAGTTGATTCAGATAATACCAAAAACAATACTTTACTCTAGGTATTGGAATAATGCGTGTAAAAATCATTCATGAAATCATGACTGATCAGATCCAAGACTATTTATAGGTAGTACTTGTAGTGATGTCGTCATGTAAGGATGATGATGTCATGAAGGCGGTTACCTAGCGGGGCATACAGATATGGGCGGAAGGCCTAAGGGCAAAATAGTCATTTTATATCTCGAAAGGAATTTGCACACTTTTAGTGGATGAGGTGGGCCAAGACTGAACTGGACCCAAACAACAATTATACCCTCGGATAAAATATGAAAAACCTAAATTTTCAACAATTTTTTTTCTATAAAAATGTATACAATTCATTTTAGTATTGTGTTATTTCTCTAGATCATCTAGTAGCTTCAATTTTTCTCTACACTTGGAGCATGTTTTCCCCAACTTATTTTCATTTAAGGTTGACAATATTTTTACTCTCACATACTAGTTATTTATTTTAGTTCAGTTCAACTATTTTATGCCAAATAGAATATGCCTTAGTTCAGTTCAGCTATTTTATGCCAAATAGAATATGCCTTATTTGCTACAATTACACGATAAATAAGGTTTCGTACCCATCTCATGCAGTTGGGAGTGGTCACAATAGTAGAAAGTACTCAAGTAGCATAAAGTTGTGAGATATAATACCAAATAGAAATGTCAAAAACTTAGAGGTATCATGCAAAATTCAAAATTTTTTTGGATAAGAAGTACCAAATAAAAGTCAATTATACAAAGGTACCATATTACTTCCTCCGTAACAAAATGATCGCAACAAGTCACTTTGCACGCATTTTAAGGAAGAGATTTAATGGTATAAACTAGCAAATTAGGCAAAATAATTTTAACACAAATGAGATTATAGATTACTAGTCTTAAAATGGGTTTGGCTAATTTGTTTGTTTACACCATTGAATCGCTTTCTTAAAATGCGTGCAAAGTGACTTGTTGCGATCATTTTGTTACGGAGGAAGTAGATATCTGTTGGTGCGAAAATGGTTTTGCAAATAAGTAATGATGCCCCAACGTAAGTTGGTCCAGAACACCAGGGAGGTGATTCACTCTCCTAAGAGTCACTGGCCCAATAAGGTTTACCCTTAAACTATCAATGGCTAAGAAATAGCGTGCAATATAAAACTTCAAAGAAGTTAAAGAGAGACAAGTAGCAAATAACAATACGAACAAACTTGAAAGAAACTATTTCATTTCATTGATGATATAATTTCCGATCTTACACAAACTTTTATGGAAAGGAAAGTAACAAACAATCTTAATTGAGTAAGAAAGAGAGGAATATCGTCATCCTTTTTGCACTCAATGAGATAGTAACAATGGAAGCATTAGAACATGCGATGTTCGTGCCAAATAACTGCCTAAAACTATGCTAAAGATACCTAAAATCTAAGGACAAATTCTGATATTTGTTGTGTTGATGATTGATATTCTTCTCTTGAATCCTCTATTAATAGAGGGAAAGAGTGGAAGTTATGTTGACATCATGGGTAGTTATCTTGAAATGAGTGGTTATTTTGTTACATCATAGGGAGTTAAGTAACGACCCACTAAAATAGTAACTTTCTCTTCATTTGAATATTAATCTCATAACTTCCATCTACTCTTGGAAATTAAAATATGGCGGTAACAATATCCCTTAGATTTTTGAAGGGAATGTTTTTTATTGACGCTACTATTAAAGTGAAGTTTTTTCAATTTCTTTATTAAGTTTAGAGGATACCAGCTGCATACATGGTTAATACGCTTATAAATACTGTCTAAAGTGAAGAATATGAAATTTAGTAGATGCATCATGTATGTGATTATGGAGCAGCATGAAGGTGACAATATTTATGCCATAAGGGAACCAAGTGATGAGACAGCGCAGCTTGACTTTAAATACTTATGACTTCAATACCTATATAACTATATTGTGTTAATGTTAGGATATAACATCCACTTGAAGATATAGCTCAAATATAAAAGAAATAAATTTGACTTGGTTTGAGTTTACCTAAAATCACATAGTTGAGCTGTATCTAAACATCTGACCAGTTTTTCCTCCCATTTCAAATTGATTTAGGAATGGAATCTAACTTAGACTTATAAATTATTTAACTCTTCTCTATCTTTATGGGTTCCCTAGCAAGATGGACTAGATTTTTTAATTCATTTATTTCAAGTGGAAATGGTTATTTTCGTTTTTTCTAAAGATATTATTTTAATCAGCAGGGAGAACAACATTTGTATACTTTTCAGAACACACTTGTTATTTTATAATCTTACTTATACACTATTCTAATCACTAAGGTGTTTGGTACAGCATGAGGATAGGGATAGGGATTAGAGGAGGGATGGGGATAAGGAATTGATAAGAGGGATAAAGATAAAATATGTGTTTTCCCTTGTTTGGCATGGGTAGGGGATAAAATGTGAATAAGCAATAAACTTACAAAAACACCCTTATTTACTATCTTTCTCTTTCTTTATTCATCCCTTTCATTAATGGCAAAGTTGTCTTTTTAACCTATAATCTTATCCCTCCCCCTTATACCACCCCCTAAGAAGGTATTATTTTTGAGGGATAAGAGCTTATTTTGTCTCTATCCCTATCCCTTCCATAATCCCTATCCCTCTAAACAAACATAAGATTTCTAAAATACTCTCCTATTTATCCCTATCCCTCCTCTTTATTCCCTCAAACAAACAAGCTCTAAGGTCTAAACTAAGTATTTGGTAGAGCTGAACTACAAAAAGACTATCTCATCTAAAATTAACTGAGCTTTGAAGATGAAGTCTAGTGGTTTGAGCAATTTTCATTTGATTATTGATGATACTTTATCTCTTGATTCTAATTTTGTATTTGTTGGTCTTTTATTAAGCGTGATGGGAATAAGGTATCTCATGTGTTAGCTCACTTCCAACCCTTGGATTTTGGGCAACGCCTTTGGGACTCTAATTTCCCACCTATTATTGTAAACATTGCTCATTCCGATCTATTTAATTAGTCCGCTTTGAGAATTCTTTAAAAAAAAAACCTAATTGAACCAAAAGGTCAATTAAGAAGTAGATAAATAAAAATGACCCTTTTAAAATAAATAGTAAGACCGTTAGGCACGAATGTGGAGATAGAGTAAAAGAGAAGAGGAAAAAAGATGAAGAAACTAAGAAAGTCAAAAGCACCAAAAGGCTACAGGCGTGTGGTAGTGTGGAGCGCAAAAATCGGCGGGTGCTGGGTAGTGTTAAGCGGAAAAACCTGCGAGCACGGGTTGGTGGCCTGCGGGCTACCAGAAACGAGAATAAACGAGCACTCTAGACCCCGCGGACATAGGATCTTTGCACTCCAAAACCCACGGCCCTTTATCTTTGCTAATTAGTGTTCGTTTATGCTTTATCTTGTCTCCCCTATTACAGTCGTTGTTATCATTATACATTAGAGAAAAGAGTTATTCTAATCTAGAGAGGTTTGAGAGCCTAGAAAGATTGAGAATTCCTTCTGTAAAGTCATCTCATACTATTATAAAGCCCTAGGAGCAAGTGTTTTTTGTCCGGATCTCGGGTTTTCTTGCTAATTTTTTTAGTGTTCTTTATTGCTTGTTCTGCTTGCTTCCTGTCATAATTTTTTGCGTATTATGCTCTCAACCGCACAATTTTAGGGCGCCTAAAATGAGTATTAGATCCTTACAAGACCATCACATAAGAGAATTCTCCTTTGATTCAAAATTTTGAATGTTTGATCAAGGTTTCATACATAAGACTTTTCTGCGGTATCTTTTACTGAAATGCCTGTAGAGTTATTTAGATAATGCAGTTACATATCTAGTATTGAAGTATATTAGCTAATGTATATTGAACATATCAAACCAAGTAAGGTTTGGTCTAGTGGAAAGGAGAGAGCCTTCCAACTTAGAAGTTACCACAAGGGCATTTTGAGAGTAGGATTTCCCTTATTATTCCCCCCTCTCTCAATATGTCTGACCCATTAGAATTCGAACGGGCTCCGAACCACTTCTTAATAAAAAAAAAGTATTGAACATATCAAAGCTTATATGTAATATTTTGACTTTTTTTTTCCTCTTATAGTTTCAGAAGAAGATTCGCCATTTGCAACACTGATTAAGAATAAAGTGTTAATTAATTGACTAGGATATGAGTGCAAAAATGCCTAGAAAATAATATTGAAAGGAAAGTTTAGGCAATTGAAAAGTTCAAAGCGTGAAGAAGAAAAAGATCGGATCGCCTACTTGTTTCTATTTTCCTTTCCAGCTTCCACCTGAATATGTTGAGTTAGGTAGCTACCAAAATGCATTTGTTGCCTTACCTTATAGAAGTGATTTAGGCAGTATTCCTTCCCAACTAAAACTAAACTCCAAAATTAGTCACACCAATTTAGATGTTCAACTAACCACGACCTTGGTCAGCATATTTACTATACTAACTCCCTAATACTATTTCATCACGCAAGTTTTTTATTTTATTATATCGCATCACGTAAGTTAGTATATAGTTAATTATGTTGTGTTGTAAAAGCACAAAGGAGGATTTTTCACCGGGATACAAATATTTTTTGAACTATCAATTGTACATCATACAAACATGGTAACTTAGATAGAGTAATACACTAATGTTAAACAAAAGATTGAAGCGGGTCTATACTATTTTAAACATGAATTACCGATCCCCTTTTTTTCTTGCATTTAAAAAAGATCCACTGGATGGATTCTTTTTGTTGCTTAGGTTTTAAAATCTGCATAAAGATAAAGTAAAACTTGGAATGAGTTTTAATTTGGCCTCTCCTGAAACATGGGAACAAATAGCTAGGCAAATAGCCAGTATTAGCCCCTTCAAACTTGTTTTTAAGTCCATTATATACTTCCTGTGCCAGCTCGAGGATTAGTAAAATCAGCTGTATTTCTTTACTATGATTAGTAGTGGGTCACATGAACGTACAAAATCCCAGCCATGACTTGAAATTTGATCAAAACTTGATTCTATCAGACTTTGAAACATTTTACAGCTTACACTTCCTCTCTCCCAACACCATTAAAAGAAACATGTACACTTGTGGATCAACTAGATGCTTTTTATAAATGAAATTTGAAAAAGTTTACATGACTCTTCTTTTTAATTTCTTTCTTTCTGTTAGTGGTATAATATAACATTTAAGTTTTGAACTTAATTTAGCCCGAGTATTACCCTAGTATCTTGTTCAAGTTCAATCTTTTTAACTTCAAACAAGGAGCTTAAGCTTTCTTCCGGGTTCTAAAATTTGTTCAACCTCGTTTCATTTAAGAAAATATCATGTCCAAGATTTGTCCCTTTATCATTCGAGCTGAGCTCAATAACGAGCATTTTTAATAAATGAACTTTACTCCATCTCGTAAAAAAAAACCTTTATTTCATAAACATCTAAGGAAGCTTCTGCCCATAAACGTCAAATGAGCTTTTGTAACGTCTAAACGAGTTTTTTCATAAACGTGTACACGGGCTTTTAAATGAAAATTGACGAGCTATTGAACATTGAACGTGCATATTCATGAACATATATAAACGAGATCTATAGTGAACATATGTGAGATTGTTCATAAACATATATAAACGAGTCTTTTATGAGCATAAATAAACGAATATTACTATGTTAATGTTCAAGAGCTATCCGAAATTTGTTTAAGCTTGATTCATTAAATAAATGATCTCGACTTGTTTACACCCCAAGTACTTCTAGCTTTTTCTTTTTCTTCTTAATACATAATTCGGACCACTTATATTTAAACATATTGATAAAATTCGAATAGCTGGGTATGTTGAATATACACATCAATATGAAACAAAATCACATGTCTATTGTGCGAGTTGTACGACATTGGAGAATAGGAGAGCTGAGCAAATAAACACCTTATAAGCTCGATGAGTTGTTCCTCCTATTGTCAATTGGTTTAGGGATGAATGGAACCTTCAATTGGCTTGCTAGTGATCCAATCTCTCCTTCTTTATTTGGTAGCCCAAACTTTTTCATATTTTATATAGTTTAACATGCTATTATAGTCCATAATTGGGAATTTTGTTCCTCGCGGGGAATATTATTGTGTTCATTTTCATTTCACTTAATGAGTTTGAAGATTTACTCTTCCTATATCGTATTAATTTGGGATGGAACTATTATGTATTATCCTTCAAATCGTTGAACGAACTTATAAGTTTTTTGAAAAAGAGGATAATTCCATGACTATTTTATAAAAGTTTTCTTAAGGCCATTGAAGTGAGAAGAACTTAGAGTTATGGCACTTTTTATTTAAAGTTATAATACTTCTCACTTAAAATTATACCAAAAAACAAATATTTTGAGTTACCAAATTAAAAATTTTCCGTTAAAGCTATATCACTTGTTGACTAGACTTATATCTCTACTCACTTCTTGCACGAAGAAACTTTCTAACATAAACTCGTACTATATAAATATATTCACTCATTAGCTTGTTATACTTTTTCCTTGCAACAAACTGGTGGAGTAGTGTTTATTTTTAATTTTCTCACAAGTAAAGTTTCATCCTTCATTTACAATCTACTTGGTAGGCCATATATGCTATATAGGTTCTGAAAACATCAGATTGGAACTCTCATTTTTCACTTTTAATTTCATGTTTAAGAAATGAGAATTGTAAAGTCACATGTTAGCCTTAGGCATTGCATCAAAACTTATGCAAATATAAATACTACCTCCTTTCAGGTAGGTTATTCTTTCTTAGTTACAAGTCTTTTAATACATATTTTATATCTATAATATCGAATTACGTAAATATTACAAAATTTTAATATTGTCAATTTTTGTTGAAACCAATCAAATGAAGTTTCATTTGATTATAAAAACTTTAGAAAATTCTTTGTACTTTTAAAAAGTGTCAAGATTTTAAGCAAAAATAACTTTAAACGGAGGAACTATTAACCATGCTTACAATTCAAGTATTGATGTCATAATAATGGCCTACTATGCAGATTCATAATAATAGTAACACGAACAAGCCACGCCTCCAAATTATTAGCAGAACTTAATAGTGTTGGGAGAAAGTCAATTAACATTATTATCCATTTCTTGGCTAAGAAACTGTAACTACCATTATTTACTGCCACTGCCATCACTCCCTACTTTCCTTAATAATATCTTAGCTTGGATAATTATTCACCTGGTTTATATGTACTCAACTAAAATTGGGGTTTATATTAACTATCGTCAGTCAGATCATAGTACTTCTGTAATTATTATTGTTTTATCTTAGAAAATGCATATGCATTATCTATAGACATGATAACTATCCAGAAGCATTTGTGTTAAAGATCTACTACTATTATGGTATAATAAAGATATGATATTATCTTTAGGCCGGTAGACATTATCTTTAATAAATTTTAGGAAAAATTGCCTAGAATAATGCAACCTTTTGGCGATTCGCAAATAATAATGCAACTTAAAGATTATTCTGGAATAATGCAACTTTTATACCCCATTTATTTTAAATAGGACAAATTACCGGTTACCTAACAATTGGTAATTTTTATTTAAAACTTTAAATTTTAATTAATATATTAACAAAAACTAAAAAAATAAAAGATAAAATCCCACACCCCCTACCCCCCTGCTGCGCCAGCCCCAACCCCCAAACCCCCCTGCTACGCCAGCCCCAACCCCAAACCACCCCCTGCTGCGCCAACCCCCACCCCCACCCCGATGCTCGATCTCAGCCCCAATCCCAACCCCTTGCTGCGCTCAAGCCCAACCCCCACCCCCACCTCCCCCTATCCTCCTCGTCGCTGCGCCACCACCGGACGAACCCCCTCCCCTTCCCCTTCGCTTCCCCTCCCCTCCTCGTGGCTGCGCCACCACGAACTCCTCCCTCGCCCTTTTTGTTAAAACACTTGAATGTGGTGGTTTTGGGCAGGGGTGAAGCGTTTTCGAGGGAGGTTGGTGATTTTCGGTTGCGTGGGCGGTGCTTTGGTGGTTTCACGCGGGGGTCGTCGTTGTTGGGTGGTTTCGATCGTGGCTGAGGGTCGGAAAATCGGGGTGGGGTGGCAGTGGTTGTGGGGTGGCTGGGGGTGGGGGGTGGAGGTGGGGGTCATGATTCTGCGTAGGGTTAGGGGAGGGGTGGGTGGGATTTTTTTTTTGTTTTTTGTTTTTATTTTTAAATTATTTTATAAATCAATTTATTAGAACTAATTATAAGCTGACATGTGTCCCACTTAACCTATTATTCAGGTTAAAATTGATATGATCCGGTTTTGAATTGTTTAAAATAAATGGGGTATAAAGGTTGCATTATTCCAGAATAATCTTTAGGTTGCATTATTATTTGCGAACAGGCAAAAGGTTGCATTATTCAAGACAATTTTTCCTAAATTTTATCTTAGAGAAATACTATTTCAATTTTATTCCTCAATCCTCATAAGGGCTTGTTCTCTTCGGCATAACTCAGCTGAACTGAACTGATTGGAGCTGAACTAAACTGAACTGAACTGATTGGAGCTGAACTAAACTGAACTGAACTGAACTGATTGGAGCTGAACTGAACTGAACTGAATTGAATTGAATTGAACTGAACTGAACCGAATTGAACTGAACTGAACTGAACTGAATTGAATTAAATTGAATTAAATAAATATATAAATAAGATTAAACAATAATAGTATGACTATTAAATAAAAATTATAATGATAAGTAATAATAATGAATAATAATAATAGTATATTGAATACTTTTAAATGATAGTTATAAATAAATACTATAAATATAAATAAATTAATAATAATAATAATAATAATAATAATGATTAATGATTATAATGATAATTAATAACAATTATTTTATAGTCTTTGTATTAATATATTACTTGATGATGATTATATAATAACAATAATATCTAAGAAGTAAATTAATATTACTATTTTAATAATTAGATTTAACAATATAATAATATTTATTAATAAAATAATAACTGGGTCCAACCGTGCAAAATTGCATCATAAACCGTTTTGACCTGATTTGATTGATTTATGCTTTTGACCTAAACCATGTTCCTCACTAATGGTAATAGTCATAATAATGAGTAAAGCTATAATAAAAAAAAATAATATGTAGATATAATAATGATAATACTTAACAATAATGATATAAAATAAATAAATAATAATAAGAGTAATTAGTAAAATAAATTATAAAAGAATGGAGCTGAACTGAACTGAATTAAACTGAACTGATTGGAGCTACACTGAACTGAATTGAACTGATTGGAGCTAAACTGAACTGAATTGAACTGCTTGGAGCTGAACTGAACTGAACTGAACTGAAAATAACCTGGGGAGAACAGGCACTAAATGTTTTATTAGTATTTTTTTTTAAACGATGTTTGATTAGTATTAGGAACAAGATATTTTTAGAGATAATATTCTCATAGTAGTCTCTTTTAAACTCATATATCTATACTAGATAATAAAGCCGTGCCGAAAGGAGACACCACTTTGCTCCACATCATTTATGTATATAAAATTAATAATTTAATTTTTAATATTTATTAATTAAATAAATTATTATATCCTAATGAAAAATTACATTCCTTATCTAGAAATACTATCAATATGAAATTATAAAATTAACTTTCATTTCAAATCTCATAAAATTATAATTTTTGCACCGTTAGATTCATCTCTAATAATACTTTGAATCAAGATCCAATTATGATACGTTTTTTAGAATTGCAAAAAACCTTATATTTTGCCTATACAAGGAATGTTTTATTTGGCATAAATGAGCTGAACCAAACTAATTTTAATTGAACTATAGGTGATTTAAATTCAGCTGACTAATTTAATTTAGATCCAGTAAGGCTTAAATAAATATATACTAAGTAACATGTGAGACCAATTGAATTTCATCACCCTTTAAACTAATAGAGTTAGCTAAGAAAATAATATTACTTAACACTAAAGTCCCACTTGAGTTGGACATGTAAAAATAACCATCTAAGTCAATTTAGGTACAATGAAAAATTATTAGATAGAAATATATTGAAGTCCGCTCGAATTAATAAAATACCAAAAATCATCCAAACCAATTAAAATTCAATCAAGTTTAGGTAAAATAAATGTACTAGCATGTTCGAGTTTAATTTAAGATACACATTAAGTTCTATTGATTTTGATCCTTTTTAAGTGATTCGGGTTAGTTGAAAATATTGTATAAAAACAATAAGACATCTCCCGGGCATTGCCCGGGTTCGAAGCTAGTATATATATATTGTACTCATGGCGGACCCGGGGGTACGTTGGGGTACAGGCGTACCCCGACTCCAAAAAAATGAAAAACAAGCGAAAAACGGAAGGCTCAACCCATAGTATATGTATAAATAGCTCTTTTTTTAGGTGAATATGGGCCAAAAAACCTCATAAAATATCTTTTGGAGCAAAAACTTGACCCAATAATGACTTGCACGTTCTCTCTCTTTCAGTTTCACGCCACTCACCTTACGGGTTCAGACCTCACATCTCTTCTTTTTCAAATTTATAATTGGTTAATGGTTTATGTAGTTGTAGGATTGGAAGATGAAAATTAAAAATGTGGAGTTCTTGACAAAGGGATGTGGATGGAAGTGATAAAAATCTTCTATGTCATCTTCTCCATCTTTAAGAGCCCTTTTCTTGAAAGTTAGTGATGATGATGTAATGAGTCATAGGATATAATTCACAAAAATCCAGCTTAATTTCAGTTCATTTCAGTTTAATTTCAGTTCAGTTTAGTTCAGCTCTAATCAGTTCAGTTCAGTTCAGTTCAGCTCCAATCAGTTTAGTTCAGTTCAGTTCAATTCAGTTTCAGCTAAATTCTTTTATAACCATTTTTGTTAAATGTTATTATGTTGGTCTAATTTATTTTCCTAATTGCTCTTATTATTATTATATTATTATTATTATTATTATTTATATATCATTAATTAAGTATTATTATTATTATTTTCTGTATATTATTTTGTTTATTATAGCTTTATTCATCATTATTACTATTATCATTAGGGAAGAACATGATTTAGGTTAAAAGCACAAATAAACCCGCGTTTTGAGCCCATAATCCAATCAAATCACGTCAAAACGGTTTATTATGTAATTTTACACGGTCCAACCCAATCATTTTTTTATTACTAAATATTAATATATAATTAAATCTAATTATTAAAATAGTAATATTAATATAATTCTTAGATATTATTGTTATTATATAATCATCATTAGGTATTAATTAATATATTAATACAAAGACTATAAAATAATTTTTATTAATTATCATTATAATCATTAATCATTAATCATTATTATTACCTATCATCATAATTATTATTTAATATTCATATTATTATTCTTAAAATATTAGAATTTTGTGTCAGAAACAACCTTTTATAATCACTGTTTTGCGAAAAACAACCTTTTAAAATTTTTTTTGCAACTTACAACCTAAAACCTAATTTTTTTTGCGAAATGAAACCTTTTTCTAATTTCCGTCATTGACCGTTAGTTTTCACCCCAAACCACCACTACCCCACCCGAGACCACCCTAAAACCACCCCCCACCCGAAACCACCCCCAAAACCGGCCCAGCCCACCCGAAACCACCCCCAAATCCGGCCCAGCCCACCCGAAATCACCCCCAAAATCGGCCAAACCCACCCGAAACCACCCCCAACAGTCACAACCATTCGGGTTAGGGTGGGTGGTGTTTTTGGGGTGTTTTCGGGTGGTGTCGGTGTGGCTTGGGGTTAAAACTAACGGTCAATTAACGGTCAATGACGGAAATTAGAAAAAGGTTTCATTTCGCAAAAAAATTAGGTTTTAGGTTGTAAGTTGCAAAAAAAATTTAAAGGTTGTTTTTCGCAAAAAAGTGATTATAAAAGGTTGTTTCTGACAAAAAATTCTATATATTATTTATATATTTATTAAATTCAATTAAATTCAGTTCAGTTCAGCTCAATCAGTTCAGTTCAGTTCAAGTCAGTTCAGTTCAGTTGTTTTCAGTAAGGGCCTGTTTAGATTTACCGAAAACAACTGAACTGAACTGAACTGAACCGAACTGAACTGAACTGAACTGATTGGAGCTGAACTGAACTGAACTAAACTAAACTAAACTGAACTGAATTGAATTGAATTGAATTGAATTAAATTAAATTTAATAAATATTTAAATAATATTTAAATAACAATAATATGAATATTAAATAATAATATAATGATAACTAATAATAATGAATAATAATAATTTTATTTTTGATATTTTTAAATGATAATTATAAATAAATAATATTAATAATCATAAATGAATAATAATAATTAATGATTATAATGATAATTAATAACAATTATTTTATAGTGTTTGTATTAATATATTCATGCCTGATGATGATTATATAATAAAAATAATATCTAAGAATTATATTAATATTAATATATTAATAATTATATTTAATTATATATTAATATTTAGTAATAAAAAATGATTGGGTCGGACCGTGTAAAATTACATCGTAAACCATTTCGACGTGATTTGATTGGATTATGGGCTAAAAACGCGGGTTTATATGTCCTTAACCTAAACCATGTTCTTCCCTAATGATAATAGTAATAATGATGAATAAAGCTATAATAAACAAAATAATACAGTATACAGATAATAATAATAATACTTAATTTATGATATATAAATAAATAATAATAATAATAATAATAATATAATAATAAGAGCAATTAGTAAGATAAATTAGACCAACATAATAATATTTAACAAAATGGTTATAAAAGAATTTAGCTGAATTGAACTGAACTGAACTGAACTGAACTGAACTAATTGGAGCTGAATTGAACTGAACTGAACTGAACTGAACTGAACTGAAATTAAGCTGAAATGAACAGGCCCTAAATCTAAACAGGCCCTATTTGCATAACGTTTAATTTTATGTTTACATTTAACGGTTTATTTTAAAAAAATTGTCTGATGGTTGATTTATTTTCTAACCGTACCCCAACCTTCCAAATCCTGAATCCGGCACTGATTATACTCATTATTTATTTTTTAAAATATAGATGTAAACACATAATTAAAAGAGTTTATATTATTATTCCCCCGCATAAATTTATCAATTTAAATGTAGTATATACAACAAATTAAATTCAGATTGAAGGAGTAACACATAAATTGCAGTCGTACGGAATAAAAATAGGTGGAATAAGCTTTTTACCCCATTACAATAATTGTTGAATTCTGTAGGTGATTATCAAGGTCTAAAGAAGATTAGGCCACAAATAGACACATACAATTAAAATATAATTATCCATCAAACATTCATAAAATATATAAGATGAGATATTGAGAATCTTTAAACCTCCCTTCTCTCCTTATTAATAAAAACAACCCCAACTCAAGTAGTATGTCAGTCTCTTAGTTGTTGGCCTATCCATTCTTCCTAAACCACCATTTTCAAAACACCTTCTAAACTACCACCCAACAATCTTTGAGATACAAATTAGCATCATTTCCATATCATTATTATTATTAATCATCAAAACCCCCTTTGCTTAATTCTTCATCTTAATCTTCCTTACACCCCAAAAAAACAGAGAAAAATACCCTCATTCCTAAGCTATATCAACATCATTTTTGCTTCATTTTCACATCACTTTCTTTGTCAAAGTCTGCACTTTTTATAACTTATATATCATCTGTGAAAACAATGGAAGAAAATCCAGCAATTTCAATGGGAAGAGCAGGAAAAATCATAAGAAGATCAATACATACATTCCTTCAACACTACCATTACTTCACCTCTATAGCTGCCTTGATTGCTCTTCCATTCTCTATCTCTTTACTCATCTCTCAAGCTACCGTTCCTCGCTCCTTAGCACTCTTCCCTACCATCTATGGCCGCCTCCATTCGCTCTTCCACGCAGCCGGCTTCCCTCCTTCATCCGATTTCTTTGCACTTGTTAGCCTTAAACTCTCTCAAACTATCTCCACCTCTATTATCACACTCCCTTTTACACTCTCCTTTCTTCTCATTGCCAAAACTTCAATCATCCATTTTTTCACCTATATAACTACTCATCATCACCCAAAGTTACACCCTCCTTCTTCATCTTTTACCACCCTTTACCACCCCATTTTATCCACCCATCTTTGCAACTCATTCATCATCTTCGCGGCCAATGCCACTTCCTTCTCCTTACTTTTCTTGGCATTCAATTTTCTTGAAGGCTCCCACCTCAACACAGGGAATTGGGTGCTTCTTTTTTCGATCATTGGTGCGGTTTTATACTCCATTGTTCTTGCAAATGCACTTGTTGTATGTAACTTGGCTTTAGTTTCATCAGGAATTGAACGCATAGGTGGTTTTTTATCCATACTTAAAGCTTGTGTTCTTATAAGGGGTAAAACTTCTACTGCATTGGCCTTAGCCGTGCCTATTAATCTCGGCCTCGCAGCTGTCGAGGCCTTGTTTCACTTCAGGATCATAGCTACGAGTCATGAACTCGAGAGCAGCGTTTCGTTGTGGCTCGTAGCACTCGAGGGCGTGCTCATTGCCTACATTTACTCTATACTCTTAGTTCTTGATGTGATAATGATGTGTATGTTCTACCAAAGTTGCCAAAGTGATCAACGTTTTCTTCATCAAATTGCACAAGGGTATGCTACAAATGATCAAGATGATGCTTGTGTAATGGAGGTTGAGGAGTTTTGCTATTATGATTATGATTATGATGTTGACAAATTGAAAGAATTTGTATAAGTTTCATTCAAGTAAGTTGAGGTATGAATTAAGGGTAGATCTTACTTCTTTTTTCTATTTTTCTTATTTACAAAGGAAGAAAAAATATTGATATTAAGTTGGAAAAGAGAGGATTTTGTACATAGATTAAAGGGAAATTAAAAGAAAAAGATAGATTACTATAAGCCAAAAGTAAAGGAGTTGCAAATTAAAGATGGGAGATTAGATTGAATGGGATTGATTTTTATGTTTCAATTTCAAGTTTCATTTGTATACCCAATTATAATTTTTTCGTTTGCAATTATAATAAGGATTTAATTATGTTTTCTTAGAGTTGAGGGTGCCATGATGATTTGACTTGCTTAATTTTCAAGTTTTAAGATGGTTAACAACTTAACATGTTCTTTTTATGATTCTAGCTTTTTGAGTTTTGTCATGAAATATTTATTAGAAGTGAGATTTCACCTAATTAATTGAGAGTAGGTTGAACAAGAGGAATGAAAGGTTGGTGGAAAGAATTTTGTCATGAAACTTTTATTAACAGGTGACGTTTCATCTCAGGTATGTGATGGTCCATAATTACCATGTTTAGCTAAAAAAATGGTGGGTCATTATTCATAGAAAAATATTGACATTATAAATCTGAATTTTAGGATCAAGTGTCTTCCCATAGTAATTCTACGCTTGTATGTTCTTCTACCTATACCGGCCTCGTGTGATTTTTAATTTTTTTATACTATAATTGTTGCACTTTTTCTTAATTCCTCCCATCAAAACATCAAAACAATTGGAAGATAAGACGCGTGCATAGGCATTATCAATTGTTGAGTTGATCGAATTCACACAAAGATTAATATGATAAGGAAATTCCCAAATATGGAATTATTCATAAATAAAGTAAATTTGGGATTATTACAAAATGACATTGAAAATGTGAGATTTATGGTGATAATTTTTTCTATTAATAATAAAAATAATTGTGGTTCATCCTAGTTTCAAAGCTAATCTTTCTATTTTTGTTTTCATATACTAGAATTATATTTTTTTTAGTTTGTCTTTTTACAGAGAAGGAAAGTGGGTTGGTTGAGTAATTTAAAAGGGTGTTTAGCTTGGGTACTTTTGCAGTCATACTATATCTTTCTAGCGTTACTTGGAAGGGATAGTTAACTTGACTTAGCTATGTAGGTACATGGAAACAATGCACTTAGAACTTGTTTTAAATGGAAACTAAAGTTAGCTGAATTGAAAAAAATAGTAAAATATAAGAGTAAATATTACACAAAACTCAAAATAATTAAACTGAATTGAAAATAAGTTGGAATAAAAATGGTCGTTTACTTCCCTAGAGATTTGTATAACATTTTCAAATGATGTAGTAGAGCCAATATTGGGTAATGCCTTTCCTTTAAGACATAAGAGGCAGTAGAACTACCTTGAACTTGGCTAATTCTAGCCTACCCATAGAACAAAACATAGGGGCAAAAGGCAAGTATGTTCTCAACTTAGACAAAATTACAAAATTACAAAATTACAAAATTAGCCACTTAGATTTTGTTCTACTCAATTTAATTTAATTTATGTTAAGCGATCTGAACTAATTTAAACTTATCGTATTGTAACATATAAAAACATACTTTTATAAGATGTGGAAACTTATCTGAACTTATTGAATCTTATTTATCTTATGAAAATTTATTTGAAATAATTTAATTTATCTGCTTATTTTTCTGAAATAAGCTAAAATAAGTCAAAGTAATTAGACTAGAAAAGTAGTGAGTGAGGCTGATAGATTTCACGATAGGAAATAAAATACTAATAAGGTAGAACTTAGTATGATATACGCTTCTTAAATGAGAAATACACTTCTAAAATTGACACACACAATTATGATGTTGAAAATAAAACCTTAAAAAAAATTCCTCAAAAAAAGGTCAACAGTTTTTGTTGATTGATAGTTGAAAAACGGACATAAGGTTATATTTTAAATCAAGGATTTAAAGCTGACATATACGTGATCATCATGAAATCAAATCTTAAAGTAATACATTTTCATGTTAAAATAACATCAAACATTTAAAAACTTACTCAATGTTAAGTTAAAATGACTCTATGCATCTAAAAGTGGTACAAAATTATATGAAAATTAAATCAATTATTTAAATGCTATTATAAGTTTATGTTATAATCAATTCTAACGAAGAAAAACCGGAAAAAAATCCAAATAAGAAAAATAAGGTTTTGTTGATAGTTGAAATAAATAAATGACACATATGGTCAACAAAATGATAAATATGCTTTATAAAAGGGCCACAAACAAACTTAAATGTTGAAAGGAAAAGGTGTTTCATAAGTAGAGTACCACATCGAATTTTAGGGTCTTGTCTAGAGTAGTATTCGAATCCTCATCCCAATAATTTATTGAAAAATTTTATGTAGTCTTCAAATTGATGTGGTCTGCAAACTAGTAATCTAACATAAGTTAAACTTGAGCCAACTATCCTACTTGATAAAAGAAACCGTATCTATATACTACCTCCGTTCCAAGTGTATTGCAATATTTACCTTATTTGGCAATTTCATATTAATTGCAACCTTTCTATTTTAATCACCAAAAAGATTATATGTGCAACCTTTCTCTCTCTTCATTACTTATTATCACTTGATGCAAGTGGGGAAGATGGCCCACTTTTTTGCTTTTCTTAATAAATGTGTCAACCCCTTATGTTGCAATACACTTGGAACGGAGGTAGTATATATTAAAAAGTGTAATCACTGATGGCTATCTGCCACGTGTCACCCTCCCTTTTGTTCAACAATATTTTATCAATGTTATTTTCATAAAAAAGTACAACTTTTCCATGAGAAGGTTCGAACCCGCGACTTCGAGTATGGAAGATAAATGTTCTAACCATTGCGCCACTACATTATTGTTGTTTTTTTTATCAATACGGATAATAATATTATATGTCTTTAATAAAAAACAATAATTAAGATTGCATTTATTAATAAACCATAATTTATAACTTTTACTAACATTTTCCTACACCATATTTTAGTTGTATTAAAATACTAAAGTATAATACGTATAAATCCCACAGCATCGCTTGGGCCTAAATACTAGTTTATACTTAAAAAACTAGTAGCAAGTTGGATAATCGTTGTGAATTTGTGATATTTGTTACTACTATAATGCGTCTCATACAAGACTTCTTTGTTAGTTGGTCTGTTAATAGTAGTAAAGGCCCTTTGAATTGACAAGATTCTAATCCAAAAATACTGTTTGGTCTCTTAACACATGCTACAATTATTTGATAAAGGCCCATTACTTGCCCATACTTGCTAACTCCATGTAACTATGTGATAATCAGAATCTTTTCATCGCACATCACATCATATATCGCACATCACATAGTGCACAAACAAAAATTATCATATGATTTGTTTTATTTTTGGTGGTTAATAGTACCTAAATCATAATTGGTGGCTCTCCATGCTCGAGCATGATAATCGTCTTAGACCATTCTCCACAACGAGTTGATATGCTTCTTTAAAGCAAGTCTAGCTGTAACCAATAGCAATTCAATTATTATGAGAACATATAAAATAAAATCATCATTGTATTATAGAGCATAATAATATTGTACGGATGCCGGTAAATTGAGTTGGTAAAAATAAAATTCTACCAAAACCCTATGGTCAATTTTTTATTTTTTTTATTAGAAGTTCGAATCTCATTTACAATATATTTATATCATGATACAATCATACACGAGAAAGTAAAAAAAAAAACAACAATTAGATGCATAGTATAGGTTAAACCAATTATTACATGAAGCGTAACTTACATATTCCTTCGTTATTTTAGTCATTGTATATAGTGTTTCAAGTCTTGTACAAAACTTTGATGTTAATATCTCAAACTCTGTTTAAGTAAAAAAAAAGTTGACAAATCTAACAAGATCCAATATAACTATCTTTATCCTTATGCATAAATTAAGATCAGCAGGTTTAAGAGAAATGTGTGAATAGCGTATGTTTCTGTATGGAACATTCGTGATGGTTTATACGAAGAAACAAGGGAAGGAACGAAGAAGGAGGAAGGAAGGGTTGGTTGACTGAGGTTGCGCGCATTTCAGGCAGTTGCACGGTGCTACGGCCAATTAATGTTGGACGTGAATTAGGTGGCGATGAGGTGGTGTTGAGGTCTGGGTTGCATCTGCATGGCCGGGATGCGTGCAGGCCTAGGCGGTAGCGCAACATTTGGTGGTGGGGCAGAGAAAAGAAAGCGCAGTGAGCATAGAGTGTTGACCCTATATGGTTTTGATGATGACAAACTAAAGTAATAACTAACAAGGTTTATAAGTTTTATGTGTGCAAGGTTCATGAATAAATAAGGGTGCTTTATGAAGGTAATAAGTGAAGTTCCTGAGTGGGAACTCCAAGAGAAAAGGAGCTTAATTACATAAGAGTATAATTAGGTTTCTTATGTAAGGAACAAAGATCGTCATATGGTAAAGAATTGGAACTGTTTCTATGGAACTATGTTAGTGGAACTAATTTAAGAAACATGTGTCTAAAATGAGATATTAACAAAATATATGTTTGTTCCAATGAATGGAATGTTTGTCTGTTCCTATGAGTGGAACAGACTTGTAACATGCGTGCAATGGTTTTAAGAAAGGAACAAATCATGTTTTAATCTAAAGGAACAAACAAAGTTGTTTTAGAAACAATTTCTCACGCTTAATGTTTTATGCAAAGGAACAATTGTTTTAAAACAAAGGAACAAGCAAATTTGTTTGTTCCTCTTATCACATGCCTAGAATTAATTAACTGACAATGGAGAAAATATAGGAAAAGATTTTCAAAGATATTTTGGATATTGTAAAAGATATTTATTGTTTTCGAAAATTAAATCTTTTAATTAAAGAAAATCTTATTAAGATATTATTTGTTAGGAAAATATTTAAATAAGCTTTTAATTATTTACAACTGATTTTCTTAGTCAAAAATATCTTAAATGAATTGCTTGAATTTAGGAAATCCCTTTGCCAGTATAAGCGTTTAGTTGAACGTGTATAATTAGTGGGAATAGTGGGATAGTGCTACCTTGTTCCTCAAGGATAGGAACATACATGACTTGACTCCACTACTCCATTATCACATGGTAACCCAACGTTTAATTTATTACGTGCATGTAGTGGGATAGTGTTGTTTGTTCCTCAAGCAAAGGAACAAACATGGCTTCACTCCACTACTCCACCAACCCATGTTTGAAATCATTTTTATTCTAAATGACTGCTATAAAAGGGTTGTTCCAACTAAGTCATAGGTGTGTCTGACAAAGTGATAATTGATCTAAAAAGGTATTAATTTGAGTATCACATATATTGAGTCAGTACCACCAAAGTTCCAAGTTCCATTACCATATGAGTTCATTGTTCCATTAGTGTTTAATACAGTTCTATTATTCTGTATTTCGAGTTGAGAAAAGAGTTGAGAGGAACTCTTGTAGTTTGAGTTTGGATAAGGGGTTTGAGTGAACTCCTGTAAAGTGTGAGGCTTTGAGTGAAGCAAGAGAAAGAGATAGAGAAAGGAACTTCTATTGAAGTTCGAGAGGAACAACAGTTAGAGGGAACTGTTGTTGGGACTTGAGTTTGTAGAGGAACTCAAGTAGTGGCCCGAGAGTTAATAGGTTTGTAACAAAGGTGTTTGGCCTATTATAGTGAAAGACTTGAGTTTAAAATCCCTTGTGGTCGAGGTCGTTTTTTCCTGTTCGGCCCAGGAATTTTTTCCTCGTAAAAATCTCTTGTGTCTTTCTCTTGTTCCTTTCATTGTTTTTTTAATTCCGAAAAAAGTACGTTCATTTCTCACACATACAATTCACCCCCCTCTTGTAGTGTTCCTAAATAAACAACATAGAGAAATATGAGATTTGGAGGGTTTAATGCAAGTGATTTGGGGGAAAAGCAAAAAATTGGGTTTTAGTAAGTCATATGACAATCACATGATGGTCAACGGTATAGTGACTTAGTCAATGGCCGGAAAATAACATAAGGTTTCATCTTACGAAGTTTTGTTTATATAAGGTTGTTTCTTGCCAAACAAAATTATATAAGGTTGTTTTTGACAGAAACTGACATTTATGATGTTGTTTCCAACAAAAAAATCCTTAAAAATATACTCCCTTTGTACTATAAAACTCTATACACTTTCCTTTTTCATCCGTCCTAGAAAGCTCTATACACTTCTATTTTTGGACATGGACCACCAAAAAGTACAAAAAACATTCATGACAAAGTTATAAAAGAAAAAATTGTGGTCCAAAATTGAATGTTGTACTTTCATCATTCATTGTGGTCTCTATTTGTACCATAAAGTAAGGGTAAATTTGGGAAATTATATATCTATTGAACACAAAATGGGATTAAATGTTGCTAAAGTAGGGTCTTTTTGGGATATACACTATATAAATGAAATGTATAGAAATGAGAAGAACATTTTGGGACACCAAAAAAGGAATACGGGAAAAAGATTATGGGACAGAGGGAGTACCTCACTAACTCCTCTTACATCTACCTTTATTAATAAAGTATAATTGATAACCAAATAACAACTTACCATCTAAAAACTACGTTCTCGATCAACTGTATAAAGATTTATGGGACGGATGGCGTACTATATAGTTGCACGCAAAAATCAAAGGGGTAAATTGGGGTACCATATTGCCTTTTGACAGGATTTGTTGTCTTCACTTTGACTTCATACTATTCTTATACATTTAAAATATATACAAGTGAGGTCTTATTAGATTTGTCTCAATATATAGTTCCCATGTATCAACTTTTTATAACTTATACATATATACAATTGTAGATACTCTCGCTTGATGTATGTTGGCAAACGTGTTAATACTTTTGGTGACAACTAAGAAAAACAGAGGCGTATATCCCAAATAATTCTCAAAACAAAAATGAAGCGCAAAGAAAAGGCTTAAATCCGTCGTAAACATGAGTTGCTCTTATAAGGCCTTGTTCAGTTCACCTTAAAAAAATTGTAATATTCAGTAAAGATAAGTTCAGTTCAGTAAAAATAAGTAGTGCAAAGAAGAAAAAATAACATGAATCAGTAAAAAAATAAGTTCAGTTCAGTAAAAATAAGTTCAGTTCAGCAAAGAGAAGTTCGTTCAGTAGAAATAAGATCAGTTCAGTAAAAATAAGTTCAGTTCAGTCAAAATAAGTTGAACTAAACAGGGCCTAAGAGACCGCCTAATTTTAAATTTCAAAATTAGGCAACAGCCCAAACCCAATAGAAAGAGGAGTATGAAGCATCTTATTGAATAAAGTGATGGGCTTTTTTAATAAAATGATGAGGTTAAATTAGTTTAATTGTAATATAAAGTTAGACCGTCTCTTTTAATAACTTTTGGTTAAACATATGAGTAACTTTCAATGAAAATAAAATGGGGCAAGAAAAAAGTCTTTAAGTCTATATCTAACGCCGGCAATGAGTCGGGTTGGGGTTGGAACGTTGGGTGATGGATAAAATATTTACCTTGATTTCATCATGTTAGTGCTACTACCGGGAAACAAGAATGGCAACAAGAAAAACAACAACGAACAACGATCAAATCCTCTAGGCGTGTTGGGAAACACTTTCCCAAAATCAATATTCTGACCCCATACGAAGCACGAGTTGCGCATAATTCACTTCCGAGATACAAAGAAGAAACGGTGAGTGTCACGCTCGTATGAAACTCACAAAATGAGAACAAAGCTTTGTGTGATTTTGTGTTTGATGAAGAATAATAGAGAGAACCTTGAGAGTGGTTTTGAGAGAATGATAATTTCAGAATATGCATTTCATCAATGGTTCCTACCACATATAATGCACGTTACTTGAACAGAGAAACCGTCCACAACCACTCAAAGAGCATAAAACTGTCATTTAAGACGTCCAGAAATCGGCCTAGTCGCGACCTTAATGTGCTGGAGTTTGTATCAAGTATGTGAGTAAAACTCTAAGTTGCTTCAAAATAATGTGAAAGTTTGTAGATCCATATAGAAAGAATAATAGGTGAGTGATGGGTTTATTAATAAATATCTTCCCACTACCTATTGACTTAGTTCTTGAGAAGCTTTTGTGCTTGGGCTCTTGGTTGGGCTTGGGCTAGTTACCATACACGCGCGCCTTTGCCGCCCGCCCCGACCGGGTCGGGTCGGGCGTGAGATTTGGGAAATAACTTAATAACTAATTTTTTATTAGAAAAATCTGTGAACAGTTTTAATGACTATTATAGGAATCAGTCAATTCCTATTTTTGCTCCTGACTGCTTCCACCACTAGCCGTTAGTGGACCCTTCTACCATTCCATTACTGCTTCCCCATAACTCCACTTATGACCGTTTTGTCCCATGAACTTAGGATTCATCAGTTTCCAGTTCTTCTCAGTTTCTATATATATGTGCTTTTTGGCACTGTTTTGACATACAGAAATTTTCCTACTCCTATCTTATACACTCTTTCTTTCTGGGCAATATTAAGAACGTTCTCAGACTGTCTCTCTGTACTTCACCGGCGAGTGAGTATCGTGTTACCCTGGAGGTTGGTTTGCCACGAGTCTGTGTGTTCGTAGCGGGCAATTTCAACTTTAAGACAATGATCCTATCACGCCACGACAATTTACAGCTAAGTTTATATTTTTACCAGTCATAGTTCTTACAATCTAAAGTTGAATTTTTTTTTCGTTTTTAATACTGTTTTTATGGCTGGTGCTCCGTTTGTTGTTCCTCTTAAAGTTGTCAACCCCTTTGTTCCTGATATGTCAAAATTAGACCCTCTTGATGGAAAAAATTATATTATGTGGTCTGATAAAATGGAATTCTTTTTAGGCCAAATTGTGGTAGAACACTGCTTAACTATTGATGCTGCTCCTGAAAATGCAGTTAGGGTTTTTGAGAAAGATAATAAGTCTTTTAGGGGAATGTTATTGAATTATATGACTGCTCCTTTATATATGATTTATAGTAAGTCGAAAAAGGCTAAGGATATTTGGGATGCTCTTAAACTTAAGTATGGACTGGATGATTTTGGAACTAAGAAATATGCTTGTAGTCGTTGGTTAAAATTCAATATGACTGATGACAAGCCTGTTTTAGACCAAGTGCATGACTATGAACATTTGTGTGCTGAACTTGTTGCTGAAAGTATGGACATTCCTGATTTATTTCAAGCTAATTGTCTTTTAGAGAAACTGCCACCCTCTTGGGAAACCTATGTTCACTCTATGAAACACAAACAAAAGGACTTTACCCTTCATGAATTAGTTTTCCACATAAACATTGAGGAACAAAATCGGATTCAGACTAAAGGAAAGACAAACCATTCTTCCACTTTAGCAAACCTTATTGAGTCTAAAAATGCTGGAAAAGGGGAAAAAGGGTAAAGGTCAGAGCCATTTTCAAGGTACTAGGTAGAATGGTAATGGGTTTAAGGGAAAGAAGCAATTTCAGGGCAACTGTTATGTATGTGGTAAATTTGGATATGTTGCTAGGGATTGTAGAAACAAACAGGTTTCTTCAAATATTGTTGTCACCACACCAAAAGAGAACGAAGCACAAGTCAACCTTGCCGAAGATGACATTATTGCTGCTGTGGTGTCCGAGGTGAACCTGATTAGCAACATTTCTGAATGGGTCGTAGACACTGGAGCTACTCGCCACATCTACTTAAACAAGAAAATGTTCCAAACCTACGATAAAGTTTCAGTAGGAGAATGTATCTTTATGGGCAACTCAAGCATTGTGAGTGTCTTAGGCAAAGAAAAGGTTTTTCTGAAGTTAACTTTAGGAAAAACCATTACTTTGCAGAATGTCTTGCATGTACCTGATATCCGCAGAAACCTCATTTCTGGTGCACTTTTAAACAAGGCTGGAATTAAATTAACTTTTGAATCTGACAAACTTGTATTAACCAGAATTAGGTGATTTTGTGGGTAAAGGATTTGTAATGTTGGACTTTTTGTTTTTGATGTAATTCTGATAATAAAATTTCTATTGTTTCCATTTATATTGCTGAGTCTGTTTCTTTATGGCATTCTAGACTAGGTCATGTGAATGTTGCATCCATTAAAAGGCTAAAACAACTTAGTCTTATTTCTGAATTTAACAATACCTCTTTTGATAAATGTGAAGTATGTGTAGAGGCTAAACACCCTAAGAAAGCATTTAAAAAAATTGTTTCTTGATCCTCTACCTTATTAGAACTAGTCCATAGTGACTTAGGTGACTTAAGAACTCTGTGAGTAGGGGAGGGAAGAGATATTATATTACTTTTGTTGATGACTTCTCACGTTATACTAAGGTCTACTTGATAAGTACGAAGGATAAGGCTGAAGAAAAGTTTCTTATTTATAAAGACGAAGTAGAAAACCAATTAGACCTTAAGATAAAGAGAGCGAGATCTTATAGGGGTGAAGAGTATGATGGGCTTCCACTTAATAAATTTTGTGAATCAAATGGGATCATACATGAGGTTAGAGCTCCCTATACACCTGAACAAAATGGAATAGCTGAGCGGAAAAATAGAACTCTTAAGGATATGATGAATGTTATTCTTATTAGTTCAGGGATGCCTACTAACATGTGGGGAGAGGCTATTCTTTCTGCTTGCTATGTGCTTAACCGAGTTCCCCATAAGAAGTTAGATAAGACTCCCTATGAATTGTGGAAGGATTTTAAACCTAATTTGGGTTACCTCAAAGTGTGGGGGTGCTTGGGAAAAATAGGACTTCCTAACTTTCAAAGGAGTAAGATTGAACCTAAGACTGTAATGAAATATTTATTGCGTATGCTTCTAACAGTGTTGCACATAGACTTACTCTTAAGGATGCTTCTGGCTTTGGTCCTATTAGAGAGTCAAGGGATGTAAAATTCTTTAAGCATGTTTTTCCTATGAGAGTAAGTGTGCCTTCATGTTTGCCTGTTGCATCTCTTCTATATTGCATCATAACATTGCATCATCTAGTGAGACTTTAAAACCTAGAAGGAGTAAGAGAACTAGAACTGAGTCTAGTTATGGACCTGACTTCATTACTTCCTTCCTAGCTGAAAAAGGTTTTTTAGATGAGCAAAAAATAAGTGCTTTTATATTGGAAGAGAACCCTAGAACATTTGAGGAGGCCATAAGATCTGTTGACTCTAGTTTATGGATGAAGGCTAATAACAGTGAAATAGAGTGTATTATGAGTAACAACACTTGGATTTTGATAGACCTTCCTAAGGGTTGTAAGGCTTTGAGTAGTAAGTGGATTTTTACTAAGAAGTGCAAGTCTGATGGGACACTAGACAAGTATAAAGCTAGACTTGTAGTTGGAGGACATCACCAAAAGAAAGGTCTAGACTTTTTTGATACATATTCACTAGTGACCAAGGTATCCACTATTAGAGCATTAATTGCACTTGCATCCATTCCTGATCTCTTTGTGCATCAAATGGATGTGAAAACTGCTTTTTTGAATGGTGAGATAAATGAAGAGATCTATATGAAGCAACCTAAAGGATGTGTTGTTCCTGTTCAAGAGGACAAGGTATGCAAGCTTATTAGATCTTTGTATGGTTTAAAACAATGGTATGATAAATTTCATCAAACTATTACTTCAATTGGGTTTTTAGTAAATGATTATGATGTTTGTGTTTATTCCAAATAGATGATCTTGGTTGTGTTTTCATATGTCGATACGTGGATGATATGTGAATTTTTGGAACCAATATAGACATAGTGAATGCAACTAAAGGTTTCCTAAATTCTTGTTTTGAAATGAAGGATTTAGGAGAGGCTGATATTATTCTTGGGATAAAGATTACTAAAATGTCATATGGAATATCTTTAAATCAACCTCATTATAATGAGAAAATCTTAGAGAAGTCTGATCAATATGATTGTGTTCCAGGGAAGACTCCATATGATTCTAGTATTCATTTGAAAAAGAATAAAGGAGATAGTATATCACAAGAACAATATGCTAAAATTATTGGTAGTGTAATGTTCTTGATGAACTATACTAGACCTGATATAACTTATACTGTTAGTAGATTGAGTAGGTATACTCACAATCCTAATCGGGGGCATTGGGGTGCCTTGATTAGATTGTTGAAGTATTTAAAAAGCACTATCAATTGGGGTTTGCATTATCAAAGAGCACCTTGTTTTCTAGAAGGATTTTGTGATGCTAATTGGGAGTCGGATAAGGATGAGATTCAATCTACTAGTGGTTTTGTTTTTACTCTTACTGGTGGAGCTATATCATGGAAATCATCAAAGCAAACTTGTATTGCCAAATCTACTATGGAATCTGAGTTTATTGCTTTAGAATTGGCATGTCAGGAAGCTGAATGGTTAAGGAGTTTGCTAGCTGATATTCCATTACGGGGGAAGCCAGCTCCATCAGTTTCTATGGGTGTGACTCACAAGATGCAATTGGGGTCGCGAATAATCAAGCCTATAATGATAGAGCAGGCATATTCGCTTAAGGCATGCTATTGTTAGAAATCGAATTAGAAACAATGTAATTTCACTCGAGTTTGTAAATTCGGCAAGGAATATTGCAGATCCTCTCACCAAAGGCCTTTGTAGAAAAAATGGTGCTAGAATCAGCATAGGGAATGGTGTTTAAAACATATTATGGAGTGAATTATGATGGATACCCTTCTTAGGATTTCCTAAGTTCAAGGGTCAAAGTAAGTCATAAAAGAACTCAAGTAGTAGATACTACTACCATTCCTATATTAATGAAAAGTGATGTAGTATTTGTTTTTACTGTAATATGTGTAAGGATGAGTAAAATTCTCTTCATAAGTTCATAGCATTTATAAGGTGGTTTGAAACAGTACAAACTTGATGAACTTACCTATGTGAATGTGGGGGTTATGCCCAATCCCCTATGAGATCCCTAAGGCTTAGGATCTCTAGAGCATTCATGAAAATCCAGGCATTGTGGGGCATGTATATTATATATCGCGAGAACGTTTCTTATTTTGAAAAAGGTTTAGTGCACAAGTATTGATTATGAACTCCGTAGAATGTTCAAAGAGAAATCTATCTAATACGACAGTATGAAATATTTGTATGCACTGGGTATCAATTCAAGTATTTAAGACATTGATGCTTACAAAACTGAGTATCTATTGCCCATATCTTCTTTTTCCAGCCCTGTTTCTTTCTGCTTTTTCTTTTTAATCATGTGGGGGATTGTTGGAGTTTGTATTAAGTATGTGAGTAAAACTCTAAGTTGCTTCAAAAGAATGTGAAAGGTTGTAAATCCCATATAGGAAGAATAATAGGTGAGTGATGGGTTTATTAATAATTATCTTCCCACTAACTATTGACTTGGTTCTTGAGAAGCTTTTGTGTTTGGGCTAGTTACCATACACACGCGCCGTTGCCGCCGCCCTGACTGGGTCGGGTCGGGTGTGGGCCGTGGGCTTTGGGAAATAACTTAACTTAACTAATTTTTTATTAGAAAAATCTGTGAACAGTTTTAATGACTATTATAGGAATCAGTCAATTCCTATTTTTGCTACTGACTGACTGCTTCCACCATTAGTCGTTAGTGGACCGTTCCACCTTCCCATTACTGCTTCCTCATAACTCCGCTTATGACCGTTTTCTCTCATGAACTTAGGATTCGTCAGTTTCCAGTTCTTGTCAGTTTCTATAAGTACGTGTTTTCCGGCACTGTTTTGACACACAGAAAATTTCCTCCTCATCTCTCATACGCTCATTCTTTCTGGGAAATTTGAAGAACGTTCTCAGACTGTCTCTCTATAATTCACCGGATTCAGTGTCGTATTACCCTGGAGGTTGGTTCGCCACGAGTCCGTGTGTTCATAGGGGGGCAATTTCAACTTTAGGGCTATGATCCTATCACGCCATGGCAATTTACAGCTAAGTTTATATTTTTACCAGTCATAATTCTTACATAATGAACTTTGGAGCACCAACTTGGCAGTGCCTCGCCGCAAGTCGCGACAGGCTAGTCACAGGCCGCGACCCACCACTGCCTCCTCCGTTCGCTTGGTTTTCTTGCCCACTTCAAATCATATGAAGACTTCATTGTTTACTACACCATAAACAACCAAGGTGCATATTTAACGTAACTTGAACAACGACATCGTAACCAAGTAATTCAAGTTAACGTTATATGAATATAATCAAACCAAATACTCTAAATATCCAACACAACTATCAACCATTATTACATTCACGTGTTAGATATCACCCATTTAACTCGATTTTTCACCCGCTTTTGTGTGGGTAGAGGCGTAGAGCTGGTGATGAATAATTGAATATGGATACCATATACCAAAAATCAAAACACTTCTTGTAGTGCTGCCTCTTCTCTGTATTCATAATTATGCTGAAGTTGTAGTAGAAACCATGGAACTTCCAGCTCTGGTGAAGCTCTTTACCAGTTGCTTTATTAGAAGAAGTGGTTTCTTTCACACTTTCACAACTAGCTCTGTAATTTTATCAAGAAATCATGATACTTTCTCATGGAACACAAAGATTACCTCCTGTTTTAAAAGTGGTGATATTGACTCTGCACGTAAACTGTTCGATGAAATGCCGCTAAGAAATTTGGTAACTTGGAATTGTATGATTTCTGGGTTTGGTAAGAATCACATGATTAGCGAAGCTCGCTACATGTTCGATGTTATGCCCACCAAGAATGTAGTTTCATGGACTGCTATGTTAAGTGGGTATATTGGGTGTTCTAAGTTAGATGAAGCACGTCGTTTGTTCGATGAAATACCTCATGAAATGAAGAACAACCATGTTTGTTGGGATATAATGTTAAATGGGTATATAAAAAGTGGAAGAATTGATGAGGCTAGAGAATTGTTTGATCAATGCCGCTATCGAAATGTAGGTCTTTATAATAGAATGTTGAGTGGTTATGTCCATATGGGGTGTGTTGAAGAGGCATATGAGCTATTCTCAAGCATGCCTGAGCGTGATCTAGCATCGTGGACTAATATGCTAAGTTGTTTTGCAAGAGCGGGGTTAATGAGTGAGGCGAAGATCATGTTTGATCGTATTCCTTTTGAAAAGGATGCACAAGCTTGGACTGCTATGATCCAAGGTTATATGCAATATGGTATGGTTGATGAGGGTTTGAAGCTATTCTATGCGATGCCAAATCAAGACGTTGTTGCATGGAACTGTGTAATTGGTGGGTTTGTTGAGAATGGTAGATTAAAAGAGGCTTCAGATATGTATGAAAGGATGCCAAAGAGGAATATCATTTCGTCAAATTCAATACTATATGGGTTTGTGCTAGACGGAGATATGATGAATGCTCAAAATTTCTTCGACAAAGTCATGATTCATAAAGATACTACATCATGGAATACACTAATTTCTGGGTTTCAAACGGTGGAAGCTTTGTCATTGTTTGCCAAGATGATAAGATATGGATTTCGTCCTGATCATACAACTTACATTACCGTAGCATCTATATGCGGTTCACTTGCGCTACATGGTTGGGGTAGAGCTATCCATCTACAAACAATCAAGTCGAGTTATGTGCAATATGTATCAGTTTCTAGTTCACTTATATCTATGTATTCTAAATGTGGGCTTATAAATAATGCTGCTATGTTGTTCGAAAGCATGGAATATCGAGATTCTGTGACTTGGAACACCATCATAGTGGCATACGCATACCATGGATCTGCAAGTAAGGCACTCGAGCTTCACTCTTCTATGATTCAATCAGGCTGTAAACCTAATCATATTACATTTTTAGCACTCTTGACTGCTTGTGCTCATTCTGGTCTAGTTAAAGAGGGAAGGAAATATTTCAAGTCTATGAAAAACGAGTGGAATATTACTCCGCGAGCTGAGCATTATGCTTGTATGGTTGATCTGTTTGGAAGATCTGGCATGTTATACGAGGCATATGAGTTAGTTCAACTTTTGCCGTTGGATGTTCCATCTTATGCATGGGAGACCTTATTAAACTATTGTAAATTACATGGAAATTTTGAACTTGGCGAAATAGTCTCTCAGAAGATTTTAAATAACAACCCTTCGAATGCAGCAACCAACGTGCTCCTATCGAGCATCTATGCTGCAAACGGCTCGTGGAATGTTTCGGAAAATGTTAGAACAGTTATGAAGCAGTGGGATTTGAAGAAAGAAGTGGGATGTAGTTGGATAGAATAGGGGGGGATCAATCTGTAAATCTGTATATAATGATAGGTCTCATCCAAAAACAGAGGAAATTGAGAATCTCTGTCATAATAAAAGAATGAAGTAGCATAATGATATGATTTTAGTTGGATCGTAGTTGCATTATGCTTTCTTCTGTCACTTGGTTAAGTAACTTATTATTGTGCTCAAGTTCATTATAATTGGCAGTATAAGATATGCTTAGACTGAGGTGGTAATTGTTTTCAAATGATTGTACTATGAGCTCCCCACCCACCCAACCACCCCTAGAAAAGATTAATAAATACAAGAAGAACAATAGAAATTAGGAAATTAAGAAGAAAGATGTAAGAAAACTTGCACTTGCTTTTATGTGCAAACTAGTATTTAGGCCCAGGCGATGCTCTGGAATTTATCTGTATTATACTCTACTAATTTAAGACAGCTAAAATTTGGTGTAGAAAGATGTTAGTAAAAAGTAATTAATTAGTAGTTTTATTCGTAATTACAATTTAAATATTGTAACTTAATTATTGTTATTCATTGAAAACATATAATATCATTATTACTATTGTTAAATGAACCAACAATAATGTAGTGGCGCAATGGTTAGAGCATTTGTCTTCCATACTCAAGATCGCGGGATCGAAGCTTATCATGGACAATTTGCACTTTTTTTATGAGAATAACGTTGATAAAATATTGTTGAAAAGAAGGAAGAGTGACACGTAGCAGATTGCAATCTATGCTTACGCTTTTTAATATATATATAGATTTCAAATCTCAATAATTACTTGTATCATATATATGCAACAATAATGCAATGACCATGTTGAGCCGGATTTTCGTAAGCAATGTCATCAATTTCAAAATAATTGCCTATTAACACACTCTTAACTTTATGGATGTCACGTGGGTTAGTTGGTAATCTCATGGAGCTAGTATCTAAGATATACCGAATTTTATTTACGTGTTTTATTACTTTTTACACGCCAAACATATAGTACTCCATGCGCACTTTATTCCACATGCAACAAAGATTTGTTACAAGAATTATACAAGTGTGCGTACTTTGATTGATTACCCTCATCTATTATTCTTATATTTATCAAAGAGTGTCGCATCTCATTGTAGTTCGACACGTGGCACTTCATGTCACAGTTTGACATGGCGCAACTGTGTTTCCACATCACATGTTTTGGACAACTACGCATTAGAGGTGTCACTTTTATATTATGATTTTTTCCTATCAGTCTTAGGATTTGAACTCATGATTATATACTTATATATTTACACATCTACTATTGTGGCACAACAATTAGGTTCAAAACATAATCAATTTTCAATTATATTAACTTCCTACCTAATAACATTTTAAAAAAAACAACCCAATTAGAAGCCTTGCACCCCACTTCTTCTTCTCCGCGCTTCTTTTTCTGCAAACTCGTGACCCAATTATTTGAAAAACCACTACTCTACCACTATGTCACACCATTTCTTGCTATCAATCTCTGTTTTTAATTACTAAATCCTTCTACTTTAGAAATAATTTATAATAATCACATCCTTTATTGTTACCAAACTTCATATCTAAGTACAAAATCATTTTACTTAAAAATAATTTTTAAAACGCGACATAATAAGTTTGGTTTTATCTCACCTCTACGACTTCACCTTCCCATACTATTTAAGGACCCCCGCACCCTAACTAGTCGCTTTTTGGTGCTTCCAGGAGCACGGAGCACTGTGCTCCGGGATGACGTCGCCATCTCCGGCGCTGACGTCATCCCTGGTACAGCAGCAACGAAGACCCAAAACTTCAAACCCTAACAGCACTACAAAGAGCATGTAGTAAACATTGAAAGAACAAAAAATGAAAAGAACATTTACTTAAAACGAAAAGAACATAAATCAAAAGAACAACAATACTTTTTTTGAAAGAACAAAATACAAACTTCAAAGAACAAAATACTTTTATGTGAAAAACAAAATAGGAATTTTCAAATAACATACAAAAAAATACATTGTACAGTTTTAAAAGAACATTTACTTAAAACAAAAAGAACAAACTACGAAATTTCAAAAAACAAAATTACTTTTTTTTACAAAGAACAAAATACAAAATTTCAAAAAACATATATTTACTAAAATAAGTTTAAAACTATTAATTTTAAAAGAAGATTTCCTTGAAACATAAAGAATAAAATACGAAAATTCAAAGAACAAAATGATATTTTACATAAAAAATAACACTAGACCTGGAAGAGCATAGCAAGTATTTTAAAAGAACAAAACGAATGACCTGGAAGAGCAATAAAATCAGATCTGAGAGAACATCATTCAAAAATTCGAAGAGCATCTGGTTCAAGTTGTTCATCGACGTTGCCGGCGTTAATGGCGGTCGCCTGAAGTTTTAAGGAAGGAGGAGAAGGTGGAGAGAGTGGTGGAGCGCCGGAGCTTTCGTCGAATGGGTGTTGTTGCCGGAAGTTTTGTTGAAGGCGGAAAGGGGAGAGGGAGAGAGAGAGAGAGAGGGGTTGACGGCCGGCGGAAGGCTTGGTGTGGCCGGCAACCGTCGATTTGCCCTAGCCACGTCACCCCCGGTGCACGGAGCACCGAAAAATTTTCACACCCTAACACGACTTTTTCTGTACAACTTTGTTATTGCACATCCATCACTATGACAATCATACCCTACTGCCACCACCACCACCATTTTAAAAAAATACTCCGATTAAAGATAATATAAACAAATAAAGATAATACGGTAAAGAATCTTTAAAAACAAGACATGCAAATTAAGAAAAGAAAACATTACAATCTAATCGATCTATCATCTTGGCTACATTAATAAAGTGAGAACTAGTAAAGTGATGATTTGGACGAATATCAGTTTCAAATCATAAATGCATAACATCAATATAACTTCTATGATGCCTTACATTAATAAACAAGCACACAAAGACAAAACAATACGTTTTTGCTGATTACACATTTTACAAGCTACAGCTTCAAACACTTGCTTTAATTTTTATACAAATCATTTCTTGCATTGTTTCCAATATGCCACATAACCTAATAACCATATGATATTTGCTGATTCCACGATTGATAAGCAACAGCTTCATACCGACGGTTTGTCGGCTACAGCAAGTTTTTATTATTATTAAAACTAAAAGAGGGAGAAATTCTAACAAAATTAGGGCTTGTTTGGTTGCTCAAAATAAATGGAGGAAATTAGAATTAATGTGAATTTGCAAACAAGGTAGTTATTTGGTTGGATTGAAAAAGAGAAAATGTGGGAAGTAGAAATTCATGGAAATTTGGATTTACCATAAAATGTTGGAATTTAATTACCTACTCTCCCCTTGTTCAATGAAAATTCCCATGAAATGCAAAATCCCACATGACAACCAAACAATTTAGAACAATTCCTAGGAATTTCACAAGGGAACTAATTTCCCATGAAAAACAAATTCCTATGGGAATTTAATTCCAATGACAACCAAACGAGCCCTTAGTAGTAGAAAAGAAGCTGTGATTGGACTTTTGTTGATTTTTGGGAACCAGATAATGCCATAAAGAGTGTTGGCTTTTCTGCAAAACTACACACCAAGAATTTCTAGAAGATATAATAATGACATTTAAGCAGCAAAGTTTTAGGCTTTTAAGTCACTATTATAGATTATTATTAACATAAATTAAATGTCATGGGGGCTGACCCAAAGTTTTAGGCTTTTTCTATTCCTATTTTATTGCCTGGATTCTTCTGGAAAATATGGTTTACTATTTTTGTATTACATGACAATAAGTACTTTGGGTCTGTTTTTTTTTTAACTTTCTTATAAGTTCAGATATGTTCAGATAAGGTCTATAAGGGCGAATAAGGTCTAATAAGGTCTAATAAGGTCGAATAAGGTCGAATAAGGTCTAATAAGGTCTAATAAGGTCGAATAAGGTCTAATAAGCTCTAATAAGTTCTAATAAGGTCTAATAAGGTTCTTATATATTTTTTATATAACAGCATTATTATTATTATTATTATTATTATTATATAAAATTTATTATTATTATACTCATTGGGCTATCATCGTTGCTTGTTGTACGCTTGAGAATTTTATTCGTCTACATGAATAAGGGATATCGACTTTTATGGATTGTCGTTTATAAATGAACACTAAACTATTGTAGTTGGTAGTTGTTCTTGAAGTTATTGATATGCATCTTTTAAGTTTACCTCCGTAAAAATTTATAATTAATAATAACAATAACAATAGATAATGACTTATAGACCAATAATAATAGATAATTATAGTAATATAATACTAATAATATAATAATTTGAATAATAATAATATAATAATGGTAGTAGTATTAATGATAATAAAAATTAACATAATAATAAAAATAGTAATAACAGAGTAATTATTATTATATTAGAGATAAGAATGATAATAATTATAATGGTAATAGTATAAATAATGATAATAATAATAAATAATAAATAATGATAATTATAAATAATAATAACAATAATAATAATAATAATAATAATAAATAAATAAATAATAATAAAAATAATAACAATAAGGTTAAATAAGGTCTAATAAGGTCAAATAAGGTGTAATAAGGTCGAATAAGGTCTAATAAGGTCGAATAAGGTCTAATAAGGTCTAATAAGGTCTAATAAGTTCAGATAAGTTCAGATAAGTTCCGATAAGCAAAAATAAGTTGAAAAGAACGGACCCTTTGTTTGATAGTTGAACACTATAAAATTGAATTATTATAAATTGAACATCATTATAAGCAGTGGTTGATTTACATTAGAATAAATGAGGTTATTCGACCCCACTTGAATTGATAAATTATGAAATTTTTCTTGAAGAATTTATTTATTTTGAAATTATCTTACAAAATTGACCTTTTGACCCCGATAAAATTTAACAATTATATTTTGACCCTTTTAAATAAATTTCTGGATCCGCCACTAATTATAAGAGTTATTTTTAATGACAAACCAAGCCTCCACACCAAAACCTAGTTCAACACCATAAGCGAAATTATTGTAAATTAAACACCATCATTAAAAAAAATTATATATCACAAACCAAACCTCCATAAAACGGAATTAGTCTAAACTGAACACCATTATGGGAATTATTTTATTTTTCGTCACCATTTCAGAAAAGCGTTCTATATTAGGTGTTTTGTCATAAAAAATATTTTAAAAGGTTTTTTTCACAAAACTAATAACATAAGGTGTTTTTTGACAACAAAATCTCCGGGAAATAATCTCCCAAACAAAGGAATTATGTGTGATTGCCACCTTTCACAATTTAAAATGTGTATTAAAGTAATCAACCATTTAAGTAAAAGGCACTAACTTATGCTTAATACACCATAAAAAAAACTCCAAAAAGATTAGAGGTTGTGCCCCTCTTTAGCACCAAAAGGAAACACCCACATCGCATATGGTGCGCACAAACTCTTGTAGTCTTGGGTGAACCCAGTCCACATTGAAAATAGTGTAGACTCAATACCTCCATCTTCCTCACAACAACTATAATATGTATCCCGGCGAAGATGCCTGCACCGGCGTCGAATTCCGACGCGACTATGGCGGTGCGAATTCCGTAAATCTCTTTCTCTCGCCAATGTCGCCATCAATGAAGCATCAAGCTCATCGAGGCGTCGATTACAATCCATGGCTTCTCCGTCATCTATCGTCGCCTGCTCCCTGTCACCGGAGACTACATTCGCGCAACCAATTTGCACCGCCATAGTCGCCGGCAAACAAGCCACCGCTGCCTAGAATTTTCGAATAAATTTCACAATTTCTAGGTTAAATTCAACAATCTGAGCAAAAAAGGTGAACCCAAGCATAAAAACCCTTCCTTTATGATTGAATTTCATTAATTTAAGCGTTTTTCACAAATTGGAACGTTAATACCCCAATTAACACTCAAACAAATCGAATTGGGGAAAATTTAGTGTTTTATTTTGATAATAAAACCTTAACTTTTGATTACAAAACCTTTACTTTTAATTGGTTAACCTTAATTTTTAATTACAAAATATTAACTTTTGCTAAAGAAACCTTAACTTTTCATTCATAACACTTAACTTTTAATTACAAAACCTTAACTTTAAATTACAAAATCTTAACTTTTGCTAAAGAAACTTTAACTTTTGGCGAGTACATTTAACTTTGGAAAAATTGTTTTTAATAAGTCAACCTTTATACCATCTTCTAAAATTAAGTTCACTTTTTGATTATTCTGGAATAAGTTAAGCTTGTAGATGTATTAACTTTTAATGAGTTAAAGTGATCAGTTACTTTAACAGCAGGTAATAATTTTTTCCTCTTTTCTTTCCCTTTACCAACCTTCTACGCCTATAATCATAATCAACACCACCCTCGATCCCAAACACCACCCCAACACCTCATTTAACTCATTGAAAGTTAATACCTATACAAGCTTAACTTATTCCAGAATAATCCAAAGGTGAACTTAATTTTAGAATATGACATTAATGTTGACTTATTAAAAACAATTTTTCCTTTAACTTTTGGCAAAAAAACCTTAACTTTTGGGACTTGATGCTAGTCTACAATAAAGTTAGGGTAGACCAAGTCTATATTAGACTTACATTATGGTGCAATGGTTTTGAACTAAATTTGGCAAAATAATTACTTAAATTAAGTACGTAATTGCCTTAAAATGCCCCTAAATCTAGCCATAAGTTTCACTATCATATTGCACGGGGTTCGTATTGTCTTAAACTATAAAGATCGTCTTCAGCGAAAAAACACGGTGAGAAATCTGGAGACTCAATTCCTGACCTTCATGCAAGAAGATAGACACATGTATAGAAGAGAGGGATGCGAAAAAGAGGACTAAAAAGAGAGAAAACTACTCGTTCAGTATTTTACCAAAGAAACCACATCAGAGGAACAAGCAATAATACATGCAATGGCCATCTCCAATAAACCAATCAAGGCCTAAATGGCACAATATGTCTTCATAATTTTCGACCGAGATCATGAAAGTTTCTGCCGAAGGAATAGAGCTAAACGATCTTGGTCCTGTAGAATCCAATTATTTGAATCAACAAAAACAAAAAAAGATTTCCCATTTCCCAACTCTACTCTCCTTATATTACAATTACATTGAATAGAAAAAGAATAAAGATTACTAAAATCACTCCCCTTCTAATCTCCCTTTCTAACACCCTAAAGTTCTATACAAAAATTTTGGTTATCCCTTCTATCCTAACTCCTCCTATCCAATTTACGGAAGGAAAAAAAAATCAAACATATTATGTTACAAAAAAAATCACCTACCTATCTACAGTTAGAGCTTTGTACAAGGTAGCATGGTACAGGGTGAGCATCGGAGATCACCATCCTCAGGGTATCCGTTTGAACATTAATTGGCTTGTAGAACATACGGTAAGTGGGCATTGCATCGCGTCCAGTAGCTTTATCTGGCATGTCATAGCCAGTGTGCTTGCTTAGCAGGAATTTACTATTTTTCAGTAGTTCATGCCATAGAAACCCCACTTCGGCGGGACTGGCATGTTTGTGATGATACATGTCTGACAGTCCAATCAGCCACAATCACACTAACCGACTGCATGGCCTCTGTGTTTGGCATACTCAGGCTCTTCACAGACGAAAATAGTCCGAAGGTTCACAAGGCCTTGCTTGACTGCAGCTTGTTCTGCTTCACCTCGAAGAAATTTTGATTTTTAACACAATGGTATCAAAAGCTTAACTTTGCTTTTGAGTAACTAAGGCTGCACAAGACCTTCATCCACAGTGCGACTCTGGGCTTCACGGGAGATAACAGCCATGTGTCAACTACGTTTCACTCTTCTTTGATGGGGTGGCTGCCTTTGCCTTCTCCATTTCAGCCTCCTTTTCAGCCTTTTTCTTGTCCACTTCAGCCTGCTTACAATTTTCCTCATGTGCTTTCCGAAACAATCTTGTAAAGTTCAACAACGTCTGTGCAACTGCATTCAGTTTGGTGTAAACATGTGACCTATTTGAATAGAAATGGGTAACTGGGAGCTATTAAAAACTTCTGCATAATGACAACTCTATATTTCACATTAGCTGCCCGATATGAGATAAACACCTAGATACAAATGAACACACAAACACTCCCTCTGTTCCACATTAGCCGCAAACATTTTAACTCATTCAGGCAAAGAAATTAAAGTTTTAGTAAATACACTCACAATAGCCCTAGTGTAATTGTTATGCTACTTGCAAATCAATTGCACTTAAGAAAAGTTTTTGTGGAAATGTAAAAAAAATTGTGTCATCACTGGAGACCGCCTAAATCTATGGGATAGGCTACAAAGAATTACGTTGCAGACACTGTAGGTTTCAGTGCACATCATCTTACATAATTAAAACCTGTTACATTGTTCCAATGCTTGCATTTCAAATAATTTTTTAAATACTCTTTCACCCAACGAGAAACAATAAAACTTGTTGAATCAAAGAGGAAAGGGATCCTATCAAAAGAAGTGTTGCAATAATGGTCACTCAAGTCTAACGCAACTTTGAAATGGATTACTTCTACACATTATAGCAGGAAATATGATAAACGTATATTCTTCTATTTGCTCTGCTTTTGACAAAACTACCTATACAAAGTAAACAAATTAGGCAACTTTATAGAACTGCTATACTTAATATACAAATGAGATACCTTGCTCAAAAGGATATTTAGCAGGATCTTCACCAAAATATTTCACTAGTGAATCCGCATTTCTACCCTGTCTCACAATGAGTTAGATAAAAGAACAAGAAGCATATATGCAGGACACAATAGTGAAGTTAAAAGATCGAGTAGTACCGCTATGCCGTAAACATCCTTCACAGCAACCACCTCTGATTCAGCAACACCGACGAATTCCTTCAGAGTCTATAATGAAGGAAAATAAAAAGGAATAAAGGAAAATAAAAAGGAATATGGTAGTGTTCCCGAGCTATGAAGTTATCTCAGCAATCATATTCAGCATGGAGAAAACAAGAATATGAAAATGAACAGTTAATATGAGAGCCAAGCATTTTCATTTCTTTGAGAGAGAGCCAAGCATTTTTATTTTTTGAGAGAGAGAGCGAAGCATTTTTTAATGGAAAGAGAATCAACTCATTTGGTTATTTAATGAGAAAATGAACAAGTTTCCCTTGGAAAAGCACAAAGGAAAGGTAAATGAACACCATCATCAAGCAAAACAGTAAATTTTTTTACTTAATGCCTTGTTATACTATAGGAAATTCAATCAGGTCCAACCTATCCCTTGAAATGCTGCAATGACCAGCACAAAACATCAAGGTTGCGTTCAAATAACAGACATATATACTGATAGAATTGGTCAGCGCATGTCTGCTTTCTGCTAATAACATTTCCGAAACAGCATCATTGCAACTACAGGGGGGAAGCAAAAAGTACTACTATACAAATGCAACAACAACAACAACAACAACAAAGCCTTATTACCGGAAGGTTTGAGGTCGGCTAACATGAATCGTCAACTGAAACCTTTGAAAAAATAGAGCATTGTCCTAGTAAAAAATAAAACTGTACATCTGAGCCCCAACCCTGTCTTATCTTGTCCTAAGGGGCCATCTGGGAGCTCCTTTGAAGCATTGTGATTAAGGTGAATTATTAAAGCAAATCTGACTTGTAGATAAATCCTTAACATCGAGGGCAGGGGCACTTATACAACTTCAAACACAAAAGCATTGAACCATTAACTCGTTAGCAGAACCAGAAAGGTTCAAAATTTAAACATCTTAATATAGGTCATGAATTTACAAAACCGACGAAAATTACGTTGCCCCAGCAATTATATATGTAGAACACAGGTTACTATGTTTCAAAGGTTTGAATTTCAAATGACCTTAGCGCCTTCGCTATAATATTTCCATCTTCTCTTCTCTCTCAAGTGCTTATCAATGTCCTAATTTTCTCTTCTTTTTATGTTTTACTTAACGATCTCTTCTCAAATGTTTTGAAGATTGTTTCCGAAAATAGATGTTAGACCCTTTTCAGTTGGATATTGGAAAATGATATTTCATGCAAATTTGTTCGTATCCAAAAGTTATTGAAATTAGACATAAAAAACATTCGGAAAAAAATTCGAACCAAATCGCACTTAACCTTTTTAAATACAATTGAATTTAGATCTCAATCAACCTCATAAAATTTAATTGGCAGCGGGAACACAACTTAAAACCTTGGCCCCAGACCCACGATGTTATGGTGAATATAAACAAAGTATATTCTTCAAAAACAAAAGGTAACTACTTACTAGTAAGTTTCTCCGGGGGAAAAACTGTTTCACCCTTCTTGTTGCAATTTTGTTAAGTGGACTTTTTATAGCTACACACAATTCTGTAAACTCTGACAGTCATCTAATATCTATACCAGTGCAAAAAAAGATAACCAAACAAAGGAGTGAAATCAACTCCATTCCATTCTTTTTCAAATAGCCTAAACAAACACCCTCCAAGAAGTGACACCTAAAAAAAATACAAGAACATAAAAGAAAAAACACAAAAAGGAAGCTGACAAAACCAAGAACAATAAGGAGTTAAGGACGTAAAGTTGAGACACGCAGCAAGTGTCACGGCATGCAAAGCAGTAAATTGTAAATAACACATGTATAGAATACATACCTTGTGAAAAATCTCAGAAACAGGACCATCATTTTCAGATGCAGTCAGCTCCTGCTTAACCTTTTCCAATCCTTTGCTTATAGCCTGCATTTCTTCTGCCAAGGACTTCAATTGTATCTGCAACAAAACAAGTTGTAACTCAACTGATAAACAGATATTTACCACAAAATACCGGAAAACTTATAATAATATATAGTAGAACCTTTGTTGCTGCTTCAAGGCTTATAAACTCTACATGGAAGTCCAACAGTGCTGGTCTTTTCTCTGCTACAAACTGAAAACAAGTAAAGCTCAATGATTTTAGCCACAAAGAAAAAAGCAATGGATAATATAGATGCTACAATATAGTCCACAGAATTAGGTCTATTACCAGTAAGAAACACTACTGTTCTCGCTCATGACAATCAAAGGAAATATAGAACATGCAGCACAAACTTAAATCTGTGCAAGTATGCATCAAAAAGAACCAAAAGTTTCATACTCTTAACTTGACTATCTTAAATGAATAAAAAAAAAACTTCCAAGCTGCTTGTGGAAAATAATGCAAACAACACAAACACCTATGTTTTCCAGAATAATGGCTATGATAACACATGATTTACAAGACAATAACAAACTCAACTTCTCTACATAGACCTCGAGCAGTAATGAAAAATATATCAAGTTATAGACTTCACAACGTTGAGATACTTGTGTTTGCGAACTTGTGTTTGCGAACTCGTGAACAAACTTGATAAAAGTTCGTACAAAGTTCGTTCGAAAATTAAACGAACAAGCTTGAACAAAATTTTAAAGCTCGTTTAGTAAATGAGCCTAGCTCGAAGACCTTTACGTTCGATTCGTTTAAGCTTGCGAACAGCTCGTTTATATGTCCGTTTATAAGCTTGTTTATAAATGTGAAAAAGCTCATTTATAACTCGAGAAGACTAGTTTGTTTTTGAAAAGTTAATATAAGTATATAACCAAATTAGGAATTTAAAAGCTAAGCAAAACTTACAAATTGAAGTTCTATCAAAGGGTAATTTATATCCTAAATGGAAAATAACCGTGATATAGAATTATTTCAATGTATATTGTTACCCTATTCCCCATGTGATTCAACCCACTACTATCTTTTTTCTTTTTATTTTTTCTTTCCTTCACAACCAGTGTACGCGTAATGAAAAGGGTGACGAGAAAGAGTTTGGAAGCCCTAAAGGAGGAGCCATTGCCGGAGAAGGTGGTTGGAGTAGCGCAAGTGCATGAAAAGTAGCCGTTGCCGGAGAAGGTAGTTGGAGTAGCGCAAGTGCCTGAAAAGTATACAAATGAGATAGTTGTGACAAACTAAAGGGAAGACCTGATGTATTGTTTGAAATCATGTTGTATCTAGATTCTAATTTTAAATCTAGGGTTCAAAATCGCCGAGTCTGTTTTCTCCCTCCCATGTCTGACATTCCGTGTCGGCACCCGAGTCGGGCCGTGTCAATACGGGTACGACTGGGTGAAGTGTTGTGATAGCATCACCGCGTATCGCTCTCCTCCATAGGCAGATTTTCCGGTGACGCCAACTCATTTATCACCGAAGATCTAACCATCACCGCCTAAACTACACATGTGAAGTGGCGAATCGGATTTGCCGACGAAACCATCTCAAAAAAGACAAGAAACTTAATAATCTACTTCTCCACCTCCATTCTCTTCGTATTTTCTTGCACAACCTCCGTAGTTACCTTCCCTGTCTCACATTGAGGTTGCGGATTCGCCACTAACTCGTCAGTTACTCCTTCACCTCCAGCGACGGTGGTCCAATAAACTTAATCTAAACTTTGTTTGAGCTTAGAACATGCTACAGCAATGATTTGTTCCACCCTCCTATGGAACCTTTACAATCTTCTCAATTTCCAGGTCAGATGATGGCCCCAATAAGAGCTCCAGTTTCTGTTATTCAAGATACCCTCCCCCGTCTCTGAAGTCCTGTATTTCTTGAGCTTCTATCTTAACCAACTAGTAACTTATTCTTCAATCTAATACTAATAGACTGCCCCTCCTCCTTATATTGATGCTTAGCAAAAGATCTGACTGAAGCATCAAAGATCTGACTGAAGAACGCATGCTTCCTGGTCAAACCCATTTAGAAAGCGGGTCCAGCCTACTACCGTGACACGTAGCAGAAAATAACTGGAATTGTAGACAGCGTCAGGTTCAACTAAATTGATAGGAAACTTAAATCTCATAATTTACCAGTGTTATTAGCTTTCTAGAGCAACCAAACTGAAGACATTAAGTCCAATTCCAGCACTGTTCTTGAAATATGCGTAGAAGCGAACTAGAAAACTAACCAAGTCACCAGTGCAATTTAAGAGCCAAGGTGAAAAGCATGAAAAGACTTAGTTGAGCCCGAAATGAAGAGATTCTTGGTCAAGAAAGACACTAGTTAAATGCATGAATTCAACCCGCTCCAGCCAACCAAACGGTGTAATAGACACCCTCAGGCAAGAAGAAATTGACCAACACCATGTCCCCTTTTTGGAATGTAGCTTATTTTATTACACAATCTCTTTAACCCATTACATCTAGTTATCTTGAAATTTAACATAATAAAAAAATCATAATTGCATCCGCTCCAAAATAATCTTGTAGGCGAACAATTAAATCCATATCCCACTCCATTCTCGATCTTCATCCCTTATAACAGAGACATACTAGACCTATTTGCCGTTCACACACATTTTATGTAATAAAAAAACATCATAATTGTATCCGCTCCAAAAAAAAATCTTGTAGACGAAGAATTAAATCCATATCCCCACTCCATTCTCGATCTTCATCCCTAATAACAGGGACATACTAGACCTAAAGCCGTTCACACAAATTTTCTGGCTATGTTCTACAGTTTATTCTTTAGGTAATTCCTAGGCTGAAAACAAGGGGGGTGCACTTAAATGGAAAGGCGTCTACTTGGAAAGAAACATCGACAGAGACATATAAGATTAACTTTTCCACATAGGAAACCCAATTTAGAGAGCACTGACGCTTAAAAAAGTAAGATTTAGAGGGAGGACATCATCAGATCAACCCTTCACCCTCAATACATTGATGCGCACAAAGGTAAAGTGGACACTAACGACTACAATCAAATAACGCAAGGTGAAGCAGAGTTTTCAAGATAAGCAGGATAATTAGGTAAAGAAAATTATACTTTTAATGCCTATGACAGGGACTCGTGAACCAAATGCACAGAGCCTTTCTATGTGATTGCAGCAGTCTTAGCTACTTCAGAATTTAAAAATAAGCAAGTGTGGACAAGCCCTTTCAACGGTTTGGCCTTAAAATTACCGAGGACATACCTTACAAAGATAATGCATAAGTGTCATCCTGCTGTTAGTTGCACGTGTATCCGTAAGTTTAAGAAGACTATCCAACTTGAAACCAACGGCAGATCCTGTACAAGATGAAGAGGTGAATAATTATTTTGGAAAAGTTCGACATTGTATAAACTAAAGAACATACATTTATACAGAGCTTAATTAGCCTAGTCCCAAAAATTTAACTTACTCTTGACTAAGGCTTCTGATAAATGTCAAGTATGTGATATGGTAAAGTACAGGCATCTACCAAAAATAATAGCAGGAGTGACTGTCAATAATGATAAATACGCCTCTTAAAAGGTATATAAGAAGGGGAAAGGAACATGTTGACAACACAATAGCTTGGGATTAGTAGAAAAGATGGAAGGATGGTCTTTCTGTGCCATAGGTTGTCCAGCAAATCACTGTTTTCTCCAAACAGCACACAACACTAGCATAATCTCACAAAGAACATTCAACTCATCAGATTTACTCCAATACTCCCTTGGTCCCTACTTGAACTTCCATTTCTATATTGCACGTTAAGTTGCTAACTGCCAACTTTGAGCATCAATATCTCTTATAATTTGGTAATCAAAATTATAAAAAGTTGATATATTGAACGTATAATGAGAAATGAATCTAACAAGATCCAAACATGAATATATATATTCTCATATAATTGGTACAAATTAATGGTCAAAAATTTTGAAGTTTGACTTTGGAAAGAGAAATTGGAAGAGTAAATAGAGATGGAGGGACTAATACAAAATAACTACCGTGCTGCATGCGAGGCAAGATAAAAACATGTCGGTGATGTTATCATTCGATTCATGGGAAGCGAAGAATGATTTCCAAGCGTTTCACAGCAAACTACCCTAAGCCGAGAGCAAACTTGACAGGAAATAATATTTAAAAGTAGAAATCAATTGATATTTCACGAACAGGTTTAATAGCTTCAGCTCAAAGGGTAGAAATCATGGATCAAGAGGCTGCATAATCAGAAATTGGAAAAGAATAGGTTTAGATAATAGCCTATCAACAATTCTGGCTAAATCAGTATAGCTTGTCACGTATGAGGAAAAGATGAAAGATTTCATCAGAAATCAGGTAATATTCATATAGATCATGGAGTGACCTTGTCAAAAGGAGAAATATGAGATGCATAAGGCAAATCAGGAAAGATAGAGTATAAACAGTGCTAAATCATCTAATGCTAAGAATTAACTTAGCTTGGACAGAAAGAGATAATTGGAAAATTTTAAGGAAGAAGATGATGATTTTGTATTAACATCCTGAAAATTCAGAGAAATAAAGGATAATACAAGCTTTTGAGAGGCTTGCTTTCTCCCACAATAAATACACAGTCAACAAGTTTCAGCATTGTTTCCCTCTCCCTAATCTTCTCTTAATATATAATTTCTTTCCTAACTTATTCCTCCAGCTGCCAATAACTAACATAGTGCCTAAAAGTACCCTCCTCCTCTAATATCAGTTCTCAGCATTATCAGCCTCCTGTACTTCCACCTTGTCTTCAAGGTGGATCGTAATCTGCGCTGAATTCTAGGCCTCAACAGCAACGGTCAGCTGCTCGAAATATGCCCAGCTTCCATTGGTGTTCATGCCTTCATGGGTTGAAAAAGAAGTGGAAAGGGCTGGAAAAGGGGGTTGTAAAATTGGCTGGAGGGTCTAGGTTTAGTCTTAGGAAAGGGAAGCGTGGGACCTAGCCCACTGCCATAAGCCCGTGAGTGATCAGTAGCTTTGTGGGCTGGGAAAACATGAGACGTTTTGTTTTAAAAGTTGGGTGAGATTTAGTTCATGTAAGATGGGTGGAATGAGTTGGGAATTATGGGAATGGGTCTAAGGCTAATAAACCCTGGCACAGGCTGCCCAGCTCCGGGCATGTTCGAATTAATAGGTAAAGTGAGCTTAAAATGATCTGACTCAGATCTATTCATGACATAAAAAATAATTTAGATTAGGCAACATCTCTCCTCTCCTTTCAATTGCACGTGGAAGCAGGATTCCCTTGCTTTTGTCAGCCCTTAAGCCATATACCATTATTCGGTAGCTAACACCGTTTATAATGGACTTCTTTTCCAAGGCAAATATTTGCTCCAATTCTATTTATTTGCTACATACACCATAAATGGAACGTCCCACTTTATTTTCTATTCCTTTTATGACTTATGTCCCCATATCATTCCTACCTAACCCTTCTTTTTGGTTTTTACTTAGGGCATGCTTGGAATGAGGGTAATGTATAAAAAGGTAGTAAAAGTCAAACATAGGAAAACTAAGGCATTTAGAGGTGATGATAAAGAGGATAGAGTGGTGGTGGAGAGGACAAGGTGGTGTTGGTTGGAAGAAAAAGGGGAACTATTAGCCTTCAAATGAGGGTAATAGTTACCTAGGGGTGGTGGTAGGTCACTATTACCCCCATAATAAGAGTAATAGTTCCCCTCTTTCTTCAATTTTCTTCCTACTAACACCACCACTCTATCCCCTTAATCATCACCTCTAAATGCCTTAGTTTTCCTATAATTGACTTTTATTACCCCCTTAGAACATTACCCTCATTCCAACCACGCCCTTATACTAATCATACCTATTTCACCCTTTCTTTTGTCTTCTACCTATAAAGTAAAGGTACCCACCATTCCACATGCACCTCCTAAAACGTTGTGCCAATTGCTAATGTGACAAAACAAAAGAGACGAAGGATTATAACTTTATAAGAGCTTCGAACTCCGCATAGATGCTATCTCACATCTCCATCAGTAACAACTCCCACAAAGCTTTCAATACCCCATCGGACCCACCCCCACAGGAGCTCCCTTTCACAAATTTCTTTCCTTCATTAGCAAGGTTTCCGGTGAAGCTAACTCGTCTATTCGCTGGTAAATATGTAATCACCACAACCGGAACTACCCGTACCACCAGGTCCATTCTCAGATTCACCTGAATAACCCTTGAAAAATAACAAGTGACTTTCAGACCTACGTCTCTCCACCTTCATTTTCTTGGAAAGCTCAACCTACGTGCTTATTTCCTTCATCTCTCAGGTTGGGGATACGCCACCTTTGTTAGTTCCTCCTTCATACATGGAGAGGGTTTGTGTTTCAATGCTGATTCGTTGCCGATCTTAAAATTTAGGTTTTTTGAAGTCAGATCTAAACTTCGCTTGAGCTTAGAATATGCTTCATCCATAACTTATTTCATCTCTTTGGAGAAATTCATTCAATACTCCTTCATTTCCTGCTCAAAAATCAAAGCTCCAGCAGCAAACTCCATCACTTCCAGATTTATAGATTGCCATCTTCCCACACTACGGAACAGGAGGATGAGGAAAAGATACAAGCCTCAATGAAAAATTGGATCCTTATCATACAGATAACAGATTGACCTTGTAGGAAGGAGAAAAATATAAAATGTAAATCAGGCGACTAGTGTAAAACTGATGCTATATCATTTGTGCTAAGAAGTAACTTAGCTCGGACAGGATTTAAGAAATGTAATGTACAGAAATAAGGAAGCAGAAGATAATTTGAATTAATAAACCAAAATTTTAGTAAATAAAGGATAAAACAAGATTTCGAGAGGCCTGTTCTCCAATAATAAATAAATAAACTCTCAACAACTTTCAGCTTGATTTCCCTCTCCTTAACCTTCCTCTATTTATAGAATTTCTTCCCTATAACTCTATAACTTGTTCCTCAAGCTACCCTTAACTAACTTATAAAATAGTGCCTAAAGTACCCTCCCCCTAAAAGATCAGTTCTTAGCAAGTCTAAATATTTGAATATAGCTCGACAGGAAGTCAATTCACTCAATACCTCTTGCAGTTCCAGAATTTAATACATTTCCTAGATCCAGAATGAGCTGCATGATATCTTTAAACTTTGCCGAATATCGCACCTAGTTGACAAAAAGAAAGCATGAGATAATAGATAAAAACATACATGAGAACTATTTAATGTAGCAACAGTTCATACTGTACAAATCTGTACCTCCTCATATGCAGAATTTACGGTATTCAAACTCTTTTTGAAATCTGTAACCTGCAAGAAAAAAGGGAATTAGTATCACATTTTTCATGCAATTCACCAAAAAAGCCATAGAAGCGTACACAGAATGGCCATTATGATGCAAAAGGCCAAACAGAAGAACCTGTATGTTAAACATAATCTTGAACAAAAACACTCTTAATTTTGACTCCACCCGCGGCACTTTCATGAGCTCCAAGAAAAACTGAAACATAGAAGTAAGTAAGCAAAACCGAAAGTCACCAGTGTCCTATACAGGCTCGAATTTCAGAGATAACGAAAAAGAGAGGAAACAGAAAAATAATACATTGGAAGATAGCTGAGATTAGGCAAAGAAATGAAGAATGCCAAATTTTATTTTTTTTCATTCTCCTTTATTGATGGAGAATGTGTTTGTACCAGATCTTGACCACTTTCGTAAAATCTGGCCTTTGCACTTTTCAGATCAAAACTAATATGCCAGACAGACAACTACGCCATTCACTCAGCAACCGTGAATACATGATACGAGGCAAAGATCTCAAACAATAAATTGAAACTAATATACAAGAAGTTCTATTAATCAGACCGAAATCAATTTACATAAAGTTATATTAATCAGACTGAAATAAAATTTACAGACCTGCTCACATTTTCCCAGCTTCGCTTTATCACCTGTGTAGTTCTGAAAAGCAAAAGCAAAAGAAGTCAAAACTAAACAAAAAATTATCACAATCTAGAAATGAGGATCATCGATCAATTAAGTGAACCGCATTCCCCTACAAAGATGACAGTGAACAAGACCAGAACTAACAGAATAATATGACAGGATAAATTTATTTCAAAGTCAACCTTAAGAAGATCCATCTCCTCTTTTGTGGGACAAAATTTTATTAGGTTCTCCACCTGTTCACCATCCAACACTGACTCATTCAAAGCAAGTACTGCAGCCTGCAATATAAGAGTCAAGGCATCACCAATAGTTCACATAGCATGAGGAATAACAAATCACAAACCCTTTGCCCTTCACAACTATTCCACCAAACCACCTTTCCTAAAAGAGTGAGTCAGCCAGTCAGGTGACTCAGGTGAGACAAGAAGATAGAGAGATAAAACCATCATTAGCTAGATCATGGGGACGCAAGAGGTGCATAATTTCTGCCAAATTCAACATGGATTAATATTTTCAAACCACGGGCCCACGGCAGAACTTGTAATATTTATATAGGGAAAAAGTGCAACCAGCTGTCCCACATGCCAATAACATCAACCACTAGGCCTTATCAAACCAGAGGTTATGAAGCTCTTTATCAAACTAAGATTAAAAGGAATGCATCATATCAGAAAATTAGGTCATCCTAACTGAAATTTGCTTGCCGATATTAGTATAAATTTCATCCAACTTCCAGAAAAAGTTCACAGCTTCACATGTTACATCTAAAGCCATAGATCAGCTGCAGGCTTTCCTACCGAGGGAAGCTCGGAGAGAAATCAGTAGCTTTTGAAAAATTAGTAGCTGTAATTAGCTATTTTCCGTTTGTATACATGGTACAACAAAGATAATGGAACTGAGAGCCACCATAGCTGCATGCCAAGGTCTTCCAAATTTTAATTAGGTTGTATGACATTAACAGCTCCTAATTTTATTGTTTCACAAGAACGAGTTCATAATTTGAACACTTCTGTTTTATTTGCTGCTATACATTGTATACTCTGTACATATTTTGGAAATTGTCCTTTTTACAGGCTAATTAAGGGTAAAGCCAAGTATCCTATGTTATTGATATCATCATTTGAAGTCCAAGGAGAAGAGCCTATATGCCCAGATACAATTTCTTGATAGTGTTCAGGTGTGAAATATGCAGGAATCGAGAATCTCGAGATGGGTAATAGGCCGAGAATTTCCCTAGAAGCACTTATATATAACTAATATAAGTATTATGGTTCTAAGGGATGATAGTGTTAAGCTGTTAACTGTTGTAAATTTCACTAGAGTTCAAGTGGTACTTTCATATGAATGATTTGCAGCACGACTGGCACAATCATTTACATTGATTGTCATTTTTTGTTTCAATAACAGTTAATGGGCATTTGCATCGTTCCCTGTTCTTTGGTTCCTTAAAAAATTCTTCATTTGTCCAAACAATACAGTCACATGCTGACAAATTAAACATAACAATAATTTGTGTATAAGAAGGGTCACCAAGTGTCGAGAAACCGCAAACAGTTGGATTAGCACTTGATGGAGGACCTAATTGTTAAGCAATGGTAACGGTATGGTATGACACCGTAGGTAGGATAGCATTCATAGCCATCGCATAGGTATATCCATAAAAACAGACATATAGTTGCTTTTCTTTCCACGGAAAAGATTATGTGCTAAGGTTTTATGGTTTTGACCACAAAACCCATATTTAAACTTATTAATTGTTACCCAAACTTATTAGCCTTTATCTAAAGTTATTTTAGTTGTGAATAGAACTTATCCAAGCTTCTCGGCCCTTATTTCAGAATTTTTGAATACAACTTACCTGAACTTCAGAGCCTTACCTGAACTTAACTTCTCAGTAACTTCAATATTGCAGTAGGATAATGGCTAGGAGGATTTGAAAGGCATTTTGTACTTCTTTTTGTTTCGAAAAAGATTCCCCTAAATCTAAAAAATAGATCTAATTGAAATTTTTACAGTAAAAAAAACAAGGCCTTTGATTCTCCACAAGGCCCAACTTTTATCTTTTCAACTTTTCCTAATGTAAGAGGAAACTTCAACAGAAAAGATAACACACCAGTGACACCACACAAAACACCAAAAGTTCCTTGATTCCACTTCTTTCCAAACAGGTTTTGGATGGCCTTTAGTATCATTCTGTGTTCAACAACTAAAATTATTCTATGAAGCTGAAAAACCCTCGTATTCCCATAAGTTCTATAGAAGAAAAATATGCAAAATAAAATTATAGCGGGGCAATATGAGGCTCTGAAGTACGTCGCATAAAACTCGCAAGTTACTATTAAACCCCATGCACCATACCTACCAATATGTTAGTCTTTGCAGTCTCAGGTGGAGTGTCAAACATGAAAGTAGCCAGGGTGTATTCGTTCTACTCCTATATTATAGACCAAGAACATCACATATAAGAGTTCCACTACTTGTTACATGGCATGATTACTCCTGTAAAGGCGTCAAAAATCTCTAAAAACCAGATGAGAGCTCTTGACGTTGTCAAACCTTATCAAGAAATCTATCTACAATCACATAATTCAATTAGAAATTATATTAGGTAATCATGCGTTTTTGGCATAATTCTAACATAACACCCATGCTTAAAGGCCTATCTCAAGTAACTCCCAACTTGTAAAATTTAAATATTAACGAATTTGGAAACGATGTTACACAGGTAAAAAATCATATATATAACTACTTATTCCTTTCAAAATTTTCATTTCTATAACCTTGTATTGAAGATATAAAAATTTTAAGAAGAATTTTAGAGAGCAAAATGTCAATTATGTATATAGAATTTTAAAAGAAAATGTGTGTTACACAACGTAAATATATAGGACTTTCCACCTCTCTAAGGTCGTCTCCAGATTTGTTAGGTTTTTGTCATTTTTACAAGGTGGTTACTAGAGATAGGCCTGCAAATGTAGGGGTTTCATTAGAAATGTGCATAAAACACGAGGTTACCTTATATCGTTTCCCAAATTCAATTGGATGCATCACCAATTTGCAAGAACAACCTTGAAGCACAATGAACCTTAAGTCCACTCCTAACCAGGGAAGAAAAATGCGGTAACGGACGCGTTCGCGGAAACGGTCGCGTTGTCGCGGGGGTAATGTAACGGATCGCGGCCATCGCGGCGTGAATTTTTCCAAAAAAATCACATAAGCTTGATTTGAAGCTTGTTTTTGCATTTTAACAGTTTAAAAACTTTATTTGTAGCATAATAAGGCCAAATATAATAATTATACTATATTCAATATATTTGATGATTTAAAATATAAGCTTATTAATTAAATTGTATCTGTTGTTTGAACTGAAACTAAAAACAAGGGAGTATCAAGATGCAAGTTTAATACTATAATATTAATTATTTTCAATAAAAAAGAATTTAAAATAGCCATGAGCATTAAGGATAGAGGGTGACAGCTCATGGTCAAACCATAAAAAGCAATTAGTAAAGCATGCTAAGTGTCAGCAGAGAGCATTTAAGAAATGAATCCCAACTTATATGTCTGCCACGCTGCCATAAGAAGAAACACAAAAATACAATTGAAATTAAATTTTTTTGAAGTGAAGGCAACAACGAAAGAAGAAAGGGTATCGGCTCTCATCGAAAAAGAAGATCACCTACAGCCACCGGCGGCAACCAAAGACCATCGAAGATCAATGATAATACCTAGTCTGATGTTTCTGTCACAGTAACGTGGTCGACATCTTTCAATTTCACTTGATTCTTAAATTAGGGTTTTACCAATTTGGGGCTTTTCTGTTTAGGGTTCAAATTACATCATTTTATCTCAATTATATGAGGGATCTTGCTCGAATTTGACTGAAAAGGTTCGAGGAATTTAGGTTGTTTTTTTAACTAAGATCGGAGGATTGCGTTTTGTAACGGTGAATAACGGACGTTACCCGTTACGTAACGGCGGTAACGGCGTTTTTTGTGAATTTTAAATCGGCGTTACATAACGGGATTTAACGTTTCGGTCTCTCACAAAACCGTTACAAAGCGCCCGTTACGCTTTGTAACGGCCGTTATTTTCTTCCCTGCTCCTAACTAAAACCAATATAGAATGGTAGCCTTGTAGTTATATTATCTTAAATAGATTTAAGGATAGATAAAGATAAACGACATATCAAACTTAAATAATGGATCGTAATTTTCGCAATATATGTGAAACACAAACTCGCCAATGGGAAAGCCATTACAACAAAATGCATCACTACACACAAATTTGGCAACACATGGAGAAAATTCTAGCATACCATCATATCGGGGAGTGGCATCTTGACCTTCGTAAGCATTATTTCTGTGTTGTTCACCCTTCTGAGGTCAATCTGCAGCAAGCATTCAGACAGATAAACATGATTAACTAAAAGCAACAACTAAAGAACAAATGGTGAAGACAATTGAGCAAAAAGTATATTGTAATTATGACAAGTTAGCACCACATGAAGCCATGAGCATGAGGAAATTTGAAAACCTCTAACATGAAATTGGCTAGTCACTGGTGTAATGATCTGTTCGAATCTACTCTAGCAAGTAGCAACAACCATTTCCTTTACATATTCTCTTTTTGTACCCAACAAGGAGTCTCTTCTTGACCCAACAGGAGTCTCTTTTTACCATTTACGGCTTACCACACCAGAAGAAATGGACTTTAGTGGGAAATTTCAATTACTTCCTAATTATGGGCCAAATAAGCAACCCAAATGGTTAACCACCTCAAATTATGAGGCACGACAAGCAAAAACAGGAGATGAGTAGTCATACCAAATAGAAAATTATGAATTTAGGGCTCATGAGAGTTACATTTGGTACACAATTGAGTTGAATGCATCATTTTTACAGCGTGGTACTTATCCAAAGTCACTAGCTATCACCCAAAATCATGAGTTTAATTGCACCATATATATCAAATCAAGCTTTGTGACAAAACTAAAAACTCTCATGAAGTACAAAACAAAAAGACTTTTCTTTTCAGCCAACAAAAAACAGACAGTTTGCAACAACAACACCATAACGCAGAAGTTCCATTATTAGTTTATTTACGTTTCACAATAGTTAAGACCCGTTAAACTTGATAAAGCATGGAAAAAGCTCGGTTAGAAGTGAGCAACAAGATTTTTGTACTGTTTGTTCACATTAAATATTCAAATGAAGAAATTAGTTAGAACTAATAGAGAAAACCCATACTCATTATTTCTCTTCTACAATATAAAATGGTGAAAATAAACATGCAGTAAGCCGGTTGTTTAAAGATAATACACAAGAAAAGAAATATCCTTTCAAACAAAGACACACTGCTAGGATCTTTTCCTGCAATTGTCAAGGTTCGGAAAACCAAATGATGTAACGAGGCAATTATAAGCAAAGGAGTGTGCAGAGGAGCAGTCATATACTCATATCATATCGCAAGTTGAATGTCACCCAAGTGACTCGAATAGACATAGCGGATAGCCCAATTTTTCAGGAACGTAAATATATCAACCATGCAGATACTTTCACTGTTATGGTTGGTACAAGCCTCACAAGTAAATATCAGACCAAGGGATTAGAACTAGTAATAACAATTCGCTTGAATTACCAGGTGAACAACTTCAGATTTGGATCCTGCGGCCTTCTTCTTTTCATCAGATTTCGCTCCTGCACCAGCAGGCTTTGCAACTTGATTAGAGAAAAGCTTCTCAATCTCTGACAAATCAAATTCTGCAGAACTAGATTAAAAGGAATAATATCAGTGCTTCTGCAACAAAAATAAAACATCCCTAAAAACAAGTGCATGATCTACACATCTAATAATTCCAATTTCCAAATAATTATGATCAACCATCTTGGAGACTTGAAACGCCAAAAAGAGGCAGAAATATATGACCTCTAAAACATCTCAAAAGAAAAACAGAAGGCAGATAATATGCATATGCAAAATTTACTTGACATTAGAAGGAGAATAAAAACTTTGTATGCTTTCGCTCATAAGAAAAGAAAGAAGATACACTACATTTGGGGCCCTGCCTGTCTTTGCAATTCTTCCCATAGGCTCCCTTGTAAGGCCCTGGTTACTTTGCTCCAATGTAAAGGCTTCAGAGATGATTTTTTCACTGCAGCTGCTGGTGCTGCTCGTCCACGACCCCTTCCCAAGGCTGGCGGAGCATTAGGTACACCTGGAGCAGCTTTTGCACCGAAAGGCGGCGGTGGGGGTGGTCCAGCTCCTGGTGGTCTTGGTGGTGCAGGAGGACCTGGAGCACGACCTCCAGGGGGTGGAGGTGGGGGAGGGCCTCCACCCCCAGGAGGTGGTGGAGGAGGAGGAGGGCCTCGGCCCCCAGGAGGCGGTGGAGGAGGGGGAGGGGCCTCGGCCCCCAGGAGGCGGTGGAGGAGGGGGAGGGCCTCGGCCCCCAGGAGGCGGTGGAGGAGGGGGAGGGCCTCGGCCCCCAGGAGGCGGTGGAGGAGGGGGAGGGCCACGGCCCCCAGGAGGCGGTGGAGTAGGAGGAGGAGCTCCATAAAAAGGTGGCGGTGGAGGTGGGGGAGGAGCTCCATAAGAAGGTGGTGGAGGTGGGGGAGGGACTCCATGAGAAGGCGGTGGTGGAGGTGGGGGAGGGACTCCATGAGAAGGTGGTGGTGGAGGTGGAGGTGGAGGAGGGGCTCCATAAGAAGGCGTTGGTGGAGGTAAGGACGGGGCTCCATAAGAAGGCGGTGGTGGAGGTGGGGGAGGGGCTCCATAAGAAGGCGGTGGGGGAGGTGGGGGAGGGGCTCCATAAGAAGGCGGTGGGGGAGGTGGGGGAGGGGCTCCATAAGGTTGTGGTAGTGATGGTGGTGGTGGGGGGGTGGAGGAGGAGGCACTACGCGTCTAAGAGGAGGAGATGGAGGGGGTGGAGGAGCTACTACACTTTCAAATGATGGGGAAAGTGAAGAAGGTGGAGGTGATTTAGGAGAGTATGTGGCAGCAAACCTTGATGGAGGTGGAGGTGGAGGTGGAGGTGGAGGAGGGGGAGCATGAGACGAAAAATGAGATGGACTTTGACTTCCTATGGAGGGTGGTGGCAAAGGTGCAACTCTTGAATGAAAGAAAGGTGGGGGTGGTGGCACTTGAGGCAAGTCTGAAACTCCACTTTGTCTATCAGACAAATCAGGTAGAGGTGATGGTGTTAATGAGGAAGGAAATGGGTGCTCAGAGACATTCGCCAGTACGCTCTGGTGCCTTGTCGGGGGAGGAGGTGGAGGGGGAGGGGGTGGGGGTGAAGGAGGTTTTCGTTGTGGTAACACCTCCGCAGTTGGTTTACATGAGGAAAAAGATTGAAAAGGGGGTGGTGGAGGTGGAGGTGGAGGTGGAGGTGGAGGTGGGGATTCCTTTATTTCTTCTTCAAGCTCATCAGACTCTACTAAAGAGTGTGAGGATGGAGCAACTGGGAGAGATGAGGCTTTAGGACTGGATACTTCTTGGCTAAACTCATTATCAAGAGTCCCACGGCGAGAAACTTTGGCAGATTCTACATGCTTCACAGCCTTCACATCCTGAAATTTATGCAGACGTCTATCAATACTAGAAGCATCAGGTCCGAGATCAGTGCTTCCAGCACGATCCTTCAGTTTCCCAACAGCACTAGAGTCTTTCATTTGATTTTTGGTACATCCTAGAGAAGGTGGCGCACTATTGACCCGGGTAGGTGGATAAGCCACATGCATGGAATTGGTGTAAGAGCCTTTGTTTGAAGGTATCCACCGATGTTCAGTTGATTTTTGCTTGCCGGACTTATCCCCTGCTGCCTCTTGCTGTTTCCCTCTGTGCTTGCCCAAAGCAGAATCAGATGCTGACTTTTGGTTAAAAGTGGGGGGCCTTCTGGGTGAAGGTTGCAAGACTCTCTCTTGTTTTTGCTTAGTAACATCACCATTAAACTTACGCTGCGGACTATTGCAATCTGACCTCTTTTCCATTTCCTCATCCTCTACAGTTTGTATCCTATCCAGCCCTTCAACCGTGCTCCCGTCTACAAGTTCAGCCTTGATGTTCTGCTTTATGAGTGTATCTGAAACCACAGGCATGGTGTCTGTCTCTATATCCTGACCATCCAAAGCAATGTCCTTCACTTCATCATGATCAAAGTGAACCTCGTAACGTTTATTTGTTGCTTCAGCCAGAACAATATCATCCACGGCCATTTTAACATCTTCTTTCAGATTTGTATCATCCATAAGAATGTCTTTGACTGCATTAAGATCAGACTCGACATTCCGAATTGATATTTTACTCCAATCATCCAGGCCTATGTCTTTGACTGGTTCAAGCTCCACTAATGCTTTTGATTCGGTTTTGTGAGCTCCGGTTTCTGCTGCACAATCTACAAAAGCAGGTGGCTCTCTATCCACCTTCAGTCTTCCATTACCTCCTCCTTCATTGACAGACCTATCATGACTCAAAGGGGGGTCAAAATCAGTCTTCCCATCCTGGGCATCAACAGCATTGCTGAAAATCTCTTCAGCTTCAAAAAATTCCTCTGGCGAGGCACTGTCTGTTTCGTTGTCATCATCACTTTCTACTACTGTGGATACAACTGGAACTGCACCAACATCCGAAAAGAGCACCTGATACAGATAATAAGTATGCATTCAACCCCCAACGTTTAGGGAAAAAAGGCACGTCAGAGAACATTAAAAACTTACCTCTGCTTTGAAGTCCTTAGAAAACTGATCCTTTGCATCCCACAAAACATCGACTTCTTCACGGCTAAGAGACAAAATGTTGGACCGGATAAAAGACGAGTGAAACATAATTCTGAACATAATTTCTTCCCGAATAAAATCATCACAAAGATGGACGCATTCCAATACAACATCTCCTTGCACACGGCAACGAATATCTAATTTTACCAAGATACATTCTGTCTGCAGTCATAGAGAAAGGTTAGCTTCTCGAACCTATTAAATTATTATCTGACATTAATGACGAAAACTGAAGACTTCACCTCTGGATAGTAGGGAGCCTTTTTTTGGTCTTTAATGATGAAAATAGCTGCTTAGTAGTTCTACTAGATTTTGTTAAAGGGTCCTGCCCATAAACACGAACCACTGGTCTGCAACCTTTACCCCCATCAAACAAAGGAAGAACTCTAAGTATTAAGCAGTCAAGAATGAGAGGTGTGTCAGAAGGCGGCCAATCAGACCCCAAATTTCTTCGGGATACATATTGAAGGTATCTCATCTGCGAAGGTTGTGGATTTAAAGGAGACAAAAGCTGGAGAAGCTCCTTCGAGGCCTGCTTGTAGACCATTTCAAGTGTTTTTTGCTCGCCATTATACTGCCTTCTGTACAAAAGGAGACCTGCAAGCATAAAAGCAAGGACAGGCCAACCTCCTCTTTCACAATGCATCAGCAACACATTTTGCTGCCCTTCCAATGACAGCCAGCTCTCACTGGAACGCAAGAAGTGGTAAACCATTTCTAACGGAAGCAAAGGACATTTCTCATATTGCCGAGGATACTCCATAACTGTCATATCATACTCAGACAAAACATCAGCAATATGACTCCTCTTATCCCCTTCTCGAAAGTTGAACACCATGAATGAGGCATCTGGATAGTGGTCCTGTAGCTGGGCTACAATACCACCAAGGTATTCTGTGTACTCAACTTCTTCCAATACATCCGTGGAGAAGCAACAATCAAACACTGTAAAAGCATAAAGTTCAATGTATCATTGCAAAAGAACCCAACTAAAAAGAACCCTTTTGCTGGAAAAGGAGTAAAAGATTGACTGAACATGCTCAACTCTCAACAACAGAAAAACCCAACTTAGCATTCTCAATTTCTAAAAGTTGCTATAAACCTAATCTAAGCATACCCAAGTTCTGATAACAGAAAACCTCAAATACCTACAACTTAACCCTAACAAATACCAATCCCCCAGCTTCAATAACAAGCTCTATGTAGCTAACACAACGAAAATTCGTGGCATGAAGTCAATTGCAAGAAAAAAACAGCTGAATTATGCAAGATTCATAACAATGCCAAATGCCAACAACCCAAAAATGACAATGACATAAAACCCAGAAATGGGAAACAAATCTAAACCTCTGATATTGCATCACATTCAGCAAAAATAGAAGCTTTTCAGCTCAATGATCATTAAAACCTTCAACTTACAGACATTATAACCAAAATTCAAACCAACCCTTCACAAAAAAACACAAAATTAAAACAAACCCAGAAAAATAAGAGCAAATTAAACATACCAAAAACACGCTCAGAGATTTCGAGAAGGCGATCGGGCGGTTTACGGTAGAAGAACCGGCGAAACAGCGCCATGGGATGGCGCTGTTTTCCCTGAAACCGGATCCAAAACGGTTAATTTGTACAAAACCCAACCCCCAAAATCTAGATCCAATCAATTCCGATCTCAAGATCAACAACAAAAGCAAAGAAAAACCCAGAATTTATTATTATTGGAAGAAAATGACAAAATCAAGGGAAAAAAAATCAACCAAAAATAGAAACCCCAGAAAGAATTCAGAATGGAATAATAGTTAAAACCAAGTAAAAATTAACAAAATGAATCAAAAAATGGTGGATCTCAAATGGGGATAACAATCAATCAAAAAGGGGTTAAGATAAAATGATCATATATTATGAAATGGGGATTAATAGAGGGAAGAAAGAAAAGGGTATATTAGTGTGGACTGAAAAGTAGACTCTTTTTTTTTTTGTTAATTTCTCTCTCTTTTGTGTCTATGGGTCTGTCTTCTTTTCTTCTTCTTCTTCCCCTTTTCTTTCTCCCTCTATTTTCTCTCTCTTCTACAGGGAAAAAGAAAAGGAAAACTGGGTAATTGACACGTGGCAAAATGAAATGTGTGTATTTACAGGAAAGAGAGGAGAGAGAATGGGGTTTGAAAAAATGGAGATGAAAGAAAGATAGAAGAGTCTGGATCAAAAAAGACAGAGGATGATGAAAGATGGAAAGACAGAGAGAAAGAAAGAGAGAGGGAGATGGAAAATTACTACTCGTAAGAATTATTGGGATTGGTAATGTCAGAAACATGCAGACTTTTTTTTTATTGGGTGGAGTCTTTTTTGGGAAGGTGTTGAATCATTTGTTTATGAATGAAATGACAGTGTGTATGTTTGGCAAGAAGGCCAATCTTGTCGAAAATAACAGCGGGGTTTTTTAAACAAATACTTACTCTCTAGGGCTCAAGGCTTCATTTCTCTAGCCTCTGCCCTCTAGACCCAGATAGCACGGGTGAGCAGATAGCCAGATATACAACGTATCGGTTCTAGACTTAGAATTGGTTGGATTCGATGAATACGAGACTAGAATTTGTTGTGACCTGTTTCTATTTTTGAGCAGTAAATTTTTTAGACTTGTACCTATTGGATACCCGATATGTCAAAAGTGATCTTAATACGAATATATTGTTTAGATATTTGTTAGCTAAACAATGAAGAGATTTCGTTTTTGAATTCCAGGTGGAACTGGTGACCAGTATTGTAATCAGTTCCTATCGGTTCCTGGACCAATTTTAGAAACTTAGACATATTTAAAGTTAAATTGGCAACACTCTCACAAAGCTCGGTACCCTATGTAGGAACTGGTCTCAGTCTGTTCTGATTCCAATTCCCAAAAATAAGGAACTGCTCCAATCAGTTCAATTTCGGTTCTGGTTTTCAGGAACCAGTTTCGGGTCTGGGTCCATTTTCGAGTACCCCGTTATGCTCACCCTTAGTAAATAGTACGACTTTTGCATTATTCGCATATCTGATTTAGATTATACAAGCATTTTCTCACTATGTGAATGATATATTTACCTTCTAAATCTATTTATAAGAGTCTAAAGGGAAAATTTTATGCAGTGAGGAAGCATTAATAACACTAGTTGATCATGATTTTGGTATCAATTTCAAATATAATATTCCTTCTTCCCCATAATATAGTTTCCATTTCACATTTTTCACGGGAATTAAGGAAAGTAAAACATATCGTAATTTGTATTTAAAGTTGTACTTGTACTGGAGAATACATAGTTTTTCTTGCTTAAAATAACTAGTTTTTCTTTAATTTTATAATAAAATAGAATTACTTGAAGTTTTTTGCAACGTTTCGCCAACAAAATTAACTTAGATGAGCAATAGTGACCAATATATCACTTGCATCAAAGTAAAAAATTACACTAGAAAAATTAGAAATGATACTCTTTTTTGGGATACCTAAAAGGAAATGAGAACTAAATAATGGGACGAAAATAGTATCATTTTTGAAAATGTATTTAATGTCTATACAAGACCCTTAAAGTTAAATACTCCCTCCGTAAGGAATTACTTGCACATATTAGGCATTTTCTATTCACAGTTTATGTCAAATCGTTGCAAGTAATGCATTACGGATGGAGTATACCAGTTTAGAAATCAAAGTCTTGTATTAATAACTTGGCAAATGTAAAAGTTAAAATAGAGTATTTATTCAAGATGGAGGGGTAAAGCTTTTTCGCCTTTTTGTTAGACACATGGGGCACATGTAGTAATTAAAGAACCATTATATTATTATTTCGAATGGGTTTTTCATTTGTGTGCTTTCTTTATAATAGGCCACCATGACCATTGACCATACCATGGTATGCCATGACAAAGCATTGCTCTTTGTGATGTGCCCCATCGATTTTGGCAGCAAGTTTGCATGTTGCAATCTTATAGATATGTATGGTGGTGTATGTGTATCTTCTCAAACTCTAGTTTTTGCAACTTAGCCTCATGGTCAAAACTTGTCCCCCCTTAACCTTCGAATCTTATGAATAATTAACAAATGACTTCGATGGAGGAATCTGATCATCTTTTAGTATGGTTGTATCCCTAGCCTAAATTAGCCAAAATCGTCTAAAACATTTTAAACCTTAAAAAGCCCTAGAAGCATAGTCTTGTTAAGTAATACAGCCATCAATGATCTAATATATAAAATCTTGATTGAGACTGTTTCAGTCATAGGTTTTACTGAAACGACCCAACAACGATTCTAAAAAAAAACGTTATACTAGTAGAGAAGATAACCTTTCGAGGAAAACGCACCAGGAAGTGGAGGTGCCTTTAAAGAAGGTGGAGGCGGAGCGACTAGGACGGAGGATAGTTATGTCTATAATGATAAATACACCTTATAAACCAATATATTATGTATATAAATTGGTAAAGCAATGCCTTAAACTGATAAAAATGTCTTAACTTGATAAAACTGTCAAAAAAAGATAATAGAAAGTAAAAAAACTGAAATTCATTTCAGCAAATTAGTTTACTTAAACACTTCTCTACCAATAAGTTTTCAACCTAATACTGAATAAAACATATCGTGTAATACAAGTCACACCAATACATCACTGAATGGAGCTGAACATAGCGGAAAATAGCCGAGGGCTTGTTCTCTTTGGCTGAAAACAAATACATTGAACTGAACAAAATCGAATTAAATTGATTTGTAATTATGAATAATAAATGATGTAGAAAATAATAAATTCATAATAATAAATAATAATAAATAATAATAATAATTAATAATTAAATAAAAATATGAATAAACAATAAGTAGTACTAATAACGATATTAAATTAACATAGTACTCCCTTCGTCTCATTTTGATATATCCATTTTCTGTTTTAGGCCGTTTCAAAAAGATATACCCATATAGAATCTTTTCCATTTATATACATTTTTCTCCCTATTTTACCCTTCAATATCTAAACATTGACCTATCTTTTACTCATTTGTACTTTAATGGTCCCCACCTTTGAGTAAACATAAAGCAATAAGGACAAAAAAGTACATGAAAATTATTAAAATAAACATAAGATTCCCTTATGATTCTATTTGCCTTGTTTTTTCCCCATATTCCAAATGGGTATATCAAAATGAGACAGAGGGAGTATTATATTTTAAAAATTAACCTATAATTGAAGATAATGATAATAATAATAATTAACATAATAAGTAAATATTAGTAATAATAATAAATTAAAACTTAATGATGATTATAATAGCAACAATAATATTTAATATTAATAATGTTATTATTATAATAATAGTAAGAATTAATGATAATAAAAAGGGATATTTTCTGAGGTACCCGGGGTTAGGGCTAATTACTCGGATACCCTCCTCATTTTCGAGCTAGCTGAGATGCCACCAGCGTCACTGTCGTTAGCTTAAATGTCATTACTACTAACTTCTGTTAAGTTTTTGTTAAGTTTCTCTCTATTATATTTCAGTTTTAATTTTAAAACACATAATAATAGAAAATTAAAACCCCCACCCCTTCCCACACTCTCTCTCCTCCCCCCACCCCACCCACACTCTCTCCTCCTCATCTCCATTCCAATGAACCACCTCCCCACCCCCTGTCAACGCTGCCACCTACCCTGAAACCACCGGCCCACCCTCCACAACCCTCAAAACCACCCCCACTTTACCCCTAAATCCACCAGCCCACCCTTCCCAACCACCACCACCTTCCTTCCAAATCGAGCCACCCCCAGAAACGAACCAAATCCGGGCGCAGCAGCTCGTGCCCTACCCCCACCACCAGTCAAAGTCGTTGGTGGTCGCCATTTGAGAAGCCTAGAAACGAACCAAATCCGGGCAGCAGCTCGTTGGTGGTCGCCACCCCTTAGCTTCTTTCTCCGACCAGTCCACCAACGAGTTCATCACTGAGTTCGAAGAGCTCCGAGTCACATCCAATTGGGAACAACGTCTTCCGCAAGCTTGTTGGTTGATGCGAACGAGGAGGGGGAAGGAGGCAGATGCTGCGCCCGGATTTGGTTTGTTTCTGGGGGTGGCTCGATTTGGAAGGAAGGTGGTGGTGGTGGTGGTGGTTGGTGATGTAGGTGACAGCGCTGTGGAAGTTGTTGGTTGGTGATGGGGTGACGGAAGGTGGTGTTATGGGTGGTGGAGAGAGAGTGGGTGGGGTTGGGGGGAGGGATGGTTCACGGTAAGGGGGAGGAGAGAGAGGGAGGGTTTTGGGATTTTTAACTTTTGTTTTAATTTTCTTTTTTTTAAATGAAAATTGAATTAAAATTGAGAAAGTTAACAAAAAAGTTAACTGCGTTAGTAGTAATGGCATTTAAGAAGCAACATTGACTCTGGTGGCATCTCAGCTAGCTCGAAAACGAGAGGGGTACCCGAGGACTAGCCCTAACCCGGAGGTTGATAAGTGGATTTTAGGTTCACTTATTTGCATGTAGTTTTAGGGCATTTAAATGCATTTTAAATCATTTAACTTCCTTTTCCTTCCCTTTTCATCATTTCTTATTATCTTGTGTTTAGCATCTAGATTAGCTCATTTGCATATAGTTAGAATGTATATATAGGTTGTTGCATATGCATGTGCATACCCCCCTTCCCATCTAACATTTGCCTCAAGAATTTTGAAGGATATAAAGCAAAAAGAGGCTTATAACAGGAGAGCGGGCGCTCCAGGGATCAAGAAATGAAGACAGAGGATCAGTGAGCTGGAGCGACCCAAGAGCGTTTGGGGAGTGGGCGCTCCATTTGCCCAGGCTCCGTAGTTTTATTTCGTGTTTACGATTTTGCCCTTATTTCTACGGGGTATAAATCTAGTTTTGTAATAATCTTAAGATATCTTTTTAATTCCAGAATTATTATTAGCTTAATTAGATAGAGAAATTTTAGAGAGAGAAGTAATTTTAGAGAGATAAAGTAGATCTTGAAACCATTTTTGAAGCTTTTGAAGGTATTTCTATGGAGTTTTCCATTTATTGTTCATCATTCTAGAGTATTTGTTCTATCTTTTACTTTATTTTGCCTATTTACTTGTTTATCTTGTTTAAGCTTTTGATTAGTGTTGATTAGTTGATGTTTAGCTCATTATGTTGATTTCTACCATTGTTGATCTTCATTTAATACTTCGAAGCTTTTCATTTTGCTTCTTTAATGGCTTTAGAGTAGTTTCTAGGCTAGGGGAAGGGGATGAACTAGGTAGATCATGAGTTGACCTTAAAAGTCAAGCTAGGGGGTAGATTTAGGTGAAGTTGGGTTGACTAACCTATTTAATTGCTTGTTTAATTGTTTGATTATCAATTGAACTAGATTAGGGGATCAAAAGTGAAGGATTGAGAGATGAAGCTTTTGATAGACCTTAGGTTAGTCAATAGGTTGACTTCACCATGAGAATAGGTGTTAGGCTACCTAGGACCTTAATCGAATCGCTACGTGTTGTGGAAATACTTGAGCAATTGATTTTACCATGAGAATAGGTAAAATTGGTTAATTAAGTCCTCCTAATTAGCTCGAGAGAGTAATTAGAAAACATTTGAGCGACCTTAGTCCCTTAGTTGAACCTAATGAATCCCCTTGGCTTGACGAATAGGTTAGCAATTGGTTAACTAGTGATTCCCCCATCCCTAGTGTCTTCTTATTATTGTTAAACCCGAATCATTTAGTTTAATTGTTGGCTAATTAGTTCTTGTTTTCTTAGTTGATCAATTAATCTCAAAAATCATTAAAAATAGGCTTAGCTCGCTTAATTACTTTCAAACCTTGCTAATCTTTGCTTCCTCGTGGAATCGACCCTTTCTTACCCTATATTGGCTAAGTTAGGTTTATATTTGGCACGTGCAACGACCGTGTCAAATTTTGGCGCCGTTGCCGGGGAAGCAACGGATTACATTGCATTGAATTATGATTTTTGAGTCTAAGTCAAGTTTATTCCTCCTCCCCTTTTCTAATTTTTGTTTACTTTTGGTTACCAATTGATTGCTTACTACTTGGTGGTAAGCCCTTGTGTTACTAATTTCTATCTTGAGCTTTTGTATTTGCATGTCAAGAAGGTTACGAGGAGATCCATTGCTTCCAATTGACCACAATCTTGAGGGCACATTATGGGAGTTGAGGAGGATTTTCGGGAACCAAGGGTACTATCTACTAGTGAGGAGCAACCGGGAGGTGTTTGAGGAAGATCAATCTCGTTCTTCAACTTCTAGTATTATGGCAGAGGATCCACCCGTTCCAAGAGCTTTGAGGGACTATGGTCACCCCGAAGCATTTGAGCTCAAAAGTGGGATTCGGAGGCCGACAACAACCGCAAACTTTGAGTTCTCTCCACACTTGATTAGAATGATCAAGCAAGAGCCTTATGGAGGATGTGCCCATGAGTGTCCACTTGACCATTTGGCGAACTTCCTTGAGTTTTGTGCCACGGTCAAGCAAAATAATGTTACTCAAGAGTTCGTGAGGCTTAATCTTTTTCATTTCTCTCTCATGGGGAAAGCTAAGAAGTGGCTACAATCTCTACCTCCCGATTCCTTGACTACTTGGGCACAAGTAACGGCGGTTTTGTTGATGAGTTCTACTCCCAGAGAAGACTTCCGAGGCTCGAAGGAAGATCTCTAATTTCATACAAGATGAAGATGAAAGTTTGAATGAGGCATGGGATAGGTTCAAAGACCTCCGAAGGTCGTGTCCACACCATGGGTATAGTCAATGGATGTTGATGCAAAGTTTCTACGATGGGTTGCTTCCTATGACTAGAGCTAGTCTTGATTCCGGAGCGGGGGTCAACTCACCAAGCTACGGGTTGAAGATATTGAGCCCACCATAGAAGAGGTTGTGAGGCACTACTCTTGGGGGAATACAAGGTCTACAAGCAAGAAGGTTAGTGGTAAAGGGAAGTATGATGTGGAGGCCATGGATCATATCCATGCTAAGCTAGACACTCTAGCTAAGAAACTTGAGAAGGTGAACTTTGCATCCCCTAGCCAACCACCTTCGCAAGCTTTCTCTTGTGAAATTTGTGGAGGTACCGATCATGCAAGCTCTTATTGTGGAGGATCTACGGAACATGTAGCATGGGTTGGTGCAAGACAAGAGGGCCTTCAAACTTCAACAACCAAGGGAGGTGGAACAACCCCTCTCAAGGAACATGGAAATACCCTCCACCACAAAATCCCAACAACTACTCCTCCAATTTTCGACCACCTAGTTTCAATCAACCACAACAAAGACCACCCTTTGAGCCTAACCCACCCAAGCCTTCATCACTTGAGTCTACACTTCAACTATTCCTAGCCCAACAAACCAAGACCAATGCCGATAATGATAAAAAGTTCGGGGATATTCACTCTTCCTTACAACAAATGCAAGCTCACAATAAAATGATTAAGACCCAACTTGCCCAAATTGCCCAACAAGTAAGCAATTCTTCTTCTTCTTCTACTCAATTCTCAAGTCAATCCGTGATTCACGAGCATGCTAAGGCCATTACTTTGAGATCCGGAGCAAACTATGAGGGCCTAAGATGCCTAGTGAGGTGAATGAAAGCCCGAAAGTTGAGAAAAAGGAGAGTGAGGAGGAGTTGAGAAGCTTCTTGAGGAGGTAATTGTGGAGGATGAAGGTGATGTTGAGCCAAGCCAAGATAAAGAGGTTCATGAGCAACGCAAAGAGGCTAGTCAAGCGGCACCCAAAGCTTATGCGCCTCCGGTTCCGTTTCCTCAAAGGCTAGCTAAGAAGCAACTCAATGATAAGTTCATGAAATTCTTAGAAGTCATGAAATGGCTCAAGTGCACATCCCTTTCCTACAAGCCGTCTCAAATGCCTACTTATGCCAAGTTTCTCAAGGAGCTCCTCTCCAACAAGACCAAGCTCGAAGAAAGTGCCACCATTGCTTTGACCGTCGAGGTTAGTGCCGTACTTCAAAATAAGTTACCCAAAAAGCTTGAAGATCCGGGGTCATTTTCTATTCCATTGAAGATTGGGGACTTGGAGCCAAAGAGGGCCTTGGCGGATTTGGGGGCAAGTGTGAGTTTGATGCCCTTGTCCATCGCTAAGCAACTTAATTTTGAGCTCAAGCCTACTAGGAGGGTCATTCAACTCGCCGATAGATCGGTGAAAGTTCCGGTTGGAGAGTTAGAGGATGTACCGGTCCAAGTTGGAAGGGTTTTCATCCCTTGTGACTTTGTGGTTATGGAGATGGAGGAAGACTCTCAAGTCCTCTTATACTTGGAGGCCTTTCCTTAAAACGGCCGGAGTTCTTGTTGATATGAAGCGAGATGTGCTTACTTTGAGGGTAGGAGATGAGAGCATGGAATTTGCTTTCAAGAAATCAATGAAGTCTCCAATAATGGAAGAGGTGAAGAGGATTGATCGTTTTGATGAAGAGGTCTTGACTTTGAAGAGTTCAAGGGGTAAGAAAGACCCCTTGAAAGATGTACTTTTGGGAGAAGATTTGGAAGATAATGAGGAAGGGTAAAACTTCAAGCTTGCCATGGATGCCTCTCCAATTTATTGTTCTAAGGAGGAGAAGATTGAGGCTCTTGAGGTGCCTTCACCTAAGGAGGAGAGTTCTAAGCCTCCTCCCAAGGTAGAGTTGAAACCCTTCCCCCTTCTTTAAAATATGCTTTTCTTGGTGAGGGTGAGACTTACCCGGTGATAGTCAATGCTACACTTGAAGGCACTCAACTTACTCAACTTCTTGATGTCCTTCGGGAACATAGAAGTGTCATTGGGTATAGCATTGAAGATCTCAAAGGGCTAAGTCCTACTCTATGCATGCATAGAATTCATCTTGATGACGATCATGCTTCTTCTATTGAGCCTCAAAGGAGGTTGAATCCCAATATGAAGGAAGTGGTCAAAAAGGAGGTCTTGAAACTCCTTGAGGAGGGGATAATCTACCCTATCTCCGATAGTCGGTGGGTTAGTCCCGTCCATGTGGTCCCTAAAAAGGGAGGCATGACCGTCATCACTAATGAAAAGGAGAACAAATCTCCACTAGATCGGTGACCGGGTGGCGTATGTGCATAGATTACCGGAGATTGAATAAAGCCACCCGAAAAAGATAATTTTCCCATCCCTTTTATAGATCAAATGTTGGAAAGATTGGCGGGACATTCCCATTTTTGTTTTCTTGATGGTTATTCGGGGTTCTTTCAAATTCCCATCCACCCCGATGACCAAGAAAGGACTACATTCACTTGTCCATTTGGTACCTTTGCTTATCGAAGGATGCCATTTAGTTTGTGCAATGCGCCCTCTACATTTCAAAGGTGTATGGCCGACATCTTTTCGGACATGTTGGAGGATACCATTGAGGTATTCATGGATGACTTCTCCGTAGTAGGTTCATCTTTTGATGATTGTCTCAAGAACTTGAAAAATGTGCTTCAAAGATGTCAAAAGATGAATCTAGTGCTTAATTTGGAGAAGTGTCATTTCATGGTTGAGGATGGCATTGTGTTAGGACACAAGATTTCCCAAAAGGGAATTGAGGTAGATAAGGCCAAGATTGAGGTCATAGAGAAGTTGCCCCCACCTACTACGGTGAAGGGAGTGCGTTCTTTTTTGGGACATGCCGGTTTCTATCGCCGGTTCATAAAGGACTTCTCTAAGATTGCTAGGCCTCTATCTAGCCTCTTGCAAAAAGATAATGAATTTGTTTTTGATAATGATTGCATGAATGCTTTTGAGACTTTAAAGCATGCCCTTATTTTCGCCCCCATTGGGCAAGCTCCGGATTAGAGCTTGCCTTTTTGAACAATATGTGTGATGCAAGTGATTATGCAGTGGGAGCCGTTTTAGGGCAAAGAAAAGAGGAAGCTCCATGTTGTTCACTATGCGAGCAAGACACTTGATTCGGCTCAAAAGAACTACGCCACAACGGAGAAGGGTTGTTGGCGGTTGTATTTGGCTTTGATAAGTTCCAGCCTTTTCTTGTGTGCTCCAAGGTGGTAGTATACACGGATCACTCGGCCATCAAGTATCTCGTGTCCAAGAAAGATGCGAAGCCGCGGTTGATTCGTTGGATCTTGCTCCTTGAGTTTGACATTGAAATTAGAGACAAAGAAGGGAACGGAAAACTTGGTGGCCGACCACCTTTCCCAGTTGCCTTTGGGTGAAGACTCCCCCTCTCATGATATGCCCATTGATGATAGCTTAAAGGATGATCTCCTATACTCCATCAAGCCCTTGATACCCCATGGTTTTGCCGACAAGGAAAACTACTTGGCATATGGGATCATTCCTTTTGAGTTTACATATCGAAGCAACGGCGGTTCCTCCATGATTCTAAGTTTTATGCGTGGGAGGACCCACTTTTTTTCAAGCGGGGGAGGATGGTTTGTATCGAAGATGTCTTCCCGATGATGAGATTGCAAATGTGATTGAGAAATGTCATTCATCCCCCGTTGGAGGACATATGGGTGCCGACAAGACCGTTGCCAAGATCTTATCTTGTGGATTGTGGTGGCCCTCCATATTCAAGGACGTTTGGGGCTTTGTGAAAACTTGTGATAGGTGTCAAAGGGTCGGTAACATCTCCAAGAGAGCATGAATTACCCCTCACCAACATTTTAGAATTGGAAGTCTTCGATGTTTGGGGGGTAGACTTCATGGGACCACTTCACTTCTTCGTTTGGTAACTCCTACATTTTAGTGGCGGTTGACTATGTCTCCAAATGGGTGGAAGCAATCGCCTCTCCTACAAATGATGCTAAGGTAGTTACCAAGCTCTTCCGTCCGTGATATTTCTAAGGTTTGGGGTTCCGAGAGCCGTGATTAGTGATAGGGGATCCATTTCGTCAAAAAGAGTTTCCAAGCACTCCTCTCCAAATATGGGGTGCATCATAAAATGGGGCTCTCTTATCATCCACAATGTAAGCGGCCAAACGAAAGTGTCAAATAGGGAGGTGAAGCTCATCTTGGAGAAAACCGTGAACCGATCTCGCAAAGATTGGTCATTAAAGCTTGATGATGCTTTATGGGCTTATAGGACGGCTTTTAAGACACCAATTGGCACAACCCCCTACAAGCTTGTGTATGGAAAATCATGTCACTTACCGGTTGAGTTAAGAGCACAAGGCATATTGGGCCATCAAGCTTTTGAATTTTGATCTCAAGTCATCCGGGGAACGAAGACTTTTGGATGTACATGAGCTCGAAGAGCTTAGGCGGGATGCCTATGAAAATGCTAAGATTTACAAGGAAGGCAAAGGCATGGCATGATCGAAGGATAATGAAGAGAGAGGTTCAAGGTATGAGACAAGGTCCTTCTCTTGACTCTAGGCTAAGACTCTTTCGGAAACTTAAGTCTAGGTGGAGTGGGCCGTTTAGTAAAAACAGTGTTCCATGGAGCGGTGGAAGTGTGGAGTGAAGAAAAGGGACGTTCAAAGTAAATGGGCAAAGACTCAAGGTATACCACGATGGAACCCAAATTGAGCACATTTGTCATATTGCTTTGGATGACTACCCCCTTCCCCCATGAGGATTTTCATCGTAGGGAAGTCAAGCTCAATGACTTACAAGAAGCGCTTACAGGAGCTGACCCGGATTCTTAGCTTTTAGAAAAAGAAAGTGTAAAAAAATGAGAAAAAGAACGAAAAAAGAAAAATATGAAGAAAAAAGAGTTATGAGAAAAATAGAAAAAAATATATATATTAAAAAAAGAGTGAATAGAGGGTTTAGATGAGTGAAATATGAGAAAGATGGAAGAAAAGATGAAAAAATGGCTAAGTATAGAGATTGGAGGAGAAGCGACCCCCAAGCCTAAGGAGGGCGCTCCGTCCATCGCAAAAAGCCCATGATCAGTAGCTTGGAACGTGTTGGGAGCGGGGGCAGAGCGCCCGCTCAAGCCTGGAGAGGCGCTCCCTTTTGGCTGGAGCGGGCGCTCCAGCACCCAGCACGTCTCCTTCATATTAAATTGCGAATGCACGTGATTTTTTTATTCACACCCGCCCGTCCCCTTTTTCCTCTATCTCTCACCCATACTCACGCTCGTCCTTTCACTCTCATTCCCCATTCTTTCAAACTCCTTTCTCTCTCTAAACTCCATTAAACCTCCAACTTCAAATCTCCATATCTCCTTCATTTCTCAACATTTTCGCTTCCTTCCTTCCCAAATCCTTCATCTTTTCTCCTCCTCCACACAAAGAACCCATTTTCGTCAAAAAACCCCAAAATCAAAATTTATCCTCACTTGAGGTAGAAGTTTGGGGGGAGATCTCCTGAAGAAAATGGTTAAGGAACACGGTTGACGCTTGAAGGCACCTAAATTGCTCGCAATTGTGGATTTTCTTCACCCCTCTTAAAGAGGGAGGTAAAACCTAACCCTAACTTTTATTTTTCTTCTAGATTTGTACTAGAAAATTGATAATATGATGATTGTGGTATTGTTTGTGGACTTAGCTGCTAGATTTTGATTTTTAATTGATTTTTTTTATTTTTTGTGTGATTTCTTTTATTTTTCTTTCTAGTCACTTACTCTTTTAGCCTAATTTTTCCTAGTTTCTTTTATTTTTAATTTTTCTAGCTTCTTTTCATTATTTCTTTTTGTTTTCCTTCATTTTTGCTTTGAATTTTGCCTTGGTTGGTGTTCTTATTTACGTCTTTAGTTGTCGGGTTGAGACCGTGGTCTTTTAATTTCTTATAATCATCTTGGTTGCGTTATTCTCTTTAAACTCCAAGTATGTTTGGTAAACGAAAAAAAGTAAAAAAGACCAAGGTTCTTCCTCCCAAAAAGAACCCAAAGGGGAACCATACGGCCCTTAAGTTCGTCAGCCCCCGACCATAAACGTCGGTATGACGGACTTAAGCACCGGAAGATCAAGGCCTCTAAGTTCTTCCATGGTGAAACTCTAAATAGTCTCGGAATAGTGCTAGATGTAGGCGTTGTTTATATGTTTTAGGCTTAGAACCTTTTACACCTTTAGCCCTTTGACATACGAGCGGCTCGCATTGGAATTCTTAGCCTCTCTTGAGGGAAACGAGGTTGATGGTCAAGAGGGGGAGTATGAAATCTCCTTCAATTGTTCAATCAGCCCCAATGTATCTCTAACGGGGAGGCTCAATGAGATCTTCCAATGTGATTCCTCTAATGCCATCCGAAATCCCGAGACGTGGCAATACCCCATCCACTATCAAAGGGACGCATTTTGGCATGATATTGCCGGATACACCCCCACTTTGATCCCAAAACGGGATATTCGTCTCATGTGCATTCCCATCCTGCGCTACATTACCTGCCTCATGGTTACCGCTATATTTTCAAAGAAAGAACCAAGTAAGGTAGCCTCAGAGGAGGTGAGTGCAGTATACGTTCCCTCCCATAATCCAAGGATGTAGGAGGAATGTTGAATGTCAGATTTCTATGTCTCCAACGGTGTATTTGCCATACGCCGTGGAGACCTATTTAAACCCTCCGATATTCACTGTGGGGGTATGATTACTATCATTGCTTCCGCTCAAGGGTTTGGGGAGCAACTTAATTTGTTGACTCCAATTGATCATAACCCTACCTCGATTTGGATATATTAGCTGCCGGGTGGATTGATTTTACCCCACGATCCTGCGCGGTTCGTTTGGAAGGTATGGGGTCGTCATCATTGTTGCCTCCCCCCACCAGAGGGTGACCACATTTGACCGCGCCGGGGAGGATGGCGAGGTTTTCTCATCCCTTATGAGCCCCCCGTCGCGGAAGCCCAGGCCGCGCGCAGCAGCTTACTCCTCCTCCTCCATCGCAAGGAGCCGAGTTCCGGCCGACGTGCCTCAGTGTCGTCCTGCTCCTTTGATATGGGGGGGCCTACTGTGCTCCCGACGGATCGTATGATGAATGCGATCCAATGCTTCAGGAGAGGACTTGAGTGGTATGATGATACGAACTATTGCGATGTACCATCGCCACGTGGAGAGGGGGAACGTTGACCCCTATGTCAGCTTTCCAAATTGGCCTCCTCAGCATGGGCCGGTGCAGGGGTGGAATGAACGCCATACCCATGTACCCCTATTAACCCCCGCGACCCGCCCTATGATTGGCGGGTACCCGGGGGTTCTAACCCCATGGGTGATCCCCTATCTATCCCCTACGGCGCTTGGCCGCCGGGCTTCACGGGCGGTTGGGGGCCTCATGGCCCTCCCCCTTATGAGGACATGCCACCACCTCCCCCTTCCGGAGGAGGTCCATCATCTCGTATGGACGAGGACTAGATCCTCTTACCCCGGCTCCCCCTTTCCTTGTTTTGCATGATTACACCGAGGACGGTGCCTTGATTGTTGGGGGGTGTTTTTATTTGCTTATGCTAGCGGGTTGTGGCTCATTTTGAGGGTTTGGGGTGTCTTTTTGCGTACGCGTGTTAGAAGGGACGCATTGGTAGGTCGGGTTTACGGGGCATGATAGGAGAGTGTGCTTTATTGATCATTGCCTTGAGGATTCAAATGAAAAGAACCATGGTTGAACATTTTTTCTTGTATATGACTTGTATATGACTTTCTCCTTTTTCTATCCTTTTTGTTTCCTTGTATATATCTTTTTGCTTTGCTTTTCTTTTTATTTGCTTCTTTTCTCCTTTAGGTCTTAGACTTGCATGTAGTATAGTTGCATATCATGTTAGTTTTGCATGTAGCTTATGAATTGCATATAGGACTTGTCTTTGGTAGTTTGCATGTAAGTTTTGCATCACCTAATTAAGGGATGACTCTATGTTTCGACTTTAGAGGTTAGAGGTTGGACACTTGACTTTCGAGTAGGGGTGAATTAGCTTGAGTGTCTTATGTGCTCGTTAGGAGTATTAGGGGTGCGTTAAGCTTGGATGCATAGGTCTTGGTACGAATAGACCCCTCGATTGTCCGAGACTCGCCTTTAGCGTGAATTAGTGTCTCTATTTCCCTATAAAAAGCCTTTACTCTCTCCCTTGACACTTGGATAAGCCCTTTAACGACCTTGGGAACCCTTCTAGCCCAATGAAGTGTAAGGCTAGTAGCCTTTAAAAAAAAAAGAGAAAACAAACCAAAACACAAACACATAAAAATGAAAAAAATGAAGAGAAAAAGAGCCCTTTTTGGCCTATTTGATTGAATAATTGGTGCATAAGAGCCCGCAAGGCTAGTAGCCTATAGTTATAAAAATTCATGCTTCGGCCCCTAGAGATGCTCCAATGCCTTATGTATGAGCTACCCACCCTCTTATCGCGTCTTATACAGAGTGCTCGGTACCGTGCCTCAGAATCATGACTATCAGCTGAGAGGTAGACCGCATCAGGGGAGGTAGTCTAGGGCCCTTGCAATCAAAAAAGAAGTTAACTAGTGAATAAATATGCTAGCTTGGGGGATCTTGTGAGCTTGTGGGGCATGATTGGTACTAGGTTGAGCGAGTTTTTCCATTTTGTAGGGAAGGGTTTCACTTAGGATCAATGAGGGCTTATGTGATAGTTGAGGGACCTCTAGGACGATCATTTTCTTTGCGCACTAGCTTATACCACTCATTTGACCCCTAACTTGTGGATAAGGAAAGACGACTATGAGCTTTGAAAGTTGGTCGAGTTCTCCCATTGCCTTGACACCTCTATTAGGACGAGGACCTTGATTTCGTGATGCCTTTCTTGGTTTTTATTGCATAGGTTTCCTTGAGATTGTTAATTGCTTGAGGACAAGCAATGGGCAAGCTTGGGAATTTGATAAGTGGACTTTAGGTTCACTTATTTGCATGTAGTTTTAGGGCATTTAGATGCATTTTAAGTCATTTAACTTCCTTTTCCTTCCATTTTTCATCATTTCTTATTATCTTGTGTTTAGCATCTAGATTAGCTCATTTGCATATAGTTAGGATGTATATATAGGTTGTTGCATATGTAAGTGCGTACCCCCCCTCCCCATCATGACCTTGCCTCGAGAATTTTTGAAGGATATAAAGCAAAAAAAGGCATAACAGGGAGCGGGCGCTCTAAGGAGTAGGGAGCGGGGCGCTCCAGGGGGTCAAGAAATGAAGACAGAGGATCAGTGAGCTGGAGCGACCCAAGAGCGTTTAGGGAGCGCCACTCCATGCTTGGAGCGTCCGCTCCGTAGCTGTAGGACGGTGCGCTCCATTTGCTCGAGCTCCCGTAGTTTTATTTCGTGTTTACGATTT